>CM062296.1:40302375-40922278 GCA_031216915.1 Pictodentalium vernedei
TCATGACGGGGGTCGGTATTTAGTAGCGGTGCTTTAGTTATTGGTTAGACAGGGGCTTTAGTCGGAGCTGATAGCGGCTTTGATTAGTGATTCCGAAATATTCGTCTTGAAAAGTCGGGACGCCGACAGATGTCGGACAAATTGGTTTTAGAGTGTTTGTTTGACACTGAGTAGAGGGATCCGGCGATAAGGGAGCAGACGGTGTGAGGTGATGACGCATTGTCAGGCTTAATGAGATTATGGTTTTTCAGGTCGAGTTTAGGAACCCCCCCCCCCCCCCCCCCCCCCCCCCCCCCCCGGGAAAAAAAACCCTTAGGAAAAAGCCCCTTGGTAAAAAAAACCCTTGGAAAAAAAACCCTCGAGAAAAGAAAAACCTTGGAAAAAAAAAACCCTTCATATTGACAACAGAAAAACGTTTTCTTTAGTGACTTTATTTTTGTATGACAATATGTTCATTAGTGAAGAATACAATTAACATAATATCTGTATGTTCTATAGTACAAAATATCTGTATGTTATATAGTAAAAAATACATTTCAATGATATTCAAATTTGCATATTTCCACCTGTTAATCACTCTCTCTAAAATCAGCACAACAGTTAATTTGTAAGGCAAGATGCCCTACAGCTCTGAATACGTTATGTAACCCTTTACCAAATGCAACTTTTTTTTTTAAAGTATGCAAATATGGATATCATTGGAACTGGCTGAAGCAGCTAACTCCAATGATATTCATATTTGCATACTTTCACTCGTTAATTACTTGACCACACAACATTAAATACAGCACTAAATACATTAATTAAATATATCTACCATTTAATTTGTAAGGCAAGCTGCCCTACAGCACTGAATACGTTATATAACCCTTTACCCAATGCAACTTTTTTTTTGAAAGTATGCAAATATGGATATCATTGGAACTGGCTGAATCAGCTAACTCCAATGATATTCATACTTTCACTCGTTAATTACTTGACCCTACAACATTAAATACAGCACTAAATACATTAATTAAATATGTCTAACAGTTAATTTGTAAGGCGAATATATTTGCATACTTTCACTCGTTAATTACTTTATATAGACCCCACTTCATTTCTAAGGCAAGATCATGTCCACCTAATATAATGTCCAATGCCGTTGATGAGTTCTTCCATATTCTTTCGGCTCTCTCTAAAATCAGCACAAAGATTCTGCAAACGTTGCTGTCTCTGAGTTCTGACACGCTTCACCCTCTTCTTTGGTGGTTCTCCGCGAGAATCCTGAAGTAGAGCAGACTGCACAAGGGCTTGATCTTTCCTTATACTGTCTATCGCCTTCCAGACTGTAGGGTGGTTATGGCCCACAAGCTCCTTGAAACTCATGTTCCAAGCCTCACAAAGGTTGTTTGTGCGATCCTGGCCATCCAGAGTAGCCTGATATACATTCCAAAGGCTAGGTGGAAATAGAGGTGGAATCCTCCTAACCCGCATTGGAGGCAGCTGTCCGTCAGGTTGTGCAGGTGGCTGGATCCTTCTGTAAGTACCAGAGACATAAGTAGAATTGAAATAATCTACCAGATCAACCAGACCATCAACACTAGGGATGTTTTCCATCAAATAGCTCATTCCATCTCCGACTTCATTTTCTGGTAAGAAGGCCAGTGCATCAAGCATACCACAGAAATGCTTGATTTTGTCTTAGCTGATAGGAAAGCATACACACAGGTTACTGCTGTATTTCCCAGTGGGGCCCGTATGATGTATAACTGTTTGAAAAGTCTGAGTGCAGTAGTGAAAGTGCCATCCATATACCAGGTTGAAGCTCTGGACAGATGGCGGAGAGCCTCATCACTACCAAACACTAGCATCCTGGTAGCTGTTGGAGCATTATCATAGAACAAGAAACTGTTGTTGTCTGGTGGTCCAGTGGTCTTCCAAGTATCTTCAACTACTAGATCTCTCAAAGTGGATGGATCCTTGGGAAGAGAGCCTTTCTGATGATTTCGAACAGTACGCTTCAATGAATCCATCCGTCCTACGGCTGCCCTTACTTCATTTGTTTGCTCTACAAGTACTTAATAATAATAATAAAACTAATGGGAGAGGGGGGATATTTTCCACACTTGCATTTTCTCGAGGGTTTTTTTTTTCCAAGGGGGTTTTTACCAAGGGGCTTTTTTCCTATGGGGTTTTTTTCCCAGGGTTTTTTTTTCCGTACCCCTTTCAGTTCAATGGCGGTTTTTACCTTTTTGAAATGAGGAAACCCTCGGTAGCTGCTAGAATGACTTCTTTTACAATTGGGGCAGGAGGGGGACTTTAGCCTGCATGACTTGATGAGATGTGATTCTCCGCAATTCATGCAGGTTAGATTCCCTCTGCATTTGTTGGCAATATGCCCGAACTTTTGGCATTTGTGGCACTGTATGGGTGTTGGAGAGGTATTGTATTCCTCCCCAGCGTGCCACCTGCCATTGATGTGGATCCCATTTTTGATTATTTTTATCTTAGTTTCCTTATTGGGGCAGGTGACTTATTTTCCATGTGACCTTGCCCGTGGCTTTGGAGTGGAATCTCTCCCATTTGCAATTATTTAGGCCTTGGTTGATGGCTTCTCTGGGTGTATCGGGATGGACCCCAGTTAAGACTGCAGTGAGGTGGGGGGGGGGGGGCGGTTGTTACCCCTGCCCTCCCTTATGTCGTTGGTTTTGTTTTTACTACTTTTGGGGAGGCTACCTGGATTTTTCCCCCCTTTCTGGCTTTGGCTGTTGGGTGTTATGTTTTTTCCCCTCTCCCTGAAGCTCATCGTTTGTATTTGTATAAGGGAGTGGTTTGGGTGAGGGGGTGATTGGAGGGCAGTTCCTCACTTTCTTGACCTGTAGGTCAACGGTGTGGTAAAAGCCCTGACCGTCCACCACCTCCATCAACTCACTCTCTAGGTCTATTGATTTCTTCCTTTTACTGTTGTTGCGGGACGGGGTTGCTAGATGCACTGACCTGCGGTTTGGCGAGCATTATCTCTAAGTTCTTATCTGGGCAGATGGTACCCAGTGCGCAGGGATCTACTGGATCTACTGGCTCCTTGGAGGCTTCTTTTGTAAGACATGTGTCCTCCCGACCAGATGATGACTCCTCAGGGACAGGTCCCTCAGAAGTTACCACCTGGAGTTCGGTGGGAAGAATTTCTCTAATGAAGGTATTATCCAAGGCCTCTGTTTCCGCATGGACCTCAGCAATAGCAATGACCTTGATTGGGCTGCAAGGAGGTGACCCAACAGAGGCCGCAGTGGCTGCTGGAACACCTCCCGATATAGCACTACTGTCTAATGAAATATGCGGTATCTGCAAGCCCAGCTGGGCTGACAGGCTAGCGATTTGGTTTGTCATAGCGAGAAACCTCTCGCTAGCCGCTATTCTCTCCTCTGCCATTTCTCTAGTTAATCTGTCAATAGTATTCCCCTGCTGGGCATGTTTTCTCTCCATCTCAGCATACCTCGGGTGCCATTCCTCCCTCTCTCTCTCATTCTATCCTCTATCTTGGGCTCTCTCCTTTTCTCTTTGCTCCATAAATTTTTGTATCATGTCATTTTGGGACCCCCCCCCCCCCCCCTGCCCCCTTAGTACTGGTATTAGAACTTACCTTAAGTGTTCCTGTCGCCAACTCTCGACGAGCTGCTCTCTCTCTTTTCTTCTCTCTCTCCTTATGTTCTTTCCTCTCATTCTCTCTGTTTTCCTCTCTGGTTTCTTCCTTCTTTCTCTCATTGGTGCTAAAGCTGGATGGCTTTATGATGCTGGTTGAGTTTGAACTGATACTGGTCATGATTAGTCTAAGTTTCTTTGAGTTGTCTAAGAATTGAAATCAGACAAGGTGCAATGTGTTTTGTAAGTTACTCTTTATCTGAGATATGATGAGAATCACTTTCTCAATACCTCGTCTGGTTAAAATACTCTCAACTAGTCTCAACGAACTCTGACTCGTAAACGAAACCAAACAAAGTGACCGAATCAAATGGTTTTGCGTGCAGAAGGCGCGCAGGGACGATTTGGGGAGCAAGCCCCTTTCGACCCGCATTAGCTGTAGAATTTGAAAGTGTCAGACGTTGGTAAAGGAGGAGAAGTTGTGGGTTGTTAGCGGCGCTTGTGTCTTTTCTGCTTCCTTTTCAGAGGTGGAGGTTTGGAAGGAGAGACAGTGGTAGTTGGTGTTGTTGGTGGGCTGCCTGATGGTGGTTGCTGAGTTTTGTAGAGTCTGGTCCTAGCCGAGTCTGGAGTGGTTGTGGGTGATTGCTGAGTCTTTTGTTGTTGTAGGTTTCTGGCATCTATTAGTTTATTGGCTTCTTCGATTTGTTGGAGGAGTAGTTGGTACTTCCTGTCCATCTCTTGCCTGTGAGATTGCCTTGTATTTTGTGTTCCCGTAAGATGTTCTCTATCCTGTCGTCCACGTCCTGGCATTCTGGTATAGAAGGAAGAGGCGAGTGGGGATCAGGAAGAGGCGAGAGGGCAGCTTCCATTTCCACCTCAGTCTCCACAGACTCCTCCACATCTGACAATACCGACTGGGAAGCCGGCATTTGGATGGGGCTGTCTGTGGGAGTGGGAGGGGAAGTGTTGGCTGCCTCTGGCTCTTTCTTTTCCTCACAGTTCTCTTTCTTCATCTCCAAGAATGCCTCCAAGCGTCTGGAATCCCTCTGCTTGGTGGACAGGCTCTTTCTTCTCTTTCTCTTTTCAGGGCCTCCTGACCTACTCGGGTGAGGACCAGTGCGAGAGGAGGTCCTCTCAACAAAGGTACTACCTCTCCCCGAGGAGGGTGGTAATTCTTTCTCTTCTTCAACCTTGAATTCAAGGTTCAGATGAACGCTCTTGCATATCTCCTGGATAGACCAGGTAATAGGGCAAGAGACGCCCAGAGCTGATATCGTTCTCTTCAATCGCGCTGGTAGTTCCAGTGTTTCCATAATTAAGATTGTAATTAGGATGCTCGCACTCTGAGTTCAGAGGTGCGAATGCGAAAGGAATGGGTTCGCGCGCCGAAGGCGCGCAGGGACGGTATAAAGAGCAAGCCCCTTTCGACCCTCGGTGACTGTAGATAATTGATTTTCATATGTCTGGGCGTGTCAAAGGAGGAAAAGGTTCAGGTACTCGGCAGGTGTCTCTGATGGTTTAGCGTCATTTATGCCGTTGTTTCTTCTTTTTGGGTGGAGGTGGCTGGGAAGGAGGGTAACAGGACAAAACCCCCTCAGGACAAATTTACTGGACGAGTATTGTAAATAGAGCTACAAAATAGGGATCCGTTGTAGATTCTATTTATTACATGATCCAGGGTAACTCAAAAACGCGACTTGAACCACATTGAATTTTTGTGAGTGTCAATTAGATTTATTATCATTGGATAATTACTTTATAGATGTTGTAATTTGTAAGGCAAGATGATCCTAATTAATATAATATTTGTATGTTCTATAGTTCTGTGTGAAAAAGATCGCTACCGTAGCTGTTACATGTTGTCAGTATTATATATATATATGTCATTAAATATTAATTACAATTACCTGCAAACAAATTTAATAAAACTCTATATTTGTTTAAATATTCTTTTTTTTTTCCTCAAGTGAGGGGGTTTTGTCCATTTTGTCAGTAAAAGTGAGGGGGTTTTGTCCGAGGGTGTTTTGTCCTGAGGGGGGTTTTGTTCGAGGGTGTTTTGTCCGAGGGTGTTTTGTCCTATATTCGGGAAGGAGAGACTGTAGTAGTTGTTGGTGTAGTTGGGCTGTTGATGATGGACTGACTATGGTGGAATGGTCGAGTCCTTGCTGCTTCAGGAGTGCTGTGGCTGGTGCTGTGGCTGTTGTGCTGTTCTAGGAGTGCCGTCGTGGTCTTGGTGTGATCTTTTGTTTCTTCTATTGTTGTCCTGATGTCTTCCCTTAGGCCGCGTAATTGCTGAAACAGTATCCGTGCCTGTTCCTGATCCAGAAAGGGGGTTGAAATTGGAGAGGTAGACTTCTGAGAACCAGTTTCCATTTCCGTCTCTGACTCGCTGGTGACATCGTCATCCTCCAGGTTGCCCCTCAAAGGAGAGGCAGCTGGGGAGTTGGAGGGGAGGAAATAGTAGTGGCCTTCTCCGTCTTCTCTTCCGCCTTCTTTTTCAGGAACGTTTCCAGCCGCCGGGTATTCCGGCGCCTGGTGGATGGGCTCTTTTTCTTCTTACTCTTCTTCTTTTCAGGGCCAGGTCCAGGCTTCTTCGGGTGAGGACCAGTGGGAGAGGGGTTCCTCTCACAAAAGGTGCTACCTCTCCCCGAAGAAGGTGTGGTGGTGTTGTTCTCTTCAACGATGAACTCCAAGCTCAGATGGACTCTCTTGCCTGTCTCCCGGACAGTCCAGGTGACAGGGCAAGAGACGCCCAGAGCTGAGATGGTTTTAACGAGTCTTGCTGGCAAATCCAGTGTGTCCATTCTTCTCCATTTCTGAATTTTGTGGTTGTTTATTCACTGACTTAAGAAAACCTGAAACCTGTTATGAGAGACCACTTTTGTGTGGTCCAAAGGGCGGTCTCTCAAGACAGGTTCTACTGTAGTTAATATCGCAGAATGGTACCAAAGTCAATTCTTATAAAAATTCTGTGATTAAATGAAAAGGTTAGAAAGTTGAACGAGTAGCAAATTTAACCCTTTGAACTCTAGTGGTATCTTCCATGTCAGTTCAATGGAAGCAACTAGAAGAGTCCACATTCATTCCTTGAATCGCACCACAGGGGATGCTTGGGCTATTCTGCTCACTATAGTAATCTTTTTCAAAACTTAATGTTGGGCTGAGGTGGGGATTCGTCACACCTGTCTTAAAATGCTAGTTTACAACCCCTTGTTATAGGCCTTCACCATTATCACTGGTTCCCTCACACCACCCTTTGATGTAAGCTTACTTGACTAACTTGAGAAGGCTTCTTAGTTTCCCTGTGTCAAGCCAAAGGTCTATTTGAATTTAAATTATGCAATGCATTTGCTGAGAAATGCCACAAACATGAATATAATAGATTTCAAGCTTTAAGTGCATGATCATGTGGAATTCACCACAGAAAAGCAATCGCTGTTGACAATGTCGTATACTTGTCCTATCAAGTTACAATGAAATCCCTTCATAAATATGATCTGAAGTCTGTGCTAAAGCTTTTTGGGCTCGGGCAGCTGTCAAGGTTGAATGATCGCAACCAAAAGGGAACGTTCTCATCTAGGCATTATTTGGAGTCTTCTTACAATGAAATCCCTTCATAAATATGACCTGCAGACTGTTCTAAAGGTTTTCGGTCTTTGGGCCGCTGTAGCCATCACAGGTGACCAAAAGGGGGCGTTATCATCTAGACATTATATGGAATCAACCTACCAAGTTACAATGAAATCCCTTCAAAAATATGACCTATAGACTGTGCTAAAGGTTTTCGGGCTTCGGGCCCCTGTAGCCGTCACAGTTGACCAATCGTGACCATAAGGGGACGTTCTCATCTAGACATTATCTGGAGTCATCCTACCAAGTTACAATGAAATCCCTTGATAAGTATGACCTATAGACTGTGCTAAAGGTTTTTGGGCTTCGGGCCCCTGTAGCCATCACAGTTGACCAATCACAACCAAAAGAGGACGTTCTCATCTAGACATTATATGGAGTCAACCTACCAAGTTACAATGAAATCCCTCTATAAATATGATCTATAGACTGTACTAAAGGTTTTTGGGCTCGGGCAGTCATCACGGTTGACAGATCGCGACCAAATGGGGAAGATCTCATCACGATATTATGCAGAGGCATCCAACCAAGCTACAATGAAATCCCTTCATAAATACGACTTGTGGACTGTGCTAAAGGTTTTCAGATTTTGGGCTCGGGCAGCCATCGTGGTTGACTGATCGCGACCAAAAGGGGATGTTCTCATCTAGACATCAAACAGTCATCCTACCAACTTACAGTGAAATCCATCCATATTAAATATGACCTGCAGACTGTGCTAAAGGTTTTTGGGTTTCAGGCTTGGGCTGCTGTCACAGTTGATAGATCATGACCAAAAGGATACGTTCTCATCTAGATATTATACAGAGGCATCCTACCATGTTACAATGAAATCCCTTCATATATACGACCTGTAGATTGTGCTAAAGTGTTTTGGGCTTGGGCAGCCATCACGGTTGACCGACCGTAACCAAAAGGGGACATTCTCATCTAGACACGACCCCAAACCTGCATATGAAATTTCGTGATGATCAGATAAGAACTACGGAGTGTAGCCTGTGCCAAAGGAAAATGTGAACAGACCTTGACTCACAGACTTCCGCCCGCGTGATGGCAATAGCTTATCTTGACTTTGTCAAGTTAAGCTAAAAATACCGATAGGACCACTGATCCAATGTCGAGTTGTGACACCACAAAAGTGGATTTAATCATTATCAATTTATCCGGAAACCAGTTGTTTACAATTTGCTATGTGAAGGGTCACTTGACCTTGAACCTAGTGATTCCAAAGTATATAGGGCGCTTTCTTGCACCAATGCCAACCTACCTATGAAGTTTCATGAACGTGGGTTGAACCACTGTCAAATTATCATCTGGAAACCAACTGTTTACGATTTATTATGTTCAAGGTCACTGTGACTTTGACCTAGAAAGTCCAGAATAAATAGGGGTCTTCCACTCACAAAGGCAAACCTACCTATGAAGTTTCATGAATGTGTGGCAAACCATTATCAATTGTTTATGATTTACAATGTTGAAGGCCACTGTGACCTTCACCTTTCACCTAGCAAGTACAAAATAAATAGGATTCTTCCTCTCAGTGATGCCAACCTACCTATGTAGTTTCATGAAAGTGGGTCGAACCATTATAAAGTTATCATCCGGAAACCAATTGTTTTGATTTACTATGTTCTGGGTCACGTTGACCTTGTGAGTCCAAAATAAATAGGATTCTTCTTCTCAAGAAGTCCAACCTACATATGAAGTTTCATGAATTTGGGTTGAACTATAGTCAAGTTATCATCCGGAAACAATTGTTTATGATTTACTATGTTCAAGGTCACTGTGACCTTGACCTTTGACCTAGCAGTTCAAAATAAATAGGGTTCTTCCTCTCACAAAGGCCAACCAACATATCAAGTTTCATGAATTTGGGTTCAACCATAGTAGAGTTATCATCCGGAAACCAATTGTTTATGATTTAGTATGTTCAAGGTCACTGTGACCTTCACCATTGACCTAGTGAGTCCAAAATGAACAGGGTTCTTTCTCTCACCAAGGCCAACCTACCTACAAAGTTTCATGAACGTGGGTCGCACCATTATCAAGTTATTGTCTGGAAACCTATTGTTCACACCTGCCCGCCCGCCGCCATTCACCAAACTGAAAGTCAAAATTCGTCACAACTCAACTAATAATAAATTTTACTGGTAAAATAGTAACCAATACCTGTGGTGGAAATCCTCTAAAATGGGCAACATGGGTATAAACGATTGGCTGGACTTGACTATCCCCATGTTGCCATCATGATTAGCCACTGTGCATAAATATCATATGTGACCTTAAACACCAATAAATAAATAATAAATACTTGTAAGCAGAGTGAATTTGCACTCAGTATCTCATGTTTTTAAGAGAAAGAGTCATGGAGGATGGTAACCTTAATTGGCGAGAGGCGATCAAATCAAAGACGGCTTTCAGTGGCCTGTGGGATAACGAGGAGCCAGGTTTTGAACAGAACCTTGCTGGCACCTTTGGGGGAAGGGGGGAGCACTGTTGTTCAAGCTGAGGTTGCATTCCTTCAAGCTTAGGAGAAAATTGGGAAAAACAGTGAAAATTAGTTCCAGATGTATACCGTACTTAATCTATGTATTGGGACACTCTATGATTTGGGCCACACATTTTTTCCAGAAAACTATATTTTTTTTATGCTCCAAAGTCTGGGACATTCAGGAGATTTGTTTCCAGTTGGCCCGTCGCTAGTAGCAGACGACACTCATAAAAAAAATTCTTGAGTAACTAAAAATATTCATTTTTTGCTTCCAAAACATAGCTTATGCAATTCGCTCGTTCCAATGAGGGATCATAAGCTATGTTTTGGAAGCAAAAAATGAAAATATAAAAAAAATTTCCAGGCTGTGTTCTTTTCCCATTTTCTAACAATTGGGACACCTCTGAAAATAATTGTTTTTAGCTGTCCCAATACACAGAGTAAATACGGTAATTTGGGCGTGGTGGAGACCCTGGAACACATTCTACTAGAATGTCCAAAATATCGGTGTAACAGAATAAGATTTACTGGGAATGTAATGGGGAAATGGAATGGGAGAATGTTAGTTAGTGGGTGACACAAAGGAGAGGGTTAGTATGCTTATCAGAGAGATTGAGAAGAATGGGGCATGGGATGTCATCAAGCAGTTCGTCTCAGTCAGAATGTATCAGTCACCAATGCTTGGGGTGGAAGTCCTCTAAAATAGGCAACATGGGTATAAACGATGGACTAAACGTTACTTATCTCCATGTTGTGTTCACTTAAGGAATGATCGTTTCTTTTGTCTATTTCTGGAGTTATGAACCCCAAAAAAACAAAGTCCAAACTGTGTAAATGGGTGTAGCCCATTTACACAGTTTGGACTTTGTTTTTTGGGGTTCATAACTCAAGAAATAGACAAAAAGAAACAATCATTCCTTATAATTAAACGTTCGCGACCCAAATAAATAGTGTTAGTCATCCTCTACTTCAGCAAACAAAGACTTAAAAACTAAAACTGGTAGACATATTACTTTTCTGGCATAAAAGAGGGCGCATATTATTGAAATGCAGGTAGCAATTGACACACTTTCCAAGTCAAATGCACTTATGTCATTTAATTTTTTATTGACCAATGAATTACTTAATGCAAAGAAAACGTCATAAGCCACGCCTCCCTCAAATTTCATTCAACTGTTCACTTCACGTAAAAGTTACGTTCCGTGGTAGGTGGAAGTAGGCAATCAGTATTACATTGTATGTCGGTTTTGACCGTTTCCCGAGAACTGAAAAACACAGTTTGTATAAGTGGAGTTAGATATAAAGCCAGATGACATTGCCGTATTCAAATTTGCAATGTCAAAATTGCCGTATTCGTCGTGACCAGCCATTGTTTACAATCGATTCGGGTAAAACGATGAACGCAGACGATCACCCAGTGTGCGTAAAAATTGAAGAAAAAGAAAAATTGACCCACCACGGTCATTTAAATATTTTATAAATAATTTCATGGTGATAAATTAGTAATATAAATTTATTTTTATTTTTCTTTTTCACCATGTTGCAACTCCGAAGACTGGTATTTTAGGGGCGTGGCTGGGGGCGGACCTAATTGTGTTTTTTTCGGTTCATTGAGTTATGAAAAGAAAAAACAGAATCGTGTGAGCCAATCGTTTTATCTGAAAACGCATGAACGGAAAAAAAGTTTAATTATTATTAGGTATTGTGCAGAAATATGTGAGCTAAAAAAACAATAAATAAAAAATTAGCAAATGATGTCTATTATTTATTGTCAATGTACAAATAGAACAGTTCAACTGCCCTGAGAGTTATTGGCTTTGGCGATGCATGTGTTGATCAATCTTCATTGTCCTCTAGCAAGATGGGAGGGTCTTTAACTGGTAGAGTGTTAAATTGGTTTTGGGCATCAAAATTTGTTTATTATTTCCCTTGTTACAGGCACTCTCCCATACAATGTAACGAGGCAAATCCTTAAAGACTAATTAATTTCACTATGAAGGTACATTAGAATCATCCTCTTAATTAAATATCCACTTTGCCAGTGAAAATTATTCAATTAACAGGAGTATACAATTAATAGGGATTTGGTCAGTTTCCTGTGTTCTGGAGGTAAACTGAGCATTTATTCTATTATATCTTGTTTGACAGAGCTCATAGAGCTCTATCAAACAAGATATAATAGAATAAATGCCTGTATTAGATGTAGTAAGGTCAAAAGGGTTGATAAATAAGGGGAATTTGGTGAGTGTCACAGTAATTTTTTCAACAATTACAAAAATTTATATACAATTAACAGGAGTTTACTCTTCAACCCATATGCAATTAAAAGACCAAATTTGTACTGAAGGTATCGTAAATGGTTTTGTGTTTGAAAATTATATTCAATTAACAGGGATATACAATTAAGAGATATCCAATTAAGTGAGCTCCACTGTAATATGAAACACATCTACAGACAATGAAGACTTCAAGTTACAGTACTTGCACTTCAAAACGAAGCCCAAATATGCACCACACCCCCATTTTTTGTGCAGGATAGCATCACCAAATTCACCCTCTGGGGACCTCATTTTGCAGATGACAATCTGCTTATTTTCAGGCTTGTTGATAACATTATTTGTGCCAATGCCAGACTTTTCGGAGGCTAACATGTTATTTTGTGTTCACCATTTTACTTTCAGAAAATAACTCTCAACTTTTTGGGGTGAACAGTAGGGTAGCACAGCAGGGTAGCATCACAAAATGTACCCTCTGTGAACCTCAGTTTGAATCAAGGTCTCAAGCCAAAACAGAAAGATGTACCTAGAGGATAAATTGGCCCACTGTATGGGATAGCATCAGCAAATTCACCCTCTGGGGACTGCATTTTGCAAATGACAGGTTGCTTGTTTTCAGGCTTGATCATCAATATCTCATTTCGAAAGCCAGGAAACTCAAATTCACTATAGTGTCATGTCATGGAAAATTAACTTGAGCAACATGAATTGATTTGGATCAAAGTTCCTATATAATGTGATGTTGTACATAAATGTGTGGAAAGAGATAAGAGAATAAACAAGAGACCCCAGGGGGCCTGAGGGCGCTCACCTGACATGGTAGCCTAAATATCAACCCAGAGAATTGATTTCAACAAGTTGCATCTGCTCCTCCTAAGAAAAGCTTATACAAAATATCCAAAGATTCTGACCAGTGGATCTAAAAAAAAGATTTTTAAAGAATATTCCTCATATTGAACTAAGTTATAATTCGGGCTCCCACAGGGAGCCCATATATGAACCCAAGGACTTGGCTTTAACAAACTTGAATCTCACCCCCCTAAGGATGCTACACTCCACATATCAAAACATTCTGACTGCTGGATCTGAAGAAGATTTTTTAAGAAAATTCCTCATTCCGAACTAAGTTACAATTCAAGCTCCCACAGTAAGCCCAAATATTGACCTAGGGACATGACTTGAACAAACTTGAATCTCACCCTCCTAAGGATACTGATTACCAAATATCAAAACATTCCAACTGCTGGATCTGAAGAAGAAGATTTTTAAAGAAAATTCCTCATCTTGAACTAAGTTATCATTCGGGCTCCCACAGTGAGCCCAAATATGGACCTAGGAACATGGCTTGAACAAACTTGAATCTCCCCCCACCCCCCTCCCCCCCTAAGGATGCTGCATACCAAATATCAAAACATTCCGACTGCTGGATCTGAAGAAGATTTTTAAAGAAAATTCCTCATTTCGAACTAAGTTACAATTCGGGCTCCCACAGTGAGCTCAAATATGAACCCAGGGACTTGGCTTGAACAAAATTGAATCTCACCCCCCTAAGCATGGTGCATACCCAATATCAAAAGATTTTTTCCTGCTGGATCGTAAGAAGAACATTTAGGAGGTGGTGGTGGTGTAGGCCTTCTGCATACCATACACTGAGCCCAAATATAAACCCAGGGGTTCCGATTTGAATGAACTTGAATCAGATCCACCCCACAATGTTGCATACCAAATATCAAAAGATTCTGCCTGCTGGATCTGGAGAAGAAGATTTTTTAAGAAATTTGCCTGAAATGCACTAAGTTCGAATTCGGGCTTCTATACTGAGCCCAAATATGAATCCAGGGGGCCGATTTCAACAAAATTGAATCAGATCCACCCCACAATGTTGCATACCAAATATCAAAAGATTCTGCCTGCTGGATCTGGAGAAGAAGATTTTTTAAGAAATTTGCCTGAAATGCACCAAGTTTGAATTTGGGCTTCTATACTGAGCCCAAATGTCAATCCAGGGGGCCGATTTGAACAAACTTGAATCAGATTCACCCCACAATGTTGCATACCAAATATCAAAATATTCTGCCTGCTGGATCTTGATAAGACGATTTTTTAAGAAATTTGCCTGAAATGCACTAAGTTCGAATTCGGGCTTCTATACTGAGCCCAAATATGAAGCCAGGGGACCGATTTCAACAAAATTGAATCAGATCCACCCC
This sequence comes from Pictodentalium vernedei, assembly GCA_031216915.1. Taxonomy (NCBI): domain Eukaryota; kingdom Metazoa; phylum Mollusca; class Scaphopoda; order Dentaliida; family Dentaliidae; genus Pictodentalium; species Pictodentalium vernedei. The sequence goes on from CM062296.1 coordinate 40,316,604, forward strand.
ACAATGTTGCATACCAAATATCAAAAGATTCTGCCTGCTGGATCTGGAGAAGAAGATTTTTTAAGAAATTTGCCTGAAATGCACTATGTTCGAATTCGGGCTTCTATACTGGGCCCAAATGTCAATGCAGGGGGCCGATTTGAACAAACTTGAATCAGATCCACCCCACAATGTTGCATACCAAATATCAAAAGATTCTGCCTGCTGGATCTGGAGAAGAAGATTTTTTAAGAAATTTGCCTGAAATGCACTAAGTTCGAATTTGGGCTTCCATAGTGAGCCCAAATATGAATCCAGGGGGCCGATTTGAACAAACTTGAATCAGACCCATACCAAGATACTGCATACCAAGTATCAAAAGATTCTGCCCACTGGTTCTGGAGAAGATTTTTTAATAATTTTTCTATAATTCATACGGTGCTATCAGAGTTATGCCCCTTATGGAGCCCCAAGTGCATATGTCCATTTCATTTGAACAAACTTGAATTGACATATGGTAATGAACATCCATACCAAGTTTCAAGCAAATCGACCTAGCGGTTTCAGAGGAGAAGTCGTTTGAAAAATGTTCACGACGCCGGACGGACGGCAAGTGATAAGTTTAGCTCCCTTCGGTGAGCTAAAAACTCACCCTGACTTTCAGTCAGGTGAGCTGAAAAAGCCACTGTGGATTGCAAGTTACAGCGTACCTCAGTATTTTGTTTCATTTGGAAATAATACAAGTTACATCAGTGCTTGTAAAGTGGAGCGCAGGATTTTCATGCTCCACTTTACGAGCATTGTTGTAACTTGTGAGGCCAACATGCATGCTGATAAACCAGTTGAATAAACAAGAGGCCCAGGGGGCCTGAAGGCGCTCACCTGACGTAGGTAGCCTAAACATTAACCCAGGGAAATGATTTCAACAAGTTGCATCTGCCCTTCCTTAGAAAAGCTTATACCAAATATCCAAAGATTCTGACCAGAGGATCTAAAAAAAAATTATTTTTAAAGAATATTCTTCATATTGAACTACCGTACTGACCCTTGTCTAAGCCCATACTCGTGTATGAGTCCCCAGATGCTAAGATTACAAGTTACATCAGTGCTTGTCAAGTGCATCGCAGGATTCCCACGCTCCACTTTATGAGTATTGTTGTAACAATGTAACTTGTGAGGCCAACATGCATGCTGATAAGCCAGTTGAATAAAACATGCAGCAGGCAACCATTCTGATTTCAGTGGCATTATTCCACTGATAGATATTTATTTGCCATCATCACTTCATAAAAACTAGAGGCTCAAGAGAGCCTAAAAACGCTCACCTGCACCAATTTGTCCTAAACTGTAAGGGTTATGGGTATGGAGAAAATGTTATCTGAAAGAACCATATGACCAATTTGCCAGCAATTTTTTGTCCCAATTGTTTCAACTGCTCAGAAGAAAGCTTCATACCAAATACATAATCTCTCGTCCGTGCGGTTTGGGAAATATTGGACATTTCATTTTTTTTCTATTTTCAGCGCCAGATGTTCCCACAAGAAAAATTTGGGGGGCATGAATGAAGTACTTAGGGTCAACTAATGCCACATAAAATTTGGTTCAAAATAGAAATTTTCAGGGGAGCTCAAAAGTGAGCCCATCACCTGGAGAGCCCAAATATGGACCTATCAACTTTCTTTGAACAACTTTTAATCTTGAACACCAGAGGAAGTTTTATACCAAATATCAAAGAATTCTCATGAGAAGAATATTTTTAAAGAATTACTATAAGGGTTTCTGATTTACTTGATGAGGAAAATATAATAAATTAGAAAAACAAACAAGAGGCCCCATGGGGCCTGAATCGCTCACCTTGAACAGAACACGATAAAACAGAGTCCAAGAATGAATCTGCAAAAAGCAATCCATCTCCACAGGATACATTGTCAATCCTTGAGCCCCTCAGGAGTGACAAAAACAGTCCAAGCATTATGCCTTTTCTTCAGTTGATCATAATGTAAAATGTGGAGATCCTCTATGAAACCTCATTTCACTGTGCACTTTCTTGTCTGACTAAATGTTTTTCGGCCTTTTCTACGACTTCTCCCAGTTATCAAACATGAACAACCCATGAACACCCAACGGTCATGTAATACACCATTGTAAAGCCTATTCATTCCCCTTTCCATTGATACTGAGTATTGTTGGATACGTTGAGGGGTGAAAAACGAAGATGAGTGCTATCGTTTTCGAAAAGCGAGTTGTTTACCTTGTTAATATTTATATACCATTACAGGGGCACGTCAGCATAGATTAAAAAATGGTGTCAAATATCATTATTCTTTCGATTTCCCAGCTTGTGCCGAGTACCTGTGTATGAAGCCCCTTGATACAACCTATGTGGATTAATCTTAGTTACACACTTCTAGAGGGTATTGAATACAAAATTTCTAATTCTTCAGCTACTCGGCCAATTCCGGCTCCCATAAGGAGCCCAAATATTAATACAGGCACTCAATTTGAACAAAGTTGAATCTGACCTTCCTAGAGATGTTGAACACCAAATATGAAAGCATTCTGACTGGTGGATCTGAAGAAGATGATTTTTAGCTCGACTTGACAGAGTCAAGCTGAGCTATTGCCATCACTTCTCGTCCGTCGGCGTACGTATGTACGTCCACAATTTCCTTTGGCACACCTCACAGGTCGCATTTATGATCAGATCACTTTGAAACTTGGTATGCTTATTTGGGGTGACCTCTGGATGGGAGCTATCAATTGTCTTAAATTTCCGTCAAAAAATGTTGCTGCGCCCAATGTTCTTAGAACTTAGTTTAGTCAGACCTCAATATTTCCCTTTGGCACACCCTACAGGGCACATTTATGATCAGATTGCTTTGAAACCTGGCATGCTTGTTTGGGGTGACCTCTAGATGAGAGCTAGATGAGAGATTTTCTTCCATTTCCGTCCAAAAATGTTGCCACGGCCAATGTTCTTTCCAGTTTCTCTGTGATCAGGTGGAGGATGATTTCAACAATGGACCCACAGTAAGAGACCCAATTGAACTTGATAGGCGAGTGGCTATTGTCATCTATTATTTGGCAAGCAATGCTGATTACCGCACTGTCGGGCATCTGTTCGGTGTTGCAAGAAGCACAGCCAGTAAATGCGTACATGAAGTGTGCACAGCTATATCTTCAAAACTGTTTAACAGATATGTAACTTTCCCGGAAGGTGATGGACTGAAACAAGTGATTGATGGCTTTGCGACGACGTGGAACTTCCCAAATTGTGCCGGTTCCATTGATGGGTCACACATCCCAATCATTGCGCCCCCGGATTGTCTTGCTGACTATGTGAACAGGAAAAATACTGCAAGCTATATGTGACAACAGGTATGTATTCACTGACGTGAATGTAGGATGGCCTGGCCGTGTCCACGATGCAAGGGTATTCCGCAACTCCAGCCTCTACCAGAGAGCAGAAAGTGGAAATCTGTTGTCTAGCCACACTGTTGGTGTAGGAGAAAGAAGTGAGTTACCGACTGTTCTTGTTGGAGACCCTGCATACCTGCTGGAAAGTTGGCTAATGAAAACCGTTTTTCAGAAAAGGAACTTTGACGGAGGATCAATTACGATTCAACTACAGACTCAGTAGGGCCAGGGTGGTTATTGAGAACGCATTCGGTCACCTAGGGGGGCGTTGGAGGTGTCTACTCAAACGCAATGACATTCAGTTGAGCTTTGTGCCAACAGTGGTATCAACCTGCGTCATTCTGCATAATTTATATGAGTTGAAAAGCCGAACTATTTGACGAAAAATGGCTTGATACAGAGCAAAAAGAGAATGATGTGACCCACTCATCAGTCACCGATTGCGGCGCAGAGAATGCTGTAGCCATAAGAGAAAGACTAGTGGCATATTTCCAACAGAATTCTTGAGATGGAAGAGTGACTTTCTACTAAAAAAACATGTTCATTGTTGTAAATGTAACGGAAGTGTTACATCAAAGTTACATAAAAATTATACAAGTTTAATTTTTTACTGTATGTGTATAATCTTCGTCCCAATAGACTGTATCCGCGATGTGCATATCATATATTCAGACATCCCAATAAAATGTCCCAACCCTGATAACCAGCACTTTAAATGAGGAACCAGAGCCGTGGTTCGAATATCTTTATAAAAAACAATCATGACCTCCACAAGGTGTGAAATCTATGTATGGGGCCAGCTCAGTGACAGGGCACCCATTGGGAGTGATCTGGAGTGGGTCCAGTGGGGTCGGCCTTTTGGTGGGGATGGATAGGGGCAAGTCGGCGTAAAAAACAGGACGTATGTGGTTTAGCCCTTTACCCAACGTAACGGCCAAAACCGGCCAGCGCTATTCTCAAAAAATCGCCAATTAATTTTCATTATTTTTTTCATTTTTTGTCTCAAAAACATAGGTTATGACCCCTCATTGGAACGAGCTCGTTCCAATGAGGGGTCATAACCTATGTTTTTGAGACAAAAAATGAAAAAAATTAGTTATTCAAGAATTATTTTTGCAAGTGTCGTCTGCTTTTCATGTTAGGTAAAGGGTTAGAGTTCTAACTTTTTATGACCCGGACATAACCAGTCGAGCTTTATTTTGCAGCGGTCTACCAACATAAACAAACCTATTCTTGTTGACAACAGGTACGTTTCGAATGTAAACGGATGTTTCTGAATTTGAAGTGTTGTCGGTTAATATGAAAGCATTCATTTACATTGGAAACATATCAGTTTGAACAAAAAAAAGTTGTTCATGACTGAAGGCCTTCGAGAAGGCTTCCCATTGATACATAATGTTCAGTGGGTTTTGTCATTTATTCTCACGCGAATAGGTAATACCATTTTAGTAGGTCGGTAGCTGAGATTGAAAAAATTGACAAAAGTTAAACACGGTTTAATAAACAATTGTTAGTAATTTGTTACCACTAGAACACATAAGAAAATGCTGACATATATTTCTGCTCATTTTGTCATTGTTTATGCAATCCATTCCAAGTGAAATATTTTCGAAACAGTTTAACTCATATTGAATACATCTCTTTACAAGGAGAAGAAACTGTGTCCATCACTGTTATCTTGTGTATACTCTTGATTCTGTTGCTGTGTGTAAGGGAAAGTAGTGAAGTTACCAGCGCGTCCACTGAGAGCTAATTGCATCATTTTGAGTTGATGTTCCCTGTCCTCACGGCGTGACCTCTCTTCAAACTGCATGCGTTTCAACTCCATACCCCTCGACCTTTCGTCTGCATCCAAGCGACGTTTCTCAAGCTGAATACGTTCCCTTTCCAGGTCGAGATACTTTGACTCCATTTCATTACTATTCTTATTGAATTTATCCATGATCGTTTCAAGAGAAAGTTCTAGCTGGACTTCTTACAACGGTTCTTCTTAGTAAAAGTGGCTGAGTGCCGGGCTGGAGCGTTGACTGTTCCACTACTTGTCGGAGTAGATTCCAATTCACCACTCTCTCGTATATCATTTTCAGGCTCAGCAACTGCAGCTGACTGAATGGACCCCACCGACAGGTCCCCAGCGTCCATAGAATCGTCATCGTCAGAGAGATCAAAGGACCCATCACATTCAGCCGTTTCGTCACCTTCGCTATATTGTGAGATTTCGTCATCCTGTGTTTCCCCAACAACATAACTTCCACTTTCTGTTACATTTGCAGGGCGAGATGCTGGCCTGCTTCCGAGTATTTCATTCAGTTTTTATAGAGTTTATCGTTAGCACATTTGCCAGAATTACCACTTTTACTGAGTCTATCTCTCATGTTTCGGTACTTACGCCTGAGGGTTTTAACAAGCTATCGACACTGGTGTTTGTCCTTAATCACCCCTTTCTCGGCTAGCATTCTCGAAAGTTTGTCATAGATATTCTTATCTTTGGCTCTTGGGTCGTCCATATGTAATTGAATCTGTTGTTCATTCCATATGTCAAGAAGAATGGAAGTATCCTCATCTGACCATCTTGATCCTCTCATCATGGCCTTGCCTTTAACGGATTTTACCTTCGGACCCATTTTTCGAACTAGTTTTTTTTTTCTCGAGATCGAAGACATCAACAACGTGCATGAGAAATTGTGCAGCGTGAACAACGTGACCTTGCACTTGAGTATTTTTAGATAGTAAACACGATACCTCCCTTGCATATACCCACGTGGGCAAATCGATGAGTGCATTCACATGGCCAAAATTTACCACCACAACCGATTTGCCCACGGGGTAAATTCATGTTGCCACTGGCAATGACCTTTGATGAACTTAGGAAAAACTTTGTGCAGTGAAGCATCAATGTTTCCCTTTGACAGACCCTGCAGGGTACATTTATGATTGGGTCGCTTGCAAACTTGGTGTTCTTGTGCGGAGTGACATCTTTATGGGAGCTGTCGATTTTCTTCAATTTCTGTCAAAAAATGTTGCCGCTGACCTTTGAACTTAGTTTAGTCAGACCTCAATATTTCCCTTTTACACACCCTTTAAGGCACTTTTATGATCGGATCACTTTGAAACTTGGTATGTGTGTTTGGGGTGACCTCTAGATGTGAGCTATTGCTTTTTTTCATTTCCATAAAAAATTATTGTCGTTATCACCAGCTTTTGAACTTACTGCATTTGTGCATCAACTTATCCCTTTTGCACTCTCTGCAGGGTATATTTATGAATTTCCATAAAAAACAAAAAAAAAAACAATTGCCACAAGCAATGACCTTCTACTTGGTGCATTTGTGCATTAACATCTTCCTTTGGAATGCCTCAGAGGGCACATTCATTATCAGGTTGTTTTGAAACTTTGTATGCTTATGCAGGGTGACACAGATAGGAGCTATTGATTTTCTTTTCATTTCCATCAAAAACTCTTGCAGTTACATGTAGCAACAATCTTTGAATTTATTGCATTTGTGCATCAACATTCTTTGACATGGCCTACAGGCCACATTTATCATAGGATTGTTTTTGAACTTGGTGTGCTCATTAAGCAAGACCTTCAGATAAGCGCTATTGATTAGCATTCATTTCTGTGAAAAAAGTTGCCATTTACAATAACATCTGAACATACTGCATTTGTGTATCAACATTCTTCCTTTAGCCAGTCTTACAGTTTACATTTAAAAATGCATGGATTACTCTGACGTTGTGCACACACAATGCTGTAATGTTGAAATTTCATCAAATAACATTGGTACCAATGATCTTCAATTTTGCTATTTCATTTATAACTTACCAAGTTCAAGTTTGTCAAGTTGAGCTACAGTGTCATTGACACTTCATTTAAAATTATCCCCCACATTGCACTAAGTTAAAATTTGGGCTTCCATAGGAAGTCCAAATATTAACCTAGGGACTAGGTTTGAACAATCTTGAATCTGACCCTCATAACAATGATGTATACCAAACATTAAAAGATTCTGACTGGTGATTCTGAAGAAGATTTTAAAAGAATATTCACCATATTGCCATAAGTTAAATATTTGGGCTCCTGTATTGAGCCCAAATATGAACCAATGGGCTTCATTTTAACAAACTTGTATCTGGCCCCCCTATGAATGCTGTATACCAAATATCAAAAGATTCTGACCATTGGTTCTGGAGAAAAGATTTTAAAATTTTTTTGCAAATATGCTGACTCAGCATTTTTTCAATGCCTTCTACAGAACACTCTAACCTAAGCGATGGCAATTTTTTTTTACCATTCATTTCTACTGGTCCTGAGGATGCTTCATACCAAATAAAAGTTCTCTGTTCCGTGTGGTTTGGGAAATATGGGCGTTTGAAAATATTGCTATTTTTAGCTCCTGGGGTTCCCATGGAGATTCGGGAATTTTTATGGGCACGAGTCAAGTACTTATGAGCCAATAATACCACAGCCAAATTTCGTTCAAATCGGACCATCATTTCAGAAAATAGAATGTTTGGGCAGGGCCAAAAATCTTCCCTCACAAAGCCAAATATTGCTTCACGAACTTCGTTTGAACAAACTTGATTCAACACCTCAAAGGGAAGTTCCATAACAAATATCAAGTCATTGTACCCACTGGTTCCTGAGAAGAAGATTTTAAATATATTTTGGAGCATTTTCCTCACCCCCTCTCTATGGGGCTGGGCATGTTGAGTTGAACAAAAATGCAATGCCCTTTCGGGATCATCTCTTTCACAAAGTTTCACTTGAATTGGCCCAGTGGTTTTGGAGAAGACCAAAACAGGGTGCTGACAGACGGCAGAAAAACGAAGAAGGGAGAGCGATTAGATTAGCTCACCTTGACAAAGCTGGAGAGAAAAAACAGCAGTAAAATTAGGTGAAACTTTATTGTCAAAGTACACTTCAGTGAAAAATATTTACCGTGTTTAGTCTATATATTGGGACACTCTATAATTTGGGGCACTCTATAATTTGGGACATACATTTTTTCCAGAAAAATATTTTTTTTTATGCTCCAATGTTTGGGACACTCAGGAGACTTGTTTCCAGTTGGCCCAGTCACTTGAAAACGGTGCAAAATGCTCAATATTAAAGCTAAGTTTGTGTTTAATTTTCCTTTTTAAACAATAAAAAAATTGATAATACATACTGATTTGTGTTATTTTTATTTAAATCTGTTCCTAAGTTTTAATATTTACAGTCCAGACTGACATGAGGAAGACTATTTAATATTACATTGTGACAGTCTTCAACCCTTTACTGAACGCTAGTGGCAGATGACACTCATAAAAAGAATTCTTGTGTAACTAAAAATTTTCATTTTTTGCTCCCAAAACATAGCTTATGACCCCTCATTAGAACGAGGACAATGCACTCGTTCTAATGAGGGGGCATAAGCTATGTTTTGGAAGCAAAAAATGAAAATCTAAAAAAAAATTGGATGGAGATTTTCGTATATAATGTTGGAAAACGAATCAAATACAACTTGATTCAGCATCAAAACAAGACCAGGTTGTGTTTTTTCCTCATTTTCTAAGATGTGGGACATCTGTGAAAATATTTATTTTTAGCTGTCCCAATACATAGAGTAAATACGGTAATTTATATGCATAACATTGGCTGAAAAACAAATTTCAAGGCATAAAACATTTTTGGCCTTCCAAACAGAAGAACGGGCAAATGTCATGTATGGCCATTCCTCTAACACCTTGTACCTGAATATATGTTTCTGATTACAAACAATGCAATGAACAGCATATCTAACAATTCATATAAGCTGTATATAATATTGCAATCTAAAGTCTATAAATAAAAACTGAGAATGAATTGAGGAATTTTGATAATAATGTTTCTTTGGAACTTGATAATAATGTACAGCTTTTTGGTAAAATATGAAAACAAGGCCCTATGAGTCCGATTTATGACCCCATTTAACCCTTTACCCAACGAATCGGCCGCATCTACCCGCGTAATATGCAAATTCAGAAGTTGTAAAAAATATTATTTTTCAAAAAATTTCTACAAAGCTATATCATGTGACCACTCGTTGGAACGAGCTCGTTCCAACGAGGGGTCACATGATATGGTTTTGCTGAAATTCTTTGAAAAAAATGATATTTAAAATAATAAATTTTAATATCGTCTGCGCTGGGTAAAGGGTTAAGTTATTGTCACCCAAATGCTATGAATGAAATCTGAAACTGATTTGTTGAACCATTCTCTATAGCTGATGAAAAGTTAACCCTTAAGTCCAACCAACAATGATTTAAAAACACAGTCATTATAAACGCATCCAACCAGTTCAGTTCTCAAGGAAAAATACACTTGGGACAATTTTTTCAGATCAATATAAAAGGGGCTGTTTGTGGTTGTGTGGGGACTTAACTCTTAACCCGCAGAGTATTTTCAACATATTTTTCATCAAATCTCGTCATGGGTTCTGTGAAGCAGCCATGACTAGAGTTGATAAAAAATTAATCTAAATATTACAAGAAATCACTGGAGAAAAAATCCATACAAATTACAGGGGAAAATATATTTAAATATGCTCAAATTATACTTATATCAGTGACAAGAGAAACCCTGTGCTGGGCAGGAATATCTGCCAGCAGCATGCAAAGAGTTAAGGGTTAAGTAATCTGATAAAAATAAAATAAAAATGCTAAAAATTGATACAGTTCTTCTCCATACACCGGGGTACCTATCCTGTAAGTTTGGTAGACATGAAATAAATGTTCCGCCAGCAGCACACTGATGGCCTGATTTGTAAATGTGAACAGAGTTGCTCAGTTGTGATTGATTCATTTCGTAGTGTGCATTTTGGACACAGCTGTACTACACACGTGTTCTCCCTTTCATGAATTGTTCATACCTTTGACAACAGCTGGTCAAACGAGCCGTGATCCTTATCGTTATGGCAATAACTGAAAGAAATGACCAGATAAAGCTGATTTTCAAACACCTAGAAGATATTGCCACCAACAAGCAGGGGTGTAAGTTCCAGCAAGTTAAAAAGCCGGAATATTCATAACGGGGTTAATATAAGTCGAAACAGGTCAAAAAGCCAAAATAATCACAGCTGCTGCGATCATAACTAGTTGCTTTAAGACTCAGCCTCACCCCAGAACAATCTGGACTCATTCGAGCCCAGATGGGACTGAGGGGAGGTCCAGTCTTGCAAAGGCTAGCACACAACATGATGGCGTCACCTGTGACACAACAGATGATTTGGCTGTGATAGCAGACATTTCATTGCTAAATTCAATGGTAAAAAATGAAATACCTTGGACATACCTTAAAAATTATAGTAAAAATTGCGACATCGACGCCGTAGCTGCGACGGGTGGTGCAATTTCACAAAATTCTAAGTTCATCAAGGGCCATAACTCCAAGAAAAATATTTGGAACAACACCAGCATTGAACAGTGGCTAGGCATCAATAAGATACACTTACATGCCAAATATAAAGTCATTCCATCAAGTATTTCAAAAGTTATTGAGTTTTGAAACTCGTTGGTCACAGACAGACTGACCAACATTCTAAGTTCATCAAGGGCCATAAATCCAAGAAAAATATTTGGAACAACACATGCATTGAACAGTGGCTAGACATCAATAAGATACACTTACATGCCAAATATAAAGTCATTCCATCAAGTATTTCAAAAGTTATTGAGTTTTGAAACTCGTTGGTCACAGACAGACCGACCTACCGACCTACCGACAGAGACCGACATTGCCACTTATAGAGCTGCTAGTCGCAGCTAAAAATTGGAGTACAAATTGTACCCGCCTGGACGCACTAATACATAAGATTAGGCGGGATAAGGTTTAACCCTTTACCCAACGAATCGGCCGCATCTGCCTGCGTAATATGCAAATTTAGCCGTTGAAAAAAAAAAATTTTCAAAAAAATTTCAACAGAACCATATCATGTGACCCTTCGTTGGAACAAGCCCGTCGAGCTCGTTCAAACAAGGGGTCACATGATATGGTTTTGTTGAAAAATTTGAAAAAATGATATTTAAAATAATAAATTTTGATATCGTCTGCGTTGGGTAATGGGTTAACGTAGGTTCATTTATTTCCTTTGTAAACTGCAACTATTTAGTAACAAGGAAACAGTCATGTACAAAATACAGTTGCAACGAACTCTGAAATTAAAAACAATATAAAACTCATAAGTAACTATCATATATGAGGGATGTAAGCTGACTTTCATAATTAATACTAAGTGGAGGGTGCTCTATTGGTTTGATTAGTAGCACACGCTCATATGGCCTTGGCTTGCTTCAAGCCACTGGAGAGGGCCAATAGACACTCCCCAATAAATTGAAACAAAACAAATCCTTAGGACAAAAGCTTCCTAGTAAAAATGCACAAAACACACAACAAACACACACGCATATATGTGAAACTATTACATTATACATCCGAATGTGACGAGTTCCCATAGTTTTAACTCTACTTGTCTATGTAATATATGTAGTGGTATTTTTCTGAATCTGCACAGAATAAAACATCGTCATAGTAGAGCTGTAGGTTAACCGAAACTGAACCGAGGTTTTAAGTTTTTTTTAAAAAACCGAAACCGAAAGTGTCGACATCCCGTAATCTAAGGTTTTTCGTTTTTTATTAAATACTCTCTTGCTGCAGAAATTCACAGAATGTATCCATTCCAGAGTAGTGAGAGTACCCAGGCACTGCCAATGGCAGTGTCTGGGTACTCTCACTACTCTGGGAAGGCTACATTCTGTGAATTTCTGACATTTCAGTTTAGTTGTGTTTGCAGCTTTCCTCAAGTTGTGTGTAGGTGTCAGACCTCGAAAAATGGCCAAGCACAATAAAAGTTCTGTATATTTAGGTAATTATTATATTGGCCTTCCTGATTCTTCATGTATTATAGCTTATTTCGGGCATTCATTGAGTTTCACTCAATTTCACTGCCATTCAGTTATGACACCGGACATAAGAATGAGTTTTATTGAATTTTATTTGGCCTCATGAACAAACCGAAAACCGAACCGAACCGAGGTTTTACTCCACCTGATAAACCAAAACCGAAACCGAATAAGAAATTTAAAAACCTACAGCTCTACGTCATAGAGACATGATGGATGGAAAATGGTTAACCCTTTTGTAGGCTTTACCCAGACGATATCAAAATTTATTATTTTAAATATCATTTTTAAAATTTTTTCAAAGAATTTCAACAAAACTATATCATGTGACCCCTCTTTGGAACGAGCTCGATGAGCTTGTTCCAAAGAGAGGTCAAATGATATGGTTTTGTTGAAATTTTTCGAAAAGTTAAAAAATTTATAGTAATTTATATATTTTTTATACTTACCAATGACCCAGACATAGCTGGTGCTAACTCTTAAAATATAGGGCCAAACACAAATTTTGCCCCCCAATCCCCAAAATTTGCATCTAAAACTAAAGAAAACATGTCCTGAAAGGCCCTCCACACCTCGCCCCCACTGCGCATGCGCAGTGTCAAGGACGTTCCGAAATTGGCGCCATTTATCATTCTAATAACCAGTGCCTGGTAAGCGCTATGTACTCAGCGGGGAGGCAAGAGTTCCCAACTCCTGGGAGGGCCATCCCCGTCTGGGTCATTGGTAAGTATAAAAAATATATAAATTACTATAAATTTTTTAACATTTTTATACTGTACCAATGACCCAGACATAGCTGAATAGTAAAAAGGCTGGAGGGCCAAGGACATAGAGCAAAATGGAATACGCTCAATAAAATAAAATAGAGTCATCCCCTGTAGGGAAAAGAAGTAATAGGCCTTACATGTATCTTTCTTATTTATGATAAATTAGAAAGATACAACACCTTCCAAAAATTGAGCTTCATACATCCATGTACTCTATTAATATCCAATAATCCTTATACTAATAATTTTTAAAGTAAGCCAATAATAAAGTAAGTCTAGAGAATAGAGACTCTTATACTCTTAAAAGTGTGTGAGAATTGCATAATCATGTCCGTTGACATATGCAATATTCAAAAGCTATACTTTAAAAACTAAGACTTGAATGAATTTTATAAACTTAAACTTCTCACTAAACAACCATCCCAATAACAGCTCAGAATTACTAACTCCGGAGGAGGTATCCCCTTGTTTTCACAGTAAAAACAGGTGACCCAAGGGAACACCCTCCCCCCCCCCCCCCCCTTTTTCTTGCCCTGGGTCAAATAGCCCAGAGCGAAGAGGGCAGCCGAACGGAGACACTGCCAAAACAGACAGCCTACCTAGCTATAGTAGCAACTGTTAAGTGAATGACATTCTGAGCAGTAGATAATAGACCTAACAATAGAGGCCTCCAGAAATGGACTCGATATTTCTGAGATAAAATTCATGAATGGATGGTTGAGCGCAATGAGCAGCCTTCAAAAATCTATAATAGCAAGACTATTAATGTAAGCCCAAGAAGTAGAAGAACTCTTACTTCATGAGCCGAAATCTTAAGCACAACTGCTAAGCCAATGATATACCATAAGCAGTACGCTAGTTAATAGAATCCATTAACAATAAAATGGAGCGTAACGTCCTTCTACTAGACATCAAAGACAGAAGAAGCTTACGCCCTTGTAATAAACAGATATCTGTTTATAAATACATAAACTGTACCCGGAAAGAGTAAAGGCCTATGCCCATACGAAGACGGAAGGACCTTAAAATAATAGGTTCCGGATAATAGGAGCCTAACTCTTATGCAACAATCCAACCTAAATAGTAACGGAAGTATTGATTCCGAAACTATGAAAGTGAAAATCATCCATCGATAGTGCATGAAACTCACTGACTCTACAGTAAAAGAGAAACCAACAGAATTACTGTCTAAAAGGTCAGAATTTGAAAACTACTCTTTCCAGAGGCTCAAATGATTACTTAGCTAAATAAGAACCGAAGTTAAAATCCGTATAGGAATTTAATCTAAAGATTCTAAGTCTATTTATCAAAAAGTTACTGACTTAGATAAAGAGACAAAAGACTCAATTGTAAACTATCGTAGAGTGCATAGGTATGAGGTAACATAAACCTATAACCTAAATAACAACAGGCTGCAGTAGATCTTGTGAAACAAGTATACTAAAAACTAGCAATGCGTAGCATGGAGGGATCAACCATATGAACATAATGATCCCTACACCACGACGGAAGAGCCTCCACTTTAGTCGCATAGAATAGCGAAGAAGAGGATCTCCTATAGTAAGAAATCGCGTCCAAAGCTCGTCCAGTACAGTGCTTACAATGCAATACGGACCACACAACGGAATACATGAAGGTTGCGACCTTGCTGGTTGTGATAAAGATGACACGATTTACCCAGTGAAAAAAGATCCTCACATAGAGGAAGATTTCACGTTAAGATCCACAGTAGACAAGAGAGTAAATTACTCATGATCTCTGTGAAGATAGAGATGCTATCAACAGAAATGTATTGTGGTTGTTTATCTTAGCAATACCTGCTAAAACAACAGCGCCGGAGGATACGCGTATCCTATCATTCCGTCCTATAGATCAATAGAGCGTTAACAGTATTAGCTCAGAGATCTGGACAAGCTAACACATACGTCTGCAATTGATAAGCAAGCTGTGTCATAAATAAAACATCATTGGGCGCTCCCATAGATAGCAAATCTGATTAAATACTTGTTTGTTGAGAGTCCATTCTGACAGCAACAAGCGACCCGTAAGAGAACGGGAGTGCGATAAAACAATCAGACGACCCAGAATATGACGGACCAAAACTGAACTTGGTGTACTATAACCAACAGACGGATTCTTTCCATTAAATTGAATAACGGAAACGAAAGAGTGCCTCCCTGGTTCCGGAGATACGCCACTACTGTCGAATTAAAGGACAGGAATTTGGGCATGCGTTTCTGAATAATGTTCATGCAATGACATAAAGCAAGCCTAAAAAACATTATTCCGCGGAAGTTAAACTGATAGCTAAAAGACTGCGGAACCCAAAGACCCTGGCACTTCGAATCCGTAGGGATCAGTATATATCCCAATCTGTTTGACTGGCAACCGTCATAACAGCCACACTAGGGTCCGGCAACTGCGGTGGCACTCTCTGAGTCAACCACCGAATGTTTGCCCCAGTCTGAATCTCTTGTAACACTATATAGACAAGAGAATGTATAAATCAAGCAATTCATGGATTGCCGGAAAGTTGCCGTCGAAGAGAAGCTCCTCCGAGAACGAAGCGACTCTGAGAGAGTTCTTAACCTACTATCCACGCGTGGATGTAGCTAGGGCTGCATCACGTCTAACCAACTCCAATCAGCCACTGAAGGGCGGAGTTATACGTGAACAAACCACTGCCCTCAAAAGAAATTACATTGAGAATAATATCCCGTAAATCTTTTCTTGAAGACGTAATGATAACGCCTCAGTAAGGCGGATTACGTATAATAAAGCGTCTAAGTTAAGTCTACTATACATAATGTCGTTCCCAACATTGAAATTGGAAAAGACATAAACGGCGAAAAAGAATATATGCAGTCTTTAATCACCCGTCTAGACGCATATGAACTCTCGGTATGCCCTGCTCTGCCAAAATAAACTATATGTAAAAAAGATAAAATGGCAGAAATGAGCCACGCGGAAAAGAAACTAAACTATCATGCTTAGTAGCAGGCTTGTATATATATATATAATATATAGCGTCGAAAAATAAAACACATGTTGTAATGACAATATTGGACTGCGTCGGTAAGTCAGGGACAAAGTCCCTGTACCGATCGAAAAATCCGAGTCCAATGACGCTATAAGTCTCTTATCCAAGATCGCAGCAATGAAGTCCGAAAAATAATCACTGGAAGAAATGCCAGAAGATATGAAAGGCATCTTCCGATACTACTAAAGGGAAAACTCGAAATCTTTCGAATCCCTTTCGCCATCCTGTCGGACCCTATAAAGCGTTCGGTCGTCCGTAGCTTGATGCAACCGCGGACCGCACCGACCCAGCGCCGTCGGATAATTCCTGATTCGACCGAGAAACCGTCAATTGCTGGGATGCTGCGAAACAAATGTGCTAACTCGGATAGCACGTCCGTCACTGAGGCCTGAGGAGCAGCGGTCTTACAATGCATTGCCGCAGGAAGCTCCGAGATCGTTACCCCGTGCATACTTCCAATATGCGAGCGAACAGAGTGTAAAGGCCTCGTGTCCCTTGGCTACCGGATGGCGCGACCTATTCGCTGTGGAATCACTGAATGCCGAAACTGATCGGATACTCGAGGTCACGTAGCCAATGTGCGGTCGTGTGCCCTGCTGTGAGGATGAGGAAGCATTAAAGACAGTCTCTCGGACTGTCAATATAACGGAGCGTCCCGAGCAACGGACATATGCTCCGAATGTAAAATATCTGAACCACAACATGCGGTCCCCTATGTTGTTGGCTTCCTCCGATCTGTCCTCAATCTGCCGTCACTGGGTGAGTACTAAAGTAATTAAAGTGCTCGCATCACCCAAATCTCCTTCCTAGACCGCAACGGACGAACCCGGCAGCCGAACCATTCGATGAATGTACGCTACACCGGGTGAGCTAGCGAATGTCGCTCCGTAAGCGATAGACATATTCCATGAGCACTTATTGCCACTAACTCTTCAATAACTATGACGACAGAGGCACACTTTTGAAAGACATCTCCATAACTCTTCGAACAAGAAACCAGAAATGCTTGGATAGCAAGCATAAATAATAATATATATAGCGTCGTTCAATAATTCGAAAGTTTGTGTGACATTATTGGACTATGTCGGAACTGAGGGACGATGTCCCTGAACCGAACCAAAAATTTCTAAGTCCACCGACGCTATCAGTTTCTTATCCGGCATCGCAGCATATGTTGTTCCGAAAGGGAAAGCTTGAAATCCACCGAATCCCTTTCGGTATCCCGTCGGACCGGATGAAAATTTCGGACGTCCGTACCCGCTTCCGCGGAGCGTCCCGACCCAGCATCGTCGGATAAAATATAAGCGACAGATTCAGTTGATGCTGGGATGCTGCGATAAACTGTGCTATTAAGGAAAGCACGTCCGTTCCCGAGGCCTGTGCAGTAGCGGACTTACGATGCATTGCCGCTGGAAGCTCCGTGTACGTTGACTCCCGCACACTTCCTATGCGAACGTCCGGAGTCTGCAGGCCTCGAGTCCCCGGCTACCGACCCAGCGCTGTCGGATAATTCTCGATCCGACACCGTTTCTGTCGGCTGCTGGGATGCTGCGATAAGCTGTGCTATGTGCACAAGAATGTCCGGCGTCGAGACCTGCGGAGGCGCAGTCTATCGGTGCTTCGCCGAGGGCAGCTCCGCATCAGATGGCTCCCGCATACTTCCTATGCGAACGTCCGGAGTCCATCGGTCTCGAATCCCTGGCTGCCGGATGGTGTGACCTGGTCGCCGAAGAATCCTTGATCGGCGAAGCTGGAAATATATCGGCGGTCACGCAGCCAAGGTGCGGTCGTGTGCGCTGACGAGAAGAGGAAGCCTTAGCAGTCTCAGCGGACTGCCTATACAACGGAGCGTCCCGAGCGACGGACGTATGCTCCGCTAACGACACATTTGTACCACAACATCTGGGGCCAGATGTTGTTGAACGAGAGAGGGGCCTCTCTCGCTTGCCGTCCGGATGGACCGGAACGAGCTATGAACCGGACTAAAAGGCTTCCTCCGTTCTCCCTCCGATCCGCCGTCACTGGGTGTGCATTAAGTTAATTTTATAGTGCTCGCATCACCCCAAAATTCCTTCTAGACCGCAACGGACGAACCCGGCTGCCGAACCATTCGGTGAATGGACGCTACACCGGGCGAGCTAGCGGACGTCAAAGGCCGTCGAACCTACTAGGGTCCTCTTAGGCAATTGGCGTATTACATGAGCACTTTTCCGCTAGCCCTTCATTAATTGTGACGACGGAGGCACACTGTTGGAAGACATCACAGATACATCACCCTAATCTTGATCGTCTGAAATAGAAATTGATAAAGTAGAGTGACCCTGCGGGGAAAGGACCGGAGTGTCCAAATCCCCAACAACATACCGTGACATACGCTTCCCATATTGTCATCGAAATCATACGATACAGAACAGGAGTTAATGCGAGTACACTGACCACATATAGAATGATAATAAGGTCAGAGGAAGACTTCCTCTTAAAACAATTGATCAATATCCTTTCAAAGTGAAAAGAAAACAAGTCCTGGTACTCGCACTAACCCCTGGCAATCAAAATACATAATAATAATATGATCCATTAATATAGAAAAAATAATTGAAATCAAAATATTTTGAAAAAATATTTTTTCAGAACAGCCCAAGTTTCTGAAAAGTAACGTTGAGCCCCAGTGGATCCCAAGCCTAAGTGTGGACAAAAATTTTAAAAATATTTTAAACAATTTATTCAACACTTACGAACAATAATAATGTATCTAGTTATGATTAAAATAACATAAAGATATTATTATTTAGAAATCCCCCCCTCACACAGAGGGCTGTTGTAAATGTAAACAATGAGTGTAAAAACACTAAAATAAGACTCCAGGCACCCAGGCCCGAAATCAGTTACCAAAAATACACCATCTGATGCAAAACAGAGACTTCCAGGGAAGAAACTGCAGAACATCAGATGGTAGATGCAGAACACAACGCCTAACCACCCGTAGGTGAAGACGTAAACATGGGGAAAGAACAGAATTCAATCTGTTATTAAGCTAAAACTCCCAAGAAATTTTAGTAATAATAATTACAGAAACTATGCCAAAAGCATGGGAGCATAGCAAGGGGGAACTTAAAGGACAGGGAGAGAGGAAAAACACTTGAAAAAACAGTGTAACTAAATAATCAGAATGACAACAAAATGGCTGCTGCCTTGAAAATAGGTAACTTAACATAATTTCATTAAAAAATTTTAAGTTACAGCCCTGATAATATTCTGTCACACATTCTTTTCCTCTCCTCCTTTTCTATCCTCCTTAGAATCACCATTTCACTAATATTTATGTGTCTGGCATCATTTAAACTGAGATTTAAAAGCACAAAGATCAGTCAGATGTTAACTGATGAAGGGCCAAACTTAGAATGATAAATGGCGCCAATTTCGGAACGTCCTTGACACTGCGCATGCGCAGTGGGGGCGAGGTGTGGAGGGCCTTTCAGGACATGTTTTCTTTAGTTTTAGATGCAAATTTTGGGGATTGGGGGGCAAAATTTGTGTTTGGCCCTATATTTTAAGAGTTAGCACCAGCTATGTCTGGGTCATTGGTACAGTATAAAAATATAATATTTTTCCAGCTGCTGAATTTGCATATTACATGGGCGGATGCGGGTGATTCGTTGTGTAAAGGGTTAAGTTAATGAGCATCTATTGATATATCTTACCTCCTACAAGTATCTGGGGAAATTCATTGGTTCAAAGACGTCACATGCAGACTGCATACAAAACCATATACTGCCTGTCAATATCAATATACGCTGACAGCTATGGGTAATCTCCCCTTTATTTATTGATTATTCAAAGTGGCGGCAGCCGATAAACGCTTCAAGTTGAAAGATGGAGTGTTGGAAGCCCATATTTGGTCTGATGTGTAGGTTAGGCAACTTACAAGGCTTCATATTCTGTGGATGTGTATCATGTTACCTTCGAAATGAAACTGTTTGGTATGTATGAATTTGCCTTGTTACAATTTATGGGAGAGTGCCTGTAGGCACTCTCCCATAAATTGTAACAAGGCAAAGACATGTGAACACATTTTGAGAATTCTCTCATTTAATTTTGATCACTGTTGTTATTAGTTCTGTACATCGATGCAGCAGTCGGTAAGATATATTCGTTACACTTTGCTCTCGTCCAATATGAAATTAACTGACACCATATATACCATATTAGGCCACCAACAAACAGTGTAACTAATAATATCCACGGCGGCGAGCAATCCGACTCGCTCTGAATTTGCAGAATGAGCCGAATCACCCAGCGCTGGGGATAATCAGCACTAATAATACCGGTATATTGCATACGCCATAGATGCTCCCTAGTAATTACAAAATAAATATAAATACAAAATCAATGTAGTAATTAACGTTAATTAAACTTTACCAGCCTTCAAAGTGAAGACAGCAATAACAAAATTAATCGGTAGAGATTTACTAAATGAAAACAGCGTTGATCAAAACTCAATGGACCTGGTAACAATCTCAGTAGCTGGACCAGCATTTCATCGATATGAAACGCTGACCAGGCTACTCGATCGTTATTAAAATAAACTTAAATTGTCAGTACAGTAAATATTCTAAATAAAGTAGCATAAAATGGAAACTTGACCTTACCTGGACTTTTAAATTCTTTGAATCCTACGAATCATATGAACCCTTCAGGAAATACACATTACATAACTGATTTCACTATTTCACATAAAAATTCAAATTAATTTCAACTGGAAATATCTCGAACGAAACCAAGCTCGTTCCAATGAGGGGTCACATGATATGGTTTTGTTGAAAATTTTTGAAAACTTTGAAAAAGATAATATTTAAAATAATAAATTTTGCTATCGCCTGCATTGATTGCGTAAATTTATTACCAGGGTAACGCGTGATACAGTTTTGGTGAATTTTTTTTTTAAAATAATATATTTCCAACTGCTCGATTTGTATATTACATGGGCTGATGCAGCCAATTCATTAGGTAAAGGATTAACTCTTTGCATGCCACTGCCAGGGACAGAAATCTCTTGCCACTTAAAAAATAATTTGGGCACAAACCAAAATTTTCCCTGTAAATTGTGTCAACAAATGTTTTGTTCAGTGATTTCCCGATTTAAATTATACTGAATTTTCCATTCAATCTAGTCGTGGCTGCTTCATAGCAGCCATGACTAGATTTGATGGAAAATACTTTTAAAATATTCAGCAGGTAAAGAGTTAAACCCGTAAGTCGATAGTTCCATCCTGACCAGTGATAACTACTTTGTTAAGGCTCTTAATTTCAAATGCCCACCCGAGGGCAAACCATGTGGGACGTGAAGCAGTACTTGTTTACTGTGGTAAACAAGCTCTGTTTTGCTGGTAAAATAGGAGCTGACCAGAATTTGATAATGTGAGGTCTCTGGTGAGCTGATGCAGAGACAAGCTGACAGGGCGACTTGAGCCAAAAAGTTGCTGTGAATTGGCAAACTTCACTCTTTAATCAATGAAAATCATGGTGACACTGTGTACTGTATCTCGATGGTGCACTTGTCTTCCTCCACCTATAAAACTGTCCGACATGAGGTGGCTCTCGCTATTGAAAGTGTCATTAAACCCCAATAAATAAATAAATCAATGAAAAGCGATGCTAAAGTAGCATCTCCCCTCCCTCCCCCCCCCCCCCCCCCCCCCCCCCCCCAAACATAGAATACAGAAAGCGCCAATGAGCCACCAGTCCGCAAACTGTTGGTGGACAAGACCAACCCCCACTGGCCGAAAACCCATTGCCAGTTCCTGCGGCCTATATTCACGAGTTATAGAAACCTGTCGGTGAAGAATCCACCACTGATACCTCTGTAGCGTCACCACCACTATACAACAAGGTAGACAAGGGATATGACTTGTTAATTAGTACAATAAGTAATACAATAAGTAATACAATAAGCAACAATTAGGTGAGGGCTATAGTTTCTATCATTCTCATGTAGGCAAAGAACAAAAGGATCTACTATAGATGTTTGCTGTTATAGAAATATGTTGATGGCTGTTTTTTCTTACTAATAGCAATCAGGACACCATGGTTATTACAGTTTACTGTTGACTGGTACAAATCAAAAAACTCTTCAATAAGAGTTCTCTTAAATTGAGGCCTGGTAAGATTTTGCTTTTGGGGCGTAACTTGGTTCCATAAGTTTCGAAAGGTGTGAGGTGGGAGTTTAGTGGAAAATTGTGTTCTTGGTTTAGAAATTTGGAGTTTCCCCGATTACCTTGTATCCATACCCGATGGATTTGTATTCTCACTGAAACAATCCGGTAATCTGCTGTTGTACCAAAGAGGAGAACTTGCAGTGTGTATAGATCTTAGAATTTTAGAATTTGAAGTTCTTTAACCCTCTGCACGCTGATGTCAAAATGGCTTAGTTTTCAGCAACAAATATTTCCCATAATGCAGTTTGATATTTAACCCAATATACCTTGTGTGACAGTGAGCTCTGACAAACAAGATATAATTGATTAAATTCATAATTAAACAAGAGAAAAACAGAGTGATTGAAAAAAATTCTGTTGCACAACCAGAGTGCTAGGGGCTAAATAGCGGGTCGGTGTGTGCATTATACCTTTTATTTCCTACAATATGAACTGCCTTTTTTGGAGTTTGAAGATCCTCTTAGTGGCCAGTATATAACCCCAGACCTGAATCCTGTATAATAAGTGGCTATGTATCAGGGTATAATACAGGGTTTTCATGGCATTGAGGGGAAGTATTTTTTTTCGCTCTATTTATTACATACTGATATTATAGAACAAACGGCTGAGATGTGGTGTTTGAAACTCAAATGTTCAACTATATTGATGCCAAGAAAATTTATGAATTTATTGTCATGATTGTTACTAATCAAACGCCATGTGAAAAACTATAAAACTGCCGTCCATACAAAAGCTGATCTGACGGATTTAGATGTCATAATATACAGTTAAAACTAGAAGTCCTGTCATGAAATGCGCACAAATAGCACGTTAATATGCGCGTTAATGTACGCGTTATAGCCCCAGTAAATCTATCAAATTCTGTACATATGGCCTGTGCACAAGCAATGTTTCAGCCAATGGACCTCCGGGTAACCCGGAGGTCCATTGGCAGAAACATTGCATGTGTTTGCTATGAGTAACCAGGAGAACCTGTCGTGCTTTGGGTGCCATTCGATAGAGTAATTGTGCACAATTCCAACGCGCAATTAAGCCTAGATAAGCGCACTATTCGTGACAGGACTTCTAGTTTTAACTGTATCTCATCATTTGATATCTCAAAGGTATAAATGGTGGCAACTTCCAACTGTTTGAGGGTTCAAATAACCACACTAAATTAAATTATAAGAATTGAAACGAACTATCTGTCACTTTATCAGAGTAGGAATGTGGGATAGGCGTGTTAGGTTGGGTATGATGTGTACTCCACATTCATACTCTCATCAAGCAATAAATAATTCATTTCAATGTGGGATGGGCATGTAAGGTTGGGTATGATGTGCACTCCACATTCATAATCGCATCAAGCGATAAATAATTCATTTCAATGTGGGATGGGTGTGTTAGGTTGGGTATGATGTGCACTCCACATTCATACTCGCATCAAGCAATAAATAATTCATTTCAATGTGGGATGGGCCTGTTAGGTTGGGTATGATGTGCACTCCACATTCATACTCTAATCAAGCAACAAAGAATTCATTTCAATGTGGGATGGGCGTGTTAGGTTGGGTATGATGTCCACTCCACATTCATACTCTCATCAAGCGATAAATAATTCATTTCAATGTGGGATAGGCGTGTTAAGTTGGGTATGATGTGCACTCCACATTCATACTCTCATCAAGCAACAAATAATCCATTTCAATGTGGGATGGGCATGTTAAGTTGGGTATGATGTGCACTCCACATTCAAACTCTCATCAAGCAACAAATAATTCATTTCAATGTGGGATAGGCGTGTTAAGTTGGGTATGATGTGCACTCCACATTCATACTCTCATCAAGCAACAAATAATTCATTTCAATGTGGGATGGGCGTGTTAGGTTGGGTATGATGTGCACTCCACATTCATTCTCTCATCAAGCAACAAATAATCCATTTCAATGTGGGATGGGCGTGTTAGGTTGGGTATGATGTGCACTCCACATTCATATTCTCATCAAGCAACAAATAATTCATTTCAATGTGGGATGGGCGTGTTAGGTTGGGTATGATGTGCACTCCACATTCATACTCTCATCAAGCAACAAATAATTCATTTCAATGTGGGATGGGCGTGTTAGGTAGGGTATGATGCAGGGACCAGCCGTGAGGGCGACTAGGGCGATTAAGTCGCCCTTCTAAGCCCATAGTCGCCTAGAAAAATAGTCGGGGCGATTACAAGTTGCCCTCTAAAAATTGGCCAAAATGAGAAAAGGCTGAACTGAGTGATGCGAGGTTTACATGAAAACGAGTATTTTCAAAAATCGAATGTGCTCGAGTGTGATAAATGGGCATTTTAATTCATCAAATAAACGTCCATTTCTTTGAAATCACACGACAAGCAATTGTCCATTGTCGCTTTTGGCGGATTTTTTTATTTCTATTTTGTTGCGTTCCAGTCGGAGCTTCAAGTGTCGAAACGAAAATAGGAGACTTACGCGACTCAACAAAACAACCCCAGTTTGAAAGTAGGTTACGTCGCTTAGGATGCTGAAAATGTATACACAACGGACGTATTTTATAACACATTATTTTCATTTTGATTTGCTGACGACTGTTAACTGTTGGGCTGTCTATTCCCAGAAAAACACGAATGGAATTGAAACATATGAAAAAAAAAAAAGCTTTAGTGATGTCAAGAAAAGCTTTGTACATGACACAAGTGTGCATGTGGACGATCTTGAAAAAGGGTCCTCCTAAACATCGGAATGACATGAAATGACGTGGAAGGACACCGGAATGCCATAAAAATAATGCGGAATGACATTTCTTTTACAAAATACTCGACCCCAGAATGTATTTTGTTTATTAACTAACAAAGTACCTCCCAAGCAACCTTCTTACATCTGGTCCTGTTCACACTTTCAGACTTAGAAATTATTAGCTTAGTAGACTTTGTTGAAAGGCAACCACAGGAGGGTGATGGAGGATTGGCACGAAGAAGAGGTGAGGGGTCATGAAGGAGAAGGTAGCAGTGGGGGATTTTCAGTCAATAATTACATTGTGATTTTTTAACCTGGCACAGATGCATCATAGACAACTGGACCTGGATTATTTGTACGTTAATGGAGGACCATAAATTGAAAATATGAAGGGGCGGCGGGGGTGGTACATGAATATTCTTAATTTTCCCCACTTGCCTATGAAGTCTCCCTACATGACTCTGCAGTCTCCCTATTTTTTCTGGAGGGAGACTTGAAGTCTCCCTAAAATTCCCCCCTAGGCTGGTCCCTGGTATGATGTGCACTCCACATTCATACTCTCATCAAGCAATAAATAATTCATTTCAATGTGGGATGGGCGTGTTAGGTAGGATATGATGTGCACTCCACATTAATACTCTCATCAAGCAATAAATAATTCATTTCAATGTGGGATGGGCGTGTTAGGTAGGGTATGATGTGCACTCCACATTCATACTCTCATCAAGCAATAAATAATTCATTTCAATGTGGGATGGGCGTGTTAGGTAGGGTATGATGTGCAATCCAAATTCATACTCTCATCAAGCAACAAATAATTCATTTCAATACTTATATGAAAATTATGTAGCAGGAATTTCCTATACTTCAAAAAATCTATTTTGCCTTAAATTTCCAAAATTGAGCACTCAGTTCATATAGGATCTATCAATGCTGGAATCCAGTTGAGTGAATGAGGTTCATAAATTTTGTTGAGAACTGAAACAAATTTGCGATCCTTTTCATCAAATTAACCCTTTACCCAAAGCAGACGATATCAAAATTTATTATTTTAAATATCATTTTTTACAATTTTTAAAAAAATTTCAACAAAACCATATCATGTGACCCCCTCATTGGAACGAGCTCATTGAAAATTTGACTCAAAAAATCATTGATCAAAAAGTCAATTCAGTTTTCAGAGGAAAAACATCTTTTGCTAAATGTGCTCAAATTTTCCTTATTTTAGTGCCTTAAGCTTTTCTGTCCTGGGCGGGAATAATTGCATCATGTAAGTAGTTAATCATGAAACTTCGAGCGCTCGCGTTGTGTCCTTGGGCAAGGCACTTCACCCCGATTGCACGATGATGCCATGTACTAAAGGTGTACTGCTCATCGATGGTATGCATGTCTTCAACCAATCTAACCCTGCCTGTGCCACGGTGCAGAGTTCAGAGTTACGATGTTGGAGAGCTGACAGCTGCTCGCCGTTGCTCGGTGGTTCTCTCCGGGTACTCCGGCTTCCTCCACCCGTAAAACTGTCACCGACATGATATGACCCTGGCTGTTAATGTGTCGTTAAACCCAAATAAAAAAAAATAAATAAAATAATCATGAAACTGATATATTAACATTTTACTTAAAACAAATGACAGTTGCAAAAAAATTTCAATGAGGGGTTATAAGCTATAAACTATCTTTTGGTTGCAAAAACTGAAACCATACAAAATTTTAACGATAAGTTTCATTAAATTGCTTGTCAAATTTCAATGATGTTACAAAAAGGTTTAATTTCTTGTCAAATAGCTGGGCATTTAAATTAATTAAATATTAGGTGTCCAATAAAAAGTTCTGGCGCAACAGATAAAAGGCTTCACATTCTGTAAAAGCACTTTATATTTAGTTCAGATCAAAATTATTTTGTTCTTGTCAGAATTCAGTAGAGTAGGTCTATCAAAACTTTTTAACCACATATAAAAAAAAAAAAAAATATATACAAACAGATTTCAACAACTGAACAATCTAGCCCACTTAACCCTTTACCCAACGCAGACGATTTCAAAATTTATTATTTTAAATATCATTTTTTAAATTTTTTCATAAAATTTCAACAAAACCATATGATGTGACCCCTCTTTGGAATGAGCTCGACAAGCTCATTCCAAAGATGGGTCACATGATATGGTTTTGTTGAAATTTTTCAAAAAATAATATTTTTTCAGCTGCTGAATTTGCATATTACGCAGGCGGATGCGGGAGATTCGTTGGGTAAAGGCTTAAAGGGCTATTTATTTTGAAGCAACAGGATTTCACTAATGTTAAATGCAGTTGTTCATCCACAAAAACATCACAGTATGTACCTTTTCTAAAATTTCCTAGGAACACACTCCACACAAAACATGTTCTCTAGAATTTCTAAGAAGCTTTTAATTTTTCTTTTTCTTTATCTCCACCAAACTTCAATACTTCAGTAAACAACAGTGTTCCTATAAAGACAAGAGCTGTACCAGACCAGTGGTAGGCAGTGAAAACATTATTAAAATACCAGATGGAAATTATTAGTGACATAAATTTCCTGAGTGTCACGACTAGGGTTACTGTCAATGATGTACATTCTGTGGTAAGAATAAATACAGATCGTATACATATATATCTGAATTATTGTTAAGGTTTCCAAGAATGTGAAAGTAAAATCTTATAATGAGACCTAAAAAAGTTAAAAATAAGTTTCTCAAGCCCTCCAGCATGGTCCTTTTGGCTGCATGCTCTCTTTTTATAACCAATGCAAAATTAAAAATATTTTACCCAAGTTAATAAAATTGCTACATTTGTCCATTGAGTGCAAGAAGGCTTTGCAGTACTTAGCACAGGAAAGCCATCTTGCTCTCAAGGGACAAAATACACCACCACCCATCAGGCCTGAAAATAAGCAGTCTGACATTTGCAGAATGAGGTCTCCAGAGGGTGAATTTGATGATGCTATCCCATACATTGGGGCAATTTATCCTCTGGGTACCTCTTTTTGTTTAGGTTTGAGAACCTGATTCAGATTGTGGTTCACAGAGGGTAAATTTAGTGATGCTACCCTGCTGTGCAGGGTAGCATCACTAAATTCACCCTCTGGGGACCTCATATTTCAGATGACAGTCTGCTTATTTTCTGGCTTGCCACCCATGCTATACTGTAGATTATGAGGCCTAAAATGTAAAACAAACCAAGAACATGAACTTTTGATGGCAAAGACATAATTACAAAAATAAAAAAAAAATAAAAAATGCAATTTTACAAAAAATGGCCTGAGAAACAGAAGTTCTACTTTGTGGGGCCTTATTTACGAAAAACGTATACATCTTTATCACATAATCTCCATCAAATAGATCATTACGGAATAGTGTTCACAACACGTCTAATATAAGAATGACATTACAAGCCAATGTCGATATCATAACATTGTAAGTTGGTTTTGGAATAAGAATTGAATTAACCCTTTACCAAACATGAAAATCTAAGTTCAGGGGAGATAACCTGGTTAAAATTGTTGCAGATAAAAAGTTTAGAATATGTGCATGCTCACTTGCAAGTCATAATGTTTGAGAAGTTTTATCAAAAATGGATCAATAATGTAGGAGTTGCTCAGACATGTTGGGATGGACAGACAGACGGATGTACAAGCCTTCGACAATATAGCCCCCGACTGGGGTACAACAAGATAGTTTAACCCTTTATCTAACACTAAAAGTAGATGACACTTGCAAATAAAATTCTTCAAGCATTAATTGTTTTCATTTTTTGTGTCAAAAACATAGCTTATGACCCCTCATTGGAACGAGCTTGTTTAGCTTGTTCCAATGGGGGGGGTCATAACCTATGTTTTTGTGACAAAAAAAATGAAAAAGTAATAAAAATTGAATGGTGACTTTTGTGAACAGCGCTGGGCCGATTTGGGGGATTACGTTGGGTAAAAGGTCAGCCTTCTCTTATATTTCATCAAGTGTTTACTTAAATAGCAGACAACAATTGCAAAAAAACTCACAAGCTTTACAGAATAACTAAACATTTTCATTTTGTGACCCTTCATTAGAATGAGCTCCTTCCAATGAGGGACTATGAGCTATGTTTTCAAAGCAAAAGTTGAAAAAGTTAAAAAATTTATAGTAATTTATATATTTTTTATACTTACCAATGACCCAGACTCAGCTGGTGCTAACTCTTAAAATTTCAGGGCCAAACACAAATTTTGCCCCCCCCCCCCCCCCTCCCAATCCCCAAAATTTGCATCAAAATCCAAAAAATAGATGTCCTATGTGGTCCTCCATACTTTTATCCACTGCGCATATGCAGTGTCAAGGAAGTACGGAAATTGGAGCCAAATCCTCATTCTTACAACCAGAGCCTGGTAAGTGTTATGTAATCAGCAGGGAGGATGAGTTCCCAATGGAGGGCCATCCCTGTCTGGGTCATTGGTAAGTATAAAAAATATATAAATTACTATAAATTTTTTAACATTTTTATACTGTACCAATGACCCAGACTTAGCTGAATAGATAAAAGTCTGGAGGGCCTAGGACATAAAGGAAAATCCAATAGACTCAATTACATGTAAACAGAATTATCCCCTCAAGGAGAAGAGGAGAACAGGTTTTACATGTATCTTTCTTGTTTATACCAAAAAAGAAAGACACAATACCATTCCGTAATTGAGCACAATAACATCAATGATCTCTATTAACATCTAGTATAACCCATTATACCAATTTATTAAAGGAAAGCCAATAAATAAAGATAGTCCAGAGAATGACACTCTTTGTACTCATTTAAAAGTGTTCGAGGATTGTATATTAACGCTTGTATGACACGCGATATACAAATGCTTCACATTGAGCTACACTTTAAAAATATTACATAAATGAGATAGACATTAGCTTTACACTTTAAAACCATCCCGGCACCGACTCGGAATTGCTGACTCCAGAGGAGGTATTCCCTTGCTTTTCACTATAAAGCAGGTGATATAAGGGAACACCCTCCCCCCCCCCCCCTTCCCCTTGCTCTGGCTCAATCAACCCAGAATGAAGAGGGCAGAAGGACAGAGTCACTGCCGGAACAGAAAGCCTGCAGAACTATAGTTGCAACTGTTTAGTGGACGACATTCTGAGCAACAGATAATGGACCTAAACAACGCAGGTCGCCAGAAATGGACTCAATATTTCTAAGATAAAAATTTGTGAATGTGGAAGGCGGAGACCAATATGCAGCCTTCATCAAATCAGTAATAGCAACACTATTAGCATAAGCCCAAGATGTAGACAGCGCTCTTACTTCATGCGCCGAAATCTTAAGCACAGACTGCTGAGATGAAGATTATTTATCATAAGCAGAACGGATAGTTAACTGAATCCACCTTGCAATAGAATGAACCGTAATGTCCTTTCTATTAGGCAGCAAAGACAGAAAGAAACGCTTATGTCCCTTTCTGATAAACTCAGATCTACGTTTTTAAATACGCATAGCTCTGACTGGACAAAGCAAAGGCCTATGACCGTCTGAAGACGGAAGAGCCTTAATAACAATAGGTTCAGGGTACTTATTAGGAGCCTGATTCTTAGCCAAAAATCCAACATTAGCAGTCAATGTAATAGTATTACCAACACTACGATAGTGAGAATCATCAACAGATAGTGCATGAAGCTCACTAACTCTTCTAGCAGAAGAGAAAGCTAAGAGAAAAGCTGTCTCATAAGATAAGTATTTGAAATCCACTGTATCAAGAGGTTCAAATGGCACTTCTTTTAGCTTCAGAAGAACCCAAGCTAAATTCCACTTACGAATTAACCTAAGGGTTCTAGGTCTATTTATCAAAAAGTTTTTCACTAACTTAGATAAAGAGACATTAGATCCAATCTGTAAGCTATCATGATGAGCATAGGTATCCGATAGCATAGACCTATAACCCTTAATAGTTATTGGCTGCAGTTTGATCTCATCAAACAAGTAGACCAGAAAATTAGCAATATCTGGAATGGAGGGATCATAAAAATCAACAGAATGATCGCTACACCATCGAGAGAAAACCTTCCACTCAGCAGCATAATTTGGCGAAGAGGAGGTCCTCCTACAGTTTGAAATTGCGTCCACTGCTCGTCCTGTAAAATGCTTGCCGTGCAAGAAGGACCGCACAACGGAAATACGTGAAGGTTGAGACCTTGCAGGTTGTGATGCAGTGTGCGTGATTTCCCC
Source organism: Pictodentalium vernedei (assembly GCA_031216915.1). NCBI lineage: Eukaryota > Metazoa > Mollusca > Scaphopoda > Dentaliida > Dentaliidae > Pictodentalium > Pictodentalium vernedei. The sequence continues at coordinate 40,347,887 of CM062296.1, forward strand.
TGTGAAAGAAGATCCTCCCGTGGAGGAAGCTTCCGAGGAATGTCCCACAACAGAAACCTGAGTAGATTTATCTATGGCCTTTGGGGTGACAGAGATGCTACCAACAGAATCTTGCTGTGAGATTGCTTGATTTTAGCAATATCTGTTGAATCAACGGAGCTGGAGGATACGCGTATCCTATCATTCCGTCCCAAGAGATTGAGAGGGCATCTACTGCAAACGCTCGAGGATCTGGGCATGGCGACACATACGTCTGCAACTGATTGTTGAGATGCGTCGCAAATAAGTCTATCATAGGACTATCCCATTGGTAGCAAATCTGATTGAATACTCGTTTGTTGAGAGTCCATTCTGACGGCAACATACGACCTTTCCGAGAAAGGGAGTCCGTTAGAATGTTCAGACGACCCGGAATATGACAGACCGACAGAAGAACTTGATGCTCTAGGACAAACAGAAGGATTCTTTCCGTTAAATTGAACAACGGAATGGAGTGAGTGCCTCCCTGATTCCGAATATACGCTACTACTGTTGAATTGTCAGACAGAATTTGAACATGCGAATTCTGAATGTTTATCCACTGACGTAGCGCAAGCCAAATTGACATCATCTCTTTGATGTTAATGTGCTTGTTTAGGAACTGCAGATCCCAAAGACCCTGGCATCTCGAATCTGTTGGGCTCAAAGTTGTGCCCCAACCTGTTTGACTCGCATCGGTCATTATCGTAAAATTCGGATCAGGCAGTTGCAGTGGTACTCCCTGAGTTAACCACTGAATATCTGCCCAAGTCTGAATCTCTTGTTTCACTTGATTCGACAAGACGATGTTCGTTTCGAGCGAATGAATCTTCACACTCCAATTCTGAGTAAAAAATATCTGGAGTGGACAAGTGCGTAGTCGCCCCATCGGAATAAGATCTGCAGCGGCTTTGAACAAACCTGTCAGTCGCATGAATTCTCTCGCTGTTACTACATCTGAGTGAAGACAAAAGCGACCATAACAACTGACTAATTCGCTCTGGTTAACGGCAGATGAACGAGATTGTTGTGCGTCTTGAAGCTCATTCCCAGGTGGGTGAATGACTTGGACGGCACTAGATCCAACTTCTTTTCATTTACTATGAAACCGAGACGTCGGAGCAATTGAAGCAGACTCTGAACATGGTTGTGAAGCGTAAACTTGTTGCCGTACCTCTAAAGAATGTCGTCCAAGTAGGCCGACGTTACCATAGACGAATGAGCTCGGAAATGAGTCATTACAGAGTTCATTATTCGAGTGAAGGCCCAGGGCGCTAGATTCAGACTGACGCACATTGCTCAGAACTGATAAATGACTCCTAGGACAGTGAAGCGAAGATACTTTCTGAATGCCGGATGTACCATGACGTGAAAGTACGCATCCTTGAAATCTATGCTCGCAGCATAATCGTTCACCTGAATGCTCGCTCTGACCGATCGGATGGTCGTCCAAGTAGGCCGACGTTACCACAGACGAATGAGCTCGGAAATGAGTCATTACAAAGTTCATTATTTGAGTGAAGGCCCAGGGTGCTAGATTCAGACCGACGCACATTGCTCAGAACTGATAAACGACTCCTAGACAGTGAAGCGAAGATACTTTCTGAACGCCGGATGTACCATGACGTGAAAGTACGCATCCTTGAAATCTATGCTCGCAGCATAATCGTTCACTTGAATTCTCGCTCTGACCGATCGGATGGTCTCCATATAAAATTTCGGAGCCACGATCAGCTTGTTTATCCAGCTCAGATCTATAACTGGACGAAACGAGCCGTCTGGTTTTGGAACCAGGAACAGGTGACTGTAGAAACCTGGAAGATTCCTGGTTTTCTGCGACCTCTATCACGTTCTTGTCCAGAAGAGACTGAACTTCTGATAGAAGCGAATCTCTCTTCTGAATGTTTGACGGAAGCTGAGTCCAACTTGGACTTCGCATTAACGGAGGTTTTTCCTTGAAGGACAGTTTTAGACCTTTGGAAATAACCCCTTGCACCCATGGGTCGTCCGTAATTGACACCCAATTGGTTAAGAATCTCGACAGCCTTCCACCCACTGGAATGCAATAGAGGTTTAGACCATCACCTCCTGGCCTTGCGAGGCTTGCAGGGTGAGAAACCACGTCCTCCACGACCCGTACCTCGCCCAGTCGACCTAGGGGTGTCTGACCGGTTATCTCGGCCAGCATTACGACCCCTACCTGAGTCGCTACTCTGACGGTCTCTGGAGTAAGACGTAGAGGCTTTCTTAGATCCTCTATAGGAAGTTCCCTTGGATGTACTTGCCCTAGAATTGCCTGCTTTACTCCTCTCTGCTGAGTCCGACTTTTCCGAAGCGGATTAAAAAAGCAGAGAATCCGAAGCTTTCTTAGTAATCTGATCATAGATTACAGAAAGCTTACCGTCGTAGAGAAGCTCTCCTGAGACCGGAGCGACTGAAAGAGAGTTTTTCACCTTACTAACCACTCTAGTGGATGCAGCCAGGGCAGCATCACGTCTGACTAACTCCAGATTGCCACTGAAAGGGCGGAGTTATACGTAGAATATGCTATCGCACTCGAAAGAACTCTCAAGGAAGTTTTGAACATCCTGGAATTCTTTTCCTTCGAGACGTAATGATAACGCTCTGGTAAGGTGATCTGCATAAGATAATGCGTCTAAACTTAAATCGACATAGACGCCGGCAATGACAACTCCAAGTCTTCTGCCTGGTCATCTAAATGCAGAGGAACTCTCGGCACGCCCTGTCCTGCCGTTTCAAATCTATTTCAATTATTGATGAAAGGCAGCTGTAGAGCATGAGATGATAAGAAACCGGATCTGCCAGTCTTAGAGGCTAGCTTGAAAATAGTGTCATTAAGAAGTTCAAATGTCCGCGTGACATTTCTAGACTGGGTCGGAAACTCAGGCGCAATGTCCCTATTCTATAAGTCTGTGTCCAGTGACGCTATCAGTCTCTTATCAGATAACGCAGCATTTTGGTCCTGAGAAACAACTTCTGAAAGGTGTTGCCGGATGAAATCTACGGCCACCTTAAGTTGTTCGGAAAGGGAAAATTCCAGCTCCATTCCCTTTCATCATCCGACTGGACCACATGAGAATCTCGGTTGTCCCTTTCTGATTCTGCAGGGGAGCGAACCGATCCAGCTTCCTCAGATAGTTCCTGTTCTGAAAAAGTTTCTGATGGCTGCTGGGATGCTGCGATGAATTAAGCTATCTGTGATAGCAAGTCTGGGGCGGAGGCCTGTGGAGCTGCAGTCTTACGTAATTCAGCCGCTGGAAGCTCCTGGGATGTTAATTCCTGCATACTTCTTATATGCGAACGTCCCGACTGGAAAGGCCTTGTGTCCCTGACTTGGTTGACATGGAATCCCTGGTCAGTGCAGCAGGCTGGATATCTGTGGTCACAAAGCCAAGGTGCGGTCGTGTGCTGATGTGAAGATGAGGAAGCCAATAGACAAGCCGCGCCAGACTGTCTATGCGACGGAGCGTCCCGAGCAGGAGGAGTGGACGTATGCTCCGACTGACGAACGTTACGTACAACATCTGGGCCCAGATGTTGTTGTAAGAGAGAGGGGGCCTCTCTCGCTCGCGGTCCGGGTAGACCTGGACGAGCTAGCTACCGGACTGACTGGCTTCCTCCGTTCCATCCTCCGATCCGTCGTCACCGGGTGTGCGTGATCCGAGATTATAGTGCTCGCAACACCCCTTCTCCTCTCCTGGACTGCAAAGGACGAACCCTGCATCACAACCATTTCGTGAATGATTGCTTCACCGGGGGAGCTAGCGGAAGACAAGTGACCGTCGATCCTACTAGGGACCTCTTAGGCACTTGCCGCATTTCGTTGAGCACTTAGCCGCTAGCTCTTTATTGCGACGACGGAAGCACACTTTTGAAGACATCACAGAAACATCACCCTGTTCTTGTTCCTCTGAAAAAGAGACTGAAAAAACTAGAGTGACCCTGTGGAGAAGGACCCGCATGGACCTCTCACCACTAACAATATACCGTGACACACATCTCCAACATTTGTCATCCGAATTGGCACACACTGAGCAAGAATTAGTGCGAGTACACAGACTACAGAAAATACAATGAACATGAGAATCAGAAGGAGCTTTCCTCGATTTACAATTGAACAATATTCTTTCATTTTAAAAAAATATTAAACAGTCATCGTACTCGCACAAACCCTTGAAAACGAAGATACATAATAATAATAATCCATTACAAACATTTCAAAAAATGATTAAAAAAAAAAAATTTTTTCGAAAAAATTTCAAGATGAGCCCAAGTTCCCAATGGGAACGATGAGCCCAAATGGATCCCAAAAAAGCCTAAGTGTGGACAAAAATTTTAAAACATGTCTAAAATTTAATGTTACACTTACGGACAATATTAATGTATCTGGCTATGAACAGAACCAAATAGAAGACAAGGAATCACTGTCAGAAGTAACCGTTGTCAACAAAAGTGAATAAAAACTAGAATCAAGACTCCAGGCACTGAAAATATGGCCCGAAATCAGTAATCAATTTTAACACTATCCAATGTAAAACAGAGGCTTCCTGCGAAGAAACTGCAGTACATCGGATGGTAGATGCATGACCAAAATGCCTAACCACCCTTGGGTGAGGACGTAACCATGGGGAAAAACAGAATAAACATTCTGTTACCAAGCCAAAACTCCCAAGAAATTTCAGTAAAAAAAATTACAAAAATTATGCCAAAAGCATGGGAGAATAGCAAGGGGGGTATAAAGGAAACAGAGAGAGGAAACACTGAACAAACTGTGGAAATTTCATAACGAGAATGTAACATCAGGCCCATGCCCCGAAAATAGGGAACATGAAATAATTTTGCATAAAAATTATAAGTTACAGCCCTGAACACATCCTTCCACTGTTTCTTCCTCTCATCCTCTTATTTCATCCTTAGATCCACCATTTCTTTCATGATTTTGTGTCTGGCATCATTTTAACTGAGATTAGAAGCACAGATATCAGTGAGATGTTACTGATTGAAGGGCCAAACAAAGAATGGGGATTTGGCTCCAATTTCGGTACTTCCTTGACACTGCACATGCGCAGTGGATAAAAGTATGGAGGACCACATAGGACATCTATTTTTTTAATTTTGATGCAAATTCTGGGGATTGGGGGCAAAATTTGTGTTTGGCCCTAGAATTTAAGAGTTAGCACCAGCTAAGTCTGGGTCATTGGTACAGTATAAAAATAAAAAGAAGTTTGAATATAGCTGATTTTATTTTAGCACAAGAACATATTCCGTCCATTAGGCTCATTCCACTCTGGGGCCATAAGGTCTGTTTTGGGGGCAAAAATTGAAAAAAAGAAGTTTGAATATAACTGATTTTATCTTAGCACAAGAACGTATTCCGTGACTTTCCGTCCATTAGGCTCATTCCACTCTGGGGCCATAAACTCGGTTTTGGGGGCAAAAATTGAAAAAAAGAAGTTTGAATATAACTGATTTTATCTTAGCACAAGGACATATTCCGTGCATTAGGCTCGTTCCACTCTGGGGCCATAAGCTCTGTTCTGGGGGCAAAAATTAAAAAAAAGAAGTTTGAATATAACTGATTTTATCTTAGCACAAGGACATATTCTGTGCATTAGGCTCGTTCCACTCTGGGGCCATAAGCTCTGTTTTGGGGGCAAAAATTGAACAAGAGGCCTGTCCCGCCTAGAGAGCTCCGCTGAGGGCCACTGATCGCATGGGCATGTTTTCTAATACTAATTTTGTTACAAACTTTAGCCAAAAAAAATATCAAAAATATCTTAAGATTTTCTTGATCCTGTGACCTGAGACCTTGACCCTGTGGATTTACAGACCGCAGAATAATTGATGACACACCGTCTATTGATAATACATATTGTTATGAAGTTTGGTGGAAAAATATTCAGCGGTTTAGAAATTATGGCTCGGACAAATAAAATGTTGACGACGGACGGACAGATGGATAGATGGACGACGGACGAATCAGTATAAGAAAAGCTCTGCTGACTTTGTCAGCGGAGCTAATAAAACTAGATGGTGCCATTTGTGTGCGAAGCACACTATAGTATATCCCCGCATTTGCACTTTCCTTTTTGGTTAGTGCAGGATACAGACTTGGATAAAAAGGCTTCACGCATGTGTGTGATTTAAAATGATAAAACAGTATATTTAATTTCCTTCTGAAGACTCACATGTGAAACTACTTCAATATTTCAAACAAGATACTTCACCCAACATGATGTATAAAGGGTAGTGTTCTGATCACATCATTGTCACATGATTGAAAAACCACTTGGACCCAAATCAAAATTCCAAAACCTTCATGCACATCTACAGATGCTATCTGAACATGTTAACATGGTTTAAACGTTTCGAATTCAATACCCTAAGAGCCTTTGAGCGGACAAAGATTTTCTGAGGGTAAAAGTGGTTCCACTGGAACCACTTGGACCCAAATGAAAATTCCAAAACCTTCATGCACATCTACAGATGCTATCTGAACATGTTAGCATGGTTTAAACATTTCGAATTCAATACCCTAAGAGCCTTTGAGCGGACAAAGATTTTGTAAAGATAAAAGTGGTTTCACTGGAACCACTTGGACCCAAATCAAAATTCCGAAACCTTCATGCACATCTACAGATGCTATCTGAACATGTTAACATGGTTTAAACGTTTCGAATTCAATACCCTAAGAACCTTTGAGCGGACAAAGATTTTCTAAGGATAAAAGTGGTTCCACTGGAACCACCTGGAACAAAATCAAAATTCCGAAACCTTCATGCACATCTACAGATGCTATCTGAACATGTTAACATGGTTTAAATGTTTCGAATTCAATACCCTAACAGCCTTTGAGCGGACAAAGATTTTCTGAGGGTAAAAGTGGTTCCACTGGAACCACTTGGACCCAAATCAAAATTCCGAAACCTTCATGCACATCTACAGATGCTATCTGAACATGTTAACATGGTTTAAAAGTTTCGAATTCAATACCCTAAGAGCCTTTGAGCGGACAAAGATTTTCTAAGGATAAAAGTGGTTCCACTGGAACCACTTGGACCCAAATCAAAATTCCGAAACCTTCATGCACATCTACAGATGCTATCTGAACATGTTAACATGGTTTAAACGTTTCGAATTCAATACCCTAAGAGCCTTTGAGCGGACAAAGATTTTCTGAGGGTAAAAGTGGTTCCACTGGAACCACTTGGACCCAAATCAAAATTGTGAAACCCTCATGCACATCTACAGATGCTATCTGAACATGTTAACATGGTTTAAACGTTTCTAATTTAATACCCTAAGAGCCTTTGAGCGGACAAAGATTTTCTGAGGGTAAAAGTGGTTCCACTGGAACCACCTGGAACCAAAGCAAAATTCCGAAACCTTCATGCACATCTACAGATGCTATCTGAACATGTTAACATGGTTTAAACGTTTCGAATTCAATACCCTAAGAACCTTTGAGCGGACAAAGATTTTCTAAGAATAAAAGTGGTTCCACTGGAACCACCTGGAACCAAATCAAAATTCCGAAACCTTCATGCACATCTACAGATGCTCTCTGAACATGTTAACATGGTTTAAACGTTTCGAATTCAATACCCTAAGAGCCTGTGAGCGGACAAAGACTTTCTAAGGATAAAAGTGGTTCCACTGGAACCACTTGGACCCAAATCAAAATTCCAAAACCTTCATGCACATCTACAGATGCTATCTGAACATGTTAACATGGTTTAAACGTTTCAAATTCAATACCCTACGAGCCTTTGTGTGGACAAATATTTTCTAAGGATAAAAGTGGTTCCACTGGAACCACCTGGAACCAAATAAAAATTCCGAAACCGTCATGCACATCTACAGATGCTATCTGAACATGTTAACATGGTTTAAACATTTCGAATTCAATACCCTAAGAGCCTTTGAGCGGACAAAGATTTTGTAAGGATAAAAGTGGTTCCACTGGAACCACTTGGACCCAAATCAAAATTCCGAAACCTTCATGCACATCTACAGATGCTATCTGAACATGTTAACATGGTTTAAACGTTTCGAATTCAATACCCTAAGAACCTTTGAGCGGACAAAGATTTTCTAAGGATAAAAGTGGTTCCACTGGAACCACCTGGAACAAAATCAAAATTCCGAAACCTTCATGCACATCTACAGATGCTATCTGAACATGTTAACATGGTTTAAAAGTTTCGAATTCAATACCCTAAGAGCCTTTGAGCGGACAAAGATTTTCTAAGGATAAAAGTGGTTCCAATGGAACCACTTGGACCCAAATCAAAATTCCGAAACCTTCATGCCCATCTACAGATGCTATCTGAACATGTTAACATGGTTTAAACGTATCGAATTCAATACCCTAAGAACCTTTGAGCGGACAAAGATTTTCTAAGGATAAAAATGGTTCCACTGGAACCACTTGGAACCAAATCAAAATCCCGAAACCTTCATGCACATGTACTGGTGATACCTGAACACATTAGCATAGTTTAACCATTAATGCAAGTGAATGTAACACCGGACGGACGTACGGATGGATGGATGGACGGACGTACGTACGGACGGAGATAACGACAATATCCCCGACGAAAGCGGGGATAAAAAGAAGTTCGAATATAACTGATTTTATCTTAGCACAAGAACGTATTCCGTGCATTAGGCTCATTCCATTCTGGGGCCATAAGCTCTGTTTTGGGGGCAAAAATTTAACAAAAGAAGTATGAATATAACTGATTTTATCTTGGCACAAGAACGTATTCCGTCCATTAGGCTCGTTCCACTCTGGGGCCATAAGCTCTGTTTTGGGGGCAAAAATTTAAAAAAAGAAGTATGAATATAACTGATTTTATCTTAGCACAAGAACGTATTTCGTGCTTTAGGCTCGTTCCACTCTGGGGCCATAAGCTCTGTTTTGGGGGCAAAAATTGAAAAAAAGAAGTTTGAATATAACTGATTTTATCTTAGCACAGGGACATATTCCGTGCAACGTCTGCGTTGGGTAAAGGGTTAAACACCAATAAATAAATAAATAAATAAATAAATAAATAAATAAATAAATGATCTTCATTCATAAAAAGAAATCAAAAGATGCAGGATGAGTGTCAAAATAGACGCTGTTAGAAACTCTACTCAATCTCTTCATTATGTAAACAGATAAAAAAAACAGAAGTATATCATAAGATAAATTGGCTGTTAACACCATGTGGGTTTCTGAGATGGTGTATTGACCTCTAGACTATGTCTCTGAGTCATATATCGACTTATCCGAACGGAAATCTTGGAAACCCATATGGTGATACAGTGGCTCCCACTTAACTGGATATCTCTTAACTGAATAACCCTGTTAATTGAATATAATTTCCCAACACAAAACAATTTACTGTACCTCCAGTACAAATTTGACCAGTTAATTGAATATAGGCTATAGAGTAAACTCCTGTTAATTGAATTGAATAAAAAATCTTATAACCCGTCGAGAAATTACCCTGACACGCCCCAGTTTTTCTTTGTTTATAGGCCTATTTGACCTCAGTACATCCAATACAGGTATTTAATCTATTATATCTTGCTTGACAGAGCTCATGGAGTTCTGTCAAACAGGATATAATAGAATAAATGCTAAGTTTATCTCTAGAATACAGGAAAGTGACACAATCCCTGTTAATTGAATACTCCTGTTAATTCAATACTTTTTCATTGGCAATGTGGGTATTCAATTAACAGGGTTCCACTGTAATAACCTACATTTAAAAATACCATAGGTTACCATACAGATGTTATGTTAGGTAAAGAATTCCTAAGGTGGACCATAATAAATAAGGTGGACAATAAATAAAGGATACTGTGTGATTGTATTTAAGAGAAGAAGAAGCCACATCTTTGGTACTAATCCAATCAAAGGAAGAGCTATAGGAACTGAAACAAAGCAATAAAAATAATGTTAGAACAAATATTATTCACATGAAATGTTAAACTTTTTCAACATAACATCCATTTCAGGGACCGACCTGGGAATGCGCCAGTGCGTATTTGGTTCTGAAACATCAGGACCTGGCTCTTAAATCTCAGAAATAGGCTTCTCAGTTGGCGCGTAACTTCTCAGATCATATTTTGATATTCTTTCGATGGATAATCGAGAGAGACACTCTTACATGTATTATATATATGATTATCATTTATCATTGTTGTAGAGTGCTTAAGTTAATACTTCAAGTCTTAATTACCAAGCATTAATCTTCACTGTGGTTTCTGATCAAGTCTTGGCTGCCTAAATAGGCAGCCAAGACTTGATCAGAAACCACAGTGAAGATTAATGTTTGCTATAGTGTACTAAATGAAAATGATGAGAGCTATTACATACTTGGAGTGTGTGTTACAAACAGCAGTGTGACTCCGTAAATTGAAATCTGGCACATGAATTGAAAAAAATAGGCTCCTAGGTTAGAGCGTATTTTAAATAGTCCTGATCGGTCCATGCATTTCATGATGTCTAACACCAAGATAAACTTAACCCTTTACTCAACATAATGACCAAAGCCAGCTGCAATTATTCGCAAAAATCACCATTCGATTTTCATTACTTTTTTCATTTTTTGTCTCAAAAACATAGTTTATGACCCATTTGAACGAGCTTGTTCCAATGAGGTGGCTCAAACTATGTTTTTGCTGCACAGTAATACTAGAGTGATGTCATGCATAGAGCCTGACTGTCCCAGCAATGACAATGCTTAGACACAAAATAGTCTGTGATATTTTTTGTTAACCGTTTACTTAATGAATCTGCCATATCTGCGCTCATCATATACAAATATTGCTACAGTAGAACCTGTCTTGAGAGACCGCCCTTTGGGCCACACAAAAGTGGTCTCTCAAGACAGGTGGTCTCTCATAACAGGTTCAAGGTTTTCTGAAGTCAGTGAATAACCAACCACAAAATTCAGAAATGGAGAAGAATGGATTTTGGAATTACTTTGTAGTTTTTCTTTTTTATGAAGTTTTTGTAACAAATTGAAATGGACTGTTATAAAAATTATAGATTTTCAACACTAATTTATTTTTATAATTTTTATAACAGTCCATTTCAATTTGTTACAAAAAGATTTTCAACATAAATTTATTTTTATTCCTATCTGTCACATTTCAGGTATGTATGAAATTGTTTATTCAGCAATAATCCTAACCTTTTCACAGAGGCCTTATAAAAACATCTCAATCTGTAATGAATTAGCAATTGAAACCCAATTAAGAGCCTTTAATACTTTTAATTATGTTAGTATAACCACAATGGATTTTTCAATTCCAGAAGAGGTAAAAAGTTTCTGTCATGGTTTCAGTCTTCAAAGGGGCGGTCTCTCAAGACAGGTCTATTATGGCATAAAAATACAAGTTGGTACCAGGTCACAGTGGTCTCTCAAGACAGGTGGTCTCTCAAGACAGGTGGTCTCCCATAGCAGGTCCATTATAGAGTAAAACCAGTTGGTGCCTGGCAGATGTAGTCTCTCAAGACAGGTGGTCTCTCAAGACAGTGGTCTCTCAAGACAAGTTTTACTGTATTCAAATTTTATTTTTTCATTTTTTTACTCCAAAATATACCTCATGACCTATTAATGGAACAAGTTTGACGAGCTTGTTCCAATAAGGACTAATAAATAAGTAATGGTTATATGTAAAAAATGAAAAAATATCTGATGTTCAGAAAAATAATTTGTACTGTTGGCTTCAACTTGTGTTAGGTAAAGGGTTAAAGATGCAGGTAAAGGGTTAATATCTGATGTTCAGAAAAATAATTTGTACTGTTGGCTTCAACTTGTGTTTGGTAAAGGGTTGAAGATGCAGTATATAAAACATTCTCTTTCTAAAATATTTAAGGAATAATCGTTTCTTTTTGTCTATTTCTTGAGTTATGAACCCCAAAAAACAAAGTCCAAACTGTGTAAATGGGTGTAGCTTAGCCCATTTACGCGATGTTTGGACTTTGTTTTTTGGGGTTCATAACTCAAGAAATAGACAAAAAGAAACTATCATTCCTTATAATTAAACGTTCGCGACCCAAATAAATAAATAGTGTTAGTCGTCCTCTACTTCAGCGAACAAAGACTTAAAAACTAAAACTGGTAGACATATTATTTTTCTGGCATAAAAGAGGGCGCATGTTATTGAAATGCAGGTAGCAATTGACACACTTTCCAAGTCAAATGCACTTATGTCATTAAATTTTTTATTGACCAATGAATTACGTAATGCAAAGAAAACGTCATAAGCCATGCCTCCCTCAAATTTCATTCAACTGTTCACTTCACGTAAAAGTTACGTTCTGTGGTAGGTGGAAGTAGGCCATCAGTATTACATTGTATTTTGGTTCTGACCGTTTCCCGAGAACTGAAAAACACAGTTTGTAAAAGTGGAGTTAGATATAAAGCCAGATGACATGAAATTAGTTGAATTAGCAATGTCAAAATTGCCGTATTCATCGTGACAAGCCATTGTTTACAATCGATTTGGGTAAAACGATGAACGCAGACGATCACCCAGTGTGCGTAAAAATTGAAATGTCAAATAAATACAGTTGTGAAGAAAAAGACAAATTGACCCACCACGGTCATTTAAATATTTTATAAATAATTTCATGGTGATAAATTGGTAATATAAATTTATTTTTATTTTTCAGATTTAGAATGTGCCAGTGTTCTAACTTCTATTGATTTGAAACCATGTTGCAACTCCGAAGACTGGTATTTTTGGGGCGTGGCTGGGGGCGGACCTAATTGTGTTCTTTTCGGTTCATTGAGTTATGAAAAGAAAAAACAGAATCGTGTGAGCCAATCGTTTTATCTGAAAATGCATGAACCGAAAAAAAGTTTAATTATTCTATTATAAAACTACTGAAAAATAATTTTGATAAAAAGAAAAATGTTCTGCTTTTTATATCTTTCTGAAAGAAAGTATAAAATTATGTGTTTTCTGAACATGTCAACAAAATTTGTAGTTAGATCATCAGCTGTATAGCTCTGTTGATTAGGAAATAGCAAAATATACTAATTATCTTTACTATCTGCCTCTGAATTCCTTCTAAAAAGAATGAAAAAATGATTTCATTTATTTCCAATATGTTTCTCAGTGACTAGTAATTGTAGGAACTATTCAATACAGTAAAACATGTCTTGAGAGACCACCTGTCTTGAGAGACCACTGTCTTGTGAGACCACCTGTCTTGAGAGACCACCTGTCTTGAGAGACCACTGTCTTGAGAGACCACTGTCTTGAGAGACCACTGTCTTGAGAGACCACCTGTCTTGAGAGACCACATCTACCAGGCACCGATTAGTTTTACTCTATAATGGACCTGCTATGGGAGACCACCTGTCTTTAGGGACCACTGTCTTGAGAGACGACCTGTCTTGAGAGACGACCTGTCTTGAGAGACCACTGTCTTGAGAGACCACTACCTTGAGAGACCACTGTCTTGAGAGACCACGTCTTGAGAGACCACCTGTCTTGAGAGACCACCTGTCTTGAGAGACCACCTGTCTTGAGAGACCACTGTCTTGAGAGACCACTGTCTTGAGAAACAACCTGTCTTGAGAGACCACATCTACCAGACACCGATTAGTTTTACTCTATAATGGACCTGCTATGGGAGACCACTGTCTTGAGAGACCACTGTCTTGAGAGACCACCTGTTTTGAGAGACCACATCTACCAGGCACCGATTAGTTTTACTCTATAATGGACCTGCTATGGGAGACCACCTGTCTTGAGAGACCACTGTCTTGAGAGACCACCTGTCTTGAGAGACCACCTGTCTTGAGAGACCACATCTACCAGGCACCGATTGGTTTTACTCTATAATGGACCTGCTATGGGAGACCACCTGTCTTGAGAGACCACCTGTCTTGAGAGACCACTGTGACCTGGTACCAACTTGTATTTTTATGCCATAATAGACCTGTCTTGAGAGACCGACCCTTTGAAGACTGAAACCATGACAAAATCTTTTTACCTGTTCTGGAATTGGAAAATCTCATTAAAGATTGAGATGTTTTTATAAGACCCCTGTGAAAAGATTAGGATTATTACTGAATAAAGCTGAATAAACAATTTCATACATACCTGAAATATGACAGATAGGAATAAAAATAAATTTGTGTTGAAAATCTTTTTGTAACAAATTGAAATGGACTGTTATAATGAAAGTGTCAATGACACTGTAGCTCAACTTGTCAAGACAAAGACATGTACATGTATAGTATGTGACACAGCAATGACAAACATCTAGGTAATGACCTGATAACAAAGGTACATATAAAGTATTGTAACGGTCTGTACATAAATACTGACCGTTGCCTGTAACAAATGTATAGGTAAAGTATTGTAAAGGTGGGTGACAGTCAGATGCTAAACTAGAAAAAAATCTTCGAGTCCCAGAGTGGGTCTGACTGAACCCCAAAATATTTGTTCTCATAGCACAGTGATAACAAAGGCACCCCAAAACACACTCATTCCTGTCCCAATGTGAAAACAAAGGTACCCAAGAAGTTTCGTGAAGATCAGTTCACAAATATGAGCTGTGTAGAAGTTGTGACAAAAAACTGATTGGACCTAATTTCGGTACAAAATGGCCACTGGCAGCCATCTTGAATTCTGGACTGCACCCAGAAACACTCGTTCTCATTCCAAGGAGATAACAAAGGTACCCAAGAAGTTTTGTGAAGATTGGTTCATAAATACAGCCTCTAGCCCGAGCCGTATTGACATGTGCACTTACAGTGTATAAGTAGCACTGAATAAATCAAAGTTCATCTAATTTGCATAATTTCTGCACGAGAAAAAACCCGTACTATATGTGATGTATTCCATGTTACTAAACATTCATACAAAAATATATTCAAATCAGAACTTTCATACAGAAGTTCTGCACAAAAGACTGATTGCACTCATTTTGGTACAAAATGGCTGCTGGTGGCCATCTTGAATTTTGGACCACACCCAAAAACACTCGTTCTCATCCCACGGTGATAACAAAGGTACCCAAGAATTTTCGTAAAGATCGGTTCATAAATACGGCCTCTAGCCTGAGCCGTATATAGAAGTTGTGTACAAAAAACTGACCTAATTTCGGTACAAAATGGCCACTGGCAGCCATCTTGAATTTTGGACCGCACCCAGAAACACTCGTTCTCGTCCCAAGGTGATAACAAAGGTACCCAAGACGTTTTGTGAAGATCAGTTCATAAATACAGACTCTAGCCCGAGCCGTATTGACATGTGTACTTACTGTGTGTAAGTAGCACTGAAAAAATCAAAGTTCATCTAATTTGCATAATTTCTGCACGAGAAAAAAAAACGTATTATATGTGATGTATCCCATGGTACTAAACATTCACACAAAAAATTATTCAAATCAGCGCTTTCATATGTAAGTTCTGTGCAAAAATCTGATTGCACCAAATTTTGTACAAAATGGCTGCCATCGGCCATCTTGAATTTCGGACCAGACCCCAAAACACTCGTTCTCGTCCCACGGTGATAACAAAGGTACCCAAGGAATTTCGTAAAGATCGGTTCATAAATACGGCCTCTAGGCCGAGCCGTATTGGCATTTGCACTTACCGTGCTGAAAGTAACACCAAAAAACATCAAAGTTAGTCTAATTTGCATAATTTACACACGAGAAAAAAACCCGTATTATATGTGATGTATCCCATGGTACTAAACATTCATACAAAAAATTATTCAAATCATAGCTTTCATATGGAAGTTCTGTACAAAAAGTTAAAAAATTTATAGTAATTTCTATATTTTTTATACTTACCAATGACCCAGACATAGCTGGTGCTAACTCTTAAAATATAGGGCCAAACACAAATTTTGCCCCCCAATCCCCAAAATTTGCATCTAAAACCAAAGAAAACATGTCCTGAATGGCCCTCCACACTTCACCTCTACTGCGCATGCGCAGTGTCAAGGACGTTCCAAAATTGGCGCCATTAATCATTCTAATAACCAGTGCCTGGTAAGCGCTATGTACTCAGCGGGGAGGCAAGAGTTCCCAACTCTTGGGAGGGCCATCCCCGTCTGGGTCATTGGTAAGTATAAAAAATATAGAAATTACTATAAATTTTTTAACATTTTTATACTGTACCAATGACCCAGACATAGCTGAATAGTAAAAAGGCTGGAGGGCCAAGGACATAGAGCAAGATGGAATACGCTCAATAATATGAAATAGAGTCATCCCCTCTAGGGAAAAAGAAGTAATAGGCCTTACATGTATCTTTCTTATTTATGATAAATTAGAAAGATACAACACCTTCCAAAATTGAGCATCATACATCCATGTACTCTATTAATATCCAATATAATCCTTATACTAATAATTTTTAAAGTAAGCCAATAAATAAAGTAAGTCTAGAGAATAGAGACTCTTATACTCCTTAAAAGTGTCTGAGGATTGCATAATCATGTCCGTTGACACGTGCTATATTCAAAAGCTATACTTTAAAAACTAAGACTTGAATGAATTTTTAAAACATAAACTTCTCACTAAACAACCATCCCAATAACAGCTCAGAATTACTAACTCTGGAGGAGGTATCCCCTTGTTTTCATAGTAAAACAGGTGACCCAAGGGAACACCCTCCGCCCCCCCCCCCCCCCCCCCCCCCCCGCCTTTTTCTTGCCCTGGGTCAAATAGCCCAGAGCGAAGAGGGCAGCAGAACGGAGTCACTGCCGAAACAGACAGCCTACCTAGCTATAGTAGCAACTGTTAAGTGAATGACATTCTGAGCAGTAGATAATAGACCTAACAATAGAGGCCTCCAGAAATGGACACAATATTTCTGAGATAAAAAATTCATGAATGTGGATGGCTGAGCGCAATGAGCAGCCTTCAAAAATCTATAATAGCGACACTATTAATGTAAGCCCAAGATGTAGAAGAACTCTTACTTCATGAGCCGAAATCTCAAACACAACTGCTGAGTGAATGATATACCATAAGCAGTATCGATAGTTAATTGAATCCATTAGCAATAGAATGGAGCGTAACGTCCTTCTAATAGGCATCAAAGACAGAAGAAGTTTACGCCCGTAGTAATACAGATATCTGTTTATAAATACATAAACTCTAACCGGACAGAGTAAAGGCCTATGCCCGTATGAAGACGGAAGGACCTTAATAACAACAGGTTCCGGATATTAGGAGCCTAACTCTTATGCAAAAATCCAACCTAAATAGTAAAGGAAGTAGTGATTCCGAAACTACGAAAGTGAAAATCATCCACCGATAGTGCATGAAACTCACTGACTCTTCAGTAAAAGAGAAGCCAACAGAATTACTGTCAAAAAGGTCAGAATTTGAAAACTACTGTTTCCAGAGGCTCAAATGATTACTTAGCTAAATAAGAACCGAAGTTAAATTCCATATAGGAATTTAATCTAAAGATTCTAAGTCTATTTATCAAAAAGTTACTAACTGACTTAGATAAAGAGACATAAGACTCAATTGTAAACTATCATAGAGTGCATAGGTATGAGGTAACATAAACCTATAACCTTAATAATAACAACAGGCTGCAGTAGATCTTGTCAAACAAGTATAATAAAAAGTTGCAATGAGTAGTATGGAGGGATCAACAATATCAACATAGTGATCCCTACACCAACGACTGAAGAGCCTCCACTTTAGCCGCATAGAATAGCGAAGAAGAGGATCTCCTATAGTAAGAAATCGCGTCCAAAGCTCGTCCAATACAATGCTTACAATGCAATACGGACCACACAACGGAATACGTGAAGGTTGAGACCTTGCGGGTTGCGATAAAAATGACACGATTTACCCAGCGAAAAAAGATCCTCTCATTGAGGAAGATTTCGCGTTAAGTCCCACAGTAGACATCACAGTAAATTACCCATGGTCTCTGTGAAGACAGAGATGCTATCAACAGAAATGTATTGTGGTTGTTTATCTTAGCAATACCTGCTGAAACAACAGCGCCGGAGGATACGCATATCCTATCATTCCGTCCTATTAGATCAATAGAGCGTTAACAACATTAGCTCAGAGATCCGGACAAGCCAACACATACGTCTGCAATTGATTAGCAAGCTGTGTCGTAAATAAATTATCATTGGGCGCTCCCATAAATAGCAAATCTGATTGAATACTTGTTTGTTGAGAGTCCATTCTGACGGCAACAAGCGACCCCTAAGTGAACGGGAGTCCGGTAAAACAATCAGACGACCCGGAATATGACGGACCGAAACAGAACTTGGTGTACTATAACCAACAGACGGATTCTTTCCATTAAATTGAATAACGGAAACGAATGAGTGCCTCCCTGGTTCCGGAGATACGCCACTACTGTCGAATTAACGGACAGGATTTGGACATGCGTTTCTGAATAATGTTCATCCAATGACATAAAGCAAGCCTAAAAAACATCATTCCGCGGAAGATAATTGCTTGCTTAGAGACTGCGGAACCCAAAGACCCTGGCACTTCGAATCCGTTGGGATCAATATTATATCCCAATCTGTTTGACTGGCAACCGTCATAACTATAACACTCGGATCCGGCAACTGCAGTGGCACTCTCTGAGTCAACCACCGAATGTTTGCCCCAGTCTGAATCTCTTGTAACACTAGATAGACAAGAGAACGTGTAAATCGAGCAATTCATGGATTGCTGAAAAGTTACCGTCGAAGAGAGGCTTCTCCGAGAACGAAGCGACTCTGAGAGAGTTCTTCACCTTACTATCCACGCGCGTGGATGTAGCTAGGGCTGCGTCACGTCTAACCAACTCCAATCAGCCACTGAAGGGCGGAGTTATACGTGAACAAACTACTGCCCTCAAAAGAAATCACATTGAGAATAATATCCCGTAAATCTTTTCTTGAAGACGTAATGATAACGCCTCAGTAAGGTGGATTACGTATGATAAAGCGTCTAAGTTAAGTCTACTAGACATCATTGTCGTTTCCAACATTGTAGTTGGAAAAGACATAGACGGCGAAAAAGAATATTTCCAGTCTTTAACCACGCCGTCTAGACGCATATGAACTCTCGGTATGCCCTGCTCTGCCAAAATAAATTATTCGTATAAATGATAAAACGGCAGAAATGAGCATTGCGGACAAGAAATTAAACTATCATGCTTGGTAGCAGGCTTATATGCATATACAGCGTCGAAAAATAAAACACATGTTCTAATGACATTATTGGACTGTGTCGGTAAGTCAGGGACAATGTCCCTGAACCGATCCAAAATTCCGTGTCCAATGACGCTATAAGTCTCTTATCCAACATCGCAGCAATGTAGTCCGAAATAACAATCACTGGAAGTTAATGCCAGAAGATATGAATGGCAGCTTCCGATGCTACGAAAGGGAAAACTCGAAATCTTTCGAATCCCTTTCGCCATCCTGTCGGACCCTATAAAGCGTTCGGTCGTCCGTACCTGATGCAACCGCGGACCGCACCGACCCAGCGCCGTCAGATAATTCCTGATTCGAGTAAGAAACTGTCGATTGCTGGGATGCTGCGAAACAACTGTGATAACTCGGATAGCACGTCCGTCACTGAGGCCTGAGGAGAAGCGGTCCTACAATGCATTGCCGCTGGAAGCTCCGTGATCGTTACCCCGTGCATACTACCATTATGTGAGCGAACGGAGTGTATAGGCCTCGTGTCCCTTGGCTACCGGATGGCGTGACCTATTCGCCGTGGAATCACTGAATGACGAAACTGATCGGATACTCGAGGTCACGTAGCCAATGTGCGGTCGTGTGCCCTGCTGTGAGGTTGAGGAAGCATTATCGACAGTCTCTCGGACTGTCAATATAACGGAGCGTCCCGACCGACAGACATATGCTCCGAATGTAAAATACCTGAACCACAACATGCGGTCCCCTATGTTGTTGGACGAGAGAGGGACCTCTCTCGCTCACAGCCCGGACGGACCTGGACAAGCCAGGAACCAGACTAAGAGGCTTCCTCCGATCTGTCCTCAATCCGCCGTCACTGGGTGAGTACTAAAGTAATTATAGTGCTCGCATCACCCAAATCTCCTTCCTAGACCGCAACGGACGAACCCGGCAGCTGAACCATTCGATGAATGTACACTACACCGGGTGAGCTAGCGAATGTCATTCCGTCGATCCTACAAGGGATCTCTTAGGCGATAGACTTATTCCATGAGCACTTATAGCCGCTAGCTCTTCATTAACTATGACGACAGAGGCACACTATTGAAAGACATCTCCGTAACTTTGCGAACAAGAAACCAGAAATGTTTGGTTATAGCAAGCATATAATAATAATATATATAGCGTCGTTCAATAATTCGAAAGTTTGTGTGACATTATTGGACTATGTCGGAACTGAGGAACGATGTCCCTGAACCGAACCAAAAATTTCTAAGTCCACCAACGCTATCAGTTTCTTATCCGGCATCGCAGCATTCTGGTCCGACGAAAGAAGCTGTAGAAGATCAAGTCAGATGACATACACAACAGCATATGTTGTTCCGAAAGGGAAAGCTCGAAATCCTCCAAATCCCTTTCGGTATCCCGTCGGACCGGATGAAATTTTCGGATGTCCGTACCCGCTTCCGCGGAGCGTCCCGACCCAGCATCGTCGGATAAAAAATATGCGACAGATTCAGTTGATGCTGGGATGCTGCGATAAGCTGTGCTATTTAGGAAAGCACGTCCGTTCCCGAGGCCTGTGCAGTAGCGGTCTTACGATGCATTGCCGCCGGAAGCTCCGTGTACGTTGACTCCCGCACACTTTCCTATGCGAACGTCCGGAGTCTGCAGGCCTCGTGTCCCTGGCTACCGGATGGTGTGACCTGGTCGCCGATGATTCTCTGACTGGCGAAGCTGACTGGATATCCGAGGTCACGTAGCCAAGAGCGGTCGTGTGCGCTACCATGAGAATGAGGAAGCCTTATTGACAGTCTACTCCGGACTGACTATATGTCGGAGCGTCCCGAGCGACGGACGTATGCTCCGAATGCGAAACATTTTGTACCACAACATCTGGGGCCAGATGTTGTTGTACGAGAGAGAGGCCTCTCTCGCTTGCCGTCCGGATGGACCAGAACGAGCTATGAACCAGACTAAAAGGCTTCCTCCGTTCTCCCTCTAATCCGCCGTCACTGGGTGTGCATTTGGTTGATTTATAGTGCTTGCATCACCCCAAAACTCCTTCTAGACCGCAACGGACGAACCCGGCTGCCGAACCATTCGATGAATGGACGCTACACCGGGCGAGCTAGCGGACGTAAAAGGCCGTCGAACCTACTAGGGTCCTCTTAGGCAATTGGCGTATTTACATGAGCACTTTTCCGCTAGCCCTTCATTAATTGTGACGACGGAGGCACACTGTTGGAAGACATCACAGATACATCACCCTAATCTTGATCGTCTGAAATAGAAATTGATAAAGTAGAGTGACCCTGCGGGGAAAGGACCGGAGTGTCCAATTCCCCACTAACATACCGTGACATACGCTTCCCATGTTGTCATCGAAATCATACGATACAGAACAGGAGTTAATGCGAGTACACTGACCACATATAGAATGATTATAAAAGTCAGAGGAAGACTTCTTCTTATTACAATTGATCAAAATCCTTTCAATGTGAAAAGAAAACAAGTCCTGGTACTCGCACCAACCCCTGGCAATCAAAATACATAATAATAATATGATCCATTAATATAGAAAAAATAATTGAAATCAAAATATTTGAAAAAATATTTTTTCAGAACAGCCCAAGTTTCTGAAAAGTAACGTTGAGCCCCAATGGATCCCAAGCCTAAGTGTGGACAAAAAATTTAAAAATATTTTAAACAATTTATTCAACACTTACGAACAATAATAATGTATCTAGTTATGATTAAATAACATCAAGATATTATTTTCAAGAAATCCCCCCCTCACACAGAGGGCTGTTGTAAATGTAAACAATGAGTGTAAAAACACTAAAATAAGACTCCAGGCACCCAGACCCGGAATCAGTTACCAAAAATACACTATCTGATGCAAAACAGAGACTTCCAGGGAAGAAACTGCAGAACATCAGATGGTAGATGCAGAATACAACGCCTAACCACCCGTAGGTGAAGACGTAAACATGGGGAAAAGAACAGAATTCATTCTGTTATTCAGCTAAAACTCCCAAGAAAATTTAGTAATAAAACTATGCCAAAAGCATGGGAGAATAGCAAGGGGGGACTTAAAGGAAAGGGAGAGAGGAAAACACTGAAAAATCAGTGTAACTAAATAACCAGAATGACAACAAAATGGCTGCTGCCTCGAAAATAGGTAACTTAACATAATTTCATTAAAAAATTTTAAGTTACAGCCCTGATAATATTCTGTCACACATTTTTGCTCTCCTCCTTCTCTATCCTCCTTAGAATCACCATTTCACTAATATTTATGTGTCTGGCATCATTTAAACTGAGATTTACAAGCACAAAGATCAGTCAGATGTTAACTGATGAAGGGCCAAACTTAGAATGATTAATGGCGCCAATTTCGGAACGTCCTTGACACTGCGCATGCGCAGTAGAGGTGAAGTGTGGAGGGCCATTCAGGACATGTTTTCTTTGGTTTTAGATGCAAATTTTGGGGATTGGGGGGCAAAATTTGTGTTTGGCCCTATATTTTAAGAGTTAGTACCAGCTATGTCTGGGTCATTGGTACAGTATAAAAATACAGATTTCTGCATCGTCGGTACAAAATGGCGGCTGGCAGCCATCTTGAATTTCGGACCAAACCCCAAAACACTCGTTCTCGTCCCACTGTCATAACAAAGGTACCCAAGAAGTTTCATAAAGATCGGTTCATAAATACGGCCTCTAGCCCGAGCCATAGCAGCTTGGCACTTACAGCTCTGAAAGTAACACTAAATAAATCAAAGTCAGTCTAATTTGCATAATTTACGCACGAGAAAAAACCCTGTATTATATGTGATGTATCCCATGGTACTAAACATTTATACAAAACTTTATTCAAATCAGAACTTTCATACAGAAGTTCTGTACAAAAAACTGATTTTTGCATCATCGGTACAAAATGGCCGCTGGCAGCCATCTTGAATTTCGGACCACACCTAAAAACACTTGTTCCCGTCCCAGGGTCATAACAAAGGTACACAAGAAGTTTCGTAAAGATCGGTTCATAAATACGACCTCTAGCCCGAGCCATAGCCAATTGTTGATGTACGGACAGACGGACAGACGGACGGACGGACAGATGGACAGACGGACGGACGGACAGATGGACGATGGGCCATGACAATAGCTCAAATTTGACTTCGTCAAAGTTGAGCTAAAAATTATAAAAATAAATTAGTGTTGAAAATCTTCAATGAAGATTTTCAACACTAATTAATTTTTATAATTTTTATAACAGTCCATTTCAGTTTGTTACAAAAACTTCATAAAAAAGAACAACTACAAAGTAATTACAAAAAAACATTCTTCTCCATTTCTGAATTTTGTGGTTGGTTATTCACTGACTTGAGAAAACCTGAAACCTGTTATGAGAGACCACTTTTGTGTGGCCCAAAGGGCGGTCTCTCAAGACAGGTTCTACTGTACCAAAATAGCATAATTAGGATCCAACAATGAGGCACCACTGCCATTGTCCTCAGTACGGTATCATCTGAGATGGGTAAATTATGATGAGCTCATTCCAAAGAGGGGTCATAACCTATGTTTTTGAGGCAAAAAATGAAAAAATAATGAAAACTGATTGGTGATTTTTGTTAAAAACGCTGGCCGGTTTTGGCCATTACATTGGGTAAAGGGTTAAGATTCTGTCCAGGAGTCAACTGATTATGTTTACACCACAACTGAAATTTTCTTCAATGAACGCTGTATTGTCAGTGAATTCTCTGGTGATGTTATTTTCCCATGAATTCCAGTTGATCATATGATTTATCCCATGAATACCAGTTGATCATATGATTTATCCCATGAATACCAGTTGATCATATGATTTATCCCCTGAATACCAGTTGATCATATGATTTATCCCATGAATACCAGTTGATCATATGATTTATCCCAAGAATACCAGTTGATCATATGATTTATCCCATGACATATGATTTATCCCATGAATACCAGTTGATCATATGATTTATCCCATGAATACCAGTTGATCATATGATTTATCCCATGAATACCAGTTGATCATGTGACATTTGAACATCGTGCATTCATATTACGCTCTACATTCGATTTTTCAATCTATATTTACCTTCTGCAATTTCTATTTACATTCTATTTATTTATTTATTTATTTATTGGTGTTTAAGGTCACATACTTATGCACAATGGCTAATCCTGACTGATTTACATTCTATAAAATAGACGGCTTCCGCAACTAGAGTGTTGATAGTTTACAGGAAATATTTTGTATCAGAAGCTACATGTATGTTGTTTTGTTTCTTTTTTAGGAATGGAACTTGACTGAATTATGGTTAGTCAAGGTGCTGCCTTTTAGATGTGCCAACTCGATATACTGTCCAGACATAAAATAATTATGTTTTATGAAGGGAACCAACACAAGAATTCAATCATGACCGTTCGAAATCCCTGGTTCATGGAATTTGCACATGATCAATTCGTTTCATCACCTCATGGACTATGAACAGTCAGGATTTAAATCTTAAGTGGAAGCTGATCATAAGACTGGTAAAAACATTGTTCATAGAACTGATAACAAGAGCTACGCAAAGCGTGGGCCACTGCCCCTGACCCATAGGCATGTTTGAAGTAGCCTTAAAGATCTGAGATAGTGTTCGAAGAGAACAATTTTCTAAGTCAAAAGAGTGAGAACAGAACAATTTTCTAAGTCCAAAAAGTGAAAAAGGGGCATAACTCTGGGAAACATTACTGGATGGAACCCGTTCCTTGTTCATATCCATACCCCCATGCGGGTCTATCAGCATACCAAAAGAGATCCAAATCCAGCTATGAAATTACAATGCAAAAGGTTTGTATGGACAGATGGATGGACAGAGGACTTCACATGATACCCACGAATCCACCTTTGGAGGTCAGGGGCATAACAACAACCACACAGAGAAGTGACCTTGAAGTCAGAAAATAAGCAGACTGTCATCTGCAAAATGAGGCCCACAGAGGGTGAATTTAGTGATGCTACCCTGCACAGCAGGGTAACATCACTAAATTTACCCTCTCTGAACCTCAATCTGGATCAGGGTCTCAAAACTAAACAAGAAGAGGTACCCAGAGGATAAATTGGCCCACTGTATGGGATAGCATCATCAAATTCACCCTCAGGGGACCTCATTCTGCAAATGTCAGACGGCTTATTTTCAGGCCTGGTGACCTTAGTACATCCAATACAGGCATTTAATCTAAGTGAAAAAGAATTCAATGACTTTCAAGGTTCACAGTGTTATGTTTTTAAAGGTTTTCAAGGATGGCGGTTAACAAAGAATCAAGACTTCATGAAAATTAATTGAGAATCAAATTTTCACTTCCATATAGCCATTACCAGCAGTAATCTCAAAACAATCAAGACTTCAGGAAAATGAATTGAAAATCAAATTTTCACTGCCATATGGTCATTCTCAGCTGTAATGAGAGCATTAAAAAAAATTTTTTTTTTGTTTCACAGGCACCTCCCCCGTCATAGAAAATCTGACTCACAGAGATGGGTGGTTTTCAAATTTCATGTCGGTTCCGGTATTGGTTTAAGTTTCATTCAAAGAGTCAGAGTTTTGGTTTCGGTTTTCATTGTACAAACATAACAATTCATTGTATTTGCATATAAGAAGATGTATTTGGCACCAGTTACAGGGACCGATCAGAACTATTTAAAATACGCTCTAGCCTCGGAGCCTATTTTTTCAATTCATGCGCCAGATTTCAATTTACGGAGTCACACTGCTGTTTGTAACACACACTGCAAGTATGTAATAGCTCTCATCATTTTCATTTAGTACACTGTAGCAAACATTAATCTTCACTGTGGTTTCTGATCAAGTCTTGGCTGCCTATTTAGGCAAACAAGACTTTATCAGAAACCACAGTGAATATTAATGCTTGGTAATTAAGACTTGAAGTATTAACTTAAGCACTCTACAACAATGATAAATGATAATCATATATATAATACATGTAAGAGTGTCTCTCTCGATTATCCATCGAAAGAATATCAAAATATGATCTGAGAAGTTACGCGCCAACTGAGATTTAAGAGCCAGGTCCTGATGTTTCAGAACCAAATACGCTCTGGCGCATGCCCAGGTCGGTCCCTGCAGTTAGTGCCACAGGGGCTCACTTTCCAGGGCAACGCACCTGTGTAATATATCAGTACTCCCATTTCCTGAGAACAATGTATTTGCAGAAACTAGAACTATCACTGAAGGTGATTAATACCCCCGCTTTGGGTTTTTAGAGGAATGCACTTCTGATCATGTAGGCGAAGGCCATAAGGAAATGTATACATAAAGATCATTTTTTGTTGTTGAAATTTGTATTTGCATGTGGCCTTCCACAGAACAGCACTGAATACTTAAAGAGCCCACACATATATGGTTTACATTTGGAAAAACACATTTACAATGTGCAACATGTATTCAAAATCGGTTCATTAATGTAGGAGGAGTTGCACACACAAGAATCCCATTTGAAAACCCATAATAAATCCAAGTTAAAGGGAGATAGCCTGGTTAAAATTGTCGCAGATCAAAAATTTGGGAATATGCGTATGTTCACTTAGTTGTGATAATGTTTGAAAGGTTTCGTCAAAATTGATTGATAAATGTAGGAGGAGTTGCACGCACAAGAATTTCATGTAGAAACCCATAATAAATCTAAGTTAAAGGGAGATAACCTAGTTAAAATAGCCACAGCTAAAAAATTTTGGAATATGCGCATGTTCACTTAGTAGTGATGATGTCTGTAAACTTTCGTCCAAATTGATTGATAAATGTAGGAGGAGTTGTGCACACAAGAATTTCATGCAGAAACCCATATTAAATCAAAGTTCAAGAGAGATAACCTGGTTAAAATTGTCGCAGATCAAAAAGTTTGGAATATGCACATGTTCACTTAGTAGAGATGATGTTTGAAAGGTTTCATCAAAATCGGTTCATTAATGTAGGAGGAGTTGCGCACACAAGAATTTGTTCGAACGGAAAGACATAATAAATCTAAGTCAAAGGGAGATAACCTGGTTAAAATTGTCGCCAACCAAAAATCTTGGAATATGCGCATGTTCACTTAGTAGTGATGATGTCTGAAAAGTTTTGTCCAAATTGATTGATAAATGTAGGAGGAGTTGCACGCACAAGAATTTCATGTAGAAACCCATAATAAATCTAAGTTAAAGGGAGATAACCTAGTTAAAATTGCCACAGCTCAAAAATTTTGGAATATGCGCATGTTCACTTAGTAGTGATGATGTCTGTAAACTTTCGTCCAAATTGATTGATAAATGTAGGAGGAGTTGCGCACACAAGAATTTCATGCAGAAACCCATATTAAATCAAAGTTCAAGAGAGATAACCTGGTTAAAATTGTCGCAGATCAAAAAGTTTGGAATATGCACATGTTCACTTAGTAGAGATGATGTTTGAAAGGTTTCATCAAAATCGGTTCATTAATGTAGGAGGAGTTGAGCACACAAGAATTTGTTCGAACGGAAAGACATAATAAATCTAAGTCAAAAGGAGATAACCTGGTTAAAATTGTCGCAGATCAAAAATCTTGGAATATGCGCATGTTCACTTAGTAGTGATGATGTCTGAAAAGTTTTGTCCAAATTGATTGATAAATGTAGGAGGAGTTGCGCACACAAGAATTTCATGTCCGGAAAGACGTACGGACGGACGTACGGACGGACGGACGGACGGACGGACGTACGGACGTACAGGGCGATTCCTATATAGCCCCCACTTCTTCGAAGCGGGGGTATAATTATCTCAAGAGTTTCAGGTTTGAGAAAAATGATTTTTACATTCAGTCTGTTGCAAAATTAGCCCCCACCCCAATACCTGTGTTTAGGTATCCCGACACACCCCAAAAAATTATGCCCAACATAAAAATTTTATCGAGTAAAAGTCGCTCATATAGGTCATTGTAACCCTAAATTTCCATCCAACTGCAACTGTGATTTTGACGCTGCCTTTGGAGTTCAAGTTTTCAAAATTACGTGTAGAAATAAATATATTTGTCATCATAAAGGAAATCGCATTTGATAAACAGATGAACGTTTAAAACATGATGCATAAGAACAATGCAGAAACATTAACTAGAGGCTCATGTGAGCTTGAAACTGTCACACCTGGTGCAATTTGTCAAAAGAGATGAGTGTGTCAGGAAGAGATGGACAGCAAGAGCAATTTTTTGATTTGGCATGCACAACCAAACGCAGCTTTTGACCATTCATTTCTGCTGGTACTTGGAAAGGTTCTGAGGCAAACACAAAGCTCTGTTCTGTGAAGTCTTAAAAATGTGTCTGTACAAATTTTGTTTTGTTTTTAACTTCTGTGGTTCTCTCTCTGGGTGGAACCCAAAATGGGCATCCTTCCACAGGGAGTCCAAATATTGACCTGCTGAATTCTTTTGAAAAAAAAACTTGAATTGGTATCACTAAAGTAAGTTCCATACCAGAAATCTAAGCATTATTGTGAGTGGCTTATGAGAAGATAATTTTTGAAGATTTTTTAGGCTTTTGGGACATTAACCTTTTACCTAATGAATCGCCCGAGTCAGTCCGCGTAATATGCAAACTGAGTGGTTGAAAAAATTAAATTTTTCAAAATATTTCAACAAAACCATATTATGTGACCCCTCATTGGAACGAGCTCAATGAGCTCGTTCCAATGAGGTGTCACATGATATGGTTTTGTTGAAATGTTTTGAAAAATTTGAACAAATTATATTTAAAATAATAAATTTTTATATCGTCTGCGTTGGGTAAAGGGTTAAGAGGCATAGTAACTTTTTGATGAGAAAAAAGTCTGAACAGTATACTCCACTACGATGCTTTGTTTCAAATAAGTTTAGATATGGACACAAGGTTCTGAAGAAAAATAGTCTTTTCATGGAGCACAAGAAAGATGATAATTTGGCATTTTCCCATTGCCAACCATGTTAAACTGGGTTCCAACGGGTCTATGAAAAAAAAAATTCAGACAGCAATCAAGTACTTATGACCCAATTATACTACATGCCAGATTTGGTTTAAATCAACCCATTAGTTCTTGAAACACACATTTTGGGTGGAGCCCAAAATGGGCATGCTCTCACAGAGAGCCCAAATACTGACCTACCAATTTGCCTTGAACAAACTTTAATCTTCAGCACCAAAGGAAGTCCCACACCAAATATCAAAGCATTCTCTGTGATGGTTCATGAGAACAAGATTTTTAGGCTTTTGGGGCATTAATCACCACAGCCCAAAGATGGCAGCAGCTTCATTTGAATAAATAGAAAGAGTACAGTCCAAAGATGGTCTGTGCCAAATATGTTTGAATTTGGCCAAGTGGTTTTGAAAAAGAAAAGTTTCAAAAATTATCTGAGCAGGAAGCCAAGTGATGGCAAAATCTCCCACTGACTTTCAGTCAGGTGAGCTAAAACACATTTTAGTGAACTGAACTGGGGGGGGGGGGGGGGGGGGTATTTTTATTTATTGCATGCCTGTGCTTTTATTGTCATAATATGCATGTTTTTTCTGCAAAAACCGAAGCGAACAATAATTTTTTGTATTGATTTTGAACAATACGGATCACATGCACAGACAATTTAACTATTTTCTTTTTACGTGTGGGTTATTTTTGGCAATAATTTGTGTTTTCAATATTTTTTGTAAAGTGCAGACATGCAAAAAATACAGAACAGCATATGAGTTCAAACTGTGATTTTTTACCGCACGAGATCGCTTTTGGCGGAAGGATAATATAGAATAAGCTGAAAACTCTGAGTTCAATATTATCCTCTGCCAAAATCAATATTTTTTTTATAAAACTGTAGACGTGCAATAAATACAGAACAGCATATGTGGTTCGAACTGTCATATTTTACCACACTTGATCGATTTTGGCAGAGGGATAATATTGAACTTGAAGTCTTCGGTTTCACATTCAATATTATCCCTCCACTCAAATAAATTTTGGGCGATAAAAAATGACAGTTTGAACGTGTATGCTGTTCTGCCTATATGTACAGCTAATAAATAAGACTCACCTGAATTATTAAATTTCAGTACATGATTATAAATATCTTTTGTGAGTAATAGAAACCCTGGCAAAGGCAATGCATGCTGAAAAATTAAAATAAAAACAAGTATGAGTATAGTGCATTTCGTTTATTTGGATAATGGTTAATATAATATTCCTGTTAATCATTTACCAAACACATTGTGATAACGACACAAAATAATTACTTTTTTCCAAAAATTGTATATTTTGCTTTCAAAATGCAAGTTATCCTCTGCCCCCTCCAAACACATTCCAAAAGAAGTCATGAACCTTATATTGAAACAAAAGTTAAAAAATTTATAGTAATTTATATATTTTTTATACTTACCAATGACCCAGACATAGCTGGTGCTAACTCTTAAATATTTAGGGCCAAACACAAATTTTACCCCCCAATCCTCAAAATTTGCATCAAAAACCGAAAATTACATGTCCTATATGGTCCTCCATACTTTTACTCCACTGCGCATGCACAGTGTCAAGGAGGTATCGAAATTGGCGCAATTATCATTCTTACAACCAGTGCTTGGTTAGCGTTATGTACTCAGCGGGGGTGGTATGAGTTCCCAACTTATGTGAGGGTCATCAGTGTCTGGGTCATTGGTTAGTATAAAAAATATATAAATTACTATAAATTTTTTAACATTTTTATACTGTACCAATGGCTCAGACTTAGGTGAATAGTAAAAAGGTTGGAGGGCCTAGGACATAAGGAAAATCCAATAGACTCAACTACATATAACAGAATTATCCCCTCGAGGAGAAAGGAGAAATAGGCTTTACATGTATCTTTCTTATTTGCATTAAAACGAGAAAGACACAACACCATTCTGTAATATAGCACAATAACATCAATGATCTCTATTAACCTCCAGTATAACCCGTTATACTAATTATTTTTAAAGGAAAGCCAATAAATAAAGAAAGTCCAGAGAAATGAGACTCTTTATACTCATTAAAAGTGTCCGAGGATTGTATATTAACACCCGTATAACACATGGCATATACAAATGCTTCACACTGAGCTACACTTTAAAAATATTACATGGATGAGTAAACATTAGCTTTACACTTTAAAACCATCCCGGTACCGACTCGGAATTACTGACTCCAGGAGAGGTATTACCTTGCTTTTCATTATAAAGCAGGTGACCTAAGGGAACACCCTCCCCCCCCCCCCCCCTTCCCCTTGCCCTGGATCAAATACTCCAGAGCGAAAAGGGCAGCAAGACGGAGTCACAGCCAGAACCGAAAGCCTACATAACTATAGTTGCAACTGTTTAGTGGACGACATTCTGAGCAACAGATAACAGACCTAAACAATGCAGATCTCCAGAAATGGACTCAATATTTCTAAGATACAAATTCGTGAAAGTGGAGGGCTGAGACCAATATGCAGCCCTCATTAGATCTGTAATAGCAACACTATTAGCGTAAGCCCACGAGGTAGAAAGAACTCTTAATTCATGAACTGAAATCTTAAGCACAGACTGCCGAGTTGAAGATATTTATCATAAGCAGTACGGATAGTTAACTGAATCCATCTAGCCATAGAATGGACTGAAATGTGGAGGAAGTTTCCACGGCATATCCCACAACAGACACCTGAGTAGATTAATCCACGGTCTTTGTGGAGATAGAGATGCTACCAACAGAATTTTGCATTGAGATTATTTTAACTTGAGCAATATCTGCTGAATCAACGGCGCTGGAGGATACGCATATCCTATCATTCCGTCTCCCTAGATCGATAGAGCATCTACTGCAAACGCTCGAGGATCCGAACATGGTGACACATACGTCTGCAACTGATTGTTGAGATGCGTCACAAATAAGTCCATCACTGACCGCTCTCATTGGTAGAAAATCTGATTAAATACTCGTTGTTGAAAGTCCATTCTGACGGCAACAAGCGGCCCCCTCCGAGAAAGGGAGTCCGCTAATACGTTCAGATGACCCGGAATATGACAGACCGATAGGAGAATTTGATGTTCTAGTACAAACAGAAGGATTCATTCCGTTAACTTGAATAACAGGATGGAATGAGTGCCTCCCTGGTTCCGAATATACGCTAATACCGTCGAATTGTCGGACAGAATTGCACGTGAGCATTCTGAATAACGTTCATTCAATGACATAGCGCAAGCCAAATTGACATCATTGTTGATGTTTATGTGCTTGATTAGGAACTGCGGATCCCAAAGACCCTGGCATTTCAAATCCGTTGGGCTCAATGTTGCGTCCCAACCTGTTTGGCTGGCATCCGTCAAAACTGAAAAACTCGGATCTGGAAATTGCAGTGGAACTCCCTGAGCTAACCACTGAATATCTGCCCAAGTCTGAATCTCTTGATCACTTGATTTGACAAGAGGATGTCCATATCGAGTGAATGCATCTTCACCCTCCAATTCTGGGTCAGAAAATTTGGAGAGGACGAGTGCGTAGCCGCCCCATCGAAATAAAATCTGCAGCAGCTCCGCACAACCTATCAGTCTCATGAAAGCTCTCTCTGTAAGTTTGTCTGAACGTAGACAATAGCGAGCGTAACAACTGATTAATTTCGCTCTGGTTAACGGCAGACGAACGAGATTGTTGTGTGTCTCAAAGCTCATGCCCCGGTGGGTGAATGACTTGGACAACACCAGACCCGACTTCTCGTTTACTTATGAAACCGAGACGTCGGAGCAATAGAAGCAGATTCTGCACATCGTTCTGAAGCGTTAACACATTGCCGTACCTCTGACGAATGTCATCCAGGTAGGCCGACGTTACCGCATACAAATGAGCTCAGAAATGAGTCATTACTGAGTTTATTATTCAAGTGAAAGCCCAGGGCACTAGATTCAGACCGAAGCACATTGATCGGAGCTGATACACGAGTCCATCTTGGACTTCGAGTTTAATCAACATTACAAAAAATATGCCAAAAGCATGGGAGAATAGCTAGGAGGGAATAAAGGAAAGGGAGAGAGGAAACACTGATCAACAATGGTACATTCATAGCAAGAATGACAACATCAGGGCCATGCCTCGAAAATAGGTAACATGAAATAATTTCGTAAAAAAATTATAAGTTACAGCCTTGAACATTTCCTGCCACTGTTTCTTCCTCTCATCCTTCTATTTCCTCCTTAGATCCACCATTTCTCTGATAATTATGTGTCTGGCATCATTTAAACTGAGATTTACAAGCACAAATATCAGTGAGATGTAACTAAATTGAGGGCCAAACAAAGAATGATAATTGTGCCAATTTCGAGACCTCCTTGACACTGTGCATGTGCAGTGGAGTAAAAGTTTGGAGGACCATATAGGACATGTAATTTTCGGTTTTTGATGTAAATTTTGGGGATTGGGAGGTAAAATTTGTGTTTGGCCCTAAATATTTTAAAGCTAGCACCAGCTAAGTCTGGGTCATTGGTACAGTATAAAAATATGTGAAATTCTGATTCCCAAACCTATGCAAAACTAAATTTAATTTATATGATTAACGCATTATATAACATAGGGTTCAATTTATTTATTTATTAGTGTTTAAGATCACATCCTTATTCACAATGCCAGCTCCACAACATCATAACTCCGCACTGCAGCACATGCAGGGTTAGATTGGTTGAAGACATGTGCACCATCGATGTGCAGTACCCCTTAGTACACAGTGTCAGCGTGCCCCCATGTGGACAATCGGGGTTAAGTGCCTTGCCCAAGGACACAACACGGGAGTCCGAATTGATCGCTCAGACGGTCACCCATCTGGGGACTAACCGGGCTCAGTGTTGCTTAACTTCGGTGATCTGATGAGAACCGGTTACCGCAATGCCACCGCGCCCCCACATAGGGGCCAAAAACGGACAGGAAATTTACCAAAATAAGCCTGTCACAGCCTAAAATATTTTACAAATGTCTCGATGGAACCATACAAATATGGATATCATTAGAACTTACTTGACAAGCCGGTTCTAATGATATCCATATTTGTACGGTTTTATTGAAAAATTGTGAGAATGTTTTTTTGAAAAATGTGAAATTTAATTTATTTTTTGAAAAAACTGTTAGGTAAAGGGTAAAGAAAATCCAATAAAAGAGGTTCCACTGTAGTTTGAATTCAAAATGTAGGAAATCAAAAGAATATATACAATTTAGTGTTCATGCTGGGTCTAAAGATTCTCTTGCCAACACTTTTGCCAAATGCAAAATTTGTTTTACCAAATTCTAAAATCTTTTGCCAAGACAAAAACAATGAGAAATGAAAGTGTCAATGACACTGTAGCTCAACTTGTCAAGACATGTACATGTATAGCATGTGACACAGGAATGACAAACATCTAGGTAATGACCTGATAACAAAGGTATATATAAAGTATTGTAACGGTCTGTACATAAATGCTGACCATAGCCTGTAACAAATGTAAAGGTAAAGTATTGTAAAGGTGGGTGACAGTCAGATGCTAAACTAGAAAAGAAATCTTTGAGTCCCAGAGTGGGTCTGACTGAACCCCAAAATATTTGTTCTCATAGCACAGTCATAACAAAGGCACCCCAAAACACACTCATTCCTGTCCCAAGGTGAAAACAAAGGGACCCAAGAAGTTTCGTGAAGATCAGTTCATAAATACGAGCTGTATAGAAGTTGTTACAAAAAACTGATTGGACCTAATTTCGGTACAAAATGGCCACTGGCAGCCATCTTGAATTTTGGACCACACTCAGAAACACTCGTTCTCGTCCCAAGGTGATAACAAAGGTACCCAAGAAGTTTTGTGAAGATCGGTTCATAAGTACAACCTCTAGCCCGAGCCGTATTGACATGTGCACTTATAGTGTACAACTAGCACTGAATAAATCAAAGTTCATCTAATTTGCATAATTTCTGCACGAGAAAAAACCCCGTATTATATGTGATGTATTCCATATTATTAAACATTCATACAAACATTTATTCAAATCAGAACTTTCATACAAAAGTTCTGTACAAAAGACTGATTGCACTAATTTTGGTACAAAATGGCTGCTGGTGGCCATCTTGAATTTTGGACCACACCCAAAAACACTCATTCTCATCCCACGGTGATAACAAAGGTACCCAAGAAGTTTCGTAAAGATCGGTTCATAAATACGGCCTCTAGCCTGAGCCATATAGAAGTTGTGTACAAAAAACTGATTAGACCTAATTTCGGTACAAAATGGCCACTGGCAGCCATCTTGAATTTTAGACTGCACCCAGAAACACTCGTTCTCGTCCCAAGGTGATAACAAAGGTACCCAAGACATTTCGTGAAGATCGGTTCATAAATACAGACTCTTGCCCGAGCCGTATTGACATGTGTTCTTACTGTGTGTAAGTAGCACTGAAAAAATCAAAGTTCATCTAATTTGCATAATTTCTGCACGAGAAAAAAACCTGTATTATATGTGATGTATCCCATGGTACTAAACATTCACACAAAAAATTATTCAAATCAGCGCTTTCATATGGAAGTTCTGTGCAAAAATCTGACTGCACCTAATTTTGTACAAAATGGCTGCCAGCGGCCATCTTGAATTTCAGACCGGACCCAGAAACACTCGTTCTCGTCCCACGGTGATGCCAAAGATACCCAAGAAGTTTCATAAAGATCGGTTCATAAATACGGTCTCTAGCCCAAGCCGTATTGGCATTTTCACTTAAAGTGCTGAAAGTAACACCAAAAAACATCAAAGTTAGTCTAATTTGCATAATTTATGAATGACAAAAAAACCCGTTCTATATGTGATGTATCCCATGGTACTAAACATTCATACAAAAAATTATTCAAATCAGCGCTTTCATATGGAAGTTCTGCACAAAAAAATGATTGCACCTAATTTTGTACAAAATGGCTGCCAGCGGCCAACTTGAATTTCAGATCGGACCCAAAAACACTCGTTCTCGTCCCACGGTCATAACAAAGGTACCCAAGAAGTTTCGTAAAGATCGGTTCATAAATGCGGCCTCTATTGAATTGTTGATGGACAGACGGACGACTGGCCATGACATAAGCTCAAATTTGGCTTTGCCAAAGTTGAGCTAAAAAATGGTTTTGTAACTTTATTAATAAATAATAAACAAATAAAAACAAAAAATTATCAATCGAGATAAACACTATAAAATCAGTTGGGTTAAAAATCAACCCAAATCAATTTTTACCCAACTGAGTACTGGTGTCACACATCATCTTCCCCCCCTGGATATCTTCCCCCACGGGGGAAGATATCCTAGGATATCTTCCCCTCCGGGGGAGAGATATCCTAGTATATCTTCCCCCCCCCCACCCTGAATATCTTCCCCCCACACCATGAAAATTTTTTTTGGATTAATTTAACATTATTTGATGATGAAATGGCGAGAAAAATGTTTTTTTTTGGCAGAATGTTGTTTTTTTTCAGGTTCAACCTGAATATCTTGCTCTCATCCAGTTGAAAACCTGTGACAAAAATTCATTTCAATATTTTCTCAACTATTCTGGTTCATGTTGTCATGTGACATGAAGTGTAACTGTTTTGGGTAGAGAAATTGGTTTCGGATATAAACACTGAGTTAGGGTTGGTTGGAATGGGAGATGGGTGGGGGGGGGGATGGGTGGGGGGGGGATAGGGGGTTAGATATCCAGGCCTGGATATCTTCCCTCCACCATGACAAAAAATGATTTGTCAAACATTTGACACTATTTGATAATGAAATGGTGAGAGAAATAGATTTGGGTCTTTAAAAATGGTTTCGGATAAACACTGAGTTAGGGTTGGTTGGAATGGGAGGTGGGGGGGGGGGGGGAATATATCCAGGCCTGGATATCTTCCCTCCCACCATGACAAAAAATTTTTTGTCGAACATTTGACACTAATTGATAATGAAATGGTGAGAGAAATAGATTTGGGGCTTTAAAAATGGTTTCGGATAAACACTGAGTTAGGGTTGGTTGGAATGGGAGGTGGGGGGGGGGGGGGAGATATCCAGGTTGGATATCTTCCCCCCCACCATGACAAAAAAAAGTTGTCGAACGTTTGACACTAATTGATAATGAAATGGTGAGAGAAATAGATTTGGGACTTTAAAAATGGTTTCGAATAAACACTGAGTTGGGGATGGTTGGAATGGGAGGTGGGGGGGGGGGGAGATATCCAGGCTTGGATATCTTCCCCCCCACACCATGACAAAAAAGAAAGAAGATATCCAGGCCATCTAACTCAGTGTTTATCCGAAACCATTTTTAAAGTCTCAAATCTATTTCTTTCACCATTTCATTATCAATTAGTGTCAAATGTTTGACAAAAAATTTTTTGTCATGGTGTGGGGGAAGATATCCAGGCCTGGATATCTTCCCCCTCACCTCCCATTCCAACCAACCCTAACTCAGTGTTTATTCAAAACCATTTTTAAAGTCCCAAATCTATTTCTCTCACCATTTCATTATCAATTAGTGTCAAATGTTTGAAAAAAAAAATTTTTGTCATGGTGGGGAGGGGGGGGGGGGGGGGGGGGGGGTGAGATATCCAGGCCTGGATATCTTCCCCCCCCCACACCTCCCATTCCAACCAACCCTAACTCTTTGTTTATCCGAAACCATTTTTAAAGTCCCAAATCTATTTCTCTCACCATTTCATTATCAATTAGTGTCAAATGTTTGACAAAAAATTTTTTGTCATGGTGGGGAGGGGGGGGGGGGGGAGATATCCAGGCCTGGATAACTTCCCCCCACCCCCACCTCCCATTCCAACCAACCGTAACTCTGTGTTTATCCGAAACCATTTTTAGAGTCCCAAATCTATTTCTCTCACCGTTTCAATATCAATTAGTGTCAAAAAAATTTGTATGGGTGGGGGGAGGGGGGGGGGGGAAAGATATCCAGGGTGGGGGGGGGGAAGATATACTAGGATATCTTCCCCCGGGGGGGGGGGGGGAGATATCCAGGGGGGAAAGATATCCTGTTACACTGGGTCCTATTACACCATGCAGAAATTGTCAAATACAGTGGAACCCTGTTAATTGAATCACTTTGCCAATGGAAATTATTCAATTAACAGGAGTATTCAATTAACAGGAATATTCCATTAACAGGGATTGTGTCACTTTCCTGTATTCTGGAGATAAACTTAGCATTTATTCTATTATATCCATGAGCTCTGTCAAACAAGCTATAATAGATTACATGTCTGTATTGGATGTACTGAGGCCAAATAGGTCTATAAACAAAGGAAAACTGGAGAGAGTCAGGGTAATTTCTCGACAGGTTACAAGATTTTTTATTCAATTAACAGGAGTTTACTCTATAGACTATATTCAATTAACAGGTCAAATTTGTACTGGAGGTATGGTAAATGGTTTTGTGTTGGGAAATTATATTCAATTAACAGGGTTATTCAGTTAAGAGATATCCAATTAAGTGGGCGCCACTATACTGTCAACAAGCACTGCACCACTTCCAGGATTCACACTTTAGAAACAGAGTATACAAACAACAAGAACTCAGTGTAGAAATGATCATGATTAGGGTGTCAATAACAAAATTGCAACAGAATACTATCCGAGGATAAAATAATTTGACCATAAGGCCACACAAAGTAGATGTTCTGTTTCTCAGGCCAGGTTTTATAAAATTGCATGCGGGCGGGCGGGCGTTTTTTTATCTTATATTTTATTTTTGTAATTATTTCTTTGATATCAGAAGTTCATATTCTTGGTTTATTTTATGTTTTAGGCCTCATAATCTACATAACAGCAAGGGTGGTGGTGTATTTCGTCCCTTGAGTGCAACAAGGCTTT
This sequence comes from Pictodentalium vernedei, assembly GCA_031216915.1. NCBI lineage: Eukaryota > Metazoa > Mollusca > Scaphopoda > Dentaliida > Dentaliidae > Pictodentalium > Pictodentalium vernedei. The sequence continues at coordinate 40,386,971 of CM062296.1, forward strand.
GCAATGCTAAGCATTGCAAAGCCTTGTTGCACTCAAGGGACAAATTTATCAATTTTATTAACTTGTGTAAAATATCAGACATAAACCATTTAATTTTTATTTTTTCAAGTTTGCATTGGTTATAAAAAGAGAGCATGCAGCAGCCAAAAGGACCTTGCGGGAGGGCCTGAGAAACAGATTTTTAATTTTATTAAGCCTGAATAGCTAGATTTTTGTGTCATGTTAATGTAGACTTTTATTGTGACAGAAATTATTTTGAAAAGGTGGAAGCCGGTTCGCCACTAAATTAATCTGTATCAAGTCTATTGTTTAATCTCATAACCCATAATAATTAGAGCTATGAATTGGAGGGTAATAAAAGTAATTATTTCCTTGATTATAACAGCAATAAGAGAGGATTAAAAATACACCTTTTTTCGTTTTTGAGAAGTGAAATTTTGCTTAACAATTTTTATGCCAAATACTAATTTTTTTCTTGTTAAATTTGAAAAACACTTGCCCTTGGCAAGTTTGGCAAATGCCAGCACAAACATTGATATGTTTGTTTGTTTGTTGGTGGTTAACGTCACATATTTATGCACTATGGCTAATCGTGACACAACATGGAGATGAAGTCAAGTTTAGTCAATCGTTGATCAACATGTTGCCCATTTTAGAGGACTTTCACCCCAAGCATTGGTAACTGGGTCCTATTTTACTAGTAAAGCGGAACTGGTTTACCACAGTAAACAAGTGCTGCTTACTTCCCGGGGTTCCCACGGGGACAAACATTGATAAGAATTGAAGAGTTCTGGTAAAAACTTGTAACAACACAAGTTGTTTTTATTTAATGGGGTTTATTACATTCGTCAGTTCGTTTTGCATTGAATTTAATGTTGATTAAAAAGTGGTAATGTCATGAGTGAATTATGTCACTTTGGAACGACTGACGTATATAAGCCACGCCCCCACCGATTTGTGGATGTTTTGTTTTCCAGTTCCACATCAGTTAATTAAAATGAATTTTCCTTCTGAATATTTTAAAAAATCCTTTCTTTCCTCTATGAACAGGTTCGTTAGCACAGTTGACAAAATCCAAATAGAAATGTTTTATCTTATGGCTGAATGCCATTCCCCAAATGCGACTGGAACGCCATATAAAATAGGAAAATATCGAACGAAAGTCACAAAAATAAAACTGGGCCATTTCCAATCGAAGATTTGACACAGAAAGTGATGTATTCATACGCGCTAATTTCAGAAGTATTTCAGAGTTGCATTTGCGAATATTTTGTGTTGAATTATTTTTAATGAAAGACATTTGGGTCTAAAATGTCATTTACTAAAGAGAGTGACCCATTCTTACGGCAAAGTTACGGTATATAATTCGCCTCGAGACAGGACTATTTCGTATTTCCTTCCTGCTAATTTTAGAAATGTTTCCATGTTTACACCAAATTGGATTATATCTGACAATAGTTTGGGTTGAATTATTATAGTAAAAGACCTCTTTATTCCAAATGTCATGTAATAAACAGAGTAATCAATTTGTTTTGAGCGTTAGGGTAAATAATTCATCGAGAGACGGGACTGTTTCGTAAATCACTCGGGCTACGCCCACATGATTTACTCACGTCTCGTGTCTCGATGAATTATTTACTGTAACGCTCAAAACAAATTGATTACTCTCTATTTAATAACACTTTCAACAGCGAGAATCACCTCGTGTCAGACAGTTGTACAGGTGGAGGAAGACGAAGTACCCAGAGAGAACCACTGTGCAGTAATGAGCAACTGTCAGACTCCCCAACACACTAACTCCACACAAGGAGAGTTAGCATTGGCTGAAGGGAAGTGCACCATTAATGTGCCACCATGCCCCATGAAGGCAACAGCCCTGGTGATTCAACCTCAGCAATCAGCAGTGCCAAGGAAAATGATGAGGAAACAAAAAATATCCACAGCAAAAATACTGCCAAGGATGGCTTCTTCAGAAAGCCTTGTGGTGGCAGAAATGGCACAATTTCCAGGTTATACTAGATCGAGTTATTTGTGTGCAAAGCACACAATGGTCTATCCCCGCATTTCCTTAGCAACACCTTAGCATAGTCTTAACGTTTTGAATTAATACCCAAGGAGACTTTTGATGAAAAGAGATTTTCTAACGATAAAAGTGGTTCCACTGGAACCACCTGGGCAAAATCAAAATTCCAAAACCTTCATAAAGATCTAGAAATGTTACCTGAACACATTAGCATAGTTTAAACGTTTTGAATTAAATACCCTAAGAGCCTTTTGATGAAAACTGATTTTCTAACAATAAAAGTGGTACCACTGGAACCACCTGGGGCCAAATCAAAATTCTGAAACCTTCATGCACATCTAGAGATGTTACTTGAACACCTTAGCACAGTTTTAATGTTTCGAATTAAATACCCTAGGAGCCTTTCGATGAAAACTGATTTTCTAACGATAAAAGTGGTTCCACTGGAACCACCGGGGGCAAAATCAAAATTCCGAAACCTTCATGCACATCTAGAGATGTTACCTGAACACATTAGCATAGTTTAAGCATTTCGAATTAAATACCCTAGGAGCCTTTCGATGAAAACTGATTTTCTAACGATAAAAGTGGTTCCACTGGAACCACCGGGGGCAAAATCAAAATTCCAAAACCTTCATGCACATCTAGAGATGTTACCTGAACAAATTAGCATAGTTTAAACGTTTTAAATTGAATACCCTAGGAGCCTTTCAGGGTGTGACGTACGGATGGACGGAGATCACGACAATATCCCCGCATTTTTGAAAATGTGGGGATAACAAGAGATCAAGCCATGTGGGTTGCACTACACTGTATTGCTAATCTTACAATTTACAGTACAAGTTGCAGCGTAACCACAAGAAACTATGTGTTCTGCTTCTTCTATGTTGATAACACCAGAATCTGAATCTGACATCAGTTTCTCACAGAGCTTTCCAGAAACTTCTGTCAGATTCTGGTGTTACCAACATAGAAGCAGTGAGATACTTAGTTTGTGATTATGCTGCATCTTATTTTCACTCATACTATACAATACTGAGCAAGTCGCGTGCTTACTTCCAAGATTTTTTCTCAGCATTCACATGGTTCATAAAATAAAAATAGGCCGGTGAAATCGTCAGATGTGTACCCATATGCGCAACTAGTAGAAAGTTATGACGGAAGGCCACCCTGGATGCCGACATTATGTACACCATACATGGTATGGGTACATATAGAAATGGATTGGAGGAGAATCTAATTTGATGGATAAAGGGTTAATATCTCCGGATCAAATTATTAGATTTACATAAAAAACTATACAGCACAGCACATCAGTAACCTGAATACATATATAAAGTAACCTGATAATCGTATTAATATTTATTGAGTTATCGCACGCCGAAAAAATGTATTGGAGGAGTTCTCAATTTGAAGGATAAAGGATTAATACCACAGGATCAAATAATCAGATTTACACCAAAACCTAGACAGTTCAGCACATCAGTAACCTGAACGCATTTATGAAGTAACATGACAATTGAGTTATCTCATGCCAAAGGGATTGGAGGAATTTTCAATTTGAAGGATAAAGGGTTAATATCTCCAGATCAAATTATCAGATTTACACCAAAAACTATACAGCTCGGCACATCAGTAACCTGAACACAAATATAAAGTAACTTGACAATCCAAGCAATATTTTTCAAGTTATCGAATGCCAAAGGGATTGGAGGAATTTTCAATTTGAAGGATAAAGGGTTAATATCTCAGGGTCAAAATAACAGATTTACACCAAAAACTATACAGCTTGGCACATCAGTAACCTGAACACAAATACAAAGTAACTTGACAATCCAAGCAATATTTTTCAAGTTATCGAATGCAAAAGGGATTGGAGGAGTTTTCAATTTGAAGGATAAAGGGTTAATATCTCAGGATCAAATTATCAGATTTATACCAAAAACCATACAGCTCGGCACATCAGTAACCGAACACAAATATAAAGTAACTTGACAATCCAAGCAATATTTTTCAAGTTATCGAATGCCAAAGGGATTGGAGGAATTTTCAATTTGAAGGATAAAGGGTTAATATCTCAGGGTCAAAATAACAGATTTACACCAAAAACTATACAGCTTGGCACATCAGTAACCTGAACACAAATATAAAGTAACTTGACAATCCAAGCAATATTTTTCAAGTTATCGAATGCAAAAGGGATTGGAGGAGTTTTCAATTTGAAGGATAAAGGGTTAATATCTCAGGATCAAATTATCAGATTTATACCAAAAACCATACAGCTCGGCACATCAGTAACCTGAACACAAAAATAAAATAACTTGACAATCCAAGCACTATTTTTCGAGTTATCGATTGCCAAAGGGATTGGAGGAATTTTCAATTTGAAGGATAAAGGGTTAATATCTCAGGATCAAAATAACAGATTTACACCCAAAACTATACAGCTTGGCACATCAGTAACCTGAACACAAATATAAAGTAACTTGACAATCCAAGCAATATAGTTATCGAATGTCAAAGGGATTGAAGGAATTTTCAATTTGAAGAATAAAGGATTAATATCTCAGGATCGAATCATCAGATTTACACCAAAAACTATACAGCTCGGCAAATCATTAACCTGAACACATATATTAAGTAACTAGACAATCCAAGCAATATTTTTAAAGTTATCGAATGCCAAAGAGATTGGAGGAATTTTCAATTTGAAAGATAAAGGGTTAATATCTCAGGATCAAAATAACAGATTTACACCAAAAACTATACAGCTGAGAACATCAGTAACCTGAAGATATATATAAAGTAACATGACAATTGGATTGATATTTTTGAGTTATCTCATGCCAAAGGGATTGGAAGAATTCTCAATTTGAAGGATAAAGAGTTAATATCTCAGGATCAAATTATCAGATTTACACCAAAAACTATACAGCTTGGCACATCAGTAACCTGAACACAAATATAAAGTAACTTGAGAATCCAAGCAATATTTTTCAAGTTATCAAATGTCAAAGAAATGGATATGGACGCCAGATGGACAGACGGATGGACAAAGGATGGACGAATGACGGATGGCCACCCCGGATGCCGGCATTATGTGTACCATACATAGTATGGGTACACATAATAATTGATTTTCTAGAGCGTAAACCACAAATAGTGCTCTAAAACGATTGCCAGAAATAAATACACTTTTCTGAAATAAAGAGTCACATCTGTTTCAGTTGCCTCTTAGAGAGGTTCAGGAGAATGCTTCAGTAAATAGGAAAGTTTTAAGATTTCTTTTGAAGACATCGAGTGTTTCTGAAATTTTGATACTAATTGGCAGGGAATTCCACAATCTGGGACCCATGATGGAGAACACACGATTATGAGCCTGATTAGAACAGCTAAAAGGTACAACTAGTTGAATTTGGTTTTTAGATCTGAGACTGCGTGATGGTGTATATACAGTGAGGAGCTCTTGCAGGTAAACTGGAGCCAGTTTGCAATACATTTGAATACTAAGATCAATATTTTGAAATCAATTCTCTGTTTAACTGGAAGCGAATGTAGTTGTCTTAAAACAGGTTTTATGTGTTCAGAGCGTTTGGTACCAGTAATTATCCTAGCAGGAGTATTCTGAACTTTTTGAAGCTTCTGAATCAGGCACTGGGACAGACCCACTAACACTGAATTACAATAGTCCAGTTGTGGGGTGATGAAGGAGTGCACAAGTTTTTCAAGTGCTGACTGGTTAAGATAAGGCCAGTAGCATTTTTGACACATTTTATTGATATGGATGTCTAGTTTTAAATTTGAGTCCATAATCAGTCCAATATTCCGATCTAACTGACTGAAAGATTCTGCACATTGATTGTGATTATATACTCATGTATTTCAAACTACTTTCACATGTTAAAGTTAATTGAAAGTTTTCACTTCACCACATAATACATATACATGGAAATTGAGATTATGCCCTGCCCCCTGATGATTTTTACACAATCGAACAGGCTTCACAGCAACTGCCATAGAAGGACCAGTTTTCCACAGTAATTTTTTTGCCGAGGAAACAAGGATGAATTATCTGGACTGAGGCAAACAAGATTACATGCCTTGCCCAAGGACAAAACACAGTTACCCCTGGTCATGATGGAACTATGGACCTTATAGTTTGAAGTCTGATACGCTCATCAGTGAGCCACAATATTCCCAAACAAGTTGTTTACATAAGACCAAAAAAAGACTAAAGTCTTGTTAAGAGAGACAGGCACTTCTTGGTCTATTGTGTTAGCACAGAGGGTATATACATGTACCATAGACAACTCTATTTTCTTTCAGTGGCGGTTTAATTTGAGAGTTTTGGAGGTAAAATCAAGTATTTGGCCTGGAGTAAATGTAATATTATGAGCTATAATTTTTGGGGCGCTGGTTTGGTGGACAAATATACAACACTCAAAGATACCACACATACTGTCACTAGTTTAATAAATGAATGACTTACATTAAAAAACATCGACTCAGAAGGATGCTTTCCAAAATGTTTATATAATGTTTCTTGAAAAATACCCATACCCGCAGAGGCCAACAGAGCAAATGTTAGCATAGAAATTCCTGAAATGGATGTAAAATAAAAGTTAGTATGACATCAAACTCATTAAACTCTTACAATGAGATACAAATTGTGTATTCTTAATGTATTCTGGAGAAGTAACCAAGCATATTTTGGGCCACACAAAGTAGATCTTCTGTTTCTCAGGCCATTATTTGTAAAATTGCATGCGGGTGAGCGGTTTTTTATTTTATTTTTTATTTCAGTAATTACTTTTTTGTCATCAAAAGTTCATGTTCTTGGTTCAAGTTTTAGGCCTCATAATCTACAGAATAGCATGGGTGGTGGTGTATTTCAACCCTTGAGTGCAAGAAGGCTTTGCAATGCTTTAGTATTGCAAAGTCTTCTTGCACTCAAGGGACAAATTCATAAAATTTTTTAACTTCGGTAAAATATCAGACATAAACCATTTAATTTTTATTTTTTTTAAGTTTAAATTGGTTATAAAAAGAGAGAATGCGGCAGCCAAAAGGACCATGCGGGAGGGCCTGAGAAACAGATTTTTTATTTTTTTAGGCCTTGAGGTGGTTGATTCATTCTATAGCCATTTAACCCTTTACCCAACGAAGATGATATCAAAATTTATTATTTTAAATATAATTTTAATTTTTTTTTTCAAAATATGTCAACAAAATCATATCATGTGACCCCTCATTGGAACGAGCTCGAAGAGCTCGTTCCAAAGAGGGGTCACGTGATATGGTTTTGGTGAAAAGTTTTGAAAAATTGTATTTTTTCAGCTGGTGAATTTGCATATTATGCGGGCGGATGTGGCCGTTTCGTTGGGTAAAGGATTAATTGGTTAAGTGCTAGAAGCCACTATCATGGCTCTATTGAAAAGTGCTGGAAGCCACTTTAGTGGCTTTACACTGGATGCATTAGCTTGAGGTCTGATCAGCAAAAGAAAATTCTTTAACATAAAATTGTTTGGTTGCAATTTCTCTGAGAGTGCCTATTATCACTCTCCAATAAATTGTAACAAAACAATTATTTATGAACAAAATCTTGCTAATCTAAGGCTACTCGCACTGGTAGCAAAGTATCTTTGAAAACAAGAGGCCTCTCAACCTAGACTGCTCCGCCAAGGGCCACTGTTTTTGGAGGAAATGAAATACAAGACAAGAATCCAGGTGTTACTACTTGTGACCTTGACCTTGATAATATTTCAACGGGCCAAGATCATGACACACCCATGGGTCAATAATTGTACCAAGAATGAATAAGGTCTGTCAATCATACAAAGTTCTATGGACCAGACAAGGTCTGAAAAACAATATGAAAGTTTTGCTCTCTGTGACCTTGATGATACGACCATGGATCAAAGTGGTGACACACCTTTCATGGGTAATAATTGTAACAAGTATGAATAAGGTCTGTCAATCATACAAAGTTCTATGGACCGTACAAGGTCTGTATAACAATATAAAAGTTTTGCTGTCTGCGACCTTGATGATATGACCCTGGATCAAAGTTGTGACACACATTTCATGCGCAATAATTGTACAAGTATGAATAAGGTCTGTCAATCATTCCAAGTTCTATGGACCAGACAAGGTCTGTATAACAATATGAAAGTTTTGAGGTCTGTGACCTTGATGATATGACCGTGGATCAAAGTCGCAACACACCTTTCATGGGCAATAATTGTACAAGTATGAATAAGGTCTGTCAATCATACAAAGTTCTATGGACTGGACAAGGGCTGTATAACAATATAAAAGCTTTGCTGTCTGTGACCTTGATGATATGACCATGAATCAAAGTCGTGGCACACCTTTCATGGGCAATAATTGTACAAGTATGAATAAGGTCTGTCAATCATACAAAGTTCTATGGACTGGACAAGGTCTGAAAAACAATATGAAAGTTTTGCTCTCTGTGACCTTGATGATACGACCATGGATCAAAGTCGTGACACATCTTTCATGAGCAATAATTGTACCAAGTATGAATAAGGTCTGTCAATCATACAAAGGTCTATGGACCAGACAAGGTCTGAAAAACAATATGAAAGTTTTTCTGTCTGCAACCTTGATGATATGAGCCTGGATCAAAGTTACAACACACCTTTCATGGGCAATAATTGTACTAAGTATGAATAAGGTCTGTCAATCATACAAAGTTCTATGGACCGGACAAAGGCTGTATAACAATATGAAAGTTTTGTTGTCTGTGACCTTGATGATTCGACCATGGATCAAAGTCGTGACACACCTTTCATGGTCAATAATTGTACCAAATATGAATAAGGTCATCTGTCAATCATTCAAAGTTCTATGGACCAGATAAGGGCTGTAAAACAATATGAAAGTTTTGAGGTCTGTAACCTTGATGATATGACCCTGGATCAAAGTCGCGACACACCTTTCATGGGCAATAATTATACAAGTATGAATAAGGTCTGTCAATCATACAATGTTCTATGGACGGGATAAGGGCTGTACAACAACAGGGTTCCTGCACCAAACCTCTAAGCAAATTTCAGGAGTTTCAAGGAGGTTTTTAGTGCTTTTTCAAAGAATTTCAAGGAGAAAAACAGACAAAATTCAAGGATTTTCCAGGAAACATTTTCCACTTGCATCCAAGAGACAGAAAATATAACTCGACCCTTTACCTAAGCTAACGGAAAAAAATGGCCAGCGCTTTCCATGAAAGTTAAAAAATTTATAGTAATTTATATATTTTTTATACTTACCAATGACCCAGACATAGCTGGTGCTAACTCTTAAAATATAGGGCCAAACACAAATTTTGCCCCCCAATCCCCAAAATTTGCATCTAAAACTAAAGAAAACATGTCCTGAAAGGCCCTCCACACTTCGCCCCTACTGCGCATGCGCAGTGTCAAGGACGTTCCGAAATTGGCGCCATTTATCATTCTAATAACCAGTGCCTGGTAAGCGCTATGTACTCAGCGGGGAGGCAAGAGTTCCCAACTCCTGGGAGGGCCATCCCCATCTGGGTCATTGGTAAGTATAAAAAATATATAAATTACTATAAATTTTTTAACATTTTTATACTGTACCAATGACCCAGACATAGCTGAATAGTAAAAAGGCTGGAGGGCCAAGGACATAGAGCAAAATGGAATACGCTCAATAAAATAAAATAGAGTCATCCCCTGTAGGGGAAAGAAGTAATAGGCCTTACATGTATCTTTCTTATTTATGATAAATTAGAAAGATACAACACCTTCCAAAAATTGAGCTTCATACATCCATGTACTCTATTAATATCCAATAATCCTTATACTAATAATTTTTAAAGTAAGCCAAAAATAAAGTAAGTCTAGAGAATAGAGACTCTTATACTCCTAAAAGTGTGTGAGAATTGCATAATCATGTCCGTTGACATATGCAATATTCAAAAGCTATACTTTAAAAACTAAGACTTGAATGAATTTTATAAACTTAAACTTCTCACTAAACAACCATCCCAATAACAGCTCAGAATTACTAACTCCGGAGGAGGTATCCCCTTGTTTTCATAGTAAAAAACAAGTGACCCAAGGGAACACCCTCCCCCCCCCCCCCCTTTTTCTTGCCCTGGGTCAAATAGCCCAGAGCAAAGAGGGCAGCCGAACGGAGACACTGCCGAAACAGACAGCCTACCTAGCTATAGTAGCAACTGTTAAGTGAATGACATTCTGAGCAGTAGAGAATAGACCTAACAATAGAGGCCTCCAGAAATGGACTCGATATTTCTGAGATAAAATTCATGAATGGATGGCTGAGCGCAATGAGCAGCCTTCAAAAATCTATAATAGCAACACTATTAATGTAAGCCCAAGAAGTAGAAGAACTCTTACTTCATGAGCCGAAATCTTAAGCACAACTGCTAAGCCAATGATATACCATAAGCAGTACGCTAGTTAATAGAATCCATTAACAATAAAATGGAGCGAAACGTCCTTCTACTAGACATCAAAGACAGAAGAAGCTTACGCCCTTGTAATAAACAGATATCTGTTTATAAATACATAAACTGTACCCGGAAAGAGTAAAGGCCTATGCCCATACGAAGACGGAAGGACCTTAAAATAATAGGTTCCGGATAATAGGAGCCTAACTCTTATGCAACAATCCAACCTAAATAGTAACGGAAGTATTGATTCCGAAACTATGAAAGTGAAAATCATCCATCGATAGTGCATGAAACTCACTGACTCTACAGTAAAAGAGAAACCAACAGAATTACTGTCTAAAAGGTCAGAATTTGAAAACTACTGTTTCCAGAGGCTCAAATGATTACTTAGCTAAATAAGAACCGAAGTTAAAATCCGTATAGGAATTTAATCTAAAGATTCTAAGTCTATTTATCAAAAAGTTACTAACTGACTTAGATAAAGAGACAAAAGACTCAAATGTAAACTATCGTAGAGTGCATAGGTATGAGGTAACATAAACCTATAACCTAAATAACAACAGGCTGCAGTAGATCTTGTGAAACAAGTATACTAAAAAATAGCAATGAGTAGTATCAAGGGATCAACCATATGAACATAATGATCCCTACACCACGACGGAAGAGCCTCCACTTTAGTCGCATAGAATAGCGAAGAAGAGGATCTCCTATAGTAAGAAATCGCGTCCAAAGCTCGTCCAGTACAGTGCTTACAATGCAATATGGACCACACAACGGAATACATGAAGGTTGCGACCTTGCTGGTTGTGATAAAGATGACACGATTTACCCAGTGAAAAAAGATCCTCACATAGAGGAAGATTTCACGTTAAGATCCACAGTAGACAAGAGAGTAAATTACTCATGATCTCTGTGAAGATAGAGATGTTATCAACAGAAATGTATTGTGGTTGTTTATCTTAGCAATACCTGCTAAAACAACAGCGCCGGAGGATACGCGTATCCTATCATTCCGTCCTATAGATCAATAGAGCGTTAACAGTATTAGCTCAGAGATCTGGACAAGCCAACACATACGTCTGCAATTAATTAGCAAGTTGTGTCATAAAAAAAACATCATTGGGCGCTCCCATAGATAGCAAATCTGATTAAATACTTGTTTGTTGAGAGTCCATTCTGACAGCAACAAGCGACCCGTAAGAGAACGGGAGTGCGATAAAACAATCAGACGACCCAGAATATGACGGACCAAAACTGAACTTGGTGTAGTATAACCAACAGACGGATTCTTTCCATTAAATTGAATAACGGAAACGAAAGAGTGCCTCCCTGGTTCCGGAGATACGCCACTACTGTCGAATTAAAGGACAGGAATTTGGGCATGCGTTTCTGAATAATGTTCATGCAATGACATAAAGCAAGCCTAAAAAACATTATTCCGCGGAAGTTAAACTGATAGTTAAAAGACTGCGGAACCCAAAGACCCTGGCACTTCGAATCCGTAGGGATCAGTATATATCCCAATCTGTTTGACTGGCAACCGTCATAACAGCCACACTCGGGTCCGGCAACTGCGGCGGCACTCTCTGAGTCAACCACCGAATGTTTGCCCCAGTCTGAATCTCTTGTAACACTAGATAGACAAGAGAATGTATAAATCAAGCAATTCATGGATTGCCGGAAAGTTGCCGTCGAAGAGAAGCTCCTCCGAGAACGAAGCGACTCTGAGAGAGTTCTTAACCTACTATCCACGCGTGGATGTAGCTAGGGCTGCATCACGTCTAACCAACTCCAATCAGCCACTGAAGGGCGGAGTTATACGTGAACAAACTACTGCCCTCAAAAGAAATTACATTGAGAATAATATCCCGTAAATCTTTTCTTGAAGACGTAATGATAACGCCTCAGTAAGGCGGATTACGTATAATAAAGCGTCTAAGTTAAGTCTACTATACATAATGTCGTTCCCAACATTGAAATTGGAAAAGACATAACGGCGAAAAGAATATATGCAGTCTTTAATCACACCGTCTAGACGCATATGAACTCTCGGTATGCCCTGCTCTGCCAAAATAAACTATATGTAAAAAAGATAAAATGGCAGAAATGAGCCACGCGGATAAGAAACTAAACTATCATGCTTAGTAGCAGGCTTGTATATATATATAAATATATAGCGTCGAAAAATAAAACACATGTTGTAATGACAATATTGGACTGCGTCGGTAAGTCAGGGACAAAGTCCCTGTACCGATCGAAAAATCCGAGTCCAATGACGCTATAAGTCTCTTATCCAAGATCGCAGCAATGAAGTCCGAAAAATAATCACTGGAAGAAATGCCAGAAGATATGAAAGGCATCTTCCGATACTACTAAAGGGAAAACTCGAAATCTTTCGAATCCCTTTCGCCATCCTGTCGGACCCTATAAAGCGTTCGGTCGTCCGTAGCTTGATGCAATCGCGGACCGCACCGACCCAGCACCGTCGGATAATTCCTGATTCGACCGAGAAACCGTCAATTGCTGGGATGCTGCGAAACAACTGTGCTAACTCGGATAGCACGTCCGTCACTGAGGCCTGAGGAGCAGCGGTCTTACGATGCATTGCCGCAGGAAGCTCCGAGATCGTTACCCCGTGCATACTTCCAATATGCGAGCGAACGGAGTGTATAAGCCTCGTGTCCCTTGACTACCGGATGGCGCGACCTATTCGCTGTGGAATCACTGAATGCCGAAACTGATCGGATACTCGAGGTCACGTAGCCAATGTGCGATCGTGTGCCCTGCTGTGAGGATGAGGAAGCATTAAAGACAGTCTCTCGGACCGTCAATATAACGGAGCGTCATGAGCAACGGACATATGCTCCGAATGTAAAATATCTGAACCACAACATGCGGTCCCCAATGTTGTTGGCTTCCTCCGATCTGTCCTCAATCTGCCGTCACTGGGTGAGTACTAAAGTAATTAAAGTGCTCGCATCACCCAAATCTCCTACCTAGACCGCAACGGACGAACCCGGCAGCCGAACCATTCGATGAATGTACGCTACACCGGGTGAGCTAGCGAATGTCACTCCGTAAGCGATAAACATAATCCATGAGCACTTATTGCCGCTAACTCTTCATTAACTATGACGACAGAGGCACACTTTTGAAGACATCTCCATAACTCTTCGAACAAGAAACCAGAAATGCTTGGATAGCAAGCATAAAATAATAATATATATAGCGTCGTTCAATAATTCGAAAGTTTGTGTGACATTATTGGACTATGTCGGAACTGAGGGACGATGTCCCTGAACCGAACCAAAAATTTCTAAGTCCACCGACGCTATCAGTTTCTTATCCGGCATCGCAGCATATGTTGTTCCGAAAGGGAAAGCTTGAAATCCACCGAATCCCTTTCGGTATCCCATCGGACCGGATGAAACTTTCGGACGTCCGTACCCGCTTCCGCGGAGCGTCCCGACCCAGCATCGTCGGATAAAATAAATGCGACAGATTCAGTTGATGCTGGGATGCTGCGATAAACTGTGCTATTAAGGAAAGCACATCCGTTCCCGAGGCCTGTGCAGTAGCGGACTTACGATGCATTGCCGCTGGAAGCTCCGTGTACGTTGACTCCCGCACACTTTCTATGCGAACGTCCGGAGTCTGCAGGCCTCGAGTCCCCGGCTACCAACCCAGCGCTGTCGGATAATTCTCGATCCGACACCGTTTCTGTCGGCTGCTGGGATGCTGCGATAAGCTGTGCTATGTGCACAAGAATGTCCGGCGTCGAGACCTGCGGAGGCGCAGTCTATCGCTGCTTCGCCGAGGGCAGCTCCGCATCAGATGGCTCCCGCATACTTTTCCTATGCGAACGTCCGGAGTCCATCGGTCTCGAATCCCTGGCTGCCGGATGGTGTGACCTGGTCGCCGAAGAATCCTTGATCGGCGAAGCTGGTAATATATCGGCGGTCACGCAGCCAAGGTGCGGTCGTGTGCGCTGACGAGAAGAGGAAGCCTTAGCAGTCTCAGCGGACTGCCTATACAACGGAGCGTCCCGAGCGACGGACGTATGCTCCGCTAACTACACATTTGTACCACAACATCTGGGGCCAGATGTTGTTGAACGAGAGAGGGGCCTCTCTCGCTTGCCGTCCGGATGGACCGGAACGAGCTATGAACCGGACTAAAAGGCTTCCTCCGTTCTCCCTCCGATCCGCCGTCACTGGGTGTGCATTAAGTTAATTTTATAGTGCTCGCACCACCCCAAAATTCCTTCTAGACCGCAACGGACGAACCCGGCTGCCGAACCATTCGGTGAATGGACGCTACACCGGGCGAGCTAGCGGACGTCAAAGGCCGTCGAACCTACTAGGGTCCTCTTAGGCAATTGGCGTATTACATGAGCACTTTTCCGCTAGCCCTTCATTAATTGTGACGACGGAGGCACACTGTTGGAAGACATCACAGATACATCACCCTAATCTTGATCGTCTGAAATAGAAATTGATAAAGTAGAGTGACCCTGCGGGGAAAGGACCGGAGTGTCCAAATCCCCAACAACATACCGTGACATACGCTTCCCATATTGTCATCGAAATCATACGATACAGAACAGGAGTTAATGCGAGTACACTGACCACATATAGAATGATAATAAGGTCAGAGGAAGACTTCCTCTTAAAGCAATTGATCAATATCCTTTCAATGTGAAAAGAAAACAAGTCCTGGTACTCGCACTAACCCCTGGCAATCAAAATACATAATAATAATATGATCCATTAATATAGAAAAAATAATTGAAATCAAAATATTTTGAAAAAATATTTTTTCAGAACAGCCCAAGTTTCTGAAAAGTAACGTTGAGCCCCAATGGATCCCAAGCCTAAGTGTGGACAAAAATTTTAAAAATATTTTAAACAATTTTTTCAACACTTACGAACAATAATAATGTATCTAGTTATGATTAAAATAACATAAAGATATTATTATTTAGAAATCCCCCCCTCACACAGAGGGCTGTTGTAAATGTAAACAATGAGTGTAAAAACACTAAAAAAAGACTCCAGGCACCCAGGCCCGAAATCAGTTACCAAAAATACACCATCTGATGCAAAACAGAGACTTCCAGGGAAGAAACTGCAGAACATCAGATGGTAGATGCAGAACACAACGCCTAACCACCCGTAGGTGAAGACGTAAACATGGGGAAAGAACAGAATTCATTCTGTTATACAGCTAAAACTCCCAAGAAATTTTAGTAATAATAATTACAGAAACTATGCCAAAAGCATGGGAGAATAGCAAGGGGGAACTTAAAGGACAGGGAGAGAGGAAAAACACTTGAAAAAACAGTGTAACTAAATAATCAGAATGACAACAAAATGGCTGCTGCCTTGAAAATAGGTAACTTAACATAATTTCATTAAAAAATTTTAAGTTACAGCCCTGATAATATTCTGTCACACATTCTTTTCCTCTCCTCCTTTTCTATCCTCCTTAGAATCACCATTTCACTAATATTTATGTGTCTGGCATCATTTAAACTGAGATTTAAAAGCACAAAGATCAGTCAGATGTTAACTGATGAAGGGCCAAACTTAGAATGATAAATGGCGCCAATTTCGGAACGTCCTTGACACTGCGCATGCGCAGTAGGGGCGAAGTGTGGAGGGCCTTTCAGGACATGTTTTCTTTAGTTTTAGATGCAAATTTTGGGGATTGGGGGGCAAAATTTGTGTTTGGCCCTATATTTTAAGAGTTAGCACCAGCTATGTCTGGGTCATTGGTACAGTATAAAAATATCACTTTTCAATCTTCTTATATTTTCATTTTTTGCTTCTGAAACATAGGTTATGACTCTCACTGGAACGAGCGTATCACACTCGTTCCAATGAGATGTCACAACCTATGTTTTGGAAAAAATGAAAATGTTCAAATACACAGTAATTTTTTCACAAGTGTCGTCTGCTACTAGGTAAAAAGGTAAAAGAATGGACATCAGATGTACAGTATTTTGAAATAGCACACTGTCCATGCATAGCCGACTCCATTTCCAGGAGTTTCCAGGGTTGCCTTCAATATTCAAGGAGTTTCCAGGTCCTTAGGAGGGTGTTTTGAGATTCAAGGACTTTCAAGGAATTCAAGGAGGTGCGGGAACTCTGAAAGTTTTGCTGTCTGCAACCTTGATTATACGACCATGGATCAAAGTCACAACACACCGTCCGTGGGCAATAATTGTACCAAGAATGAATAAGGTCGTCTGTCAATCATACACAGTTCTATGAACTGGACAAATGCTGTATGACAATATCAAAGTTTTGCCATCTGTGACCTTGATATGACCATGGATCAAAGTCGCGACACACCTTTCATGAGCAATAAGTGTACCAAGTATGAATAACGTCTGTCAATCATACTAAGTTCTATGGATTGGACAATTGTACCAAGTATAAGTACAATTTTCCAATCATACCATGTTATATGGATCAGACAAAAGTTCTATGGACTGGTCAAATGCTGACTAACAATATGAAAGATTTGCTGTCTGAGGCCTTGATATGACCATGGATCAAAGTTGCGACACACCTTTCATGGGCAATAAGTGTACCAAGTATGAATAAGGTCTGTCAATCATACAAAGTTCTATGGACTGGACAAGGGCTGTGTAACAATATGAAAGATTTGCTGTTTGAGGCCTAGATATGACCATGGATCAAAGTCGCGACACACCTTTCATGGGCAATAAGTGTACCAAGTATTAATAAGGTCTGTCAATCATACAAAGTTCTATGGACTGGACAAGGGCTGTGTAACAATATGAAAGTGCTGCTGCCTGTGACCTTGATGATACGACCATGGATCAAAGTCGTGACACACCTTTTATGGGCAATAATTGTACCAAGGATGACTAAGGTCTGTCATATGAAGTTCTATGGACTGGACAAGGGCTGTGTAACAATATGAAAGTGCTGCTGCCTGTGACCTTGATATGACCATGGATCAAAGTCATGACACACCTTTCATGGGCAATAATTGAACCAAGTATGAATAAGGTCTGTCAATCACACAAAGTTCTATGGACTGGATTATTGTACCAAGTACACTTTTACAATCATACAATGTTATACGGATCGGTCAAAAGTTCTATGGACTGGACAAATGCTGTATAACAATATGAAAGTTTTGCTGTCTGTGGACTTGATATGACCATGGATCAAAGTCAAGGTTTCCAACTGGGGGTATAGGGTAACGAATTTCCAACTAGAGGGAGGGACTGGGAGGGGGAAACCACCCTCCTGGTCCCTCCCCCTAGTTGGAAATTCACTGAGAAAACTTTTGAAAATGAAGCCATGAGAGGGGGCATAAAATTGATTCTAGTAACTGAAATGCCAACACATTTATGATAGAATTATCAGGTTATTATTATTTGGTATTATTATTTGGTATTATTCTGGGAATTGAATATGTGCTAAACAAATGATCCAGCTGAATCATGATGTGATTTTCTTGAAGTGCATTTCGAGCATTTTTTTTATTACAATAAGTAAACGTACTATAAAAATCTAATACCAACTGACATCATGCATACTTATGAAGCTCGATATTGCATACACAGTAGTTGTAAATAGTAACAGTTGGAATTTTTTTGCAGATTTGAAATCTAGTTGGTATTTTGGGAAGTCAAGCTCTAAAATCCAGATAGATGGAATTTCCAACTACTTATGACTTGCCCACCAAATTTCCAACTGTAGGAAATTTTGGCCAGGATTGACACAGCTCCCACCATCCCCCCCCCCCACCCCCCCACTTCCCTGAGTGAAATGTCAAAGTTTTTCTAAGTGCAACCTTATCATAGGGTTTATGACCTTGACCTTGAGGGGCATATACCATATTATAATTCGCGACCGACTGCCTTTTGATATTACACTTGTTATAAAGTTCCGTCAAAAAATCTTTAGTGGTTATGAAATTATGGCACAGACTAACAAAATGTTGATGACAGACGGCAGACAACTTCACATTAAAAAGCTCTGCTGACATTTTGTCAGGCGAAGCTAAAAAAATTATACATTTAAAATAATTTGTATATTTTTATACTTACCAATGTCCCAAAATAGCTGGTGCTAACTCAAAAGTTATCAAGGGCCAAACACAAATTTTGAACCCCCCCCCCCCCCCCCCCCCAATCCCCAAAATTTACTTGCAAACAGAAAATTAAAAGTCCTATCTGGCCCTCCATACATTTACTCTCCGTGCATCCGCAGCCGTCAGGAAGTGACCGGAACTGGAACCAACATCATTCTTGTAGAAGAGAGTACTACATAATAATTCAGCGTGGAGGAATGAGTGTCCACTCATGGGAGGGCCATCTATGTCTGGGCCATTGGTAAATATAAAAATATAATACTTTAAATTTATAATATTTTTACACTATAACCCAATGGCCCAGACTAGCTGAATCATAAAAAGGTGTAGGGCCTAGGACTTCAGAATTAGTAGATCAACATAGTTCCAATCCTGTAATCCAAGGTGAAAGGAAATTAAAACTATTAGGAACTACATGTATGTCTCTCTATACAGTAATAGAGAAGACATATCATAACAAAAGTCCGCCTAGCGGGGCAACATATGCCCATCCAAATTGGAACATGCACAAGTTTGAAATTTTTGTTGATTCGACTATGTCTGTCCCCCCCCCCTCCAATCATTGCTCATTCCCCTGCCCTGTCTGGGGTAAAGGGTTTCAAATTGTATGCTTGTGTGCACACATTTCATATTGTTTTTGAAAAATTTTAGTATGCAGAATGGAAATGCAAACAATTTTTAGGTGTAGAAGATTCTCCTCGCCGTTTACAATGGTAGCATCCATTCATTGATAGGTTAACTTCATTGATAACAACTGACGATAGGTGACGCCAAGAAAAAGGACATTTTGAGGATCATAACAGCTATAAATGGCGGGGATGCTTGTCGTTTAAAAATAAAATGGAGTTATCTGCTGCTGTCACATGCACAACGACAATTGATGACCAACATGGGTGAAAAGTTGGAACAATAAAGAAAGTAAAATGTTGGAGTAGGCGACACAATAGTGTAATGTTTCAAGTACTAAAAGGGGGCATAACTCTGGAAATACAAAACAGAGTTACTTGCTCTTGTCACATGTACAATAAAAAATGGAGATCACCATATGTGCAAAGTTTGAACAATATAGCCTGTAAAATGTTGAAGGAGTAGGCGACAATACTGTGATGTTTCAAGTACTAAAAGGGGGCATAACTCTGAAAAACAAAACAGAGTTACTTGCTCTTGACACATGCACAATGACAATTGGTGATCAACATTTGTGCAAAGTTTGAACAAAATAGCACGAAAAATGTTGAAGGAGTAGGCGACACAATAGTGTAATGTTTTAAGTACTAAAAGGGAGCATAACTCTGGAAATACAAAACAGACTTACCTTCTCATCAGATGCACAACAGCAATTGGTGATCAACATGTGTGCAAAGTTTGAACAATATTGCATGTAAAATGCTGAAGGAGAAGGCTACACAATACTGTAATGTTTTAAGTACTAAAAGGGGCATAACTCTAGAAATACAAAATGGAGTTACCTGCTCTTGTCACATGCACCACGGCAATTGGTGATCACCATGTGTGCAAAGTTTAAACAATATAGCATGTAAAATGTTGAAGGAGTAGGCGACACAATACTGTAATGTTTCAAGTACCAAAAGGGGGCATAACTCGGGAAATACAAAACCTGCACTTGTCACATGCACAATGGCAATTACGTCACAAAATTCTTTTTATGGATGGATGGAAGGACGACTGGACGGACGGACGGACAGACAGACAATGCCATAACATAATACATCCGTCAAAAATTGATGTACAAAAAAGGAGACCAGTTCAAGTAATTCTGTATTCTTAGCATGAAGACTATGCTAATTTGGATGTAACAAGTTCCCAATTTTTAAGGCAAGCCCAGACTAAGACCCAAAAATTAGGATGGCATATTTGAGAATGAGAGAATATCCCCCACAAACATACGCCATATACAATAAAACCCAAGCTGTATGCAGGATATAATTACCAACAAAACAGCATCACTCATATTGACATACTTATCAAACCAGAGGAGAGGTAAAAAATCCCCCCCCCCCCTTTTGAAGGAATCTTCTTCAAAAAGAAAGAGGGGAGCGCTCTGGAATTAGTAAAAGCGGTACCAAAAAACGATATAAATATTTGTCGAACAGACACTCAGGTATTAATTATTATAAATAAATTGGTGCTTAATGCCACTTCAGAAGCTAAGGCTATAATGGTGATCCTGGTGATTAATATCGCCCGCTTGTAACATATACCGGAGTTGGCATACGTAGATAGGTCGAAAACCGGTGATATAATATATAACATACAAATGTCCAATAGAATCACAATGGACGATCTCTGGAGAGTAAACACTGCTGAGGTAACCCACAGGCGACCCCATTCAGGTGTACAATAAATTCCAGTAATAACACTCCCCTATGTGTGCTATCCGATATCTATGAATCTAGAAACGTGTAAATATACGAGAGTGTAAGACAAGGTGTACTTGATTGGGTACCGACATTAATAGAAACCTGGATCTAGAAATGGAACGAGCTATGATTAACAGACTCAACACGGTCCACCCCCCGAAATAATTCATTATTTCTAAGGTCCATAACATACAATAAAGAGTCTGCCTAATAATTCATTTATTATGCGCGTGAGCATTGAAATCCCACATGTCATCATCTGAACACCAGTTAACTGATTAGACAGCCTCCGAGGTACTCAAAGACTAGCAATTTATTGAAGATGAATTATGCGCTTGTATATGATATACAGACGAACAACCACAGGAAACCAACCAACTAAAAAGTGGATGTGCCCATGAGGTCACCATAGAACATGACCCAGCCGTCAATCGAGAAGTCATGAAATGCATGTATGTACTTAAACTCATACGAGACTTCTCGGAAGAAAACTAAGGCCCGGTAATCGCCTCTAAACACATTGGCGGTGTGTGTGTGTGTGTGTGTGTGTGTGTGTGTGTGTGTGTGTGTGTGTGTGTGTGTGTGTGTGTGTGTGTGTGTGTGTGTGTGTGTGGGGGGGGGAGATTCGAAGTCATATCAAACCCTCCTCAACCACATTACTTTAATCGTTCTTGTGTTAGTCATCAAATAGTATAGGAGCCGCAAGGCTACCTCACATCTGACAGACTCCACAATGCCACAAAGGGTGGGGAAGGACGTGAAGAACAAATACTTCCCCTGATAAAGAAGGTCCTCTCGTGGAAGAAGCTTCCGGGGAACGTCCCATAACAGACACCTGAGAAGACTGATCCAAGGTTTCTGTGATGACAGAGGTGCCACTAGTAGGATTTCACAACAAGACTGTTTGATCATTAACATAATCTACTGAATCAACAGAATTGGAGGATACGCATATCCTATCATTCATTCCCATGAGATCAACAGAGCGTCTACTGCGTATGCTTGATGGTCTGGGCATGGAGACATGAACGTCGGTAACTGATTGTTCTGGTGCGTGGCAAACAGATCTATCATGGGGCGATCCAACTGGTAGCAAATCTGCCCGAATACTCGCTTGTTAAGTGTCCACTCCAATTGCAACAGGCAACCTTTCCGAGAGAGCGAGTCTGCTAATACGACCAGTATATGACGGACAGAAAGTTGAACATGATGATTCATGATGTATAGGAGAATTTTCTCCGTTAGCTGGCATAACGGAAATGAATGGGTGCTGCCATGGTTCCCCATGCACGCTACTACTGTCGAGTTGTCCGACAAAATCTGAACATGGATGTCCGCTATTATGTGAATCCAATGTTGTAGCGCTAGCCATATTGACATCACATCGTTGATGTTTATGTGTTTGTCCTGGAACCGAGGGTCCCAAAGACCCTGACACTTCAAGTCTGTGGGACTTAGGGTCGCGCCCCAACCCGTCTGACTCGCATCCGTCATAATCGTGAAAGCCGGATCCAGCAGTTGCAGTGGAACTCCCCGAGTTTACCACTGAATATCTGAACCCTTTGTTTTACTAGGTCCATTAAAACAATACTGGTTTGAGCGAAAGCATCTTCACACTCCAGTTCTGAGTAAAGAATATCTGGAGGGGACATGCGCGCAGGCAGCCCATCGGAATGAGATCCACAGCCGCTCCAACAGTCGCATGAATTCCCTCACTGTTAATGCGTCTGAGTGTAGACAAAGGCGAGCATAACAACTGATCAATTTCGCTCTGGGTAACGGCAGGCGAACCAGATTGTTGTGAGTCACAAAGCTCAATTCCAAGTGAATGGATGACTTGGACGGAGCTAGATCCAACTTTTTCTCCTTTACCATGAAACCAAGACATTGGAGTAATAGAAGCAGACTCTGAACATTATTCTGAAGAATAATTCTGTTGCCGTATCTCTGTAGAAGGTCGTCCAAGTAAGCCGGCATTACCACAGACGAATGAGCTCGGAAGTATGACATTACAGAGTTCATTATTCAAGTGAATGCCCAGGGAGCCAGGTTCAGACCAAAGCACATTGCTGTGAACTGATACACCTTTCCTTGTATGGCGAACCGCAAGTACTTTTTGAATGCCTAATGCACCAGGACATGGAAGTACGCATCCTTTAGATCTATGCTTGCTGCTTAGTCGTCCACTCGAACGCTCGCACTTACTGGCCATATGGTCTCCATATATAATTTTTAGAGCCACGATAAGCTTGTTTAATCAGCTCAAGTCTATTACTGGCCGAAACAAGCCGTCTGGCTTTGGTACGAGGAACAGGTGACTGTAAAAACCTTGAGAATCCTGATTCTCGACGACCTCTATTGCTTCCTTTGATAAGAGAGCCTGTACCTCCACTAGGAGAAACTCTCTTATGCAAGGATCTGATGGAAGATTTGTCCAACGCGGACAACTTGATAGTCAGGGTTTCGCTTGGAATGATAGCTGTACGCTGTCCGAGACTACACATCTCACCCACTGAACTTCTGTGACTGTTATCCAGTTTTTTGCGGAGCTTGATACCCTTCAGCCAACTGGCCAGCAATAGAAGTCTTAACCATCACCTGTATGACCTGCGAGGCTTTACGGGAGGAGAAACCATGTCCACCCCACGAAGAACCTTGTCTCGTCGGTCTAGGGGTGTCTGAACGATCAGACCTACGCCCCTTTCCTGAGTCGCTATACTGACGACCTCCAGAGTAAATACAAGAGGGTTTCTTGTACCCACGTGAGGAGTTTCCTTGACAATATTTGTCTGGAACGCACTCCTTTACTCTTGTCTGCTGAAGCGGGTCGTTGAACTTCAAAAGCAGTAACCTGTTATAGATAATGAAAGCTAGTCGTCAAAAATAATATGTCCGGAGACCAGAGCAACTCTGAGAGAGCTTTACACCTTGTCATCTATCAGTGATGACGACGCAAGGGCAGAATCACATCTGATTAACTCCCAGATTAGCCACTGTTAGGGCGGAGTTATACGTGGTATACGTAATTCCCCTGGAAAGTCTAACAGAGGTACGAACATCCTCAAATTCCTTTCCATTGAGACATTGTGCCATAGCTCTTGTAAGGTGATCTGAATAAGACATAACATCCAAATTCGCTCTATTTGATGAAATTGCCGCCTCAATTGTGTCTGAGTGAATAGTGACTGATAAGGGTATGGATACCTCTAGATCTCTGGCCTGCTCATCCAAACACAGAGGAACTCTCTGAACATCTTCTCCGACAGTTTTTAAATGAACGTGGTCCAAAAAAAAGTATGTATATGGAAGATGAAGATAAGAAACCGCCTTCTTCCTCACACTCAAGATGATAAATACGGCGGAGTCTATATGGCCGAAGGCCTGTGACACCTGCCTAGACTGAACCGGAAAAGAAAGGACTTCCTCCTTTGTCTGGATAAATTCTGCATCCAACGACGCCAGCGGTTTCTCTCTTGCCGTCGCAGCATTCTGTTTCGGCGGAATAAAATCAGTCTAGTACTGATGGATGAAAACCATCGCAACCATGTGCTGTTCCGAAAGGGAAAGGTAATACTCTTCCTTAACCCTTTCACCATCCGAGAGAATCAGTTGCGAATCTCGGTCCATTGCATCTGCACGAACAGGCGACAGGGCCGACCCCGCACCATCCAACAGCTCAGATTCTGAGTCTGAGGGAGGCTGCACCTGCACTTGCTGGGATGCTGCAATCAGCTGCACAATTTGCGTCAGCAAGTCCGTCATCGAGGCCTGAGAAACAGCCGTCTTCCGTTTCTTAGCCGCCTGCTGCTTCTGGCTGGGTCAATGTGTCAGAGACGGATCCCTTCTCCGAACGTCCCGATGATCAAGGCCTCGTCTCCCTAGTTGCCGGATGGTCCGACTTCACCGGCAAAGAGTGGTTCCTTCTTCGTGCAACAGGCTGGATATCCAAAGTCGGGTAGCTAGGATGCGGTCATGTGTGCTTAAATAACGTAGCAGAGGAAGCCGTGACTGAAGCTGCAAACTAGACGGAGCGTCCCGAGTGGCAGGCGGGCGGGCAGGCGGGCGGACATATGCTCCATCTCGTGCAAGTTTCCAACCAGAAAACTTCATTTCGGCTTGTGAAACGTAGAGGAGAAAGCCTTGACTGAAGCCGACCCCGGATGCAGACTAAACAGAGCTTCCCGAGTGGAGGGCAGATATATGCTCCGACTTGTGCAAGTTTCTCAAAACAACATCTGGCCCCAGATGTTGCTAGATTAAAGAGGGGCCTCTCCCGCTCGTGGTCTATCAGACCTCACCGAGTACAAGAACTTGCTGACTTCCTCCCTATTTCTTCCCTATTTTCGTCGTCGCTGGGTGAGCTATTTATATTAAGGTGCTCTCTCTACCCACATCCACTTCTTTCGACCGCAATGGACTTACCCAGCATCACGGCATCCACAGACAGAGTACCGCTTCACCAGTCGAGCTAGCTGGTTGCAAGAGATTAAAACCCTTAACAAAAGGCCCTAACTCTTGCAATTATGAGCACTGCAGCTAGCTCTATATGATCCAGGGAGCGTGATGAAGGCAGCACACCTTGATGGGTGTCAGAATATCATCACCATGTTCATGTTCCTCTGAAATAGAAACTGACAAAATGAATTATAACATGGTGAGAGGCCTGGCCTCCGAACCTCACCACCAACAACGTACCGCGACACCAGACTCCAACATCAGTCATCCCAGTGAACACAAGAGTTCCCAAAGAGAAAATTAAGAGCCCAAGGGCATCCCCATAGAGCCTAAGTGTGGACAAAATCCAAATTTTTTGAGCTGCACTACTAGAATAATAATCCATGTATCCTACAGTAACAGAATATAAAAAACTACCCATATATAAGGACGTTGTCAATGTAAACAACGTCAATGTAAACAAGACATCAGGCACATAAAAAGGCCTGAAGTCAAAACCAATTTAAATGCCACCAGATGCAAAGCTAGATCTTCACACGAAGAAAAAACGATACATCGGATAGAAGATGCAAGACTAAACAACCTGTTTGATCTTAAACATAATCTACTGAATCAAATGAATTGGAGGATATGCGTATCCTATCATCCATCCCCATGAGATTGGCAGAGCGTCTACTGCATGCGCTCTGATCAATGGTCTGGGCATGGCGACACAAACGACGGTAACTGATTGTTCTGGTGCGTCGCAAACAGATCTATCATGGGGCGATCCCTCTGGTAGCAAAACTGTCCAAATACTCGCTTGTTGAGCGTCCATTCCAATTGCAACAGGCGACCTTTCCGAGAGAGCGAGTCTGCTAGTACGTTCAGACAACCGGTATATGATGGGTGAAGGGGGTGCGGTGGCATTGTGGTAACCAGTTCTCGTCAGATCACCGAAGTTAAGCAACGTCGAGCGCGGTGAGTAAATGGATGGGTGACCATTTCAGCGACTGATTCATGCTCCCGCGTTGTGTCCTTGGGCAAGGCACTTAACCCCAATTGCCTACATGGGGGAACGATGACGCTGTGCACTAAAGCGTACTGCATGTCGATGTTGTGCATGTCTTCAACCAATCTAACCCTGCCCGTACCGAGGTACAGAGTTACGATATTGGAGAGCTGACAGCTGCTCGTCGTTGCTCGGTGGTTCTCTCTGGGTACTCCGGCTTCCTCCACCCGTAAAACTGTCACCGACTTGATAAGACCCTGCTGTTAATGTGTCGTTAAACCCTAATAAATAATAAATAAATAATAATATGATGGGTGAAATTGCTTCCTTTGATAAGAGAGCTTATACCTCCAGTTGGAGAAACTCTCTTATGCAAGAATTTAATGGAAGATTTGTCCAATGCGGACAACTTGTTAGTGGGGTTTTACTCGGATTGATAGCTGTAAGCCATTCGAGACTACACTTCTCACCCACTGATCTTCTGTGATTGTTATCCATTTTTTTTGCGGAGCTTGATAACCTTCTGCCAACTGGCCAGCAATAGAGGTCTAAACCATCACCTGTATGACCTGCGAGGCTTACAGGAGGAGGAACCACGTCCTTCCCACGAAAAACATAGTCTCGTCGGCCTAGGGGCATCTGACCTATAGTCCCGATCAGACCTATGTCCTTTTCCGAGTGGCTATACTGACGACCTCCAGAGTAATTATAAGAGGGTTTCTTGTACCCTCGTGAGGAGTTTCCTTTTGGCGAGTTTGTCTGGAATGCCCTCCGTTACTCTTATCTGCTGAAGCGAGTCATTGATACGCGCATGTGCAGCTGTCAGGAAGTAACAGGAATTGGCGCAAACTTCATTTCTTTGTTTGGCCCTAAAGTCAGCCACAATGAACTGACATCTGTACTTTAAAATCTCCTTTTTGGGGGATGCCAGACACAAATTAATGCAAGAATTGGTGGATACAAGGCTGTTATTGGATGAAGGAAGTGTTTAATGGTGGTTTTAGACATTCAGGGCTGTAACTTTATAATATTTGTAAAATTATTTTATGTTTCCTAATTTCGGGACATACGCCTGACGTCATCATTTTTGTTAATGATTATTCCACTGTTTGTTAAGTATTCCTTCCCTATCTTTCCATGAACCCTTCCTGTTAAACTCTTAAGCTTTTTTTGCTTTTTTTTTTATTGAAATTTTTTATTAAATTTCTTTGGAGTTTCAACATGTATTACAGAATATTTATTCTGTTTTTCCCCAGGGTTACGTCCTCACCCTAGGGGTGTTAGTTCGTTTAGTCTTGCATCTTCTATCCGATGTATAGTTTTTTCTTTGTATGAAGATCTAGCTTTGCTTCTGGTAGAATTTAAATTGGTTTTGACTTTTTATGTGCCTGAT
Source organism: Pictodentalium vernedei (assembly GCA_031216915.1). Lineage (NCBI taxonomy): Eukaryota > Metazoa > Mollusca > Scaphopoda > Dentaliida > Dentaliidae > Pictodentalium > Pictodentalium vernedei. The sequence goes on from CM062296.1 coordinate 40,414,811, forward strand.
GTCTTGTTTACATTGACGTTGTTTACATTGACAACGTCCTTATATATAGGTAGTTTTTTATATTCTATTACTGTAGGATACATGGATTATTATTCCGGTAGTGTAGCTCAAAAAATTTGGATTTTGTCCACACTTTGGCTCTATTGGGATGCCCTTGGGCTCTTAATTGTCCCTTTGGGAACTTAGGCGTTTTTTCAAAATATATTTTTTTTTGTTTCCAAAAAATATTTTGAATTTAAATTTGGTTGCTATTATTCATGTATCTTAATTATATATATACTAGCGGGTGTACCCGGCGTTGCACGGGAGAAGATGGTTATATCAATATACCCTCAGATATGATCGGCTCAGCCATTTTCGAAGTAGAAGGTCAAGGTCACCTCCAAATCTTTTTGTTGGTTTCCAAAAAATATTTTGAATTTAAATTAAATTTGGTTGCTATTATTCATGTATCTTAAGTATATATATACTAGCGGGTGTATTGGCGTTGCACGGGAGAAGATGGTTATATCAATATACCCTCAGATATGATCGGCTCAGCCATTTTCGAAGAAGGTCAAGGTCACCAATTTCAAGGTCAAGGTCACCCGCACGGGCACCCCGAAAAAGTCAAAATGATTGATGGGTCAATATACCCCCACATATGGAATTTTAGCCCGATCGGCCCAGCCGTTTTCGAAAAAAAGGTCAAGGTCATCAATTTCAAGCTCAACCTGCACGAGCACGGCACCCATCCCATGTTACTCGCAGGGATGAATTACCCCCGTGTACAAAATTTGTGATCGATCGGTTGAGAAATGGAGGAGTTCAACCGGAACGAAGATAGAGATATAGATACAGACATTCACGTTTACACATTAGATTTTGTTGTGGAGTTTGGAGGACTGATATCGACTTTAGTTTCATTCTTGTGTTCACTGGGATGACTGATGTTGGAGTCTGGTGTCGCAGTACATTGTTGGCGGTGAGGTTCGGAGGCCAGGCCTCTCACCACGTTATAATTCATTTTGTCAGTTTCGATTTCAGAGGAACATGAACATGGTGATGATATTCTGACACCCATCAAGGTGTGCTACCGCCATCGCGCTCCGTGGAGCATATAGAGCTAGCTGCAGTGCTCATAACTGCAAGAGTTAGGGCCTTTTATAAAGGGTTTTAATCTCTTGCAAGCAACCAGCTCGACTGGTGAAGTGGTACTGCGTCCGTGGATGCTGTGATGCTGGGTAAGTCCATTGCAGTCGAAAGAAGCTGATGTGGGTAGAGAGAGCACTTTAATATAAATAGCTCACCCAGCGACGACGAAAATAGGGAAGAAATAGGTAGGAAGTCAGCAAGTTCTTGTACTCGGCGAGGTCTGATAGACCATGAGCTGGAGAGGCCCCTCTCTAATCTAGCAACATCTGGGGCATCTGTTAGACCAGCCACCCATCAAAACTTATGTAAGCAAGAAAACACATATTATTTATGCATCCATTGTATGAATAAGACAATCGTTCTTGTAACATTGAAGTTGGACTTCTCAGTAAAATTCAAACACAAACAATGATGTATTCATGCATTTCAAAAAACAAGTCTAACCTTCACAAAACCTTAAAGACCACTCACATTCTATTTTGAGACCAAAGAGTGGCACAAAGAGGAGCTGTTGCTGAAGGCAGTTCATACCCCCACTTCAGTGCTGGACCGAAGAAGCATAAATGAATTTAAAAATAAACGCTAAAAATTTGACAAAGTAATAACTGTAACTCTGTTAAATAAATGTGGGCAACTTTTCTATTATAACAGGTGCAGGAGCGATTGTCACAAGGATCACTCCTACCAAATTTCATTGAAATCCATCCACTCACTAAGATATATGGATGGATGGATGGATGGATGGATGGATGGATGGATGGATGGATGGATGGATGGATGGATGGATGGATGGACAGATGGATGGATGGACAGACAAATGGATGGATGTATGGACGGAGAAATGCATATAATCCAGTATACCCCCATTCGAGAATGAGGTATAAAAAGTTTGAAAGACAGTTACCAATGATCCACATCATAAAATCATAAGCTTCATCTCCAGTATGACTTGGGTGAGAAGACTGAAAAAAATAGAAAAAAAGAAAAATCAATTTATTCCAGCTTTGATCACTTTTTACTGCACCAAAACAGGTGCCCCAACATTTACATAAATTTAAAGTAAAATTTTAAATGCCTTTATTTGCAGATCTTTCTAGGTTATTCTCGGCTGTCTATACAGGGTTATTAGTATATGATCCAAAACCTCCATAAATTCCTGGCACTATTTCTGTTAATGCATGGCTTTTCATTACCATTTTTAACCCTTTACGGCCTGGACAAGTGTCCTGAATTACCATCAACCCACAGCCTCAAAATGTCCAGTGGTTTAGAAGTGGTTTCTAGTCAAGTTTTGGCTGCTTTAACAGGTAGCCAACACTTGACTAGAAACCACTGCCTACCTAATTTGTCTGTTGTCAACAGGACCTCGTCATGATGGCATGTTAACCCTTTACTGGGGGGCACGGTGGCTCAGTTGGTAGAGGTGCAGGCTGCAAGCCGAGAGGTCCTCAGTTCGAATCCCACCTGTGGCAACCGCGTTGTGTCCTTGGGCAAGACACTTCACCCACATTGCCCACATGGGGGCACGGTGACGCTGTGTACTAAGGCGTACTGCACGTCGATGGTGCACCTGTCTTCAACCAATGCTAACCCTGCTTGTGGGAGTTGGTATGTTGGGGAGCTGACAGTTGCTCGCCGTTGCTTGATGGTTCTCTCCGGGTACTCCGGCTTCCTCCACCCGTAAAACTGACACGGTCATGGTTAGCCATTGTGCAGAAATATGTGACCTTAAACACCAATAAATAAATAAATAAATAAATAAATAACCCTTTACGTAACATGAAAAACAGACGTCACTTGCCCAAACAAATCTTGAATAACTAATTTTTTCATTTTTTGTCTCAAAAACATAGGTTATGACCCCTCATTGGAACGAGCTTGACGAGCTCGTTCCGAAGAGGGGTCATAACCTATGTTTTTTAGACAAAAAAAAGAAAAAAATAATGAAAATTAATTGGCGATTTTTGTGAATAGCGCTGGCCGGTTTTGGCCGTTACGTTGGGTAAAGGGTTAAGGATTATCATTTATCATTGTTGTAAGTCTTAATTACCAAGCATTAATCTTCACTGTGGTTTCTGATCAAGTCTTGGCTGCCTAAATAGGCAGCCAAGACTTGATCAGAAACCACAGTGAAGATTAATGTTTGCTATAGTAAATGAAAATGATGAGAGCTATTACATACTTGCAGTGTGTATTACAAACAGCAGTGTGACTTTCTGTAAATTGAAATCTGGCGCATGAATTAAAAAAATAGGCTCCGAGGCTAGAGCGTATTTTAAATAGTCCTGATTGGTCCCTGCTTTCAACTGAAGAATTCAGTCCCCAGAGGATTAATTTGGTGATGCTACATTGAACCTTAATCTGAATCAAAGTCTCAAGCCTAAACAGAGGTACTCAGAGGATAAACTGTTTGGGGATAGCATCAGCATCTGCAAATTCACCCTCCAGGGACCTCTTTTTGCAAATGACAAGATTGTTTACTTCCAAACTTGGGTGCCCTTGTCTTCAACCAATGCTAGCCCTGCTTGTACAGATTAAGTATGTTGGGGAGTATGACAGTTTCTTGCTGCTGCTTGGCAGTTCTCTACAGGTACTCCAGTTTCCTCCACCCATAAAAATTGTCCAACATGAGCCTATGAGGTGACCCTGGTTGTTGAAAGTGTCATCCCCATCCCAAATTGCCGACCACCCCTTAAATATTAAGGGCTAAAGAATCATTGGAGTATTTCTCTCAAAACTAATAAACTGTTTCAATTAGTGTTGATATGGCTTCATAAATTCACTACCATTATTCATCGGTAGTAAGCAAATTTACTTGTAAATTGATCATATAGTTCCACTGCAAACACACCCAACTGCTTGCTATCAACCTTGATTGAAATCAATTTTATTACATGCCTGTTCTATGAAATCAGGGCGCAAAAGTGGTTTCGCATCACTATTTGCTATGCAAAACATGCTAAAAGCTACACAATTTTCAATTATGTATAGCATTTTGCGATAAATATATTCAACTGCAGCCTAATAGGCTCCAGTTGAATATCTTGTATTGCAAAATGTAATAAACAGCTGCGCCATGAGCGCATGATACGCCCGTTATTAATTACATGAGGGAACCACACAATATGAGTATACATAACTCTGGAATGACTAATCGAACGGCGACACTAAACGAAAGGAGCTTCCCTCCATCAACATAAACCACCTACCAAAAAATCGTGAAAATCTCTCGAAGCGTTCTTGAGTTATCGTACGACGTGTAAAAAATCAACAATTTTCTAAGTAATAAAGTCCCATAACTCTGGAATGACTAATCGAACGGCGAAACTAAATGAAAGGGAGCTTCCCTCCATCGATATACACCACCAACCCCAAAATCACGAAAATCTCCCAAAGCGTTCTCGAGTTATTGAATGACGTGTGAAAAATCAACAATTTTCTAAGTAATAAAGTCCCATAACTCTGGAATGACTAATCGAATGGCGAAGCTAAACGAAAGGGAGCTTCCCTCTGTCGATATACACCACCTACTCAAAAATCACGAATATCTCTCAAGGCGTTCTTGAGTTCTCGTACGACATGTGACCGGATGGACAGACGGACAGCGGTATACCATAATACGACCCGTTTTTTCAAATCGGGCGTATAAAAGTTAAAAAATTTATAGTAATTTATATATTTTTTATACTTACCAATGACCCAGACTTAGCTGGTGCCAACTCTAACAAGACCAGGGCCAAACACAAATTTTGCCCCCCAATCCCCAAAATTTGCAACCAAAACAAAAAGAAATCATGTCCTAAAGGACCTCCATACTACGCCTCTACTGCGCATGCGCAGTGACGCAGTCGTCCCGAAATTGGCGCCAATTATCATTCTTACTGGCAGTGCCTGGTCAGCGCTATGTACTCAGCGGGGAGGCAAGAGTTCCCAACTCCAGGGAGGGCCATCCCCGTCTGGGTCATTGGTAAGTATAAAAAATATATAAATTACTATAAATTTTTTAACATTTTTATACTGTACCAATGACCCAGACTTAGCTGAATAGTAAACAGGCTGGAGGGCCTAGGACATAGAGGAAAATCCAATAAGCTCAACTATATAGTAAAGAGGTAACCCCTTAAGGAGAAAAGGAGTATTAGGCTTTACATGTATCTTTCTTATTTAATATTAAATTAGAAAGATACACTACCCTTAATAATTGAGCACAATAACATTCATGTTCTCTATTAACATCCAGTATAACCCTTATACTAATTATTTTTAAAGCAAGCCAATAAATAAAGTAGTCCAGAGAATTGAGACTCTTTATAATCATTTAAAAGTGTCCGAGTATTGTATATTAAAGCCCGTTTGACACTTGACATATACAAATGCTTCACACCGAGCTACACTTTAAAAATAAGACATGAATGAATTTAAACATTAATATTACACTTTAAAACCATCCCGGAAGCGACTCAGAAATACTGACTTGGAGGAGGCATTCCCTTGCTTTTCACTATAAAGCAGGTGACCTAAGGGAACACCCCCCCCCCCCCCCCCCCCTTCCCCTTGCCCTGGGTCAAATAGCCCAGAGCGAAGAGGGCAGCCGGACGGAGTCACTGCCGGAACAGAAAGCCTGCATAACTATAGTTGCAACTGTTTAGTGGACGACATTCTGAGCAACAGATAACGGACCTAAACAATGCAGGTCTCCAGAAATGGACTCAATATTTCTGAGATAAAAATTCGTAAATGTGGATGGCTGAGACCAATAAGCAGCCTTCATTAAATCTGTAATAGCAACACTATTAGCATAAGCCCAGGAAGTAGAAAGAGCTCTTACTTCATGAGCAGAAATCTTAAGCACAGACTGCTGAGAAGAAGATACATCTTCATAAGCAGTACGGATAGTTAACTGAATCCATCTAGCAATAGAATGGACTGAAATGTCCTTTCTATTAGGCATCAAAGACAGAAAGAAATGTTTCCGTCCCTTTCTGATAAACTGAGATCTCTGTTTATAGATACGTAACGCTCTAACAGGACAGAGTAAAGGCCTACGCCCGTCTGAAGACGGAAGAGCCTTAATAACAATAGGTTCCGGATATTTATTAGGAGCCTGATTCTTAGCTAAAAAACCCACATTAGTAGTGAAGGTGATAGTGTTCCCAACACTACGATAATGAGAATCATCCACCGATAGTGCATGAAGCTCACTGACTCTTCTGGCAGAAGAGAAAGCTAAGAGAAAAGCTGTCTTATAAGATAAGAATTTGAAATCTACTGTCCCAAGAGGTTCAAATGGCTTTTCCTTCAATTTAAGGAGAACCCAAGCTAAATTCCACTTAGGAATTAATCTAAGAGTTCTGGGTCTATTTATCGAAAAGTTTCTAACCAACTTCGATAAAGAGACATTAGATCCAATTTGTAAACTATCATGATGTGCATAGGTATCAGATAACATAGATCTATAACCCTTTATAGTAACAGGCTGCAGTTTGATTTCGTCAAACAAGTATACTAGAAAGTTTGCAATGTCTGGTATAGAGGGATCCAATATATCTACAGAATGATCCCTACACCAACGACGAAAAACCTTCCACTTAGCCGCATAGTTTAGCGAAGAGGAGGTCCTCCTACAGTTAGAAATCGCGTCCACTGCTCGTCCTGTAAAGTGCTTGCCATGCAAGAAGGACCGCACAACGGAAAAACGTGAAGGTTGAGACCTTGCGGGTTGTGATGGAGTTGGCGCGATTTCCCCTGCGAAAGAAGATCCTCTCGTGGAGGAAGCTTCCGCGGTAGGTCCCACAACAGACACCTGGGTAGATTTATCCATGGTCTCTGTGGCGACAGAGATGCTACCAACAGAATCTTGCATTGAGATTGTTTTATCTTTAGCAATACTTGTTGAATTAACGGCGCTGGAGGATACGCATATCCTATCATTCCGTCCCGAGGGATCGACAGAGCGTCTACTGCAAATGCTCTTGGATCCGGACACGGAGACACATACGTCTGCAACTGATTGTTGAGATGTGTCGCAAATAAGTCTATCATTGGCCGTTCCCATTGGTAGCAAATCTGATTGAATACTTGTTTGTTGAGAGTCCACTCCGACGGCAACAAGCGACCCTTTCGTGAAAGGGAGTCTGCTAGCACATTCAGACGACCCGGTATGTGACGGACCGAAAGAAGAACGTGATGTTCTAACGCAAACAGAAGGATTCTTTCCGTTAGATTGAACAACGGAACTGAATGAGTGCCTCCCTGATTCCGTATATACGCCACTACTGTCGTATTGTCGGATAGGATTTGGACATGAGCATCGTGAATAATGTCCATCCAGTGACGTAACGCAAGCCAAATTGACATCATTTCCTTGATGTTTATGTGCTTGCACAGGAATTGCGGATCCCAAAGACCCTGGCATCTCGAATCCGTTGGGATTAATGATGCACCCCAACCTGTTTGACTGGCATCCGTCATAACGGTAAAACTCGGATCCGGCAACTGCAGCGGAACTCCTTGAGTTAACCACTGAATGTTTGCCCAAGTCTGAATCTCTTGTTTCACTTGATCTGACAAGAGAACGTCTACATCGAGCGAATGAATTTTCACACTCCAATTCTGAGTCAGGAAAATTTGAAGAGGACGTGTGCGTAGCCGCCCCATCGGAATGAGATCCGCGGCGGCTCCGCACAGACCTATCAGTCTCATAAATTCTCTCGCCGTGACTTTGTCTGCGTGCAGACAATAGCGAGCGTAACAACTGACTAATTTCGCTCTGGTTAACGGCAGACGAACGAGATTGTTGTGCGTCTCGAAGCTCATTCCCAGATGAGTGAATGACTTGGACGGCACCAGATCCGACTTCTCCTCGTTTACTATAAAACCGAGACGTCGGAGCAATAGAAGAAGATTCTGAACATCGTTCTGAAGCGTTAACTCGTTGCCGTACCTCTGAAGAATGTCGTCCAGGTAGGCCGACGTTACCGCAGACGAATGAGCTCGGAAGTAGATCATTACCGAGTTCATTACCCGAGTGAAAGCCCAGGGTGCTAGATTCAATCCGAAGCACATCGCCCGGAATTGATACACCACTCCCAGGACTGCAAAGCGTAGATACTTTCGGAATGTCGGATGTACCATGACGTGAAAGTACGCATCTTTGAGATCTATGCTCGTTGCATAATCGTTCACCCGAATACTCGCTCTGACCGATCGAATCGTCTCCATATAAAACTTCGGAGCGACGATCAGCTTGTTTATCCAGCTCAAATCTATGACTGGACGGAACGAGCCGTCTGGTTTCGGAACCAGAAACAGATTGCTGTAGAATCCCAGAGATTCCTGGTTTTCTATGACCTCTACCGCGTTCTTCATTAAAAGAGACTGCACCTCTGATAACAGAGCGTCTCTTTTCTGTGGATTTGACGGAAGATGAGTCCACTTTGGACTTCGAGTTAATGGAGGCTTTCGTTTGAAGGATATCTTTAGACCTTCCGAAGTCACTCCTCTCACCCAAGGGTCGTCCGTAATCGACGCCCACTCTTGTGAAAAACTCGACAACCTTCCGCCAACCGGAACGCGATAGAGGTTTAAGCCATCACCTCCTGGACCTGCGAGGCCTGTGGTAGGAGAAACCACGTCTTCCACGACCCGCACCTCGCCTCGTCGACCTCGGGGCGTCCGACCGATTGTCCCGGCCTGAAGGACGTCCCGAACGAGAGTCGCTATCCTGACGGTCTCTCGAATAAGACCAAGAGGACGCACCGGAACCTCTATAGGAACCTCTCTTGGGCACATTAGACCCAGAAGTGCCTGTCTTATTCGTGTCTGCTGTATCCGACTTCTTAGGAGCCGATCTGAACAACAGAGAATCATTAGCTTTCTTTTTAATTTTATCATAAAAAGCGGAAAGCTTGCCGTCAAAGAGAAGTTCTCCTGAGACCGAAGCGACTCTAAGAGAGTTCTTCACCTTAGAATCCACTAGTGTGGATGTAGCTAGGGCTGCGTCACGTCTAACCAACTCCAGATTTGCCACTGAAAGGGCTGAGTTACACGTGGAATAAGCTACTGCCCTTGAAAGAAGTCTTAAAGAGGATTGTATATCCTGAAACTCTTCCCCTTGAAGGCGCAGTGATAACGCCTTAGTAAGGTGATCTGCGTAAGATAAGGCATCTAAATTGGCTCTGTTAGACGCAATAGCTGTTTCCAACACCGCGGTTGGAATAGAAGCTGACGACGGTAATGATAGCTCTAAGTCTTCCGCCTCGTCGTCCATACGCAGAGGAACTCTCGGTATACCCTGTCCTGCCGTATCGAATTTATTCCTTGCATTAATGAAAGGCAGGTTGAGAGTATTAGCGGACAAGAAACCTGCTTTCCCCATCCTGGGAGCAAGTTTAAATATAGCGTCGTTCAATAATTCAAATGTTCTAGCAACATTATTGGACTCCGACGGAAACTCGGGAGCGATGTCCCTGAACCGCTCAAAAAATTCAGAGTCCAATGACGCTATAATTCTCTTGTCCGGAAGCGCAGCAGTCTGGCCCGACGGAACAACTTGAGGGAGAAAGTGCCGGATGAAGTCCACGGCAGCTTTATGTTGTTCCGAAAGGGATAGCTCCAAGTCATCCGTATCCCTTTCACCATCCGGTCGGACCTCACGATGTTCCCGGTCGTCCGCCCCCGATGCTTCGGCGGAGCGTACCGACCCAGCGCCGTCAGAAAATTTTTGATCCGACACCGTTTCTGTCGGCTGCTGGGATGCTGCGATAAGCTGTGCTATCTGCACAAGAATGTCCGGCGTCGAGACCTGCGGAGGCGCAGTCTTTCGCTGCTTCGCCGAGGGCAGCTCCGCATCAGATGGCTCCCGCATACTTTTCCTATGCGAACGTCCGGAGTCCATCGGTCTCGAATCCCTGGCTGCCGGATGGTGTGACCTGGTCGCCGAAGAATCCTTCATCGGCGAAGCTGGTAATATATTGGCGGTCACGCAGCCAAGGTGCGGTCGTGTGCGCTGACGAGAAGAGGAAGCCTTAACAGTCTCTGCGGACTGCTTATACAACGGAGCGTCCCGAGCGACGGACGTATGCTCCGCTAAAGACACATTTTGTACCACAACATCTGGTCCCAGATGTTGTTGTACGAGAGAGGGACCTCTCTCGCTCGCGGCCCGGCTGGACCTGGACGAGCTAGGAACCGGACTAAAAGGCTTCCTCCGTTCTCGCTTACTATATGCCGTCATGGGTGTGCATCTATTATGTTTATAGTGCTCGCATCACCCAAATTTTCCTCTTGGACCGCATCGGACGAACCCGGCTGCCGAACCATTCGGTGAATGGACGCTACACCGGGCGAGCTAGCGGACGACATTTGTCTAATCTCCATGAGCACTTTTGCCGCTAGCTCTGAATTCATTTGTGACGACGGACGCACACTTGAAGAAGATAACATGGAAACATCACCCTGTTCTGGTTCCTCTGAAATAGAAACTGAGAGAGTAGAGTGACCTTGCGGAGAAAGAGCCGGCATCGCTCTTTCTCCAGAAACAACATATCGTGACACACGTTTCCAATGTTTCTCATCCCAATGTTCACATATAGGACAGGGATTAATGCGAGAACACTGACTACAATTAATACAATGATCATGAAAGTCAGAGGAAGATTTCTTCCTATTACAATTTGAACAACGTCCCTTCATTGTGAAAGAACAACAATAAGTCCTAGTTACTCGCAAAAACCCCTGACACAAAGATACATAATAACATGATCCATTAATAAATGAAAAAACAATTGCAAAACAAAATAATTTTGAAAAAATATTTTTTCAGAGAAGCCCAAGTTGCTGAAAAGTAACGTTGAGCCCCGATGGATCCGATGGCAAAGTGTGGTCAAAAATTTTAAATTTATATAAAATAATTAATGAGACACCTTTGGATAATATAAATGTATCTTATAATGAGATAAACTACCACAAAGGCAAACAGCCCCCCTCAAAAAAGGCTGTTGCCAATGAAAACAAACAGTGTAAACACACTAGAAAACATGACTCCAGGCACTGAAAAAACTGGCCCGGAATCAGTCATCAATTACACTCTATCTGATGCAAAACAGAGACTCCCAGGGGAGAATCTGTAGAACATCAGATGGAAGATGCAGAACACAAACGTTATACACCCATGGGTGAAAACGTAACTATGGGAAAAATAACAGAAAACATTCTGTAACCAAGCAACTCTCCCAGGAAATTTTAGAAATGAAATTTCTCAAAAATATGCCAAAAGCATGGGAGAATTGCAAGGGGGGACTTTAGAAGGCTAGGGGAGAGGAAACACTGAATAAGCAGTGCAACAATTAGCAAGAATGACAACAAGAGGCCCATGCCTCGAAAATAGGCAACTTAACATAATTTCATCAAAAAATTTTAAGTACAGCCCTGATTATTTTTTGCCACTTCTTTTTCCTCTCCTCCTTCTATCCTCCTTAGAATCACATTTTCTCCAAAAATTACGTGTCTGGCATCCTTTAAACTGAGATTTACAAGCACAAAGATCAGTGAGATGTTGACTGATGAAGGGCCAAACAGAGAAATGATAATTGGCGCCAATTTCGGGACGACTGCGTCACTGCGCATGCGCAGTAGAGGCGTAGTATGGAGGTCCTTTAGGACATGATTTCTTTTTGTTTTGGATGCAAATTTTGGGGATTGGGGGGCAAAATTTGTGTTTGGCCCTGGTTTTGTTAGAGTTGGCACCAGCTAAGTCTGGGTCATTGGTACAGTATAAAAATATGAAAATTTGCAACAAACTTTGCAAGCTAGTTCACTGATGCTTTACTCCTGATATAAGATTAACTCTCCGTCTCGCATTAGCAACTTCATTTGTAAAATGAATTTTATTGGTTTAAATTCACCCTGCATTGTTTCTGCATTTTGCATAAAATACCCAGTCAAAATAATTTTAAGCCCATCAAATTAAGAGATGTTACGCATTTGGAAATATCCAAGTCCATGCAGTTGTTAAAGGCAGTTCAGTTGAAAAACATAGCTAGTGCTTCATGTGTTGCAGCTCATTTGAAAAAGCACAGAAATGGATGGACATTATTCTATCTGCTCAGAAGAGTTTAATACAAAACAGTATTGCATAACTCCGGAATACAAGAACTGCTATGCAATTTGAACAAAATGCTATTCATTTTTCGGAAATGTGTAGAATTTTGCTACGCATAGAAAAAAAGGTATTTTGAGCCCTGTATGAAATCCTCATTTACAGCAACAATGAACCATGCGGAAAATGAAAATCTGTTCCGCACATACATGCGCAACGGAAATCGTTGACAGACTATTTTCAAATAGAAGCGAAATTTCTCTGGAAGTTTCTACAAATCATGCAACGCAATTACAATTTGAATTCATAGCTATAACTGAAAATTGTCCCGAGTTCCAATGTGTACTATGTGCCAGTAGGCACATAGAACATATTGGAACTCAGGGGACGAAATAATAACATGGGTTCCCCTCGCAAATTTGGTTGGCAATAAAATTGTTCTTTGTGTTGATAGTTGTCATATGAATTGCTGAGAGGCCTAATAATTGTTTTTATAGATTTATTTATTTATTTATTTATTGATGTTTAAGGTCACATATTTATGCACAATGGCTAATCATGACCGTGACAGTTTTACGGGTGGAGGAAGCCGGAGTACCCGGAGAGAACCACCGAGCAGCTGCCAGCTCCCCAACATCGTCACTCCGCACTGCAGCACAGGCAGGGTTAGATTGGTTGAAGACATGCGTACCATCGACGTGCAGTACGCCTTAGTACACGGCATCATCGTGCCCCCACGCGGGCAATGGAGATGAAGTGTCTTGCCCAAGGACACAACGCGGTTGCCGCAGGTGGGATTCTAACCGAGGACCTCTCGGCTTGCAGCCTGCACCTCTACCAACTGAGCCACCGCACTCCCGTTTTTATAGATAGGATAATCGATATGGCACTTGTGCCATCATGGAAGGATAAAACTCTAGGGTTGTGGCCTCTCCTTTTATCCTTTTGCCCTGGCACTCATGCCATATGGATTAACCCATTCACATGCATGCGTCATTCTGTGTATTTATTGGGTGTTTAAGGTCACATACTTCTGTATAATGGTTGATCGTGACCATAACATGGAGATAAAGTCATGTCCAGATAATCGTTAATACCTATTCAAATGCATGTGTCGTTCTGTGTATATACAGTAAAACCTGTCCTGAGAGACCACTGTCTTGAGAGACCACCTGTCTTGAGAGACCACATCTACCTGGCACTGATTGGTTTTACTCTATAATGGACCTGCTATGGGAGACCACCTGTCTTGAGAGACCACTGTGGCCTGGTACCAACTTGTATTTTTATGCCATAATGGACCTGTCTTGAGAGACCTCCCCTTTGAAGACTGAAACCATGACAAAAACTTTTTACCTGTTCTGGAATTGGAAAATACTTTGTGGTTATTCTTACATAATTGAAATTATTAAAAGCTCTTAATTGGGTTTCAATTGCTAACTCATTACAGACTGAGATGTTTTTATAAGACCCCTGTGAAAAGATTAGAATTATTGCTGAATAAACAATTTCATACATACCTGAAATGTGACAGATAGGAATAAAAATAAATTTGTGTTGAAAATCTTTTTTGTAACAAATTGAAATGGACTGTTATAAAAAATTATAAAAATAAATTTGTGTTGAAAATCTTCAATGAAGATTTTCAACACTAATTTATTTTTATAATTTTTATAACAGTCCATTTCAATTTGTTACAAAAACTTCATAAAAAAGAACAACTACAAAGTAATTACAAAAATCCATTCTTCTCCATTTCTGAATTTTGTGGTTGGTTATTCACTGACTTGAGAAAACCTGAAACCTGTTATGAGAGACCACCTGTCTTGAGAGACCACTTTTGTGTGGCCCAAAGGGCGGTCTCTCAAGACAGGTTCTACTGTATTGAAAAAAAAAACAACACAGCAAGTAACATTAACTCTTAACCCACTGAGTATTTTCCAAGATATTTTTCATAAAATGAAAACTTCATCTAAAATTAACTCAAGGAATAACTGGTGAAAAATTCATTCAGTTTCCACAGAACAAATTTGAATAAATGTACCCAAAATTTTTCCGATTGCAATAGCAAGGGAAATCCTGACCTGGGCAGGAATATCCACCAGCAGCATGTAAGGAGTTAAGGGCCTTTGAAGTTTGTAAAATTATGTTGTTCACATACAAATTCTTAGAAAGTGAAGTTTAATTAGTTTGATGTCTTGAAATGGTACAGTTTACAATTCATGGTGTAATGGTTCACATTTTCATGCACGCATTGTATTATTTGCACTATTTCCAAGAACAGATTTTAACCCTTTTTTCAGAAAACACATATCAAAATTGTTTGTTTTAATTTTTCGTTCCAATTCTTCAAATTTCAACAAAACCATATTATGATGATGAACGTGTTCCACACGACATGATTTGGCATATTTTTAAATTTGTTTCTACTGCTCAATTTGTATATTATGTAGCGGATGCAGCCAATTGATAGGGTAAGGATTAATCGCTCAGTAGGTGGAACCGTGGCATGTTGTTTTTTACTAGCAACAAGTAACAAGAGGCCCCAGGGGACCTGAGGGCGCTCACCTGACATGGTAGTCTAAATATCAAACCAGGGACTTGACTTGAATAAGCTGCATATGCCCCTCCTAAGAAAAGCATATACCAACTAGATGAAGTGATTGTGCCCAGACAATACACAGGATTTTCCTTCTATTTTCAGTTCCTGCACTTTTACGTCCCAAAATTGAGATAATTTTTTTCCCAAACAAAATATTTTCAGCCTAAATTTTTTTTTTCTTCTTAAAACGCATAAAAAACAAAAAAACTAATTTCCGGATTTTGGTCCCACCTGGACCCCAAATTTTCAGTGTAAAAAAAAAATTTTTTTTTTGTCTTAAAATTGACCGAAACGCATAAAAAACAAAAAAAAATTTCTGGCTTTTGGTCCAAAATTTTCTAAGTCCCACCCGGACCTGCCCGAACCCCAAATTTCAAAAAGTACCGCATGATAAAACTGATAGCAGTTTTTTTTTTACCATTCTATTCTGTTGGTCCTAAGGAAGCTTCACACCAAATAAGAATTCTCAGTGTCGTGTAGTTTTGGAGATATGGGCGTTTTAATTTTTTTCTATTTTTAGCTCCTGCGGTTCCCAGGAAAAAAAATGTGGGCATAAATTAAGTACTTATGACCCAATAAGCCCTCATATCAAATTTGGTTCAAATCTGCCTCTCAGTTTGGAAAATAGAAATTTTGGGACTGGCAAAAATTCTTGCCCCTCCCATAACGAAGGCAAATAATGCCCGACAAACTTTTCTTGAACAAACTTGATTATAAACCTCAAAAGGCCTCTGTATACCACATATCAAGTCTCTGCTACTGGTGGTTCATTAGAAGAAGATTTTCAGAAAAATTTGGCCATTTTTTCCCCACACCTCTGCTCAATATGAGCCGAAACCTAATTTCCATAAAAATCAAAATGCCCCTATATAACCACTACTTACATGAAATTTAATTAAAATGTGGCCAGTGGTTTAGGAGAAAGAGGCTCAAAAACCACCTTCATGCAGGACGACGGACAGACAGTCATCTGAGCTAAAAATTGCATGTGTGAAGGTGTGCAAGAGTGACAGCTCACCTCAAAATCTAAAGACTGCTACAGTTGATGAAATGTGATATCCAGGGTTCATATACTTTTCTGAAGATAAAATTCCATGACTTTTCCAGGATTTCAATTGAATTTTCCAAAACTTTGAGATGTTAGGGGCAAATGTGAAATCAAATGCAGAATATTTCAAGCATCTGGGACATGGAAAAGTCTGGGACTTTTCCATGACCAGATGCTTGAAAAATTATAAATTTAAAGTAATTTGTATATTTTTTATACTTACCAATGGCCCAGACTAGCTGGTGCTAACTCTAAGTTATCAAGGTCCAAACACAAATTTTGGACCCCCCAATCCCCAAAATTTGCTTTCAAAACTGAAAATTAAAAGTCCTATCTGGCCCTCCATGCATTTACTCTCCACGCATGCGCAGACGTCAGGGAGTGACCGGAATTGGTGCCAACATCATTCTTTGTAGAATAGAGTACTACCGTATTTACTCTATGTATTGGGACAGCTAAAAATAATTATTTTCACAGGTGTCCCAATTCTTAGAAAACGGGGAAAGAACACAACCTGGTCTTGATCTGATGCTGAATAAAGTTGTGTGTGATTCGTTTTCCATCACTATATACGAAAATCGCCATCCAATTTCTTTTATATTTTCATTTTTTGCTTCCAAAACATAGCTTATGATCCCTCATTGGAACACGCGCATTGCGCACGTTCCAATGAAGGATCATAAGCTATGTTTTGAAAGCAAAAAATGAAAATTTTTAGTTACTCAAGAATTTTTTTTATGAGTGTCATCTGCTACTAGCGACGGGTCGACTGGAAACAAATCTCCTGAATGTCCCAAACTTTGAAGCATAAAAAAAATATAGTTTTCTGGAAAAAATGTGTGTCCCAAATCATAGAGTGTCCCAATACATAGAGTAAATACGGTACTTGATAATTCAGCGGGGAGGTATGAGTGTCTACTCATGGGAGGGCCATCTCCGTCTGGGACATTCGTAAGTATAAAAAATATACAAATTACTTTAAATTTATAATATTTTTATACTATAACCCAATGGCCCAGACTAGCTGAATCGTAAAAAGGTGGAGGACCTAGGACTTCAGAATTAGTAGATCCAACATAGTTCCAATCCTGTAATCCAAGGTGAAAGGAAATTAAAATTATTAGGAATTACATGTATGTCTCTCTAAACAGTAATAGAGAAGACATATCATAAATAAGGAGGCCAATTAAAGTAATTCCGTATTCTAAGTATGAAGACTATGCTAATTGGGATGTAACGAGTTCCCAATTTTTAAGGCTAGTGCGGACTAAGCCCCCCAAAATTAGGATGGCGTATTGAGAATGTGAGAATACACCAACAAACATATGCCATACACAATACAAATCCAGCTGTATGCAGGATATAATTACGGACAAAACAGCTTCCATCATAGTTACATACCTATCAAGCCAGAGGAGAGGTAAAAAATCACCCCCACCCCTTTCTTTTGAAGGAATCTTAAAAGGAAAGAGAGGAGCGCTCTAGAATCAGTAAAAGCGGTCCAAAAAACAATATAAATATTCGTAGAACAGGCACTCAGGTATTAATTTATTATTAATAAATGGTGCTTAACGACACTTCAGAAGTTAAGGCTATAGCGACTATCCCGGTAATTAATATTGCCCGCTATATAACATACACCACAGACGGTGTATGCAGATATGTTGAAAACCGGTGATATAATATATAACATACACATGTCCAATCGAACCACAATGAACGATCTCTGGAGAGTAAACACACTTCCGAGGTAACCCACAGGCGACCCCATTCAGGTGTACAATAAATTCCAGTAACAACCCTCCCCGACGTGTACTATCCGATATCTATGACCATATACACGTGTGAATATACGATTTGAGTACCCACATTAATAGAAACCTGGATCTGGAAATGGAAGTAGGAATGATTAACAGGCTTAGACACAGACTGACCACGAAATAATTCATAATTACCAAGATCCATAACATACAATAAGCGTAAGCCTAATAAATATTATGCACATGAGCATTAAAATCCCGCATGTATTCATCTGAATACCAGTTAACTGGTTATGCACGTCCCATAACAGACACTTGAGAAGACTGATCCAAGGTTTCTGTGATGACAGAGGTGCTACTAGTAGGATTCACAACAAGACTGTTTATCTTAAACAAAATCTACTGAATCAACTGAATTGGAGGATACACATATCCTATCATCCATCCCCATGAGATCGGCAGAGTGTCTACTGCATACACTCAAATCGGCAGAGTGTCTACTGCATACGCTCAATGGTCTGGGCATGGTGACACGAACGATGGCAACTGACTGTTCCGGTGTGTCACAAACGGATCTATCATGGGGTGATCCCTCTGGTAGCAATTCTGTCCAAATACTCGCATGTTGAGTGTCCACTCCAATTGCAACAAGCGACCTTCCCGAGAGAGCGAGTCTGCTAGTACGTTCAGATGACCCAGTATATGACGGATAGAAAGATGAACATGATGATTCATGACGTATTTGGAAAACCTTTGTTAGTTGGCAGAACGGAAATGAATGGGTGCCTCCTTGGTTCCCGATGTACGCAACTACTATTGAGTTGTCCGACCAAATTGAACATGGACGTCAACATGAGTCTGAGTGTAGACAAAAGCGAGCATAACAACTGACTAACTTCGCTCTGGGGAGCGGCAGACGAACCAGATTGTTGTGAGTCTCAAAGCTCAATCCCAAGTGAATAGACGACTTGTACGGAGCTAGATCCGACTTTTTCTCATTTATGATGAAACGGAGACGCCGGAGTAATAGAAGCAGACTCTGAACATCGTTCTGAAGAATAATTATGTTGCCGTATCCCTGTAGAAGGTCATTCAAGTAAGCCAACATTACCGCAGACAAATGAGCTCGTAAGTAAGACATTACCGAGCTGATTATTCGAGTGAAAATTCCCAGGGGGCCAGATTCAGACCAAGGCATATTGTTCTGAACTGACACACCTTCCCTTGTACAGCGAACTGCAGGTACTTTTAGAATGCCGGATGTACCAGGACATGAAAGTACAGATCCTTAGATCTATGCTTGCCGCATAGTCGATCACTCGAACACTCGCTTTTACCGACTGAAAGATTTCCATAAATTTTTAGAGCCATGATAAAGTTGTTATCCAGCTCAAGTCTATTACCAGTCGGAACGAGCCATCTGGCTTTGGTACGAGGAACAGGTGACCGTAAAAATCTTGAGAATCCTGATTCTCGATGACCTGTATTGCTTCCTTTGATAAGAGAGCTTATACCTCCGGTAGGAGAAACTCTCTTATGCAAGAATCTGATGGAAGATTTGTTCAATGCGGACAACTTGTTAGTGAGTTTTTACTCGGAATGATAGTGTGCTGTTTTTTGATAAATGGAGTCGGGGGTTTGTCGTCCAACAGGGGTTAATTCCATATTACTTATTTGCTCTCTCTGTGGTGGTTGTCTCCACCAGTGATTAGAGTGTCAGGTAGCACGAGATCTAGTAACGGTTGATTGAATTGTTGTCAAGTTTCACTGAGGGAAATGCACACACCAGCGATTTCCTGAATCGATACAAGATTTCAGAGGTTGCATGATTTTTTCGTGTTGTGTATGAATTGAAGTGGGTGATCTGGACCGTCGAAAAAGTCAGTTCGAGATAGGATTTCACTGGGGTAGGTTGTTTAGCTTTTCTCTGGAAGGTTTGGGAAGAGCCGGCTGGTCATGAGTTTAAATAGTAATTCCTTGGAGTTCCGGAATGAGAAACTAAACACCAAATTCTCTGTGCCATTGGTGAGACTGGGATAGTTATTTAGGAATTTATTTGGTATTCTTTTTTCTCCGTTTGTCGGATCAATGGAATCAGAGTTAAGTAAGTTTTAGAGTAGTTTTTTTTCTCTGGAACTCCGGGAATATTTTTTTTGAAGAATTTCGCCTTCGACAAACTTTTGTCGAGTGTGAATTCTTCTTGTTGGGTAGTCACCGAGTGTGCGGGGTGTCAGAGATGGCAGCGCGGAGGTGACTCCTTAGTTATATGTGGAAGACTTCACACTCGACGAACTTTGGTTCTTCGAGGGTGAAAGCTTCTTACTTGATTGAGGCCTGATTATTGATATTTGGTATGACACCTATGGAGGAGCAGCGGTGACTCCTCATTTATATTGGAAGACTTCACACTCGACGAACTCTGGTTCTTCGAGGGTGAAAGCTTCTTACTTGATTGAGGCCTGATTATTAATATTTGGTATGACACCTATGGAGGAGCAGCGGTAACTCCTCTTTTATATTGGAAGACTTCACACTCGACGAACTCTGGTTCTTCGAGGGTGAAAGCTTCTTACTTGATTGAGGCCTGATTATTGATATTTGGTATGACACTTATGGAGGAGCAGCGGTAACTCCTCATTTATATTGGAAGACTTCACACTCGACGAACTCTGGTTCTTCGAGGGTGAAAGCTTCTTACTTGATTGAGGCCTGATTATTGATATTTGGTATGACACCTATGGAGGAGCAGCGGTGACTCCTCATTTATATTTGGAAGACTTCACACTCGACGAACTCTGGTTCTTCGAGGGTGAAAGCTTCTTACTTGATTGAGGCCTGATTATTAATATTTGGTATGACACCTATGGAGGAGCAGAGGTGACTCCTTATTTATATGTGGAAGACTTCACACTCGACGAACTTTGGCTCTTCGAGGGTGAAAGCTTCTTACCTGTGTAGTCCTGACCATTACTATTGGGAGATGACATCTATGGAGGAGCAGCGGTAACTCCTCATTTATATTGGAAGACTTCACACTCGACGAACTTTGGTTCTTCGAGGGTGAAAGCTTCTTACTTGATTGAGGCCTGATTATTGATATTTGGTATGACACCTATGGAGGAGCAGAGGTGACTCCTTATTTATATGTGGAAGACTTCACACTCGACGAACTTTGGTTCTTCGAGGGTGAAAGCTTCTTACTTGATTGAGGCCTGATTATTGATATTTGGTATGACACCTATGGAGGAGCAGAGGTAACTCCTCTTTTATATTGGAAGACTTCACACTCGACGAACTCTGGTTCTTCGAGGGTGAAAGCTTCTTACTTGATTGAGGCCTGATTATTGATATTTGGTATGACACCTATGGAGGAGCAGCGGTAACTCCTCATTTATATTGGAAGACTTCACACTCGACGAACTCTGGTTCTTCGAGGGTGAAAGCTTCTTACTTGATTGAGGCCTGATTATTGATATTTGGTATGACACCTATGGAGGAGCAGTGGTGACTCATTTATATTTGGAAGACTTCACACTCGACGAACTCTGGTTCTTCGAGGGTGAAAGCTTCTTACTTGATTGAGGCCTGATTATTAATATTTGGTATGACACCTATGGAGGAGAAGAGGTGACTCCTTATTTATATGTGGAAGACTTCACACTCGACGAACTTTGGCTCTTCGAGGGTGAAAGCTTCTTACCTGTGTAGTCCTGACCATTACTATTGGGAGATGACATCTATGGAGGAATGTAGGTGATTCCTCATTTATATTTGGAAGACTTCACACTCGACGAACTCTGGTTCTTCGAGGGTGAAAGCTTCTTACTTGATTGAGGCCTGATTATTGATATTTGGTATGACACCTATGGAGGAGCAGCGGTAACTCCTCATTTATATTGGAAGACTTCACACTCGACGAACTTTGGTTCTTCGAGGGTGAAAGCTTCTTACTTGATTGAGGCCTGATTATTGATATTTGGTATGACACCTATGGAGGAGCAGAGGTGACTCCTTATTTATATGTGGAAGACTTCACACTCGACGAACTTTGGCTCTTCGAGGGTGAAAGCTTCTTACCCGTGTAGTCCTGACCATTACTATTGGGAGATGACATCTATGGAGGAATGTAGGTGATTCCTCATTTATATTTGGAAGACTTCACACTCGACGAACTCTGGTTCTTCGAGGGTGGAAGCTTCTTATGACAGTTCCCTTTGGTCATTGGTACGTCCTCTATGGGAGAATAGTAGTCTCCTAATATTATATTAGAAAATCTGGGTGGCCTGGACATAATAAAAAGGGCCTTGTTTATCGGATTCTTGATATTTTTTTTTCTCTAGCCTCCGAATTTCAGCCCAATTTAAGATAGTGAAACAAACGCTTTTTGGATATGTAATAATGTTTAATTTCATTCAATAAATTATACCATAACATTTCTTAGTGTTGAATTATTGTTACCTTGCTACATCTTGATGGTTTGTAGTTTTTAATTTCAGTCTAAAGGTGGGTCATCTACCCGAGAACTTTATGTGGGGCTCCGACCTACCCATTATAACTGCGATCCCTTTTCCTTATTTTAAAGCCCGGTCGGAAACGCAAATGTTAAATATCTCTTATAAAATAGTTCGACCATCTGGGGTGATGTGGTTTTAGAAACCGCACCGCCTCGGCTGATCGAACTGTTTTTGGGAGGGAGAAATTGAATCTAGACTCGTGTTGGGTTGGGGATAGTGGATTCGTCACAGTTATTGGCGTCGCCGACAGGATATTTTATGATACCATAAGACTGATGTATAGAAATTTAATACAGGTAAATTGTTTAGTATTGGTTCAAATTTAATATGGCTACGGGAATTTCGGAAGGGCTGGATGAATACTTGGGGGCATCTAAAAAGTTAACTGATTTGGCTACAAATCCAGATATTAGCACACCAAGGAGATACCCCATGGCTGAGGCTCTAGATTTTTTTTCAAGAAACACCAGAGGCCACTCCTACGTCTTTTAATGAAAATGTAGAAATTCAAGTGAGTGAAATTCCAAAACATAATGGTTTGGACAATGGAATTCATAAACAGGTAGGAAGTTCTGCGCGTGAATTTTGTAGAAGAAGAGCTTCGGGTGCCATTCCTAAGAAAGTTAAAACTCCTCTTGCGAGGGTCAGCTATCAAGATAAGGGTGATCGGGCGTTAGTGGCACCGGGTGCGGACCTTCCTGCTCTTAAGGAACGTCCATCCAAAAGTGGTGAACAATATAACGGGCCCAGAAAACCGGTGGTTACACCAGAAACATTTAATGGGTCCACCAATGTGGTTGATTGGGTGACGCATTTTGAAAAATGTGTAGAAATCAATGAATGGTCAGAGGTGGTGGCTTGTAGATTTTTGGTAGTTTCATTAAGAGGGGCCGCATTGCAATTTTACGAAGATCTAGATAGTAATGATAAGATTGGCCTAAAACAAATATTAAAAAGTTTGATAGATCGATTTGATCCCTTTAGAGGTACGGCAATTTATAGGTCACAATTGCGTTCAAGAAGGCGAACCGCTCGAGAAACACTCCCCGAGCTGGCTAGTAGTATACGTAGATTGGTAAAGAAAGCTTACCCTTCAGCCCCATCCATTTTAAGGGACGATTTGGCAAAAGAAGCTTTTGTTGAAGCCATAACGGATAAAGACGTTCGGATGCAGGTGTTGCGTGGAAAACCCGAGACGTTGGATGCCGCGGTTCGTTTGGCATTAGAGGAAGAATCATATAGGAGAGTGGAAGTTGCTTCCACTGTCCAACCTTCTGACAACGAAGCTGTTAATTCCGAGCAATTGGAATTATTAACTCAGACGCTGACTGATCTGCGGTTTCAGATTGATGATTTGCGCAAAGAACAAAGGGAAATGAGATGCGAATTTTTAGAACAATTGGGGAAGGAGGATGGAATTGATAAAATAGCGGAAATACAAAATACTCGGGAAGATTTTTCTCGTGGACGTGGTCGAGGAAATGTTCGTCGGAATTATGGGGGTCGAAGAGGTGGAAGGTGGAATAATAGGCAAGGTTTAAAAGAATAAGAGCTGGGGTTGGGGTCAAACCTCAGCTCCAACAGAATGGGGCCCACCCTGAGAAAAAGATTGGTCATTTTTTTTCTTCCCTTAACCATTTGTGACAAAGAGGTAAAATTTTTGCTGGACACTGGATCAGCCATTAGCATATTAAGTACTAAGGTATTGGAAGAGGTATTTGGAAAGGATTCTTCAGAATTACAAGCAGCTCCTAGAGAGGTTTGTGGAGCTAGCGAACAACCCTTGCAGGTGCCAGGAGTTATCAACCTTCCCATTAATATAGGTAATAATAGTTTTGATCAAGAGTTTTATGTTGCCGAGTTATCATTTGAGGGAATATTGGGGGTTGATCTGATGACTGCCCTAGACTTAGACATTTATCTGGGGAGGAATTGTGTTAAATTAGCAGGAAAAGAAATTCCCCTAAATTTTGGCAATAACAACGATAGTAATGAGGTCATGCTTATTGAAAATGTAACTATACCTCCATCTTCCGAGATTATAATTAATGGTAAGGTAAGTAATGTTTCTCTTTTAGAGGGAATTTGTGAGGTAGATCAAAAATTTTCAGAAAAACATAATAGGATTATGGTTGGGCGAAGTTTTGTGGGTACTTCAAATGGAGATGTTGTGCCAATGAGGTTAGTAAATACCACCGGGGTACCCCAGTCCTTGAAAAAAGGTGAAACAGTGGCAGTATTCCAGCAAGGGGAGGTTCTGGGAAATAGTGTAATTCAAGAAAATGTAAAACAAGAAAATGTTGATAAGTATTCTCTCCAGCAAACAACTGATGAAACTGTTTTGACTACGGATCAGGTATTTCAAGTTAAAATGCTTCTTGATAGAAATGAGTCTGTTTTTATCCGCCATGATAAAGATTTAGGTCGAACAAGTATTATAAAACATGATATTGACACGGGTAAACATCCACCCATAAAACAAAGAGCCTATAGACTTCCTGTACATAAGCGACAGGAAGTTGATAGGCAGTTACAAGAAATGTTAGAACAGGGGATAATACAACCCTCGGATAGTCCGTGGGCGGCCCCCATTGTCCTGGTTAAAAAAAAAGACGGTAGCCTACGCTTTTGTGTAGACTATCGTAAGTTAAATGCTGTAACTCGGAAGGATGCATATCCCTTGCCACGCATTGATGACAGCCTTGAAGGAATGCAGGGGGCCAGTTGGTTCTCTGCATTAGATTTGGCTTCAGGGTATTGGCAGGTGGAGATGGCTTCCTCAGCTCAAGAAAAAACTGCCTTTAGTACAGGTAAAGGGCTTTGAGTTCAAGGTACTCCCTTTCGGGCTTTCTGGGGCTCCCCATTCCTTTCAGAGGCTTATGGAGCTCGTTTTGAAGGGCCTTCATTGGAAGACCTGTCTGATATATCTGGATGACATAATTATTTATGCTAAAACTTTCCAAGAACATGTAGAAAGGTTGGAAGAGGTGTTCACAAAAATTAAGGAAGCTGGTTTGAAACTCAAGCCTTCTAAATGTGCTCTTTTTAGAAAACAGGTATCTTTTTTGGGCCATATCGTGTCCTCAGAGGGGATACGGGCTGACCCAGAAAAGATAGCTAGGATTAAGGATTGGCCGATTCCAAGATGTGTCAGAGATATACGCAGTTTTGTCGGTTTGTGTTCTTATTACAGAAAATTTATTTTGAACTTCTCAGATTTGGCTGGTCCCCTGTTGGAATTAACTAGAAAGAATGTAGAATTTGAGTGGAATAAGGCTAGAAAAGAATCTTTTGAAATTTTAAAGAATAAACTATGTGAGAGTCCAATCTTGGGATTTCCAAATTTTGAGCAAGAGTTTATTTTGGACACAGATGCGAGTGATCAGGCTAGTGGGGCTGTGTTGTCTCAGTTAGTTAACGGACAGGAGAAGGTAATTGCATATTTTAGTAAAGTGCATTCTCCTCCAGAACGTAATTATAGTGTCACTCGGAAAGAGCTATTGGCAGTTATTAAAAGCATTAAAAATTTTCGCCATTATTTGATAGGAAAACACTTTACTCTGCGCACCGATCATGGATCTTTGAGGTGGTTGTTTAATTTTAAAGAACCAACGGGGCAAGTGGCTCGTTGGCTGGAATATTTGAGTGGATTTGACTTTTCTATCATCCATCATAGAGGAGAGCAACATAAGAATGCCGACGCCTTGAGTAGGATATCTTTGGAGACTAATGCTATTGATTTGTCTCCAGGAGGTGTAATTTCGGTTGATGATCAGATGAGTGATCCAATATTAAAGAAATTGTTTGAAAATAAAACAAATGATTCTAAGCCGTCGGCTGAGCAAATGAAGGGTGAAGAATTAATATTTAAAAAATATGTAGCCCAATGGGAACAAATTGTTGTTAGGCAAGGTATGCTTTATCGAGAATGGTTGGAATTTGGAAAGGAAAATAAATTTTTGTGGATTGTTCCTGGGAAACTAAAACCTGAAATTTTAAAACATTGCCATGATTCCGTGGTGGGAGGCCATTTAGGTATGATGAAAACCTATTTGAAAATTAGGCAAAGATTTTTTTGGATTGGTCTAAAGAAGGATGTAGAACAGTGGGTGCAGACTTGTGAGGTGTGTCAACGTCGGAAAAGTCCCAACAAAGCGTTAAAGGCCCCCCTGGTTACCGACCGTGTTTCGGAACCGATGGAGAGGGTTGCACTTGATGTATTGGGTCCCCTACCGGAATCTGTGAGTGGAAACATTTACATTCTGGTTGTTTCTGACTATTTCTCTAAATGGACTGAAGCCTATGCCATGCCTAATCAGCGTGCAAGTACAATTGGAGAAATATTGGTTAAAGAGTGGATATCCCGTTTTGGTATGCCTAAGTTTATCCATTCTGATCAAGGGGCCAACTTTGAGTCTGAATTGTTTTTGGGAATCTGTAAATATTTTGAGATTTCCAAGACAAGAACATCTCCATATCACCCTCAGTCTGATGGCCAGGTTGAGCGCTTCAACAGAACATTGATAGCTATGCTAGCATGTTTTGTTGAAGATAATCATAACGACTGGGAATACTATCTACCTTTTGTTATGATGGCTTATCGTAGTGCTGTTCATGAGACCACGGGCCTTACTCCAAATATGATCCTTTTTGGGAAAGAAATCCGATTACCTATTGAATTTATGGCTGGTAAAGTTCCTGATAAGGATCTTAGTCGAGTTCAATATGTGATGGATTTGGAAAATAGAATGGCAACCATTTTCCAGTTTGTGAGCAGTAAGTGTGAAACTGCTATTAAACATAGGAAAAGGTTGTACGACCGTAGAGTTCATGGAAGACCTTATGAGGTTGGTGATAAAGTGTGGCTATATATTTCAAAAATAAAGCAAGGTCAAACCCCCAAATTTGCTAAATATTGGTTTGGGCCATTTGTGGTTAAAAAGCGACTCTCTGATGCAAATTATGTTATTTGTAGAGAGCATGGTGGTCGGCTGCACGTGGTCCACTTTAATAGATTAAAAAAATGTTTTGAACGACCTAATATGGGAACAAGTGTAGATAATTCAGGAGATTCTGGTAGGTTACCTTTTTCGGAACTCATTGATCGGGAGGAAGATTCTGACCAGTCGGCTCAGGGCAGTTCCAGCAACTTAAACAATCCTGCCCCTAGCGGAAATCCTGTCACCCACCGGGGGCGAAGGGTCATTCGTCCCCGCTGGTTGAACTCAAATGAGTACGATCTGTCTTAAAAAAAAAAAAAAAAAGATTTGTATTTATTATTCTGGAATGACCCCGGTCTAAATTCGGTGATTTTATGATTTAAGATTTGGCTTAATGAATTCATTTGGCGAGAACTCTAGCTCGCGAGCAAAGATAAGATTTGCTAAATTTTTGATGTGGTGCCCAGTGATCATGGGAAAATTGTTAAATTACCCGGAGTGTGCCTTATATGTCGATGCAAGGGTTAAATTATGTCTTCCATTTGGAAGTTGTAATTAATAGGCAAGGAGGAATGGTGCTGGGGATCCAAGGAAGGGTTAATGGGCGGAGACAAAATAAACTGCAAATTCATTTGAATTTGCTGTTCGATTCATTTGGAAACTTTTGAATCAGAATTGTTTAATTTTGACTTTCAAACAGTCATATATAGGACAAGTTGTAGGGTCATTGGACCGGTGGTTATGTCCTATGGTAGTGGATTGGATAAAGTAAAGATTGATAAATGATATAGTATTCTCATGGGTCACATAATGTAGGGAAAGGATGGAAATCAATTGATTCCATGGTTTCCCTTACGGGGTGTCGTAATGGAGGTGTTCCATTAGGAAAAATTGTGTAAACGAACACCCTAACTCAGCGCAATTCTAAAAATGTAAAAAAATTACCTTAGTAATCTCAAAAATACTAGCGCTATTTGTGTTTTGTAAATGTGACCCCTGGGAATTACACTTGGAAATGCTCGTGAGCGGGAGCATTATACGCTAGTGAAATTGAGCCAGTAGAAGAGTGATTCCAAATACGTCGTTTATTTTGGTGTGACTTGCATGGCGCGCATGTGGGATGGGCATTTGGGGTGGGGGTTAGGTATGATTGTGTCTGATGGGTGGTGGTTGATGTTGCTAGGGTAAGAATGGGTTTCGTAAGTAATTTATGATGGCGTCGCCAGTATGTAACTTTTCGTAAGTGATGTGTCCGTGGTAAATATGCAAGACCACCAGAAATTTACGACTTAAAAATTTGGATTGCTTGGAAACCTATTGGTTGCAGTTTGACTGAGTCACAGAAAGATTGTTTTTTTTTTTTTTTAATACTGGAGGTCATTCCTTTCATGTAATGTAACTAATAAATTACATAAATTAATTTCAGCTGTTGGAAACAGAAAATTGCGAAATTTTGTATACTGCTGTGGTGTTCCTTTTTTTTGTTTTAGGTTGAGGGAGGTATTTGATGGCGATGAATCCAGACGATACTGATGTTATCCATTGACATTGAAATTATGTATGTGTGTCATGGTATTTGATGGCGATGAATCCAGACGATACTGATGTTGTCCATTGACAGTGAAATTATGTATGTGTATCATGGTATTTGATGGCGATGAATCCAGACGATACTGATGTTATCCATTGACATTGAAATTATGTATGTGTATCATGGTATTTGATGGCGATGAATCCAGACGATACTGGTAGTTGTCCAGTGACAGTGAAATTATGTATGTGTATCATGGTATTTGATGGCGATGAATCCAGACGATACTGATGTTGTCCATTGACATTGAAATTATGTATGTGTATCATGGTATTTGATGGCGATGAATCCAGACGATACTGATGTTGTCCATTGACATTGAAATTATGTATGTGTATCATGGTATTTGATGGCGATGAATCCAGACGATACTGGTAGTTGTCCAGTGACAGTGAAATTATGTATGTGTATCATGGTATTTGATGGCGATGAATCCAGACGATACTGATGTTGTCCAGTGACAATGAAATTATGTATGTGTATCATGGTATTTGATGGCGATGAATCCAGACGATACTGATGTTTGTCCATTGACGGTGAAATTATGTATGTGTATCATGGTATTTGTTGGCGATGAGTCCGGGCGGTACTGATGTTGTCCATTGACATTGAAATTATGTATGTGAGTCATGGTATTTAATGGCGATGAATCCAGATGATACTGATATTTGTCCATTGACATTGAAATTATGTGTGTGTATCATGGTATTTGATGGTGATGAAACCAGACGATATTGATGGTTGTCCAGTGACAGTGAAGTTGTGTAGGTGTATCATGGTATTTGATGGTTATGAGTTCAGACGATATTGACAGTTGTCCATTAACATTGACTCTTGAATGTGAATTGGTTCTTGTAAACCTTCCTAATTTAACTTTGCTTTTTAGGATTTAATTTTGACTCCTTAAAATGGAGGGTCTGGTGATTGGACACAGTTTTGTGGCGAGATTGTACCGATTTTTATTATTGTGCCCAGAAGTATGGCATTGTACCATACCGTTTGCCTCCGTGAAATTTGTTGGGATACCTGGGGGAAAGATTAGCCATTTGCAAAATATTAATGTCAGAGGGGCTAGATGGATAGTTCTTCAGATTGGGGGTAATGATATTGATTGCGCTACATTCTCTTTTGAATGTTTCCTGCGGGACCTCCGAGAATTGCTAAAGAAATGGAAGCTTGCTGGGGTGAAGAAAATAACATTAGGTAGTATATTTCCTAGAGTAAAGCCCCGAAATGTATCTTATGAGATTTATGAGTTTAGACGTATGGCTGTCAATGATGCTTTTAAGGCTGAAGGTGATGAAGATATTTTATATTTTCACCATCGACAGGTTTATCCTCATCATTTTCTGTCAGATGGTGTACATCTCCGGCCGAATGCACAAAAGAATTTTTGGGATAGAATAAAAAGGAAAATTCACCAGATGTTGTAATTTAAAACCCCCTAGTCAGGGTGATTGGGAATGTGTTGATGGTTTATTAAGTGGGAAAGAAGTGATTAATGTGAAAGTTGGAGATATTTCACATTGACCTTGATGGCAATTGTTGGCTCTGTTGATGGTTCGATTGGGCATGGTATGGTGATTCCTTGTTGGGCTCACTATGCTGCCTAAGCGAAGCATTAATTGCAACTGTTTTGAATTGGAAATATGGAGTTGGCGATTGAGAAATAGAGTTCCGGGATTCATAAAAATATTGGATAATTGTTTTCTAATCTAGAATGATTCAAGCGCGCCAACAATAAATGGATCTTGTGGCTGTTGTCTGGGTTGTCGTGATGAAAAGGATACAGTAGTGTGCAGGGTTTCCAAGATAGTTTTTGACGCTGCGAGCAGCATCATCTGGACGATGATAAAATTCATATGTAGTAAATTATGGGTAGTGTTCCAATGAAGTATGGTCCGTTTAATTGTTTTATAAATATATAAGTTATAGTGGTGGCTTTCTTCGGATCAGGGATTTAACTAATCCAGGCGGTAACATCTCTTATCGCATGTCAGTGATCGTGGCGGTAAGCGGTTTCAATTTTTATTGAAATTGGTCGGTGGTTGGATTTCTGTATCCCAGGCCTGCCTACCGCTGTATAAAACATAAAATGTGATGGCGGATTATTCCGTCAGATGTAGCACTTCCCATGCCTAAAGATTTAATCTAGATAGTAGGTATGAACAGATCGTACTCAATTTTTTTTTTCGGACCCATTTTTTTTTGTGTAAATTTTGTCATTATAAATCATTAATCATTTTTTTTTTATTTTTATTTTTATTAATAAGAAATCAAAAACACTATCTGAGCCATCCAAAAACGAGGACGTTTACCTTGGGGTGGGGGTAGTGTGCTGTTTTTTGATAAATGGAGTCGGGGGTTTGTCGTCCAACAGGGGTTAATTCCATATTACTTATTTGCTCTCTCTGTGGTGGTTGTCTCCACCAGTGATTAGAGTGTCAGGTAGCACGAGATCTAGTAACGGTTGATTGAATTGTTGTCAAGTTTCACTGAGGGAAATGCACACACCAGCGATTTCCTGAATCGATACAAGATTTCAGAGGTTGCATGATTTTTTCGTGTTGTGTATGAATTGAAGTGGGTGATCTGGACCGTCGAAAAAGTCAGTTCGAGATAGGATTTCACTGGGGTAGGTTGTTTAGCTTTTCTCTGGAAGGTTTGGGAAGAGCCGGCTGGTCATGAGTTTAAATAGTAATTCCTTGGAGTTCCGGAATGAGAAACTAAACACCGAATTCTCTGTGCCATTGGTGAGACTGGGATAGTTATTTAGGAATTTATTTGGTATTCTTTTTTCTCCGTTTGTCGGATCAATGGAATCAGAGTTAAGTAAGTTTTAGAGTAGTTTTTTTTCTCTGGAACTCCGGGAATATTTTTTTTGAAGAATTTCGCCTTCGACAAACTTTTGTCGAGTGTGAATTCTTCTTGTTGGGTAGTCACCGAGTGTGCGGGGTGTCAGAGATGGCAGCGCGGAGGTGACTCCTTAGTTATATGTGGAAGACTTCACACTCGACGAACTTTGGTTCTTCGAGGGTGAAAGCTTCTTACTTGATTGAGGCCTGATTATTGATATTTGGTATGACACCTATGGAGGAGCAGCGGTGACTCCTCATTTATATTTGGAAGACTTCACACTCGACGAACTCTGGTTCTTCGAGGGTGAAAGCTTCTTACTTGATTGAGGCCTGATTATTAATATTTGGTATGACACCTATGGAGGAGCAGCGGTAACTCCTCTTTTATATTGGAAGACTTCACACTCGACGAACTCTGGTTCTTCGAGGGTGAAAGCTTCTTACTTGATTGAGGCCTGATTATTGATATTTGGTATGACACCTATGGAGGAGCAGCGGTAACTCCTCATTTATATTGGAAGACTTCACACTCGACGAACTCTGGTTCTTCGAGGGTGAAAGCTTCTTACTTGATTGAGGCCTGATTATTGATATTTGGTATGACACCTATGGAGGAGCAGCGGTGACTCCTCATTTATATTTGGAAGACTTCACACTCGACGAACTCTGGTTCTTCGAGGGTGAAAGCTTCTTACTTGATTGAGGCCTGATTATTAATATTTGGTATGACACCTATGGAGGAGCAGAGGTGACTCCTTATTTATATGTGGAAGACTTCACACTCGACGAACTTTGGCTCTTCGAGGGTGAAAGCTTCTTACCTGTGTAGTCCTGACCATTACTATTGGGAGATGACATCTATGGAGGAGCAGCGGTAACTCCTCATTTATATTGGAAGACTTCACACTCGACGAACTTTGGTTCTTCGAGGGTGAAAGCTTCTTACTTGATTGAGGCCTGATTATTGATATTTGGTATGACACCTATGGAGGAGCAGAGGTGACTCCTTATTTATATGTGGAAGACTTCACACTCGACGAACTTTGGTTCTTCGAGGGTGAAAGCTTCTTACTTGATTGAGGCCTGATTATTGATATTTGGTATGACACCTATGGAGGAGCAGAGGTAACTCCTCTTTTATATTGGAAGACTTCACACTCGACGAACTCTGGTTCTTCGAGGGTGAAAGCTTCTTACTTGATTGAGGCCTGATTATTGATATTTGGTATGACACCTATGGAGGAGCAGCGGTGACTCATTTATATTTGGAAGACTTCACACTCGACGAACTCTGGTTCTTCGAGGGTGAAAGCTTCTTACTTGATTGAGGCCTGATTATTAATATTTGGTATGACACCTATGGAGGAGCAGAGGTGACTCCTTATTTATATGTGGAAGACTTCACACTCGACGAACTTTGGCTCTTCGAGGGTGAAAGCTTCTTACCTGTGTAGTCCTGACCATTACTATTGGGAGATGACATCTATGGAGGAATGTAGGTGATTCCTCATTTATATTTGGAAGACTTCACACTCGACGAACTCTGGTTCTTCGAGGGTGAAAGCTTCTTACTTGATTGAGGCCTGATTATTGATATTTGGTATGACACCTATGGAGGAGCAGCGGTAACTCCTCATTTATATTGGAAGACTTCACACTCGACGAACTTTGGTTCTTCGAGGGTGAAAGCTTCTTACTTGATTGAGGCCTGATTATTGATATTTGGTATGACACCTATGGAGGAGCAGAGGTGACTCCTTATTTATATGTGGAAGACTTCACACTCGACGAACTTTGGCTCTTCGAGGGTGAAAGCTTCTTACCTGTGTAGTCCTGACCATTACTATTGGGAGATGACATCTATGGAGGAATGTAGGTGATTCCTCATTTATATTTGGAAGACTTCACACTCGACGAACTCTGGTTCTTCGAGGGTGGAAGCTTCTTATGACAGTTCCCTTTGGTCATTGGTACGTCCTCTATGGGAGAATAGTAGTCTCCTAATATTATATTAGAAAATCTGGGTGGCCTGGACATAATAAAAAGGGCCTTGTTTATCGGATTCTTGATATTTTTTTTTCTCTAGCCTCCGAATTTCAGCCCAATTTAAGATAGTGAAACAAACGCTTTTTGGATATGTAATAATGTTTAATTTCATTCAATAAATTATACCATAACATTTCTTAGTGTTGAATTATTGTTACCTTGCTACATCTTGATGGTTTGTAGTTTTTAATTTCAGTCTAAAGGTGGGTCATCTACCCGAGAACTTTATGTGGGGCTCCGACCTACCCATTATAACTGCGATCCCTTTTCCTTATTTTAAAGCCCGGTCGGAAACGCAAATGTTAAATATCTCTTATAAAATAGTTCGACCATCTGGGGTGATGTGGTTTTAGAAACCGCACCGCCTCGGCTGATCGAACTGTTTTTGGGAGGGAGAAATTGAATCTAGACTCGTGTTGGGTTGGGGATAGTGGATTCGTCACAATAGCCGTAAGCCATCCGAGACTACACTTCTCACACACTGATCTTCAGTGATAGTTATCCAGTTTTCTGCGGAGCTTGATAACCTTCCGCCAACTGGCCAGCAATAGAGGTGTAAATCATCACCTGTATAACCTGCAAGGCTTACAGCAGGAGGAACCACGTCTTCCCCATGAAAAACCTTGTCTCATCGGCCTAGGGGCATCTGACCTATAATCCTGATTAGACCTATGCCTCTTTCCCGAGTTGCTATACTGACGACCTCCAGAGTAAATACAAGAGGGTTTCTTGTACCCTTGTGAGGAATATCCTTTTGACAATTTTTGTCTGAAACGCCCTCCATTACTCTTGACTGCTGAACTGAGTCGTTGATACGCAGTAGTGTTGAAACGATTAGTCGACTAGTCGAAGTCGATTCGATTTTCGGAAAAATCGACTCTGAAATCCGCCAGTCGCCTAGTCGGGAAACTCAAAGATGAAGTCGTAAAATGCCAATATTGGGGGTTAATGATTACAAACATGAGACGTTTCTGTTTAGTGGTGGACCTATTTTAAATTGTATTGAGAAGTGGATATCAATGCAATCATTGACGTAAAGGTTCAAACAATCAGACTTGGCATAAACAAACAAGACAAGCATCAAATAGAACTTTGCCTTATGCATTGAAACATTCATTATACGGTCTATCAATAATGTTACAATAACATTATTTTACCACAAGGGCGAATCCAGGCATTGACGACTTGGTGAAGTAAACAGGGAAAATAAACAGGGAAAAATATATCGGTGAGCTTATTCTCGAAGGAGCAGCCTGCAGAAAAATTAAGACCCAAAGTTGACATGGAATTAGGTCACCTACGGACATCAATTTGTTCCCCTGGTACTGGTAAGTTCGAAATGTCTTACAGAAACATCAAAGAGAAATTATGGAAGAACACATACCAGTTCGTATTTGGAACAATTTTTTATCACTAAAGAACCAATTACAAAATCCATGTGCTTTTTATTTTCACTTTGTAAATACCAGTACATGCAAACAAATTCCTGGAAATCTGCGAGTTTCTTGGAAATTGTAAGTGAAACTAGCTTTTCCTCGAACCGCAACTGAGTTAAGAGGAAACCCAATCAGGCTAGGTGATGATTTTCAAAGCAGACAATATGGAAATTAGTAGGCGTGTTCGATGTATGTATAATTATGGACAGATGAGAGGTTAAGTCATAATACGAGAAGTTGTGTGGGAGTGTTCTGTGTACAATTGTTGACAGACTGATGACTGCTGTGGGCGTTAACCGTGCTTAATTTTCGACAAGGGATGTGCATCACGCATGCGTAAAGAGCACTTCCTTTTGTTGACATTCAATGGGATGGAACGAATAATGATTTATTTTATTCAAATATCAGTGACTATATTGACAAAAAATGATTTTAAACAGAAGCTACCAACATTAATTCTCTCTCGAAACTGAAAGAGGTTTTTGGGACTTTGAAAGCTCAACTTGCCATTGTTTCATTGCAAGTATTACTGTTAGTTTTAACCAGGAAAGAACAGCGGTACATGTGTTTGATAACAATAACATGGGGGCTTCAACTAGTCGATTAGTAATCGATTACTGCTGGCAACTAGTCGATTCCCGAAAATCACTAATCGTTTCAACACTAATACGCAGACTTCAAAAGCAGAGCACTAGACACTTTCTTAGTAGCCTGTTCATAGACTAACGAAAGCTAGTTGTCGAAAATAAAATGACCTGGAGAAAGCTTTTCACCCTGTCATCAGTGATGATGACGCAAGTCATCAGTGATGACGACGCAAGGGCAGCATCACGTCTGATTAACTCCAGATTAGCAACTGTTAGGGTGGAGTTATACATGGTATACATAATTGCCCTGGGAAGAACTCTAAGAGAGGTAAGAACATCCTCAAATTCTTTTCACGAGGTGATCTGCGTAAGACATAACATCCAAATTCGCTCTATTTGAAGAAATTGCCGTCTCAATTGTGTCTGAGCGAATAGTGAATGATACGGGTAAGGATTCCTCTAGATCCCCGGCCTGCTCATCCAAATGCAGAAGAACTCTCTGAACATCTTCCCCGACCGTTTTTAAATGAACGTGGTCCAAAAAACGATGTGCAAACGGAAGTTGAAGATAAGAAACCGCCTTCTTCCTCACACTCAAGAGGATAAATACGGCGGTGTCTATATGACTGAAGGCCTGTGACACCTGCATAAACTGAACTGGAAAAGAAAGGACCTCCTCCTTTGTCCAGATACAGTCTGCGCCTAACGACGCCAGTGGTTTCTCTCTTGTCATCGCAGCATTCTGATTCAGCAGAACAAAAGCAGGTATTGATGGGAGAATCTGAGAGAATCAGTTGCGAATCTCTGCCCATTGTATCTGTGCGAACAGACGACTGGACCGACCCAGCACCGTCCGACAGCTCAGATTCTGAGTCTGAGGGAGGCTGCATCTGCACTTGCTGGGATGCTGCAATTAGCTGTGCAATCTGTGATAGCAAGTCCATCATTGAGGCCTGAGGAGCAGCAGATTTCCGTTCCTTAGCCGCATGCTGCTCCTGGGACGGTGTGTCGGAAACGGATCCTTTCTCCGAGCGTCCCGATGATCAAGGCCTCGTCTCCCTAGCTACTGGTTGGTCTGACTTCACGGGCGAAGAGTGGTTTCTTCTTCATGCATCAGGCTGGATATCCAAAGTCAGGTAGCTAGGATGCGGTCGTGTGTGCTTAAATAACGTAGCGGAGAAAGCCGTGACTGAAGCCGACCCTGGCTGAAGACTAGACAGAGCATCTCGAGTGGCAGGCAGACATATGCTCCGTCTCTTGCAAGTTTCCAACCAGCAAACTTCATTTCGGCCTTGTGAAACGTAGCGGATAAAGCCTTGACTGAAGCCGACCCCGGCTGCAGACTAAACAGAGCATCCCGAGTGGAGGAGGGCGGACATATGCTCCGGCTTGTGCAAGTTTCTCAAAACAACATCTGACCCCAGACATTGCTATATTAGAGAGGGGGGGGGGGGGCCTCTCCTGCTCGCGGTCAGACCTCGCCGGGTACCAGAACTTGGAGACTTCCTCCCTATTTCAGTCGTCGCTGGGTGAGCTATTTATATTATAGTGCCCGCTCTACCCACCCACCTCTTAGACCGCAATGGACTTACCCGGCGTCACAGCACCCACGGACGGAGTACCGCTTCACCGGTTGAGCTAGCTGCTTGCAAGAGATTAACACCTTTACCCAAAGGCCCTAACTCTTGCACTAATGAGCACTGCAGCTAGCTCTATATGCTCCACGGTGCGCGATGATGGTAGCACACTTGGATGGGTGTCAGAATATCATCATCATGTTCATGTTCTTTTGAAATAGAAACTGAAAGAATGAATTAAAACACGGTAAGAGGCTCTGCTCCTCACCGCCAACAACGAACTGTGACACCCGACTCCAACATCAGTCATCCCAGTGCTACACAAGAATGACAAGAGTCCGCAGGAGTGTATCAACTAAAGTCGATATCAGTCCTCCAAACTCCACAACAATATATATATAACTGAGATACATGAATAATAACAATCATAATTAAATTCAAAATATTTTTTGTGAACAAAAATTGTTTTTTAAAAAACGCCCAAGTTCCCAAAGGGAACATGAAGAGCCCAAGGGCATCCCGATAAAGCCTAAGTGTGGACAAAATCCAAAATTTAATGAGCTACACTACCGGAATAATAATCCATTATATTACAGTAATAGAATATAAGAAACTACCTAAACATGAGAAAATTGATAATGTAAACAACATCAATGTAAACAAAACATCAGGCACACAAAAAGGCCCAAAATCAGAACCAACTGAAATGCTATCAATTGCAAAGCTAGATCTTCATACAGTTGAAACTAGAAGTCCTGTCACGAATAGTGCGCTTATCTAGGCTTAATTGCGCGTTGGAACTGTACGCAACTGCCATATCGAATGGCATCCAAAGCACGACAGGTTCTCTTGGTTACTCATAGCAAACACATGCAATGTTTCCGCCAATGGACCTCCGGGTTACCCGGAGGTCCATTGGCTGAAACATTGCTTGTGCACAGGCCATATGTATAGAATTTGATAGCTTTACTTGGGCCTTAACGCGTACATTAACGCACATATCAACGTGCTATTTGTACGCATTTCATGACAGGACTTCTAGTTTTAACTGTACAAAGAAAAAACGATGCATTGGATAGAATATGCAAGACTAAATGGCCTAACACCGCAAGGATGAGGACGTAACCCTGGGGAAGAAACAAAATATTCTGTAATAAATGTTAAACTGCCAAGAAATTTAATAAAAGAATTCAATAAAAAACAGCCAAAAAGCTTACGAGTTTAACAGGAAGGGTTCATGGAAGGATAGGGAAGGAATACTTAATACACAGTGGAATAATCATTTTTAAAAATGATGATGTCAGGCATATGTCCCAAAATTGGGAAACATAAAATAATTTTATAAATATTATAAAGTTACGGACCTGAACATCCAAAACCACCGTTGAACACTTCCTTCATCCAATAACAGCCTTGTATCCACCAATTCTTGCATTGATTTGTGTCTGGCATCCTCAAAAAAGGAGATTTTAAAGCACAGATGTCATTTCATTGTTGATGACGTTTAGGGCCAAACAAAGAATGATGTTGGCACCAATTCCGGCCACTTCCTGATGGCTGCGGCTGCACATGTGTGGAGAGTAAATGTATAGGACTTTTAATTTTCGGTTTTGCAAGCAAATTTTAGGGACTGGGGAGGGGGGGGGGGGGGGGGGGGTTCAAAAATTGTGTTTGGCCTTTGATAGCTAAGAGTTAGCACCAGCTAGTCTGGGCCATTGGGTTATAGTATAACAAGACACAGGGACCAGCCTAGGAGGAAATTTTAGGGAGACTCCATGTCTCCCTCCAGAAAAAATAGGGAGACTGCAGAGTCATATAGGGAGACTTCATAGGCAAGTGGGGAAAATTAAGAATATTCATGTACCACCCCCGCCACCCCTTCATATTTTCAATTTGTGGTCCTCCATTAATATTGTTGTAGTGTTGAAACGATTAGTCGACTAGTCGAAGTCGATTCGATTTTCGGAAAAATCGACTCTGAAATCCGCCAGTCGCCTAGTCGGGAAACTCAAAGATGAAGTCGTAAAATGCCAATATTGGGGGTTAATGATTACAAACATGAGAAGTTTCTGTTTAGTGGTGGACCTATTTTAAATTGTATTGAGAAGTGGATATCAATGCAATCATTGACGTAAAGGTTCAATCAGACTTGGCATAAACAAACAAGACAAGCATCAAATAGAACTTTGCCTTATGCATTGAAACATTCATTATACGGTCTATCAATAATGTTACAATAACATTATTTTACCACAAGGGCGAATCCAGGCATTGACGACTTGGTGAAGTAAACAGGGAAAATAAACAGGGAAAAATATATCGGTGAGCTTATTCTCGAAGGAGCAGCCTGCAGGAAAATTAAGACCCAAAGTTGACATGGAATTAGGTCACCTACGGACATCAATTTGTTCCCCTGGTACTGGTAAGTTCGAAATGTCTTACAGAAACATCAAAGAGAAATTATGGAAGAACACATACCAGTTCGTATTTGGAACAATTTTTTATCACTAAAGAACCAATTACAAAATCCATGTGCTTTTTATTTTCACTTTGTAAATACCAGTACATGCAAACAAATTCCTGGAAATCTGCGAGTTTCTGGGAAATTGTAAGTGAAACTAGCTTTTCCTCGAACCGCAACTGAGTTAAGAGGAAACCCAATCAGGCTAGGTGATGATTTTCAAAGCAGA
The DNA here is from genome assembly GCA_031216915.1 of Pictodentalium vernedei. Taxonomy (NCBI): domain Eukaryota; kingdom Metazoa; phylum Mollusca; class Scaphopoda; order Dentaliida; family Dentaliidae; genus Pictodentalium; species Pictodentalium vernedei. The sequence continues at coordinate 40,454,692 of CM062296.1, forward strand.
CAATATGGAAATTAGTAGGCGTGTTCGATGTATGCATAATTATGGACAGATGAGAGGTTAAGTCATAATACGAGAAGTTGTGTGGGAGTGTTCTGTGTACAATTGTTGACAGACTGATGACTGCTGTGGGCGTTAACCGTGCTTAATTTTCGACAAGGGATGTGCATCACGCATGCGTAAAGAGCACTTCCTTTTGTTGACATTCAATGGGATGGAACGAATAATGATTTATTTTATTCAAATATCAGTGACTATATTGACAAAAAATGATTTTAAACAGAAGCTACCAACATTAATTCTCTCTCGAAACTGAAAGAGGTTTTTGGGACTTTGAAAGCTCCACTTGCCATTGTTTCATTGCAAGTATTACTGTTAGTTTTAACCAGGAAAGAACAGCGGTACATGTGTTTGATAACAATAACATGGGGGCTTCAACTAGTCGATTAGTAATCGATTACTGCTGGCAACTAGTCGATTCCCGAAAATCACTAATCGTTTCAACACTAATACGCAGACTTCAAAAGCAGAGCACTAGACACTTTCTTAGTAGCCTGTTCATAGACTAACGAAAGCTAGTTGTCGAAAATAAAATGACCTGGAGAAAGCTTTTCACCCTGTCATCAGTGATGACGACGCAAGTCATCAGTGATGACGACGCAAGGGCAGCATCACGTCTGATTAACTCCAGATTAGCAACTGTTAGGGTGGAGTTATACATGGTATACATAATTGCCCTGGGAAGAACTCTAAGAGAGGTAAGAACATCCTCAAATTCCTTTCACGAGGTGATCTGCGTAAGACATAACATCCAAATTCGCTCTATTTGAAGAAATTGCCGTCTCAATTGTGTCTGAGCGAATAGTGAATGATACGGGTAAGGATTCCTCTAGATCCCCGGCCTGCTCATCCAAATGCAGAAGAACTCTCTGAACATCTTCCCCGACCGTTTTTAAATGAACGTGGTCCAAAAAACGATGTGCAAACGGAAGTTGAAGATAAGAAACCGCCTTCTTCCTCACACTCAAGAGGATAAATACGGCGGTGTCTATATGACTGAAGGCCTGTGACACCTGCATAAACTGAACTGGAAAAGAAAGGACCTCCTCCTTTGTCCAGATACAGTCTGCGCCTAACGACGCCAGTGGTTTCTCTCTTGTCATCGCAGCATTCTGATTCAGCAGAACAAAAGCAGGTATTGATGGGAGAATCTGAGAGAATCAGTTGCGAATCTCTGCCCATTGTATCTGTGCGAACAGACGACTGGACCGACCCAGCACCGTCCGACAGCTCAGATTCTGAGTCTGAGGGAGGCTGCATCTGCACTTGCTGGGATGCTGCAATTAGCTGTGCAATCTGTGATAGCAAGTCCATCATTGAGGCCTGAGGAGCAGCAGATTTCCGTTCCTTAGCCGCATGCTGCTCCTGGGACGGTGTGTCGGAAACGGATCCTTTCTCCGAGCGTCCCGATGATCAAGGCCTCGTCTCCCTAGCTACTGGTTGGTCCGACTTCACGGGCGAAGAGTGGTTTCTTCTTCATGCATCAGGCTGGATATCCAAAGTCAGGTAGCTAGGATGCGGTCGTGTGTGCTTAAATAACGTAGCGGAGAAAGCCGTGACTGAAGCCGACCCTGGCTGAAGACTAGACAGAGCATCTCGAGTGGCAGGCAGACATATGCTCCGTCTCTTGCAAGTTTCCAACCAGCAAACTTCATTTCGGCCTTGTGAAACGTAGCGGATAAAGCCTTGACTGAAGCCGACCCCGGCTGCAGACTAAACAGAGCATCCCGAGTGGAGGAGGGCGGACATATGCTCCGGCTTGTGCAAGTTTCTCAAAACCACATCTGACCCCAGACATTGCTATATTAGAGAGGGGGGGGGGCCTCTCCTGCTCGCGGTCAGACCTCGCCGGGTACCAGAACTTGGAGACTTCCTCCCTATTTCAGTCGTCGCTGGGTGAGCTATTTATATTATAGTGCCCGCTCTACCCACCCACCTCTTAGACCGCAATGGACTTACCCGGCGTCACAGCACCCACGGACGGAGTACCGCTTCACCGGTTGAGCTAGCTGCTTGCAAGAGATTAACACCTTTACCCAAAGGCCCTAACTCTTGCACTAATGAGCACTGCAGCTAGCTCTATATGCTCCACGGTGCGCGATGATGGTAGCACACTTGGATGGGTGTCAGAATATCATCATCATGTTCATGTTCTTTTGAAATAGAAACTGACAGAATGAATTAAAACACAGTAAGAGGCTCTGCTCCTCACCGCCAACAACGAACTGTGACACCCGACTCCAACATCAGTCATCCCAGTGCTACACAAGAATGACAAGAGTCCGCAGGAGTGTATCAACTAAAGTCGATATCAGTCCTCCAAACTCCACAACAATATATATATAACTGAGATACATGAATAATAACAATCATAATTAAATTCAAAATATTTTTTGTGAACAAAAATTGTTTTTTAAAAAACGCCCAAGTTCCCAAAGGGAACATGAAGAGCCCAAGGGCATCCCGATAGAGCCTAAGTGTGGACAAAATCCAAAATTTAATGAGCTACACTACCGGAATAATAATCCATTATATTACAGTAATAGAATATAAGAAACTACCTAAACATGAGAAAATTGATAATGTAAACAACATCAATGTAAACAAAACATCAGGCACACAAAAAGGCCCAAAATCAGAACCAACTGAAATGCTATCAATTGCAAAGCTAGATCTTCATACAGTTGAAACTAGAAGTCCTGTCACGAATAGTGCGCTTATCTAGGCTTAATTGCGCGTTGGAACTGTACGCAACTGCCATATCGAATGGCATCCAAAGCACGACAGGTTCTCTTGGTTACTCATAGCAAACACATGCAATGTTTCTGCCAATGGACCTCCGGGTTACCCGGAGGTCCATTGGCTGAAACATTGCTTGTGCACAGGCCATATGTATAGAATTTGATAGCTTTACTTGGGCCTTAACGCATACATTAACGCACATATCAACGTGCTATTTGTACGCATTTCATGACAGGACTTCTAGTTTTAACTGTACAAAGAAAAAACGATGCATTGGATAGAATATGCAAGACTAAATGGCCTAACACCGCAAGGATGAGGACGTAACCCTGGGGAAGAAACAAAATATTCTGTAATAAATGTTAAACTCCCAAGAAATTTAATAAAAGATTTCAATAAAAAACAGCCAAAAAGCTTACGAGTTTAACAGGAAGGGTTCATGGAAGGATAGGGAAGGAATTCTTAATACACAGTGGAATAATCATTTTTAAAAATGATGATGTCAGGCATATGTCCCAAAATTGGGAAACATAAAATAATTTTATAAATATTATAAAGTTACGGACCTGAACATCCAAAACCACCGTTGAACACTTCCTTCATCCAATAACAGCCTTGTATCCACCAATTCTTGCATTGATTTGTGTCTGGCATCCTCAAAAAAGGAGATTTTAAAGCACAGATGTCATTTCATTGTTGATGACTTTTAGGGCCAAACAAAGAATGATGTTGGCGCCAATTCCGGTCACTTCCTGATGGCTGCGGCTGCGCATGTGTGGAGAGTAAATGTATAGGACTTTTAATTTTCGGTTTTGCAAGCAAATTTTAGGGACTGGGGGGGGGGGGGGGGGGGGGGGTTCAAAATTTGTGTTTGGCCCTTGATAGCTAAGAGTTAGCACCAGCTAGTCTGGGCCATTGGGTTATAGTATAACAAGACACAGGGACCAGCCTAGGAGGATATTTTAGGGAGACTCCATGTCTCCCTCCAGAAAAAATAGGCAGACTGCAGAGTCATGTAGGGAGACTTCATAGGCAAGTGGGGAAAATTAAGAATATTCATGTACCACCCCCGCCGCCCCTTCATATTTTCAATTTGTGGTCCTCCATTAATGTCCCAATAATCCAGGTCCAGTTGTCTATGAGGCATCTATGCCAGGTTGAAAAATCACAAAGTAATTATTGACTGAAAATCCCCCACTGCTACCCTCTCCTTCATGACCCCCCTCCCCTCTTCTTCATGCCAATCCCCCAGCATCCTCCTGTGGCTGCCTTTCACCGAAGTCTACTAAGCTAATAATTTCCTAAGTCTGAAAGTGTGAACAGGACCAGATGTAAGAAGGTTGCTTGGGAGGTACTTTGTTAGTAAAGAAACAAAAGAAACAAAATACATTCTGGGGTCGAGTATTTTGTAAAAGAAATGTCATTCCGCATCATTTTTATGGCATTCTGGTGTCATTCCGCGTCATTTCGTGTCATTCCGTTGTTTGGGAGGACCCTTTTTCAAGATCGTCCACATGCACTCTTGTGCCCTGTACAAAGCTTTTCTTGTCATCACTAAAGCTTTTTTCATGTGTTTCAATTCCATTCGTGTTTTTGTGGGAATAGACGGCCCAACAGTCAACAGTCGTCAGCAAAACGAAATAAAAATACTGTGTTATAAAATACATCCGTTGTGTATACATTTTTGGCATCCTAAGCGACGTAACCTACTTTCAAACTGAGTTATTTTGTTGAGTCGCATAAGTCACCTATTTTCGTTTCGACATTTGAAGCTCCGAATGAAATGCAACAAAGTAGAAATAAAAAAATCCACCAAAAGAGACAATGGACAATTGATTGTCGTGTGATTTCATTAAATGGACGTTTATTTGACGAATTAAAATGGGCATTTATCACACTCGAGCACATTCGATTTTTGAAAATAATCGTTTTCATGCAAAGCTCGCATCACTCAGTTCAGTCTTTCCTCATTTTGGCCAATTTTTAGAGGGCGACTTGTAATCGCCCCGACTATTTTTCTAGGCAACTTTGAGCTTAGGAGGGCGACATAATCGCCCTAGTCGCCCTCACGGCTGGTCCCTGACAAGACATACTGTCACAGTGCCAAAGCTGCGACGATTCGTGCAACGCCAATGATGTTTTAAAACTCGTTGGTGACAAAAAAACTTGTTGGTGACAAAAAAACAGTTTGGTGACAAGTCCATAAATGTGACAGAAGTTAAAAAATTTATAGTAATTTATATTTTTTATACTTACCAATGACCCAGACATAGCTGGTGCTAACTCTTAAAATATAGGGCCAAACACAAATTTTGCCCCCCAATCCCCAAAATTTTCATCTAAAACTAAAGAAAACATGTCCTGAAAGGCCCTCCACACCTCGCCCCCACTGCGCATGCGCAGTGTCAAGGACGTTCCGAAATTGGCGCCATTAATCATTCTAATAACCAGTGCCTGGAAAGCGCTATGTACTCAGCGGGGAGGCAAGAGTTCCCAACTCCTGGGAGGGCCATCCCCGTCTGGGTCATTGGTAAGTATAAAAAATATATAAATTACTATAAATTTTTTAACATTTTTATACTGTACCAATGACCCAGACATAGCTGAATAGTAAAAAGGCTGGAGGGCCAAGGACATAGAGCAAAATGGAATACGCTCAATAAAATAAAATAGAGTCATCCCCTGTAGGGAAAAAGAAGTAATAGGCCTTACATGTATCTTTCTTATTTATGATAAATTAGAAAGATACAACACCTTCCAAAATTGAGCTTCATACATCCATGTACTCTATTAATATCCAATATAATCCTTATACTAATAATTTTTAAAGTAAGCCAATAAATAAAGTAAGTCTAGAGAATAGAGACTCTTATACTCCTAAAAGTGTCTGAGGATTGCATAATCATGTCCGTTGACATATGCAATATTCAAAAGCTATACTTTAAAAACTAAGACTTGAATGAATTTTAAAAACCTAAACTTCTCACTAAACAACCATCCCAATAACAGCTCAGAATTACTAACTCCGGAGGAGGTATCCCCTTGTTTTCATAGTAAAACAGGTGACCCAAGGGAACACCCTCCCCCCCCCCCCCTTTTTCTTGCCCTGGGTCAAATAGCCCAGAGCGAAGAGGGCAGCCGAACGGAGACACTGCCGAAACAGACAGCCTACCTAGCTATAGTAGCAACTGTTAAGTGAATGACATTCTGAGCAGTAGATAAAAGACCTAACAATAGAGGCCTCCAGAAATGGACTCGATATTTCTAAGATAAAATTCATGAATGTGGATGGCTGAGCGCAATGAGCGGCCTTCAAAAATCTATAATAGCGACACTATTAATGTAAGCCCAAGAAGTAGAAGAACTCTTACTTCATGAGCCGAAATCTTAAGCACAACTGCTAAGTCAATGATATACCATAAGCAGTACCGATAGTTAATAGAATCCATTAACAATAAAAAGGAGCGTAACGTCCTTCTACTAGACATCAAAGACAGAAGAAGCTTACGCCCTTTGTAATAAACAGATATCTGTTTATAAATACATAAACTGTACCCGGAAAGAGTAAAGGCCTATGCCCATACGAAGACGGAAGGACCTTAAAATAATAGGTTCCGGATAATAGGAGCCTAACTCTTATGCAACAATCCAACCTAAATAGTAACGGAAGTATTGATTCCGAAACTATGAAAGTGAAAATCATCCATCGATAGTGCATGAAACTCACTGACTCTACAGTAAAAGAGAAACCAACAGAATTACTGTCTAAAAGGTCAGAATTTGAAAACTACTGTTTCCAGAGGCTCAAATGATTACTTAGCTAAATAAGAACCGAAGTTAAAATCCGTATAGGAATTTAATCTAAAGATTCTAAGTCTATTTATCAAAAAGTTACTAACTGACTTAGATAAAGAGACAAAAGACTCAATTGTAAACTATCGTAGAGTGCATAGGTATGAGGTAACATAAACCTATAACCTAAATAATAACAGGCTGCAGTAGATCTTGTGAAACAAGTATACTAAAAAATAGCAATGAGTAGTATGGAGGGATCAACTATATGAACATAATGATCCCTACACCACGACGGAAGAGCCTCCACTTTAGCCGCATAGAATAGCGAAGAAGAGGATCTCCTATAGTAAGAAATCGCGTCCAAAGCTCGTCCAGTACAGTGCTTACAATGCAATACGGACCACACAACGGAATACATGAAGGTTGCGACCTTGCTGGTTGTGATAAAGATGACACGATTTACCCAGTGAAAAAGATCCTCATATAGAGGAAGATTTCACGTTAAGACCCACAGTAGACAAGAGAGTAAATTACTCATGATCTCTGTGAAGATAGAGATGCTATCAACAGAAATGTATTGTGGTTGTTTATCTTAGCAATACCTGCTAAAACAACAGCGCCGGAGGATACGCGTATCCTATCATTCCGTCCTATAGATCAATAGAGCGTTAACAATATTAGCTCAGAGATCTGGACAAGCCAACACATACGTCTGCAATTGATTAGCAAGCTGTGTCATAAATAAATCATCATTGGGCGCTCCCATAGATAGCAAATCTGATTGAATACTTGTTTGTTGAGAGTCCATTCTGACAGCAACAAGCGACCCGTAAGAGAACGGGAGTCCGATAAAACAATCAGACGACCCGGAATATGACGGACCAAAACTGAACTTGGTGTACTATAACCAACAGACGGATTCTTTCCATTAAATTGAATAACGGAAACGAAAGAGTGCCTCCCTGGTTCCGGAGATACGCCACCACTGTCGAATTAAAGGACAGGAATTTGGGCATGCGTTTCTGAATAATGTTCATGCAATGACATAAAGCAAGCCTAAAAAACATTATTCCGCGGAAGTTAAACTGATTGCTAAAAGACTGCGGAACCCAAAGACCCTGGCACTTCGAATCCGTAGGGATCAGTATTATATCCCAATCTGTTTGACTGGCAACCGTCAAACAGCCACACTCGGGTCCGGCAACTGCGGCGGCACTCTCTGAGTCAACCACCGAATGTTTGCCCCAGTCTGAATCTCTTGTAACACTAGATAGACAAGAGAACGTATAAATCGAGCAATTCATGGATTGCCGAAAAGTTGCCGTCGAAGAGAAGCTCCTCCGAGAACGAAGCGACTCTGAGAGAGTTCTTAACCTTACTATCCACGCGTGTGGATGTAGCTAGGGCTGCGTCACGTCTAACTAACTCCAATCAGCCACTGAAGGGCGGAGTTATACGTGAACAAACTACTGCCCTCAAAAGAAATTACATTGAGAATAATATCCCGTAAATCTTTTCTTGAAGACGTAATGATAACGCCTCAGTAAGGCGGATAACGTATAATAAAGCGTCTAAGTTAAGTCTACTATACATAATGTCGTTCCCAACATTGAAATTGGAAAAGACATAAACGGCGAAAAAGAATATATGCAGTCTTTAATCACACCGTCTAGACGCATATGAACTCTCGGTATGCCCTGCTCTGCCAAAATAAACTATTTGTATAAATGATAAAATGGCAGAAATGAGCAACGCGGACAAGAAACTAAACTATCATGCTTAGTAGCAGGCTTGTATATATATATATATATATAGCGTCGAAAAATAAAACACATGTTGTAATGACAATATTGGACTGCGTCGGTAAGTCAGGGACAATGTCCCTGAACCGATCGAAAAATCCGAGTCCAATGACGCTATAAGTCTCTTATCCAAGATCGCAGCAATGAAGTCCGAAATAATAATCACTGGAAGATAATGCCAGAAGATATGAAAGGCATCTTCCGATACTACTAAAGGGAAAACTCGAAATCTTTCGAATCCCTTTCGCCATCCTGTCGGACCCTATAAAGCGTTCGGTCATCCGTAGCTGATGCAACCGCGGACCGCACCGACCCAGCGCCGTCGGATAATTCCTGATTCGACCGAGAAACTGTCAATTGTTGGGATGCTGCGAAACAACTGTGCTAACTCGGATAGCACGTCCGTCACTGAGGCCTGAGGAGAAGCGGTCTTACGATGCATTGCCGCTGGAAGCTCCGTGATCGTTACCCCGTGCATACTACCAATATGCGAGCGAACGGAGTGTATAAGCCTCGTGTCCCTTGGCTACCGGATGGCGCGACCTATTCGCCGTGGAATCACTGAATGCCGAAACTGATCGGATACTCGAGGTCACGTAGCCAATGTGCGGTCGTGTGCCCTGCTATGAGGATGAGGAAGCATTAAAGACAGTCTCTCGGACTGTCAATATAACGGAGCGTCCCGACCAACGGACATATGCTCCGAATGTAAAATATCTGAACCACAACATGCGGTCCCCTATGTTGTTGGGCGAGAGAGGGACCTCTCTCGCTCACAGCCCGGACGGACCTGGACAAGCCAGGAACCGGACTAACAGGCTTCCTCCGATCTGTCCTCAATCTGCCGTCACTGGGTGAGTACTAAAGTAATTAAAGTGCTCGCATCACCCAAATCTCCTTCCTAGACCGCAACGGACGAACCCGGCAGCCGAACCCTTTCGATGAATGTACGCTACACCGGGTGAGCTAGCGAATGTCACTCCGTAGGCGATAGACATATTCCATGAGCACTTATTGCCGCTAACTCTTCATTAACTATGACGACAGAGGCACACTTTTGAAAGACATCTCCATAACTCTTCGAACAAGAAACCAGAAATGCTTGGATAGCAAGCATAAAATAATAATATATATAGCGTCGTTCAATAATTCGAAAGTTTGTGTGACATTATTGGACTATGTCGGAACTGAGGGACAATGTCCCTGAACCGAACCCAAAATTTCTAAGTCCACCGACGCTATCAGTTTCTTATCCGGCATCGCAGCATTCTGGTCCGACGAAAGAAGCTGTAGAAGACCAAGTCAGATGACATACACAACAACATATGTTGTTCCGAAAGGGAAAGCTCGAAATCCTCCGAATCCCTTTCGGTATCCCGTCGGACCGGATGAAACTTTCGGACGTCCGTACCCGCTTCCGCGGAGCGTCCCGACCCAGCATCGTCGGATAAAATATATGCGACAGATTCAGTTGATGCTGGGATGCTGAGATAAACTGTGCTATTAAGGAAAGCACGTCCGTTCCCGAGGCCTGTGCAGTAGCGGTCTTACGATGCATTGCCGCCGGAAGCTCCGTGTACGTTGACTCCCGCACACTTCCTATGCGAACGTCCGGAGTCTGCAGGCCTTGTGTCCCTGGCTACCGGATGGTGTGACCTGGTCGCCGAAGAATCCTTGATCGGCGAAGCTGGTAATATATCGGCGGTCACGCAGCCAAGGTGCGGTCGTGTGCGCTGACGAGAAGAGGAAGCCTTAGCAGTCTCAGCGGACTGCCTATACAACGGAGCGTCCCGAGCGACGGACGTATGCTCCGCTTTCGACACATTTGTACCACAACATCTGGGGCCAGATGTTGTTGAACGAGAGAGGGGCCTCTCTCGCTTGCCGTCTGGATGGACCGGAACGAGCTATGAACCGGACTAAAAGGCTTCCTGCGTTCTCCCTCCGATCCGCCGTCACTGGGTGTGCATTAAGTTAATTTATAGTGCTCGCATCACCCCAAAATTCCTTCTAGACCGCAACATACGAACCCGGCTGCCGAACCATTCGGTGAATGGATGCTACACCGGGCGAGCTAGCGGACGTCAAAGGCCGTCGAACCTACTAGGGTCCTCTTAGGCAATTGGCGTATTACATGAGCACTTTTCCGCTAGCCCTTCATTAATTGTGACGACGGAGGCACACTGTTGGAAGACATCACAGATACATCACCCTAATCTTGATCGTCTGAAATAGAAATTGATAAAGTAGAGTGACCCTGCGGGGAAAGGACCGGAGTGTCCAAATCCCCAACAACATACCGTGACATACGCTTCCCATATTGTCATCGAAATCATACGATACAGAACAGGAGTTAATGCGAGTACACTGACCACATATAGAATGATAATAAAGTCAGAGGAAGACTTCCTCTTAAAACAATTGATCAATATCCTTTCAATGTGAAAAGAAAACAAGTCCTGGTACTCGCACTAACCCCTGGCAATCAAAATACATAATAATAATATGATCCATTAATATAGAAAAAATAATTGAAATCAAAATATTTTGAAAAAATATTTTTTCAGAACAGCCCAAGTTTCTGAAAAGTAACGTTGAGCCCCAATGGATCCCAAGCCTAAGTGTGGACAAAAATTTTAAAAATATTTTAAACAATTTATTCAACACTTACGAACAATAATAATGTATCTAGTTATGATTAAAATAACATAAAGATATTATTTTTTAGAAATCCCCCCCTCACACAGAGGGCTGTTGTAAATGTAAACAATGAGTGTAAAAACACTAAAAAAAGACTCCAGGCACCCAGGCCCGAAATCAGTTACCAAAAATACACTATCTGATGCAAAACAGAGACTTCCAGGGAAGAAACTGCAGAACATCAGATGGTAGATGCAGAACACAACGCCTAACCACCCGTAGGTGAAGACGTAAACATGGGGAAAAAACAGAATTCATTCTGTTATTCAGCTAAAACTCCCAAAAAATTTTAGTAATAATAATTACAGAAACTATGCCAAAAGCATGGGAGAATAGCAAGGGGGAACTTAAAGGACAGGGAGAGAGGAAAACACTTAAAAAACAGTGTAACTAAATAATCAGAATGACAACAAAATGGCTGCTGCCTTGAAAATAGGTAACTTAACATAATTTCATTAAAAAATTTTAAGTTACAGCCCTGATAATATTCTGTCACACATTCTTTTCCTCTCCTCCTTCTCTATCCTCCTTAGAATCACCATTTCACTAATATTTATGTGTCTGGCATCATTTAAACTGAGATTTATAAGCACAAAGATCAGTCAGATGTTAACTGATGAAGGGCCAAACTTAGAATGATTAATGGCGCCAATTTCGGAACGTCCTTGACACTGCGCATGCGCAGTGGGGGCGAGGTGTGGAGGGCCTTTCAGGACATGTTTTCTTTAGTTTTAGATGCAAATTTTGGGGATTGGGGGGCAAAATTTGTGTTTGGCCCTATATTTTAAGAGTTAGCACCAGCTATGTCTGGGTCATTGGTACAGTATAAAAATATTATCCGAATGACATGCACTATTGAGAGGGTGTAGACATCATGAAGATATACTTGCATACCAAGTATGGTGTCATTTCATCAAGTATTTTAGGAGTTATGGTGTTTTTTAAACTCGTTGGTGACAGACCGACAGACAGACCGACATTGCCACATACAGAGCTGCTCATCGCAGCTAAAAATATTCCATTTTTATTCTCATTACCACATAACACAGAATTTTAAGAACTGATATATCAATATGCAACATTTAATGATTGAATCATGAAAGACTTATGCAATTTTCATTCTTCATGCCAAATCAAACTTCACAATGTTTTGTGGCTGTGTTTTTAGCAAGTTTGATATTGGTGTTACATTTTGGTAGAAATATCCATAACTTTCCCAGAAAATGCCCTTATTTTTCCAAAAGACTTCCAGGTCTGGAATAATATTTTTCAAATTCCATGAATTTTCCAGGTTCTCAGGACCTGTAAGAACCCTGGATGTCCCTTTACTCACAGATAGAAATGTTACAAAAAATTAATTATTGAATATGCGAGAGTGATAAGGCCACACAAAGTAGATCTTGTTTCTCAGGCCATTATTAGTAAAATTGCATGCGGGCGAGCAGTTTTTTATTTTATTTTTTATTTCAGTAATTACTTCTTTGCCATCAAAAGTTCATGTTCTTGGTTCAAGTTTTAGGTCTCAAAATCTACAGAATAGCATGGGTGGTGGTGTATTTCATCCCTTGAGTGCAAGAAGGCTGTGCAATGCTAAAGCATTGCAAAGCCTTCTTGCACTCAAGGGACAAATTCATCAATTTTTTCAACTTGGGTAAAATATCAGACATAAATCATTTAATTTTTATTTTTTTTAAGTTTAAATTGGTTATAAAAAGAGAGCATGCGGCAGCCAAAAGGACCATGCGGGAGGGCCTGAGAAACATATTTTTTATTTTTTTAAGCCTAACACCGATGAACTATTGAGCACATCAAATTAGCTCTACTTACCACGTTATCAACGGAGGCAAGTGTACAGATGATAATTCCTATACTGATAAGTATCACAGATATGTATTTACTGAGTATATACCTAAAACAAATAAATACATATCGTTTGTAATGTGTTTAAGACATTACGAATGGGTAGACCAAGTAACAGGGTGCATGTGGATAGGTGTAGGATGAAATGAAGGTCAGGAAAAGGGAGGAGGCATGTACATTGATATATATTTAACGGTATAGCTTTATATAAAATTTCATATCTGTATTATACATATTCAGAATATTTACATTTGATCTCTACCGTAAGGAGTTGATATAGCCAGATTTTTGTCTACCTGTCACTCCTGTTAACCCTTTACCTAACGAATCGTCCGTATCCGTCCACGTAATATGCAAATTCAGCAGTTGAAAAAATATTATTTTTCAAAAAATTTCAACAAAACCATATCATGCGACCCCTCGTTAGAATGAGCTCGTCAAGCTCGTTCCAATGACGGGTCACATGATATGGTTTTGTTGAAATTTTTTGAAAAAATTTAATAAATGATATTTAAAATAATAAATTTTGATATCGTCTGCGTTGGGTAAAGGGTTAAAAAAAAACAAACTTTGACTCCAACACTGCATATTAACCCGCTGAGAATTTTTAATAAATTTTGTCTAATTGGCCGCTGGTGGCCAACTTGAAATTCGGACCGCACCCAAAAACACTTGTTCTCAGCCCAAGGTGATAACAAAGGTACCCATGAGGTTTCATGAAGATCAGTTCATAAATACTGCCTCTAGACCGAGTCGTATTGACATGTGTACTAACTGAGTATAACTAGCACTGAATAAATCAAAGTTCATCTAATTTGCATAATTTCTGCACGAGAAAGAACCTTGTATTATATGTGATGTATTCCATGTTACTAAACATTCATACAAAAATTTATTCAAATCAGAACCTTCATACAGAAGTTCCGTACAAAAAACTGATTGCACCTAATCACTGTATAAAATGGCCACCGGCAGCAACCTTGATTTTCAAAGCGTACCAAAAAACACTCGTTCTTGTCTCACGGTAATAGCAAAGGCACCCAAGAAGTTTCATAAAGATAGGTTCATAAATACAGCCTCTAGCCCGAGCCGTATTGAAGTTCTGTAAAAAAAAACTGATTGTATATAATTTCGGTACAAAATGGACGCGGGAACCCATCGTGAATTTCGGACGAGACTCAAAAACGCTCATTCTCGTCCCAAGGTGATTACAAAGGTACCCAAGAAGTTTCGTGAAGATCAGTTCATAAATACAGCCCCTAGCCCAAGCCGTATTGACATGAGTACTTACTGTGTATAAGTAGCACTGAATAAATCAAAGTTAATCTAATTTGCATAATTTCTGCACAAGAAAAAAACCCGTATTATATGTGATGTATTCCATGTTACTAAACATTCATACAAAAATGTATTCAAATCAGAACCTTCATATAGAAGTTCTGTACAAAAAACTGATGCACTAATTTTGTTACAAAACGGCTGTTGGTGGCCATCTTGAATTTCAGACCACACCCAAAAACACTCGTTCCCGTCCCACAATGATAACAAAGGTACCCAACAAGTTGCATAAAGATCAGTTCATAAATACTGCCTCTAGTCCGAGCTGTATTGAATTGTTGATGGTGGACAGACAGACAGACAGACAGACAGACGGACGGATGGACGGACGGACGGATGGACGGACGGATGGACGGACGGATGGACGGACGGACGACAGGCCATGGCATAATCTCAAATCTGACTATGTCAAAGTTGAGCTAAAAATCATCAAAATTTAATTCAAGGAATCCATTACATTTACAGAGAGAGAGGATTTGATTAAATATGTCGAAATTATACTTACCTAAATGGCAAGAGCAAATTCAGTCCTGGGCAGGAATTACCACCAGCAGCTAGCAAGGAGTGAAAAGAGGATTTAAAACTGTTATTGCTCACATATCTGGCAAATGTCAGCACCCTGACTAAGGTATCTAAAGAAACTGGATGGGGAAATACACAGAACGACACACACGTGTGAAGGGGTTAATCGATATGGCACAAGTGCCAGTGTGGTTGGCCACCGGCCTCGAGTTTTATTTATATTGATTACCGTATTTACTCTATGTATTGGGACACTCTATGATTTGGGACACACATTTTTCCAGAAAACTATATTTTTATTATGCTCCAAAGTTTGGGACATTCAGGAGATTTGTTTCCAGTTGACCCATTGAGTGCAATGCGCACGTTCCAATGAGGGATCATAAGCTATGTTTTGGAAGCAAAAAATGAAAATATAAAAGAAATTGGACGGCAGTTTTCGTATATAGTGATGGTAAACGAATTACACACATCTTTATTCAGCATCAACTCAAGACCAGGCTGTGTTCTTCCTAAGAATTGGGACACCTGTGAAAATAATTATTTTTAGCTGTCCCAATACATAGAGTAAATATGGTAATCCATTCACACACGTGTGTCATTCTGTGTTTATTATTTGCCTTCATGTCTATAAAAACAATTATCAGAAGGACACTCAGCAATTCATTTGGCAACTATCAATAAAAAGAACACATTTTATCGCCAATCAAATTTGCGAGGATAACCCATATAACTATTTTGTCCCCTGAGTTCTGATGTGTTCTATGTGCTTATTGGAACTCAAGAGAACAATTTTCAGCTATCGCTAGCGATTCAGATTGTAATTGCATTGCACGATTTGCAGAAAATTCCAGTGAAAGTCAACAGGAATGGAAGGAAGCTGTTGGACTTCACAAATGAGCTCGGTCTTAAGATTCTGAACAGGGATGAAAGGTTTAAGGGGAAATGGACGTGGAAGAGAAACGACAGAAGAACAATAATAAACTATAATCTTACAGATATAGATTTATGGGGGTGGGAGAGGTACAGTTAAAACTAGAAGTCCTGTCATGAAATGTGCACAAATAGCACGTTGATAAGCGCGTTAATGTGCACGTTATGACCCAATTAAAGCTATCATATTCTGTACATATGGCCTGTGTACAGGCAATGTTTCAGCCAATGGACCTCCGGGTAACCCGGAGGTCCATTGGCAGAAACATTGCATGTGTTTGCTATGAGTAACCAGGAGAACCTGCTGTGCTTTGGATGCCATTCGATATGGCAATTGCGCGCAATTCCAACGCGCAATTAAGCCTAGATAAGCGCACTATTCGTGACAAGACTTCTAGTTTTAACTGTAGAAGTGGATGATGAGAAGGTAAAAAAAAGTTAGATGGTGATCACAACTTGATTAAAGTTACAATCAAACCTGAAAATAAGCAATCTGTCATTTGCAGAATGAGGTCCCCAAAGGGTAAATTTGCTGATGCTATCCCATACAGTGGGCCATTTTATCCTCTGGATACCTCTTTATTTAGGTTTGAGATCCAGATTCAGATTGAGGTTCACAGGGTAGCATCACTAATTTCACCCTCTGGAGACCTCATTTTGCAGAGGCCAGTCTGCTTATTTTCTGGCTTCGTTACAATCAAGGGCAAAAATCCAGTAAGAAGCAATAGAAACTTTAAGATTTGGAAACTCAGAAAGGATGCTGACAGCCACAGTTTGAAGAAAAAATGGAACCAAAACTTCAGAATGTACACAGGGAGGCCAATGTCCAGGAAATGTGGCAGATGGCATAGTTGTGAGCCTCATGGAGAAAGGGAAGGAAAGAATAAGGAATCTCTGTCAGTAGCAACATTAGAAAGTGTTCTGTAAAGTCCTGTCTGGGAGATTAGAGGATGTGATCAAAGAGAAGGGGGTTGGGGAGAGAACCAAAATGGCATCAGGAAGGGAAGCAGATTAACTGACCATGTTTTCATACTACCCCAAATGAAAGAATCTATGAAAGACAAAAAGAAAAAGATGTTTATGGCATGGATGTTCAACGAAAGTGTCAATGATACTGCAGCTCAGCTTATCCAAGAAGGGACTGAACTAAATAGAAAGATCCAATAATACCATGTCACTCACTCACATTTCTACAGAAAAGACATCACACCAAAGCTACAAACAAAATCTGAAAAAAATCTGGTATGGGATGGGACCTGTTGAGTGTACAAATGGAATTGTTGACAATTTATATGTCAAAGCAAGATGGCCAGTGGCAGCTATCTTTTTCAACGGAATGCAGAAAAATTTGATAACTCCCATCTGGACATCATACCAAAGTTACATATAAAATTGAAAAAAGACCGGGTGAGACTTGCGGCCTGTAGGGTGTGCTTAGGGAATTGTTGACAATTTATATGCCAAATCCAAGATGGCCACTGCCAGCCATGTTTTCCAACAAAATTCAGAAACATTTGATAGCTCCCATCTAGACATCACACCAAAACTATATATGGAATTTGAAAAAGATTGGGTGAGAGATGCAGCCTGTATGGCGTGCTAATGGAATTGTTGAAACTTTGTATCTGAATCCAAGATGGCAGCTGGTGGCCATGTTTTTCAACAAAATTCAGAAATATTTGATAGATCCCATCTAGACATCAAACCAAAGCTGCACATGAAATTTAAGACTGATCGAGTGAGAGCTGCGACCTGTAGGGGGGGGGGGGGGGGGGCTAAAGGAATTGTTGGACAATTTATATTTAAATTCAAGATGGCCACTGGCGGCCATGTTTTTCAATAAAATTTGAAAAAAATCAGTAGCTCCCATTTAGACATTGCCTCAAGCCACATGTGAAATTTGGGACTGATAGGGTGAGAGCTAGGACCTGTAGGGTGTGCTAAATAAATTGTTGGACAATTTATATCCAAATCCAAGATGGCCATGTTTTTCAACAAAATTCAGAAAAAATCAGTAGCTCCCATTTAGCCATCACACCAAAGCTGCATATGAAATTTGAAAAAAGATTGGCTGAGAAATGCAGCCTGTAGGGTGTGCTAATGGAATTGTTGACAATTTATATGCCAAACATAAGATGGAAACTGGTGGCCATTTTTTTAACGAAATTTGGAAAAAATTGAAAGCTCCCATCTAGACATTGTCCCAAAGCTTCATACGAAATTTGGAACTGATCAGGTGAGAGCTGTGGCCTGTAGGGTGTGCTAAAGGAATTGTGGATGGACAAATGGACATTCAGACAAATGGACGTACGGATGGATGACGGATCACAACCCATCCCAATAGCTCATACTTGATGTCAAGTTGAGCTAAAAAGCAAATGATAATGTATGGAGGTAGGGTATGTGGCAAAAGATTGAGGCCTTGAGTCTGGGAGGTGAGTTTGTTGCAATCCTGAAGCATTATATAAAAACAAATGAAGTGAACTTAATCTAGATAACATAACAACAAAACATGTTCCTCTGGAGATAGGCCAAAAGCAGCAGCGTATCCTTTTTGCCAATTCTTTTTGTACTGTAAAATTTAGGACATGAACTTCAGCACAGCGACAAGGTGGTAGCAGTTGTGGACCTGAAGATCACAGGGCTGTTTTTCACTGAAGGTGTGATACTAGTGTCAGAAAGTGAAGAGAGGCTAGAGAAAATGATGTCAATTGATGGGAGATAAGTGAACAAATGCAGACTCAAAACAAAATGAAAGCAAAGTTATGGAGAGTGGGGGAGTTCTGTATTCTGGAAGGTAGCAACAAACTTCTTAGTATGTGTGTGACAGGTGACTACTAATATTGGTGTAAAATTAAACATTACAGGAAGAGGCATGTATTAAAACCAACTATGAAGGGGAAACAAAAACTAACTGTAAAGGGGAAGCAAATTCTTAATGATATGAAACTTAAAGGGAGAAACAGCTTCAATATGTTTTTAATGTGGAAAGGCATTTGGGAAATAGTGGGTTTATCAATATGGTATCGAAATGATACCTCTAAACCAAACCGAGCTTGAAAACCCAGCAGAAAGTTGCATAACAGAGTTGAGTAATGCCGCAGCACTAGAAATAAATCCAAAAAGGAGGGTGTAAGGCCTTTCCTGAATAAGTTTTTTCACCTCTGCTCACTGATGTCAAAATACCAAAATTTCAAGCAACAAATTTTTTCCCTAATGCAACTTGACCAATTAAATCTTGTTTGACAGAGCTCAAGGAGGGAGCTCTGTCAAACAAGACTGAATTGGCTTTCACAAAGGGAATACGAACCAAGTTTCGGTGAGAGAAAAATTTCCATCCATAAATGAGTGAAATGAAACTCTGGGTTGTACAGTTAAAACTAGAAGTCCTGCCGTGAGATGCGAGCAAATAGCACGTTGATATGCGCGTTAATGTACGCGTTATGGCCCAAGTAAAGCTATCAAATTCTGTACATATGGCCTGTGCACAAGCAATGTTTCAGCCAATGAACCTCCAGGTAACCCGGAGGTCCATTGGCAGAAACATTGCATGTGTTTGCTATGAGTAACCAAGAGAACCTGCCATGCTTTGGATGCCATTCGATATGGCAAATGCGCACAATTCAAACGCGCAATTAAGCCTAGATAAGCGCACTATTCGTGACAGGACTTCTAGTTTTAACTGTAATAAGGTTGGACTTCTCCCAATTGGGTTGGAGACCCAGTGACAGAAGGAGCTGCAGAAGATGAAGCACATTGTCCTCCAGAAGAGAAGAGATATGAGATCATTTGATTCATCAGAAAACCCAAGGAGCAAGGTTTAACCCAAACAGCATTGCTTTGATCTGGTAAGCAATGCCTCATAATGAGATATGGGAATGAGGCTGTGTCTGAATGTGAAAGTAAGCATCCTTGAGATCTATACAGGCTGCAAAATCATTCTCTTGAATTGTGCTCCTTACAATTCTGAACGTTTCCATGAACCTGAGATTGTAAGTTATATGAAAAAATGTTGAGGGATGCACTGTCTATGTTACAAGTAGGATATGTTCCCATATCCTACGTTCTTACCAGATGTAAAGCTTACGTTTATAGTACACAGACTGTGCCCAGAGAATTGTAAGCTTTCATTACCAATGATTCTAGACACAATATCTTTGTTAGTGAAGGATTTGTAGGAATGAGAGATGATCGTAAGCGATGCACAGCTTTAGTTATAGTTTAGTAAACTAACTCAAGCAAAATAAACCATTCTTATACAGACAAAAATCCTGCAAGAAAATGGGTGACAGTTTTAGTAACATTATACCAACAGAAAATAGAAAAATTACGGTAGACATTTCCCTGAGAAAAGGAATGGCAAAAAATTCTTCACAAAAGATTCCAAAGGTATCCTAATGAAGAAATCAGCAGACATCCCTTGGATTTCCTTCAAAACAGCTGTATTCTTTATATATTGAGAGAGAGAGGGGGAGGGGGGGGGGGGGGCGCAGCGGCTAAGTGGTTATGACATTGGACTTCAAACCTAAAAGATCCATGGTTCGATCCCCATCAGGGCTAACTCCATTGTGTACTTGGGCAAGGCATTTAATCCTGACTGCCCTTGTAGCGACACAATGGTGCTGTGTACTAAGGCATACTAACACTATTTGTGTGGAGTTAGGACATTGGGGAGTCTGACAGTTGCTCACCACTGCTTATGGTCTTTCCTGGTATTCTGGCTTCCTCCATCCATAAAACTGTCCGACATGAGGTGACCTTGGCTGTCGAAAGTATAATCACACCACAATAGAAAAATAAATCATCGGTGCTTTAGGCCATCAGGTTATGGGGACCACATTTTCAGGTACCTGATCAGACCAGTTTAGTCTGCTTTTGGCTTGTTGACTTTAACCCTTTACCTAACCTGAAAAGCAGACGACACTTGCAAACATAATTCTTGAATAACAAATTTTTTTCATTTTTTGTCTCAAAAACATAGGTTATGACCCCTCGTTGGAATGAGCTCGATGAGCTCGTTCCAACGAGGGGTCATAACCTATGTTTTTGAGACAAAAAATGAAAAAACTAATGAAAATTAATTGACGATTTTTGAGAATTGCGCTGTCCGGTCTTGGCCGTTACGTTAGGTAAAGGGTTAATGGCTCTCTTGGGTCTTTTTGTCAGTTTTATCATGAAATCATTCCATGTCATGAGTGTTACTTTGGCAGGTTGGGAACAAATATCCAAACTGTCCTGCAATATTCAAAATCATGCAGCACATGTCACCACCCGTTAGGGGTAGGCAGTTTATCGGTTTTTCGGTTCGTTTTTTTTTTTTTTTAAACCGAAACCGAACCGCCGCCTTAACAAAAAACCGAGACTTTCGGTTTCAACAAATTTCCCAGAATTGGTTAAGTTTATGACCACTCAATCACTTGCTTTCCGCACGCCAAAGGCTTAAATGTCAGGCAAAGGTAAATGCTGTGCCATTTATGCTTACTTCGAGAGGACTGACAACAAATCCACCCCCCCCCCCCCCCCCAAATAGTGGTAGCAAATTTCTTGTATCTTAAACAATATCTACAGAACCACCAGCAGATGGAATCTGAAAAATTAAAAAGTCTTACATAAAAATCCATACATGCAATTCAAGAATCGTTAAGTAAATTTAATGAACCGGGCACATTCGACAAAAGAGGTATTGCAAGTTACCTGACAATATATGGTGTAAAAGTATTATAAATTACCTTTGACCCAAAATCATCTGTGTACGGCACGTTGTAAATTAGATTGGTGGTAAACATAAAATTTATTGAGTTTTAAAACCTCAAAGTTCACATAGGAAAAATGACGAGTAAATTATGTTAATTAACCGACCACTGGCACATTCTCTGAAGTCACATGCTCAGAGATAACGCTACGCATTGGCAGTTATGTTTTTTGTCAACAATAAAATGGTTAAATTAAAATAGAACACATCCTATTAAATGGATGGCAAGTAACTATTGAAAGTTTTTTTAAAACTTATTGGGAATTGTTTGTATACTATTTGAACTTACTTTAAGGAATCGCGCAGTACTGCAGGTCTGTCAGGTACACACGCTGCATTCCCAATGAGAAGATGTTATAATCAACATGTGTCATGACCATGTGTATTTTGTAAACACAACAAATCCCAAGATGCAATATTGCAAACTTTCTTTCAAACCCCATTATGCAGCAGTCTCCCCTCCCTTCAAAAGCATCAATCGCCTGTCTTGAATAAGATGAAATCAACGCAGGGATAAGCCAAGAGGGCAAAGTAAAGTTAGTAATATCTTCACCTTGGCACCGCCCATTTCGCCCAATTTCTATATTTGGGCAGAATCAAAGTAAAACACGAACATCTACAGTCGAAATTAGGAGAGATATTGTGAAAGCATTGGAGTGAGTTACCAATAAAAGGGATTCGTATATCACGACTTACTTCAACAATAGTTATCAAAATCAGAAAAAATATGATTTGTGTTCCTCTTATTCCACTGTCGTTTGAAGCAGGAACCATCAAGAAATACGGGGCACGTCTATTTTCAAGCGATGTGATAATTACTGAAATAAGCACAACAATTGCACATTATCCACCAAAACCAGGGTGAGAGCATTGAGACTCCATTAAAAATAAGGAAATGTTGATTTTTGCTAAAATGTAGCTTTTCTTGTGAATTTCTGCATCTTGTCTTGACAAGGTCCCAAATCTCACTGACAGAACAAGGCAGCTCCCACCAGTTGTGGAGCCATGGTTTAAAATCCTGTAGACCATGCTGGTGGAGATTTTTTTTTTTTTTTGGGGGGGAGGGGGTGGGAATCTCAGGACTGAGGGTACTGTACTTGTACTGAGGGCAGGAAATCAAAAAGAATGTTTTCAAATTTGGGGATGGGAGAAGCAAGTGGGATTTTGAGTGGAGGGTGAGGGGGGGGGGGGGGGGGCTAGTCTCCCTAGATACCTCATGGCTCCACTGCTCCACCACTGTTGCCCACTACAGCAGCCCAACACAATATGTCCATTTGCTGAGAAGAGTGGTGAACACTGATTAACCCGAATGACTCAACTCGCTATATGAGCCTCATGACTTGGATGACAAATACAGACAGATTTTATGTGTACATTACCCTCTAAAATGTGGATTTCTACAATATATTATGAAAAACCGAAAAGAAAACCGAGTTTTTGTACAAAACCGAAACCGAAACCAAACCAAAATGCAAATTTCAAAACCGCCCAGCCCTACCACCCATTTAGAGTGTTCTGCCACATGACATCGGTACTTTTAAATCTCCACTGACTTTCAATTTAGCAGAGATTTCCAATTCCAATTTTAATCTTTAAATAGTTTAACCCTTTACCCAACGTAATAGCCAAAACCGGCCAGCACTATTCACAAAAATCACCATCCAATTTTCATTATTTTTTTCACTTTTTGTCTCAAAAACATAGCTTATGACCCCTCATTGGAACTGGCTCAATGAGCTCGTTCCAATGAGGGGTCATAAGCTATGTTTTTGACACAAAAAATGAGTTATTCAAGAATTTTGTTTGCAAGTGTTGTCTGCCTTTTGTGTTAGGTAAAGGGTTAGTCAAATTCAAGTGTAGATGATTTGAATACAAACGTACATATAACTATATCCAGGCCTGAAAATAAGCAGTCTGACATTTGCAGAATGAGGTTCCCAAAGGGTGAATCTGATGATGCTATCCTATACAGTGGGCCAATGTATCCTCTGGGTACTTTTTTCCATTTAGTTTTGAGACCCTGATTCAGACTGAGATTCACAAAGGGTAAATTTAGTGATGCTACCCTGCTGTGCAGGGTAACATCACTAAATTCACCCTCTGGGGACCTCATTTTGCAGATGACAGTCTGCTTATTTTCTGGCTTGACAAAATCACTACAGTACAAGCAAACTTATATAACATTTTTTCACTGAACCTTTCATACAATATGTATTTAAGTCACAAAGTCGTATTCAGTACTAACTCAAACTCAACGAGCTCGTTCCAATGAGGGGTCATAAGCTATGTTTTTGAAGCAAACAATGAAAAAAATTAGTTATTCAAGAATTTTGTTTGCAAGTGTTGTCTGCCTTTCGTGTTAGGTAAAGGGTTAAGATGTGTTAGATATTCTCGAGGCATAAAGAATCTGCACCAAACGACTTGTCTAATTAGTATTTCAGCCACAAATCACAATAAAAGTGTCAATGACACTGTAGCTTAACTTGAATGTGTGTTGTGTTTGATGAAAAGGATAATGTTCAATGTTTATGAAAGGATTATGAAATAAGACAAGAATTGTGATAATTGAGAATATGTTAATTTCTGTTCCCTGTATGCTAAGTTTTCAATCAAAATAATTTGAGGTGCAGACTGTATTAAAGAATTGTGGCCCTAATAGTTTATGTATGCCAATCAAAGTTACCAAATTACAGTGAAATTATTCCAAAATGAGTCATCCTATCAAGTTACAATGAAATCCCTTCATAAATACGGCCTGTAGACTGTGCTAAAGGTTTTCGAGCTTTGGGCCAGTGTAGCCAACACAGTTAACCGATCACAACCAAAGGGGGATGTCCTCATCTAGACATTATACTGAGCCATCCTACCAAGTTACAATGAAATCCCTTCATAAACACAACCTGTAGTCTGTGCTAAAGGTTTTTGGATATTGGACTTGAGCAGCCATCCTGGTTGAATGATCGTGACCAAAAGGGGACGTTCTCATCTAGACATTATCTGGAGTCATTCTACCAAGTTACAATGAAATCCCTTCATAAATACGACCTGTAAACTGTGCTAAAGGTTTTCAGGCTTTGAGGCCCTGTGACCATCACAGTTGACCAGTCGCGACCAAATGGAGAAGTTCTCATCTAGACATCATATGGAGTCATCCTACCAAGTTACAATGAAATCCCTTCATAAATACAACCTGTAGAAATGTGCTAAAGGTTTTTGGGTTCTGGGCTCGGGCAGCCATCACTGTTGAACGATCGCAACCAAACTGGCAACATTCTCATCTAGACATGACCTCAAACCTGCATATGACATTGGGAAAAATGTGGGCAGACTGACAGACTAAGAGACTTCCACTCGCGTGATGGCAACAGCTTATCTTCACTTTGTCAAGCTAAGCTAAAAATTAAATTATGTACCACTGGTGATAAGACATTTGCAATTGCAGGGTCAAAGCTCTACCAAACCATCTAAAACAAATGGATTCCCTGGAAACATTCAAGTAGGGTAATAAAACATACCTTTTCCATAAGACATTTTGCTATTTTGTTCAGCCATATAAGTTTGGATTTATTACTTTCCAAAGTGCGATTTACGGCGATTTCCAGGTTTGCTTATAAAAGAAAACTTCACAAGTGAATTATGCAATCAACAATTGTGTCATGTATCCGTGCGTGCAAATGAAGATGCTTTGCTGTAGGTGTAATGGGAACTTCATTGTTTTTTGTTTTTTTAACCCTTTTCCTAACATGAAGAGCAGAAAAAAAAAAAATTCTTGAATAACTATTATTTTTGTTTTTTGTTTCAAAAACATAGGTTATGACCCCTCATTGGAATGAGCTAGATGTGCTCGTTCCAATTAGGGGTCATAACCTATGTTTTAAAGACAAAAAAATGAAAAAATAATGAAAATTAATTGGGGATTTTTTAGAATAGCGCTGGCCGGTTTTGGCTGTTACGTTGGGTAAAGGGTTAAATAATATAATTATTGTTAATAATGAAAAGCAATAAACAGAGTAAACGCTTGCCTGGACTGGTTACGTGAAATAATTCATTTGAGGCAAGGGACTATATTATAAAATATTATGTTTGTACAACGTCCCTCACCTCTCATGAATTATTTCACGTAATCGGTCCAGTCAAGCGATTACCCTCTATTTAATGCTAAAAAAAATAGTATTATTTTGAGTATCACACTGCAAAATTACATCACATTTACATATGCTCTAGCAACATTGACACCAGAACTGTTACAAATACACACAGCAGCCCTGCCAGAGAGGGTAAGGATAGGCAACAGTGACAACTCTGTTCACTACTCCAAGTCCCAGAACAGATGCCAGCTGGGTTTTGATCATGGCTTGACCCTGCCCCGACCGACACATAAGAATCACATTATACTCGGATGCACTCCTGCAACATCGCTTTAGAAGAGATACCAACACACACATAATGTCACACCAAGTGTACACAGATAGTGAAGAGCATCTATCGGAACGTCAGTTGTCATTCTTGCACTCACTACTACGGTTGGTATTTGCAGTATTGTAAACATTACGACTCAAATTGATAGTGCTGATTAGTACATTGTCAAATTTCGCCTAAGGGCGAATACCATACCACACCTTGGGACCTCCTACATCAACTCACCCCAGTCAGGAATAGATTGGTGGAGTGGGGTCCCGAGGTGTTCTCCCCTGGGAAAAATGTGCATGGCAATCAATATGACATCACAATCAACATAGGCTTGTACACTGCGAATCACACAAAGCAATGTCATGACAATTAAAAACTTTGTCATTGTATAGTAGTTACTTTCCACGGAGTGGGCAGTATTAGATCCAAACACTAATTATGGAATAATCATCAAAAATTTCATTAATGAAGCATCGGGTACAACAATTAAAATTTTGCTGGTGATGACTTTTATTACCTGGTAAATGCATGCATGGACATCGCTGCCCACGCTTGGATTATGACCAGTAAACGGTGACTGCACTGTAATTATGATACATAATTATGGGGTAGGCTTTTTCCTTTAGTGTGATCGCAGTTTTGCCAAATATTCAAATGAATCACAATGTCAACAGACAAAAACTCAGAAATAAAGAATTCCACATACCAACCGGAAGTAATTCATATTAGTCTCCACAATGCAGAAGAGTTCACTGTATCAGGTGAAGATAACCTATTTATTTAAGAATTGAATGCAATTTTTATAATCTTTATTGGAGTATGAACGTGTGGGAATGCGTACAAATTATGTATGAATCCCAAAGGGTTCCAGCTGACAAATGGGAATTGAGTATTTGGACCCAAAATGTATAACTACATTAACAATGTAATTATTATACGCTAAACAATAGATTATCAATGAAATTGTGGAAAGATAGAAATCATATCCCTCTGTGAGGACACAGAAATTTTCATTTTCATGGTATCAATCAAAAGGGCAACTTTTAAAACATCACTTCAAGGTGAATACAAATCAAATTATCACTGGAAATGATCAGTTTGTTCTACAGTTCCTTGTCAGACAGTTTATATGAGAAGGGCCTTGGTATCGTTTTTTGTGGCGCTACATCTAGACGTAATTGATCCAGTGTGATTTGCACTATTTGGTTGGTAGCTTGGATTAGCGTGTCCTGGATTGTGTTTTTAGTGGTATCTGATCTCAAGCCTCTCGCCTGTGGGGTAGTGGTTCTTAGTCCCAGTGGGGCTAGACCATTCTGTTGGCATTTTCTAGGAATAGGCCCTGTAGTTCAAGGTTAACTAGTTTTACTGTCAGATTCCATACTTGCTTGTACATTGGGTGGTTCTCGTTAGTAAACTCAGTATATGGAGCATTGTTCTCCATTCTTTGTCTTTTGCGGTTTTGTTCCACACCTGTGGTCTGAGTGTCAATAACAGTCGCAGGGTTCGTACAGGTTTAACAAAATGAAATTCAAGCACTATTCAAGCACTTTTTAAGGGCTATGTCATTCATTTCAAGGACTATTTTTCCATTCTAAGAAACCAACTGTGACATGTTCTTTTTATAACTGCTCTCCACACAGTGCATATTTCAAGAATAAGTGTGTGTCAGGTAATATTCAAGCCCATTTCTGTCCTTTTCGTTAAGTTTTGGAACTTCTTGCAAAGTTGTTGGGTTGTTTGTGGTAATTTGACATTCAAAATTACAAACAATAATTCATGATTTATTATCAAATACCTCTGTTATTTTCATACAAAGTCAAGGTGAATCTTTGATATATTATCGCTTCCAGTAACTATCCTTTTGTGTGACATGATGAAATAAATGCAGCAGGCGGAGATGCAGACATTGATTGGAAAAACCAGTTTGCAAAACACAATTCACCGCTCATTTGAATTGGATGCTCTCCATAGTATAGCAGCCTGTGTGTACAGTGAGCCACATGATAGTATGCAAATAGATCACATGATGCCGTTCAATTTTCTGCCTGAAAATCCAAATCGACTGCACCCTCGGGGAGAGGTAGTACCTTTGTGAGAGGACCCAACATCCCACACTGGTCCTCACCCGTGGGTTCAACCGACATCAGTCAACGAGACTGCCATGCCGCAACAGGAGACACCTGCCGAGTACCGGAACCTTTTCCTCCTTCAACATGCCTAGACATGTTACAGCCAATCATATACAGTCACCAAGGGTCGAAAGGGGGCTTGTACCGTCCCTTCGGCGCGAAACCATTCCATTCGTTTCAATTTTCTGATTGGTTAAAATTGACCTGTACATTATGATGAACGTCATCGTAATTTGTGTACTTGTGTTTTCTCTCATTATCATGAACAAGAAAAGTAGTGTGCAGAGCACACAGGCGTATTATACTATTCGTGTTTTAAACTTTAATATGCTACAGCAAATTCCCGAATTTGTTTGTTATTTTGGGCACTAAAATGTGGCATTTTAGCAGAGCAGGTTAGGGTCCAGGATTCAAGGACTCTTCAAGGAGAGAGGTGGTAATTCAAGCACTATTCAAGGGGAAAAGTCAATTTAAGCACTTTTCAAGACAGGCATTGAAATTCAAGCACTTTTCAAGACCGTACGGACCCTGAGTCGTATTACTGGAGCTGGAATCGAGGCTTATTTTGCTACTGGAAGTCACAGTGGTGATCATTGTAGTCACAGAAAAAGGCTGGTATAAGTAACGCAATAAAATGACAAAAGTCCAAGAGGACCTGTTATTTATACTGATGTAGATGTAGTGCCACCAAAATTCCTTCTCGTACAAACTGTCTAACAAGGAACTGTATTTACCTAATCACATGTCAGAAGTGTGACAAACAATATGTCGGAGAAACTAAAAAGAATTTCCACAAAAAATTCTCCGAACATTTCTCCGACACTGTCCACAAACGAGAAACACCAGTAGCTCTACACTTCAACCAATCTGATCACTCAGTGAATCACATCAAATACAGAACTACACAAATTTTGCACTCAAACTCTGAACCCGAGTCTTGTCTTCAAGGGCTAAAAATCGCCACACGGACATGCCTGAAAATAAGCAGTCTGACATTTGCAGAATGAGGTCCCCAGAGGGTGAATTTGATAATGCTATCCCAAACAGTGGGCCAATTTATCCTCTGGGTACCTCTTTCCGTTTTGTTTTGAGACCCTGATTCAGATTGAGGTTCACAAAGGGTAAATTTAGTGATGCTACCCTGCTGTGCAGGGTAGCATCACTAAATTCACCCTCTGGGGACCTCATTTTGCAAATTACAATCTGCTTATTTTCTGGCTTGCTGACACGGAAATCTAATGGTTTTTCACTCTCAGAACACTCAATCCAATCGGTTTGTACAGGAAGGATTTTTAATCACCTTTAATATCAAACAAACGTTTACACATCAAAAGAAGTTCCGTATCAAATATCAAGTCATTGTACCCACTTGTTCCTGAGAAGCATTTTCCCACACCCCATCCCTATGTAGTTGGGCAAGTTGATTTGAACAAAAAACAAAATGCGATGTCAGAACAAACAATCACCTCAAATTTAACTTAAATTGGTCCAGAAGTTTTGGAGCAGAAGTCTCAAAACCACCTTTACGTAGTACGATGCTGGTCTCCGAATGCTGGACGATGGCTGAAAAGGGATCACTGAAGGTCACCCTGACCTTCAGCCAGGCGAGCTAATGAATTTTGACATTGCATGCATTGTGTAAAGGGTTAATTGACAATTTTTCAATGATGAAAGCTGGTCTTAGTTCCTTAAAATGAAAGTGTCAATGACACTGTAGCTCAACTTGTCAAGACAAAGACATGTACATGTATAGTATGTGACACAGCAATGACAAACATCTAGGTAATGACCTGATAACAAAGGTACATATAAAGTATTGTAACGGTCTGTACATAAATACTGACCGTTGCCTGTAACAAATGTATAGGTAAAGTATTGTAAAGGTGGGTGACAGTCAGATGCTGAACTAGAATCTTTGAGTCCCAGAGTGGGTCTGACTGAACCCCAAAATATTTGTTCTCATAGCACAGTGATAACAAAGGCACCCCAAAACACACTCGTTCCTGTCCCAAGGTGAAAACAAAAGTACCCAAGACGTTTTGTGAAGATCAGTTCATAAATACGAGCTGTATAGAACTTGTGACAAAAAACTGATTGGACCTAATTTCGGTACAAAATGGCCACTGGCAGCCATCTTGAATTTTGGACCGTACCCAGAAACACTCATTCTTATCTCAAGGAGATAACAAAGGTACCCAAGAAGTTTTGTGAAGATCGGTTCATAAATACAGCCTCTACCCTGAGCCGTATTGACATGTGTGCTTACATTGTGTAAGTTGCACTGAATAAATCAAAGTTCATCTAATTTGCATAATTTCTGCACGAGAAAAAACCCCTTACAATATGTGATGTATTCCATGTTACTAAACATTCATACAAAAATTTATTAAACTCAGAACTTTCATACAGAAGTTCTATACAAAAGACTGATTGCACTAATTTTGGTACAAAATGGCTGCTGGTGGCCATATTGAATTTCGGACCACACCCAAAAACACTCGCTCTCATCCCACGGTGATAACAAAGGTACCCAAGAAGTTTCGTAAAGATTGGTTCATAAATATGGCCTCTAGTCTGAGCTGTATAGAAGTTGTGTACAAAAAACTGATTAGACCTAATTTCGGTACAAAATGGCCACTGGCAGCCATCTTGAATTTTAGACCGCACCCAGAAACACTCGTTCTCGTCCCAAGGTGATAACAAAGGTACCCAAGACATTTCGTGAAGATCAGTTCATAAATACAGACTCTAGTCTGAGCCGTATTGACATGTGTACTTACTGTGTGTAAGTCGCACTGAAAAAATCAAAGTTCATCTAATTTGCATAATTTCTGCACGAGAAAAAAACCCGTATTATATGTGATGCATCCCATGGTACTAAACATTCACACAAAAAAATTATTCAAATCAGGGCTTTCATATGGAAGTTCTGTGCAAAAATCTGATTGCACCAAATTTTGTACAAAATGGCTGCCATCGGCCATCTTGAATTTCGGACCGGACCCAAAAACACTCGTTCTCATCCCACGGTGATACCAAAGGTACCCAAGAAGTTTCGTAAAGATCGGTTCATAAATACGGCCTCTAGCCCGAGCCGTATTGGCATTTGCACTTACAGTGCTGAAAGTAACCCCAAAAAACATCAAAATTAGTCTAATTTGCACAATTTACGTACGAGAAAAAAACCCGTATTATATGTGATGTATCCCATGGTACTAAACATTCATACATAAAATTATTCAAATCAGAGCTTTCATATGGAAGTTCTGTACAAAAAACAGATTTCTGCATCGTCGGTACAAAATGGCAGCTGGCAGCCATCTTGAATTTCGGACCGCACCCAAAAACACTCGTTCTCGTCCCACGGTCATAACAAAGGTACCCAAGAAGTTTCGTAAAGATCGGTTCATAAATACGGCCTCTAGCCCGAGCCATAGCAGCTTGGCACTTACAGCTCGGAAAGTAACACTAAATAAATCAAAGTCAGTCTAATTTGCATAATTTACGCACGAGAAAAAAACCCGTATTATATGTGATGTATCCCATGGTACTAAACATTTATACAAAACTTTATTCAAATCAGAACTTTCATACAGAAGTTCTGTACAAAAAACTGATTTTTGCATCATCGGTACAAAATGGCCACTGGCAGCCATCTTGAATTTCGGACCACACCTAAAAACACTCGTTCCCGTCCCAGGGTCATAACAAAGGTACACAAGAAGTTTCGTAAAGATCGGTTCATAAATACGACCTCTAGCCCGAGCCATAGCCAATTGTTGACGTACGGACAGATGGACAGACGGACGGACGGACGGACGGACGGACAGACGGACGACGGGCCATGACAATAGCTCAAATTTGACTTCGTCAAAGTTGAGCTAAAAATGAGATAGCTTTTTCTCCCCCCACTGCATGTGTAACATATGTGTGTCCCGGGTGAGATAGCAGGAAGAGACAGATGTATCCCACCCCACCCACATGACGTTATACATTTATAACGTTATGCATATCGTATCAGTTTCTTGCTACCAACTAATTCATATTGACGTCATTGGAATGCAGTGTGATCAAAATCAGATGCTCTAAAACTCTTCAACCCTCAAGCTGCCACTGTTCCTAATCAATTTTGTGGTATATACCTTTGGTATAACATAACTTTTGCATGCTCTTTCCGATGGTGTCATCAGTTTCTCAAAACAATGAATACAAAATGAGTTGATTGAATCAGCACATGACTCTCGATTAACTCTGGCTAACGTAATCGCTGCATGGTGGGGGGGGGGGGGGAATCATCCTCGATGAGTTTGAAGGTGGGAATGGGGAAATCTCACCCTCGGGGCAAGATATTCGAACCAGACCCTCGGCAAGCCTCGGGTCTGGTTCAAATATCTTGCTCCTCGGGTGAGATTGCCTCATCCCACCTCCAGACTCATTGGGGATCATAATAGTCGATCTTAATACTGTACCTTTTCTTCAATATGATTACTCCTAAAACAAGGTTCGCCATTAGGGATCCCTGAAATTAGAAAACTCAACATTTTGAGAAAATCTGAAAGTACTGATTACATTTTTAATGCAAACAAAACAGTTAGTAATCATTAAAATTAAAACAATTTCATTTGTTACTTTTAGATATACAGAGGAACCCACTTAATTGAGCTCATTGGCAGTGTCATTTATAGCGTTGTGGTAGAATGATACAACAACTTATTCTGTTTTTCCTCATGTGAATTTCTCTTTGGTACTACAGTGGAGCCCACTTAATTGGATATCTCTTAACTGAATAACCTTGTTAACTGAATGTAATATCCAAACACAAAACCATTTATCATACTTCCAGTTCAAATTTGACCTGTTAATTGAATATAGGTTATAGAGTAAACTCCTGTTAATTGAATAAAACATCTTGTAACCTGTCGAGAAATTACCGACTCTCACCAGTTTTCCTTTGTTTATAGACCTATTTGGCCTCAGTGCAACCAATACAGGCATGTAATCTATTATATCTTGTTTGACAAAGCTCATGGAGCTCTGTCAAACAAGATATAATAGAATAAATGCGAAGTTTATCTCTAGAATACAGGAAAGTGACACTATCCCTGTTAATTGAATACTCCTGTTAATTGAATAATTTTCATTGGCAAACTGGCTATTCAGTTAACAGGTCTCCACTGTACAGGGTTCCTGCACCTAGCTAAATAAAAATAAAATAAATATAAAATAACAGAGATGGATGGTATTGGAATTTTCAGTTTGCTATCGGGCTTGGTATTTTTAGAGGGGTATACCACGGTATCTTTTTGGCATTCAGCATCTGACCTGACTGAGATTTGCTGATAGTACCAAAGGGAAATTCACACCAGGAAAATACGGAATAAGTTGTTCTTGTATCGTTCTGCCATAGTGCCCCAAATGCAACTGCCAAGGAGGTCCACATTGGCATCCTTTTGCTACATAAATATCTACAGCAGTTTTTTGTAACTTGTTCCAAAAGCACCTTAATCTTTAACCCCCTGCACACTGATGTCGAAATATCTAAAGTTCAGGGTGCAAATTTTTCCCATAATGCAACTAGAAATTTAACCAATTCAATCTTGTTTGACAGAGCTCATTCAGCTCTGTCAAATTATTTATTTATTGGTGTTTAAGGTCACATATTTATGCACAATGGCTAATCATGACCGCTACAGTTTTACGGGTGAGGAAGCCGGAGTACCCGGAGAGAACCACCGAGCAGCTGCCAGCTCCCCAACATCGTAACTCCGCACTGCAGCACAGGCAGGGTTAGATTGGTTGAAGACATGCGCACCATCGACGTGCAGTATGCATTAGTACACAGCGTCATCGTGCCCCCACGCGGGCCATGGAGATGAAGTGTCTTGCCCAAGGACACAATGCGGTTGCCGCAGGTGGGATTCGAACCGAGGACCTCTCAGCTTGCAGCCTGCACCTCTACCTACTGAGCCACCACGCTCCCCAGCTCTGTCAAACAAGATTGAATTGGTTAAATTCCCAGTTGCATTATGGGGAAAAATGGCTACTTGAAATTTGGATATTTTGACATCAGAGTGAAGGGAGTTAAAGGCCTATTTTGGGAATTTTTTTTGCAATCTCAGAGCATGTGTCCTTACCATCATTGGGAGATACTGCTGACAATAGACAAATAAGGTTGGCAGTGGTTTCAAGTAAATTCTTGGCTGTCTGTTATCACTACTAAACAAATGCATATATACTAGTTGTAGTCTAGACGGAATTCAGAAGTGCCCAGGCCCACGAAAATCAGTTACTTCTCTCTGTAAGGCAAAAACTTCAACTTCTATCAGTCCTTAAGAAGACCTTATAAAATGGTGAATGTAGGAAAATTTGAAAATACAGGTGGTTTCGGTTTTGAATGTTTGATTTGGTTTGGTTTTTCGATATCCCAAAAATGTCGGTATCGGTTCGGCTTTTCGGTATGATTTTGATGCAAAAAATGAAATTAATTAGTTATTCAAAAATTTTGCTTGCATGTGGTGTCTGCCTTTCATGTTAGGTAATGGGTTAACAAAGTAATAATTCACAGCTTGATATAAATATGGAAGCACTCTATCTTTCACCAAGCTGAAACAATTGCTGTATTTTCCTAATTTCAATAAATACACAGGACATGTGTGTGTGAATGGTACAATCATGCATCTGAAATTTTCAGCCCTGTCAGATAAAGGCTTTTGAGGCCTAAAAAAGTAAAAAAATCTATTTCTCAGGCCCTCACTCATGTTCTTTTTGGCTGCCGCATGTTCTCTTTTTATAAACAATACAACTTGAAAAAATAAAAGGTTTATGTCTGATATTTTACCCAAGTTAATAAAACTGATAAATTTGTCCCTTGATTGCAACAAGGCTTTGCAATGTTCTAGCATTGCAATGCCTTCTTCCACTCAAGAGACAAATTACAGCACCACCCATGCTATTCTGTAGATTATGAGGCCTAAAACATAAAACAAACCAAGAACACGAATTTCTGATGCAAAGAATAAATGAAATATGCAATTTTACAAAAAATGGCCTGAGAAACAGATGGTCTACTTTGTGGGGCCTTATCCATTTTATTTTGTTTGACAGAGCTCCAAGATATAATAGAATAAATGCCCAGTTTATCTCTAGAATACTGCAAAGCGACAATTCCCTGTTAAGTGAATGCCCCTGTTAACTGAATAATTTTCACCGGCAAAGTAGCTATTTGATTAACAGGGTATAAAAACCTTTCCTAAAAATTGGTAAATAATGCAGTGTACTTTCACACTGGTCTCAAAATACAGAAAAATTAAAAAAGGAACTAGAAATTTAACCAATTTAATCTTGTTTCACAGAGCTCAATGTGAAATTCAGTGTTCAACTGATTACCAAAAATGGTCACTGACCTATTACCGGTTATTTGAGCTCACAATTGGCCATTTCTGATGCTGATTCCGATTGTAATACCGTGCACTGATATACAAGTCGAGGCTCGAAAGAACGACATTAAACTGAACATTTTTCACAGTGTTAAACTTCATTGACTGGGGTTGCAGTAAAATTACCAGTCACACACACTTGGGTGGTAAATGTCACTCTCAGAGCCATGTTTACCACTCAAGTGCGTGAGACTGGTAATTTTATAGCAATCTGAGTCAATGAAGAGCAACATTCACTTTTCGGGAATGAATTGGTGAATGTTGCAAATATGCTCTAGTGTAAGCTTGACATGTCATTTAACTTGTATATCCTGTAAAGGGGTGTCTAGAGAGATTAAGAATACACACTGTGGTTATTTCTCAACGTTATGAATGGTATCATTGACATCTTTTTACATTAACAATTGCAGAAGATAATAAAATGCGGTTAACGAATCATCACAAAATGCTTGACAACAATCGGCTGAACCGATGTTCCAGGAACCATTGCCTTTATCATCCGATTGACCACAATCAGCCAATTGTGGTGGCCAGTTCCAATCATCAGTTGAACACTTGTGAAACTGGAGCATTTTTTTCCAAATCAGACACCCCAAAATAGTAACACCACCTCCTCCATCTAGTGGGTGCCTATAATAGAACCTACTCAAATCCCCAATAATCTACTGCATACAGTTAAATCACAAAACTCTTCATTACAAAGCATGGGTATAGTACTGAAATGGTTAACCGGATAACCGGTTTGAAACTGGTTACCTACCTAACCGATTTGAAAAAAACGTCAACCGTTTATCCGACATATCGATAGTGATCATCCTTCCATGGTTAAAACATATTAAATCTACTGCTTCTCCTTTGGGATAGATTACACTTCGAAGCAGCACTGTATATATTGAGAAATAATCGACTTTGGCTTCAAGACTTCGTTAATGATCGCAATTTCTGTGAGTAGAGTAACCGCAGAAACTATTCCGCAGTATGTATACAAATGAACGTTGTTGAGTACTCGACAACAGTTGTTTGTATACACACTACGAAATAGTTTCTGAGAACACTGCTTTCAATTCCTATAGTATTGATCCCAGATTCGGTGAAATAATGGCTATGGATAACCAGATATTAACCGGTTATAGCTCTCGGTTAGTCAGTTGAGTGAGCCAATCGTTTCAGCCCTTATGGGGGTTACTGCATTAAGTTCAAATCAAAATTATGAAAACTTATGATGCAGAAACTGTTTCTAGTCAAGTATTGTCTCCCTTTTCTGAACTCTACTTCAAGCTTCTAGGTCTTAACCCTTAAAGGCCTATTTCCAACTTTGGTTGATTATAACTGCCTTAGAACAGGTGCCCCAACATGCAGTAGTTGGGTAACTTACAAAGTTCATTCCAAGTACATCACCATCACCAGTTGTTTCTAGACAAGTCTTGGCTGACTATACAAGCAGCAAAGACTTGCCCCGACACAACAGCAAAGTTACAGGACAAACTATCATAGTATATATGGCTGCCATGATTTTTTAATTTAGGAATCAATTAATCGTCGCAAATAATCTATAACAATCAATTAATCGTACCTAGATGACCCCCCTCTCCCTCTCTTTGAAGTCATTAAAAATGAAGTTCAAGTCAGATGACCTACTTCAAGTAAACAACGCAGACTATCCTCATTTCATTTAGGAAACAAACAAATTGAGCAGGGGCTCTTGAGAAATACCTCCCCTGCCATTCAGCCATCTGAAGGTGATGTATTTCATCCCCAGTAAGATGTATATCAAATTTGGTTGCAATCAAATCACCCAAAAAGTTAAAATTCAGACAATACAAAAAATATGTTTCCTAAGTCGAAAAAGGACCATAACTCTGGTGAAAACAAGTGTTTGACCACCAAGGTGGTATTAGTCCCCTACGGCGCTTTTGTGACAAAAGGTGTTTTTGTCACAGAAGACACTAGAGTAAAGCATCTTGGATTTTGAGAAAAAAAATATTGAGCGTGCATAATCCCCTCACAACCCTTTATCCATGTACCATATATGAAAGGCATAGCTTGGACCATGTTGGAGGGAGGGGTGGTAACATAAAATAGAGAAAAAAGCTTAAAAAAACACAACAAAAATGGCCGCCATTCTGCCATCTTGGATTTCGAAAAATAAATATTGACTGTTCATCATCCCCTCAGAACCATTTATCCATGTACCAAATATGAAAGGTGTAGCTTGAAGCATATTAGAGGGAGAGGTGGTAACATAAAAACAGACAGACAGACAGACAGACAGACAGACAGACAGACGGACAGACAGACAGATGTTAGATTTTGAAAAAAAAAATTGAGCGTGCATAATCCCCTTACAACCCCTTTATCCATGTACAATATATGAAAAGTGCAGCTTGAACCATGTTGGAGGGAGCAGTGCAGTGGTAACATAAAATAGAGAAAAAAGCTTAAAAAACACAACAAAAATGGCTGCCATGCCGCCATCTTGGATTTTGAAAAAAAAAATATTGAACGTGCATCATCCCCTCCCAACCCTCTATCCATGTGCCAAATATGCAAAGTGTAGCTTGAACCATGTTGGTGGGAGGGGTGGTAACATGAAAATAGAAAAAAAAAAGCTTAAAAAACACAACAAAAATGGCCGCCATTCCGCCATCTTGGATTTTTAAAAAAAAAATGTGAGCGTGCATCATCCCCTAGAACCATTTATCCATGTACCAAATATGAAAGGTGTAGCTTAAAGCATGTTGGAGGGAGAGGTGGTAACATAAAAAACAGACAGACAGACGGACAGACGGACGGACAGACGGACGGACAGACGGACAAATTTTGGAAAAAAAATATTGAACGTGCAACATCCCATTACAACCCTCTATCCATGTGCCAGATATAAAAAGTGTAGCTTGAACCATGTTGGAGTGAGGGGTGGTAACATAAAATAGAGAAAAAAGCTTAAAAAACACAACAAAAATGGCCGCCATGCCGCCATCTTGGATTTTGAGAAAAAAAATATTGAACGTGCATCATCCCCTCCCAACCCTCTATCCATGTGTCAAATATGCAAAGTGTAGCTTGAACCATGTTGGTGGGAGGGGTGTTAACATGAAAATAGAGAAAAAAAGATTAAAAAACACAACAAAAATGGCCGCCATTCCACCATCTTGGATTTTGAAAAAAAAAATTTAGCGTGCATCATCCCCTCAGAACCATTTATCCATGTACCAAATATGAAAGGTGTAGCTTAAAGCATGTTGGAGGGAGAGGTGGTAACATAAAAAACAGACAGACGGACAGACGGACAGACGGATGGATGGACGGACGGACAGACAGACAGATGGACGGACGGAGTGCAATCCTATAGTCCCCTTACGGTTCCCTTAGGGGACTAATAAACAGACCATGTTCATTTTCAAACTTAACCTGCATTACCTCCCAAGTAAGCTGTATATCAAATTTGGTTACGATCAATTCACCCAAACTCAAGTTAAAATTTTGACGTCAAAGTGTTTTGGACGGACATAGGAACGGATGTCTCGACACACAGACGGGACATCTTGGATGGACGGATATCACTCATCACTAAAGACTCCCAAAAAATTTTTTCGGGAGACAATGAAGTTATAGCTTCATACACAAAAGAAAACTAAAGTTATTGCAAGGAAACCAAAAATCTATTTATAGTAACAGTGACCTTGACCTTTGACTCCAAATGCAATCCCAACGGTCGACATCTCAAATGCAACCTCAATATGAAGTTATAGCTTCGTACACAAGCCAAAACTAAAGTTACTACATGGAAACCAAAAATTCTATTTATAGTAACAGTGACTTGGACCTACAGATCCCAAGAGCAATCCCAATCATCATCCCATTATAAGCATCCTACCTGTGAGGTATGAGTACTGTGCGACTAATGGTACAAAAGTTATTGCCCAGTAACAAGTGTGACAGATGAATGGACAGATGGATGGATGGATGGATGGATGGATGGATGGATGGATGGATGGATGGATGGATGGATGGATGGATGGACGGACAAACGGACAGAAGGATGAATGGACAAAGTGATTACTATATACCCCCTTTTATAAAAGGGGTGGGGGAGTATAGAAATGTGATGCCTGCTGGAC
Source organism: Pictodentalium vernedei (assembly GCA_031216915.1). Taxonomy (NCBI): domain Eukaryota; kingdom Metazoa; phylum Mollusca; class Scaphopoda; order Dentaliida; family Dentaliidae; genus Pictodentalium; species Pictodentalium vernedei. The sequence goes on from CM062296.1 coordinate 40,494,289, forward strand.
TCCTGGCAACGTTTCTGGCATAGTTCACATTGCACATTTTATGTATTAATCCAGGTGATTAACCTATTAAGTGTGTCATTGTTGGCGTGTAAAACATAGCGTAAAACAATCACAAAAGGCTAACAAGTAACAACATTCTGGGTGAAGGCATTAAAAATGCATTTTAAAGATATTGAAAACACCATCCAGTACACAATACCAGAAAAAAAACTGAACTCTCAGCTGGTTTCATCCACGGCAACCAATGCCTCACAGATAATATATGCTGGGAAATATTGTTATTTATTAACTGGTGGTCTGAATTTGTTATTCAAAACTTGTTTTATTACAAATTATTGGAGAGTGCCCAGAGGCACTCTCCAATAATTTGTAATAGAACCAATTTATATAAACAAAATATTATTTGTGTTTGACTGAATATGAAATATAAACAAGTAATGTGTTGGCTTTTGCTCTGGTATCCTCATTTTTTTGAAAGCCCTGATAGTGGCTTCTAGCACTCAACCAGTTAATTTATTTATTGGTGTTTAATGCCACATCAGCAGCCAAGGCTATATCGTGGCGAGAAAAGAGTGGTATGTAAACTGTCATTATCGATCATGATGGAAAAGATTGAATAAAAATAAAAAATAACCACAACAGACATGTCAAAGACAAGAATGATTAGAACAATAATGCGTAATGAAATAAGTGAATAACTTATAAATCAACCTGAGGAATTGAGACTTGATGAGTCGAGATTGAAAGAATAAAAACAATGTTAAAATTTATTAAAAAGGTTGATTACTTTCAGAAATTATACAATGTTGTGTGGGCTCGTATTATAAAAAAGATCTCTAAGGGATCCAACTCTGAAGTACTGCCCTCTAACAAGATTAAAATCAGTACAATGTAAAAGAATGTGTTCCACTGACAACACCTGCTGACAAGGAACACACTCTGGTAGCATATTACCCTCTAACAAAAAGGAATGTGTAAGTCGTGTGTGACCAATATGACATCGCGTCAGAATAACATGATCTTTTCTACAAAGGTTACTGGATGGGTAGTGATCAAATATGATTGGTCAGAAGCGATAGAGCGATAGGGCTTGTTATTTGTCGCCCCATTCCATTCTGCCTGTCACACAGATTTGATGTAATTATTGATATGTGGTTTTAAATCGAAATATTGTTGGTCAAGGAGAAAACAATCCCGAAGTAGTTTTGTAACTCCAAAGGTGGCTACATATTGTGTTGCAGTAACTCAATTCGTTGTAGTTGTCTAGCTCCTGTTGTGGTCATAATTGTTCAACAGACATATCTTGCACTGGGTTTGCGACACTGATTCTTTAGTCGGAACAGAAAAGGGGAATTCTGAGGGGACAAGAATGTTTGCTGTTCTCAGAAAACTGTACTTTCGGTTTCTGTATTCTTTCTCATATACCAGGGTCTTCAATTACATTTTATAGGTACATGTTCTGATGTCATACAAATGGGGCGGATACACTGCAAGATTGAGATATATACAGTCGCCATTTGCACTGCAGATCAAATCAAGTCGAGCATGGAAACAAGTGTTAGTGTGTGTGTGTGTGTGTGTGTTAGGGCTGTCACGATTAACCGATTAATCGACTGTGGATCGGTCACGGCAAAATCAATTAGTATTTTTCTCGTTGTCGAATAATCGGTAAATTGTATCCCGTTTTAGACGTTTAATAATTAAAAGAAAATTTGATGAAAAAACTAGTGTTTCTAAAGGTAAAGAGTTAAGAACATCGATGTTAAACCCCAAGACGCTGTTGGAAGCAATAGTCTTCCAGGTACATTCATCAAAGCTTTGATGTTCTGAACTTTTGAACCGTCAGTGTAATAATCAAGACCGGTCGGCAGTTGCGAACTTCGCAACTGCCGACCGGTCTTGATTATTACACTGACAGTTCAAAAGTTCAGAACATCAAAGCTTTGAATGCACCTAAAAAGGATCGTCTTCGTTGTTTCCTTGAGGTAGGTCAACTGACTTGAACTTCATTTTTATCGACTTCAAAGAGCGGGAGAGGGGGGGGGGGGGGTCATTTAAGTACGATTAATCGTCGATTAATTGCGACGATTAATCGATTCCTAAATTAAAAAATCGTGACAGCCCTAGTGTGTGTGTGTGTGTTTGTCTTACCAACTTGACGAGGTAACTAGACAAAAGAGTTTGCGTGTTTCGCCTTACCAAGGTACAAAAGACAAAAGAAACCCTTTACCTCGGTTGTTTTCCCAGAACTGTACCGGCAAAACGAGGTAGAAACCGTTAGTTCACACAAAGGACAAACAATGGGGTACCTCGGTATGTAGGGTAGTCAAGACTCTGTGTGTGTGTGTGTCAAGACTCTGTGTGTGTGTGTGTGTGTGTGTGCGTGTGTGCGTGCGTGCGTGCGTGCGTGCGTGCGTGCGTGCGTGCGTGCGTGCGTGCGTGCGTGCGTGCGTGCGTGCGTGCGTGTGTGTGTTTGTGTTTGGGTGTTTGTGTTTGGGTGTTTGTGTTAGGGGAGGGCGCAGTAGTTATGTCTGTTTAAAAGATTGAGTTTAGATATTTTAGTTATACAAGTGAAAGAAACTTATCGGTATTTCGAAGGAAGAACATCACAGACACACTGTTGCAACTTTGCAAGTTCGCAACTGCTGATGGGTCTTGATTATGACAGTCGGTTCAAAAGTTCAGAACATCAAAGCTTTGAATGTACCTAAAAGACAAATGCTTCTAACGGCTTCTTGAGGTTTAACGTTGACATTCTTAACCCTTTACCTTTACAAACAATAGTTTTTTCATCAAATTTTCTTTTAACCCTTTACCTAACGAATCGCCCGCATCCGCCCGTGTAATATGCAAATTCAGTAGTTGAAAAAATATTATTTTTCAAAAAATTTCAACAAAACTATATCATGTGACCCCTCGTTGGAACGAGCTCGATGAGCTCGTTCCATCGAGGGGTTACATGATATGGTTTTGTTGAAATTTTTGGAAAAATTTGAAAAAATGAAATTTAAAATAATAAATTTTGATATTATCTGCGTTGGGTAAAGGGTTATTTATTAATTGTCTAAAAAGGGGTAAAATTTACCAATTATTCAACAGCGAAAAATACTACTTGATTTTGCCGTGACTGATCGACAATCATGACAGCCCTAATAGTGTAGCAAAAATGTTTGAAGAAAACTCCTGGTCTTTAACCCTTTACCTAACATGAAAAGCAGACGACACTTGCAAAAATAATTCTTGAATAACTAAATTTTTTCATTTTTTGTCTCAAAAACATAGGTTATGACCCCTCGTTGGAACGAGCTCGTCCCAACGAGGGGTCATAACCTATGTTTTTGAGACAAAAAATGAAAAAAATTAATTATTCAAGAATTATTTTTGCAAGTGTCGTCTGCTTTTCATGTTAGGTAAAGGGTTAAGGTATTGCAGAACTAAATATTGAAATTAGAGTTAACCGCCTTAAAATACCTATAGGAAATATGTTTTTTGGCTTCCAAACCAGATTCAATTATTATTTTGGGGGGATTATTTCACATTTAAATATTTATTTGGGGACCACATACCTTACCAAGTTACCAAACTATTGTTTTGAAAAGTTACATTTTTGTCACAGTCAGCAATAAAGGCTATATATTGCCAAAACTAAGGCTGTTCATGCAAGCAAATTCACATCTTGAGCAAGTGTATTCCCCAGGAGCACACTATAACCTCTGGCAGCTGCTAACTAACAGCCTATCTTACCCTATTAACATTTATTTAAAACATGGTTTCCCCTCATAGTACTAGGGACAGGGAGGATTCCAAATCTTCCAACAACTTCCCAAATCACCATTCAAATACAGACAGAAAACCTACACTGCACTTCTATTTACTGGTATTTAGAAGTTTTTCTCTTCTATATTATGCTCTTCAAAATGTTGGAAAACAATTCCTTCATTGAAAGAGTATCCTGGAACACAAATTTGGGGAGGGGGTGGGGCTACAATTGAAAATAAAATAATAAAATTACAAATGTGAGTGAATGGCATTTGTGCATAGCTACCAATATAGTTGTCTAGTACTAGTGCTGTCAGGGTTCCCATGATACAGCACAAATTTACAGTGACAGCTTGAAATATTGCTCTTTGCCTGAACCAAGTCCCCCTCTCACACATATTTAATCCTTCTGCTGATGATGATAAACATTTGGAAAGACTGAACAGCATGTTTTTAGAGGCTGAAGTTAGTATCATACACTTTCAGTTTCTTATGATTTACTTTGAGAGTGCAGCACTCATGGTCCTCAGAGTTATTTTTCAATTTAACAACCTTGCCCTGACTCTTCCACCAAATCTTTCATTGTATGTCATTCAGTACCTTCATGTAGACCTACATGTGTGACTGCAAGCCTATCTGTCTGTCTGCGTGTCTGTCTCTTCATCAGACATGATGTTTCTTTGCTTTTCATTTGCCTCTGTAGACAGCCAAGACTTGACTAGAAACAACTGTAAAGCCACAGGAGGTAGACTTTCAACGTGTAACAAAAATGTATAAAAATCTCCAGACCCTTAAGGGTTAACCCTTTAAATAACAAATCGGGATAAAAGTTATAAAGTGAGCAGTTAAAAAAAACAGTATTTTTCAAACAATTCAACAAAATCATATCGTGAATATAATTTTCAAACACAAAACCATTTACCATACCTTCAGTACGCATTCATCCTGTAATATTTGCTAATAGGTTATAGAGTAAACTTAATTGAATAAAAAATCATGTAATATGCCAAGAAATTACTTTCACAATCACTAAATTACCCTTGTATATCACTCAAGTTAGCCTCAGTACATCCAATGCAGGCATTTAATCTATTATATCTTGTTTGCCAGAGCTCCTTGAGCTCTTGTCAAACAAGATATAATAGAATAAATGCTAAATTTATGTCTAGAATACAGGAAAGTGTTCACATCCCTGTTAACTAAATATTCCTGTTAATTGAATAATTCTCACTGGCAAAGTGGCTATTCAATTAACAGGGCCCTACTGTATTGACTTTGCCAATGCCCGAAGCCAGTAATCAGGATATATATAAAAGTAGGATTTTACTCTCCCATTTGGGTCTAATTCCGACTTTTGTAACTTTTTAATGCAAAGGAACAGGTGCCCCAACATGCATTGTTTGGGTAAACTCAAAACTTGTTTTTTAAGTACATTATCAGTTATTTCTAGGCACATCTTAGTTGTCTCTTTAGGCAGCCAAGACTTGACTAGAAACAAAGAAGCAAAGCCACTGGAAGTAGACTTTCAAAGTATAACAAAAATGTATAAAAAATCTTCAGGTCCTTAAGGGTTAGGATGTAAATGACATGTCACTCTATTTATATCTGGATGCAATGTGTGACCTTCATGTCAAGATAGTTCTTTATTTATTGGCATTTTAAGGTCACATACTTATGCACAATGGCTAATCGGGGCTGTGACAGTTTTACAGGTGGAGGAAGCCAGAATACCTGGAGAGAACCACCGAGCATCGATGAGCAACTGTCAGCTTCTCAACATTCTAACTCTGTTCAAGCTGCGCTCAGGTAGGGTTACAGTGGTTGAAGACATGTGCACCATTGACGTGCAGTACGCCTTAGTACATGGCACCATCGTGCCCCCATGTAGGCAACCGGTATAAAGTGCCTTGCCCAAGGACACAACGGAGGTCATCCCGGACGGGGATCAAACTCAGGACCTCTAGAATAGAAGTCCAACAGTCTACTACTGAGCCACCGTGCACCCAGTTAGTTCTTCAAGATTGTCGAATCTGATTGGAAAAACATGCGGGATTAGGAATTTAATTTATCTTGTATTATTTTGTCATAACCCATATTTTCATTATGACGTAACCCCCAACCCCCCCCCGCCCCCCCAACTACCTGCCCCCCCCCCCTCCCCCCACAATAATCTAAACAATTGTTCACAGGTTATTTCCTCGTCTGTCCAAGGGGGTTTAATAGTACACACAAAGACTTCACTGAAACAAACTGAATGTTGATCATATATAAATGCTGACTATCTGATGTGTCTAAATTAATTTATTCTATATTTCTTCTCATTATAAGATTGAAAAGCAATCTGTCATTTGCAGAATGAGGTCCCCACTCTGGGTACCTCTTTCTAATTAGGCCTGATACCTTGAGTTACAATGGGGTTCACAGAGGGTAAATTTGGTAATACAGTGGAGCCCACTTAATTGGATATCTCTTAATTGTATATCCCTGTTAATTGAATATAATTTCCCAACACCAAACCATTTACCATACCTACAGTACAAATTTGACCTGTTAATTGAATATAGGTTATAGAGTAATCTCCTGTAAATTGAATAAAAAATCTTGTAACCTGTCGAGATATTACCCTGACTCTCCCCAGTTTTCATTTAGTTATAGACCTATTTGGCCTCAGTACATCCAATATAGGCATTTAATCTATTATATCTTGTTTGACAGAGCTCATGGAGCTCTGTCAAACAAGATATAATAGAATAAATGCTAAGTTTATCTTTAGAATGGGGGCGCGGTGGCTCAGTAGGTAGAGGTGCAGGCTGCAAGCCGAGAGGTCCTCGGTTCGAATCCCACCTGTGGCAACCGCGTTGTGTCCTTGGGCAAGACACTTCACCCCCATTGTCCACATGGGGGCACGAGGACACTGTGTACTAAGGCGTACTGCACGTTGATGGTGCGCATGTCTTCAACCAATCTAACCCTGCCTATGCCGCAGTGCGGAGTTACGATGTTGGGGAGCTGGCAGCTGCTCGTCATTGCTCGGTGGTTCTCTCCGGGTACTCCGGCTTCCTCCACCCGTAAAACTGTCACGGTCATGATTAGCCATCCGTGCATAAGTATGTGACCTTAAACACCAATAACTAAATAACTAACTATCTTTACAATACAGAAAGTGACAAAATCCCTGTTAATTGAATACTCCTGTTAATTGAATAATTTTCATTGGCAAAGTTGCTATTCAATTAACAGGGTTCCTCTGTACTACTGTCCTGTGAAGGGTAGCTTCACAAAATGCCCCCTCTGGAGGAAATCATTCTGCAGATGACAGCCTGCTTATTTCCAGGTTTCATTAAAACTAAAAATGAACTCATGCAAACACACTTTAGAAACCATTTTTAAGTCTAAATACTTACAGATCGAAAAATCATGTGCAGCGGCATGGAAATGTTGAAATTTAAGGCATAATTATTCACAACCTGGACAACAAAAAACAAGCTCACCAGTGCCACATAATTTCTGAAAAATAAAATAATCCCAATTTCTATGTTATATATAAACAGGCTCGACAAAAAAAACATAAAATCAGATGCCCAAAAGCATGTCACTGCACATAATTCTGTTTTGTTTTTTTATAAAATACAGTAGAACCCTGTTAAATAATTAAGCAGTAACCTGCCACAGAAAATATTCTAAATGTATATATTTAGATGGAATATTGAATAAACACACGGACTGATGGACGGAGTCGAGTGGTTACTAGACCTGCTCTGCCGCTGGCGACACAGGTAAAAAGCAATATGTCTATTCTGGGCATCTCTGTGTGCCAAATGGGAGATGCCATGTTTAATATTTTTTACCAATTAATTATTAATTTTACAAAACTATTTGTGAACAATAAACAAATTTTCTATCTAAAACAACTATGTACATAAAACTAATTAATATTTCCACAAAGTTTAATTAACATAAGAATCATTTATGTCATAGCGGCTATTCTGTTAAATACAAGGGTTTAAAGTTGAATGGTTGTGTAATAAAATACTGTATGTGGAGAGCGGATTGTAACTAAATCATCCGTGGAGTGGAGTAATCACCCAAAGTATCACTTACAAATTCTGTACATATGGACAAAAATACAAGCAATGTTTCAGCCAATGGACCTCCGGGTTTACCCCGGAGGTCAATTGGTTGGAACTTTGCTTTTGATTGGTATGCTTTACAAATGAAAGTGTCAATGACACTGTAGCTCAACTTGTCAAGACAAAGACATGTACATGTATAGTATGTGACACAGCAATGACAAACATCTAGGTAATGACCTGATAACAAAGGTACATATAAAGTATTGTAACGGTCTGTACATAAATACTGACCGTTGCCTGTAACAAATGTATAGGTAAAGTATTGTAAAGGTGGGTGACAGTCAGATGCTGAACTAGAAAAGAAATCTTTGAGTCCCAGAGTGGGTCTGACTGAACCCCAAAATATTTGTTCTCATAGCACAGTGATAACTAAGGCACCCCAAAACACACTCGTTCCTGTCCCAAGGTGAAAACAAAAGTACCCAAGAAGTTTTGTGAAGCTCAGTTCATAAATATGAGCTGTATAGAACTTGTGACAAAAAACTGATTGGACCTAATTTCGGTACAAAATGGCCACTGGCAGCCATCTTGAATTTTGGACCGTACCCAGAAACACTCATTCTCATCCCAAGGAGATAACAAAGGTACCCAAGACATTTCGTGAAGATCAGTTCATAAATACAGACTCTAGTCTGAGCCGTATTGACATGTGTACTTACTGTGTGTAAGTCGCACTGAAAAAATCAAAGTTCATCTAATTTGCATAATTTCTGCACGAGAAAAAAACCTGTATTATATGTGATGCATCCCATGGTACTAAACATTCACACAAAATAATTATTCAAATCAGGGCTTTCATATGGAAGTTCTGTGCAAAAATCTGATTGCACCTAATTTTGTACAAAATGGCTGCCATCGGCCATCTTGAATTTCGGACCGGACCCAAAAACACTCGTTCTCGTCCCACGGTGATACCAAAGGTACCCAAGAAGTTTCGTAAAGATCGGTTCATAAATACGGCCTCTAGCCCGAGCCGTATTGGCATTTGCACTTACAGTGCTGAAAGTAACCCCAAAAAACATCAAAATTAGTCTAATTTGCACAATTTGCGCACGAGAAAAAAACCCGTATTATATGTGATGTATCCCATGGTACTAAACATTCATACAAAAAATTATTCAAATCAGAGCTTTCATATGGAAGTTCTGTACAAAAAACAGATTTCTGCATCGTCGGTACAAAATGGTGGCTGGCAGCCATCTTGAATTTCGGACCGCACTCAAAAACACTCGTTCTCGTCCCACGGTCATAACAAAGGTACCCAAAAAGTTTCGTAAAGATCGGTTCATAAATACGGCCTCTAGCCCGAGCCATAGCAGCTTGGCACTTACAGCTCTGAAAGTAACACTAAATAAATCAAAGTCAGTCTAATTTGCATAATTTACGCACGAGAAAAAAACCCGTATTATATGTGATGTATCCCATGGTACTAAACATTTATACAAAACTTTATTCAAATCAGAACTTTCATACAGAAGTTCTGTACAAAAAACTGATTTTTGCATCATCGGTACAAAATGGCCACTGGCAGCCATCTTGAATTTTGGACCACACCTAAAAACACTCGTTCCCGTCCCAGGGTCATAACAAAGGTACACAAGAAGTTTCGTAAAGATCGGTTCATAAATACGACCTCTAGCCCGAGCCATAGCCAATTGTTGACGTACGGACAGACGGACAGACGGCCAGATGGACAGACGGACGGACGGACGGACAGACGGACGATGGGCCATAACAATAGCTCAAATTTGACTTTGTCAAAGTTGAGCTAAAAATAAATAACTAGTGTGGGCTATCCTATGACCAACAAATATTATAGAAAATAATAATTTACTTAAGTTATGAAAGTTACGAATGGACTCACACACGGACACACAGATGGACAGACAGGCAGACGGACGCATGTAATCCAGTATACCCGCATTTTCTTCGAAAGTGGGGGTATAATTATTGCTCAGGTCGAATCTCTACTCTGCGGGTGATTATTATTATTTAATGCTCTTTTGAATGTAACTCAGATAACCAGATTTCTCAAGTTTTCTGTGGCAAGGTTTAATTCAAAGCCAACACCAATTTTTTTAAACATTTATTTAAAATCCTATCTGCAAGAATACCAACTTACTGCCATGGGCTGGAACAAGAAAAATTAAAGGTCACCCAATCTTTTATTTTTTTTTTAAGCTTATTAATTTTACAAGGAGTAGCAAGTTATATAACTTATATTAACCCTTTACCCAACGCAGATGATATCAAAATTTATTATTTTAAATACCATTTTTTCAAATGTTTCAAAAAATTACAACAAAACCATATCATGTAACCCCTCGTTGGAACGAGCTCGTTCCAACAAGGGGTCATATGATATGGTTTTGTTGAAATTTTCTGAAAAATTTGAAAAAATGATATTTAAAATAATAAATTTTGATATCGTCTGTGTTGGGTCAAGGGTTAACCCTATACACAATGACATCAAAATATCAGCATTCCAAATTCTTAATTGTATTATGGGAAATATTTGCTGCCCTGTATACTGAGATCAGTGTTATAGCACTATATATAATGATATAATGTTATCCTAGCACTGGCATCTGAATTGCTGGAATGTCGGCAATACATGTTTTCACTCAGACTGCTACTCCCCACCCCCACCCCCACCCCAAGATGGCATCAAGTCAATCAATGCAGTAACTCCTCACAATCAATTACAGAAGTGAAAGCTGATGTTAGATGAAGTGAAAGCTACTATGCTGTGACTACAGTCACAGAGTAGCAGCTTTCACATCATCAAACATCATGGTCTTAACCTTGCACAAAAACTAGAGGTGTGCCAATAATCGGTAACAGCTATCCAGACCTTCATTTAAAAAACAATTCAGGTGCGCTATACATTGCATGCCCAAGATGATGCCAAGGCATGCGGTTTCTTTGGTGGCACATCGATTTGGGAAAATGCCTCTTAGGGCATAAAAAAGAAAAAGGAGATGCAATTACGAAATAATAATGCAAGAGGCCTCTCGGCCTAGATAGCTCCACACAGGGCAACTACTTTCAGGGGCAGCCATATACAGGGTAACATTTGAACCCCAATCTCTGATTCTGATAACCCTTTACCCAACACGGATAGCAGACAACATCATCATTTTTTGTCTCAAAAACTCAGCATATGGCCCCTCATTGGAACAAGTTTGTTGAGCTTGTTCAATGAAGGCTCATTAGTTTTGTTTATTAGACAAAAATTGAAAACATAATAAAATTTGGCAAAAACATTGGAGCCACTTTGACCAGGTAGTCTGTGACCTTAACGTTGATGGATACAGACCTTCTTGTGACTGATGGCACACTGTCTATTGACAATACATACTGTTATAAATTTTCGTTCAAAAATACAGTGGTTAAGAAATTATGGTTCGGACAAACAAAATGCTGACGTTTTCCTGAGTGTTACCTTTATCATGATGCCTGTGACCTTGACCTTGATGGATACAGACCTTATTGCAATTGATGGCACACTGACTATTGACAATACATATTGTTATAAAGATTTGTTAAAAAATATCCAGTGGTAAAGAAATTATGGCTCGGACAAACAAAATGTTGATGCCGGATGACAGACAGACAGACAGACGATGGACAACTCGATATCAGAAAAGCTCTGCTGACTTTGTCAGGCAGAGCTAATAAAGCACTGAGATAAAGTGTAAATTGGTTTAAATTTAATGATACAATCATTACAATTTCTTACCACTAAATTTCTAACTTTTAAGCACAATAATAGTGGAATATTTAGAAAGGTACAAGTAAATGCAGTTCAAAATCCAAACAACACAAGTGAAAATCAAAGCACCGTCTAGACTCTTGAGTTTTTATTTGGGTCATTTTGGGGATCTAGAAACTGCCAGGAATATAGCACACTGAGTTTAGATAGATAGAAAGATACTTTCTTTTCAGTGTCCACAAATACAAGAATGGTCTTTAACAATTATAATATGTTTATTCCAGCCAATCGGGTCATCTAATGAAAGTATCAATGACACTGTAGCTTAACTTGTGTGTTGTGTTTGATGAAAAGGATAATCTTCAATGTTTATGAAAGGATTATGAAATAAGACAAGAATTGTGATAATTGGGAATATGTTCATTTCTGTTCCCAGTATGCTATGTTTTTGATAAAAATAATATGAGGTGTACACTGTACTAAAGAGCTGAGGGGTGGGTTAATATGACCTCACAGTTAATGTATGTGGCCCTCACAGTTAACGTATATCAACGAAAGTTATCAAGTTACAGTGAAATTATTCCAAAACGAGTCATCCTATCAAGTTACATTGAAATCCCTTCATAAATATGGTCTGCAGACTGTGCTAAAGGTTTTCGGGCTTTGGGCCCCTGCAGCCGTCAGTTTCCCAATTGCATCCAAAGGGGACGTTCTAATCTAGACATTATATGAAGTCAACCTACCAAGTTACAATGAAATCCCTTCATAAATATGACCTGTAGGCTGTGCTAAAGGTTTTTGGGCATTGGGCTCGGGCAGCCATCATGGCTGAATGATTGCAACCAAAAGGAGTCATTCTCATCTGGGCATCATCTGGAGTGATCCTATGAAGTTACAATGAAATCCCATCGTAAATATGGCCTGTAGACTGTGCTCAAGGTTTTCGGGCTTCGGGCCCCTGAAGCCATCTCAGTTGACCAACCACGACCAAAAAGGGATGTCATCATCTAGGCATCATATGGAGTCAACCTAACAAGTTAAATGAAATCCTTCCATAAATACGACCTACAGACATGCTAAACGTTTTTGGGCTCGGGCAGCCATCAAGGCTGAATGATCGTGACCAAAAGGGGACGTACTCATCTGGACACTATTTGGAGTCATCCTACCAAGCTACAATGAAATCACTTCATAATTATGACCTGTAGACTGTTCTAAAGGTTTTCGGGCTTTGGGCCCCTGAGGCCATCACAGTTGCCCAATCGTGCCCAAAATCGTTCTCATCTAGACATTATATGAAGTCAACCTACCCAGATACAATGAAATCACTTCATAAATATGACCTGTAGACTGTGCTAAAGGTTTTCGGGCTTCCGGCTCGGGCAGCCATCATGGTTGAATGATCGCAACCAAAGGGGACAATCTCATCTGGGCATCAACCTGCATGATCGCGATCAAAATGGGACGTTCTCATCTAGACATTATTTGGAGTCATCCTATCAAGTTACAATGAAATCCCTTCATAAATATGACCTCTAGACTGTGCTAAAGGTTTTCGGGCTTTGGGCCCCTGATGCCGTCACAGTTGCCCAATCACGTCCAAAAGGGGACTTTCTCATTTAGACATTGTATGAAGTCAACCCACCAAGTTACAATGAAATTCCTCAATAAATATGACCTGTAGACTGTGCTAAAGGTTTTCTGGTTTTGGGCTCGGGCAGTCGTCACGGTTGGCAGATCATGCCCAAATGGGGAAATTCTCATCTAGACATCATAAGGAGTCATCCTACCAAGTTACAATGAAATCCCTCCACATTAAACATGACCTGCAGACTGTGCTAAAAGATTTTGGGTTTCGGGCTTGGGCAGCCATCACGGTTGATAGATCATGCCCAAAAGGGGATGTTCTCATCTAGGCATTATACAGAGGCATCCTACCAAGTTACAATGAAATCCCTTCATAAATACGACCTGTAGACTGTGCTAATGGGTTTTGGGCTCGGGCAGCGATACCGGTTGCCCGATCGCTACCAAAAGGGGACATTCTCATCTAGACATGACCCCAAACCTGCATATGAAATTTCGTGACAATCAGACAAGAACTGCGGGGTGTAGCCCATGTTAAAGGCAAGTGTGAACAGACGTCACAGACTAACAGACTTCCACACGCGTGATGGCAATAGCTTATCTTGACTATGTCAAGTTAAGCTAAAAATGAAATGACGTTGTAACAGTGTTTGGAGAATGAAAGGTAGAACCCTGAAAAGCAGAACTTTAATCCGAAACTTTAAGCTGGGAATACTAAGTAAAATTGATTGGTAAAAAAGGGTTAAATATTTCCTAAAACCGATAAAAGAAGTCATTAATGTGAATGGAATCATTAAGTTGTATTGACCATGCAAGAATTGGAGTAAGAAAGTATGTGGCAAAGTCTAATTTCAAATACAAAGAAAGTAAGTCTGAAAACATGTTTAAAAGGGGTTAAAATCATACAGATGTTAATGAAAATCACTTGAAATATTCAGTAGATAGTATACACTGTCCCAAATTAGAAACAGTGACATTCCACTAAACTGTTTGAAGAATTAAAGGTGTAATTTTAAAACACCCTCCCCAAAAAAAACTTTAACCTGGAAGTATTAAGTTAAATTGCCATACAAAAAAGGGTTAAATCAGGCATCGAAATAACAAGATTTTGATAAACCTTCCAGCAGGTTGCCTCATTTGACAATGGTTAACCTGTTGATCGGTTACCTAGATTTTTTTCATAAACCTATTGGTTAACCATTGCATTAAAAGTATTAAAAGTTAAAAACTGACAAAGCTTCTGACATACCCAACTACAGTTCCTCCCAAATTAGTTTGGTGTTTAGACACAAGGGACCCAAGGCAGGTGAAGTACAAAACAGGTACATACACACGCCCCCCCACTCCCCCCCCCCCCCACCCCACATACACATTGCACATTCACGTGTGCACACATTAACATTTATTGTTCTTTGCTTTATATGATTTTTGTGTCTAATGAAAATTAAACAATTTTAATTGTTTATTTTGCTGCGTGGCTTATTATTTCAGAAACCCACACACATTTGTCTCGAACTGGGAGTGGGAAATGGGCAATTGTGTGGGGATGGCGTCAAATACCGTCGATGGACATCTGTATTACGAATACATTGAACTTTAGGGCATGCGAGTTGCATTGGCAGTCTCTGATTAACATTGGAAAAAGAAATAATTGTAAATCGTATCTACCTTCCCCTACATTTCGGAATCCAGAGAATGTAATCCAAAATTCCAAACTAAAACTTTATTTGTGCCACAATGTTCGAAATCATTTGGAAAAACCCATGTTCACAACCATGCAGGCTGTTTATTCAAATGGAATAAGCACGTAAACAAGAAGTCAACATTGGTGAATAAAAGACGTTTTCATAATGTGTTCAAAATTTTTAAAATGGATTGGTAGGGTAAAAAGGGGCGGAATGCAACAAATAATTAACAACAGCTCATTTGATTTTCAATATGTCTCCTTTTTATTGAATTGAAGACTTATTTGCAGCTTCGCGCAGTGCAAGAGTTAAAACCTCACGTGCGGTAAATTTATGTATTAACAAAGCAGTTAGCTCCCTTTAGCTGTAACAGATAATCGTCTTTCTCAGAATCGAAACAAATTAATTGTTTTGAAAGCCAGAGGGCGCCGTGAGTTGGTACTGCAGATCTTCAGTACTGCTAATACTATAGATTTATACCCCCACAAGTACAGTAATGATTGAAACACGCTGTGTGATAACCACAAGCATTTTGTTCTCGTTTTGTGCACCGCAGTGATTCTTTTAAATCAGTGGGAGGAAAAACATAGAAAACTTTTCTCATCCTGTAACAACTAACTTCGTCGGCCATCGGCGCGATTTTTGGTTAACCGATCGAGCGTTTGCCTGAAAACAAATCTGCGTAACCAATAGGCGAACGGTACGAGCGTTCGCCTCTTATTTCGAGGCCTGGTTAAATATTTCCCAAAATAACATGAAACATAAAAAAAACATGACAATGATACAATCTATAGTAATATTAATTTAAAAGAAAAAAAAACAAACAAAAATTTAAGGTTGACTAAAAAACTTTAACCACAAACTTTAACCAAAACTCCAAATGTTAACAGACGAAAGTCATGACTAAACAGGGAAAAAAAACCCCACTTGAACATTCAGTAAAAAAATTTAACCAAAACTCTCACTGACTGACTGACTTGACTGACTGACTGACTGACTGACTGACTGACTGACTGACTGACTGACTGACTGTTTGACTGACTGACTTGACTGACTGACTTGACTGACTGACTGACTTGACTGACTGGCTGGCTGGCTGGCTGGCTGAGACAGAGACAGAGACAGACAGACAGACAGACAGACAGACAGACAGACAGACAGACAGACAGACAGATGAAAGTCCTGACTATAGCCCTCACTGTAAACAGTCGGGCAAATTATAGGAATAATCATCAAAACTTAAGTTAATGAAGTTCCAGATACAACCACGATGCTTCATTAATTAAAATTTTGATGATGATGATTTTTATTACCTGGTAAACGCATGCATGGACATCACTGCCCATGAGTTGACAACGACCAGTCCACAGGGACTGCACTGCAGTAAATAGAGATCATTAACATCATTTCAAACCACTAATGGGATGCATGTACATGTAAACATGAATTGATATTAAAATTCGACTTCATATACATGTACAGTATGATGAGAGTGAATTGCTACTTAATAACAGTGCCATATATTCTCCACTAAAAAGTATTTATAATTGTTCACAACAGCACAAGGAACAGTTGCAAACTTTCATCACATGGACCACTGGGTGCTGCTCCATGTTATAGAAGTTTGCAAGTGGTTCTCGTGTTTTGTCCTCAAGAGATTGTAAATAATTACAAAGTGAAAAATCTATCCCACAGCAATTTAGTATTAACCCACCCTCCACATACTGTTATTTATTTATTGGTATGTTTGTTTGTTTGTTGGTGGTTAACGGCACATATTTATGCACCATGGCTAATCGTGACACAACATGGAGATGAAGTCAAGTTTAGTCAATCGTTGATCAACATGTTGCCCATGTTAGAGGACTTTTACCCCAAGCATTGGTGACTGGGTCCTATTTTACTAGTAAAGCGGAACTGGTTTACCACAGTAAACAAGTGCTGCTTACTTCCCGGGGTTCCCAGGGGATATTTATTGGTAATCATGACCATGACAGTTTTAAGGGTGAAGGAAGCCGGAGTTCCCAGAAAGAACAACCGAGCATTGACGAGCAACTGTCAGCTCTCCAACATTCTAACTCTGTTCAAGCTCCGCTCAAGCAGGGTTACAGCGGTTGAAGACAGGTGCACCATCGACGTGCAGTACGCCTTAGTACACCGCGTCACCGTGCCCCACATGGGCAATGGGGGTGAAGTGTCTTGCCCAAGGACACAATGCGGTTGCCGCGGGTGTCAACTCTACCTACTGAGCCACCGCGCCTCCAGTCCAACATGGAATTAACTGACACCATATATACCATATCAGGCCACCAACAAACTGTGTAACTAATAATATTAGATTGCAAACACTAATTACAGGAATAATCATCAAAACTTTAGTTAATGAAGCTCCAGGTACAATCCAGTGCTTCATTAATTAAAATTTTGATGATGATGATTTTTATTACCTGGTAAATGCATGCATGGACATCACTGCCCATGAGTTGACAACGACCAGTCCACAGTGACTGCTCTGCAGTAAATAGAGATCATTAACATCATTCCAAACCACTAATGGGATGCATGTACATGTAAACATGAATTGATATTAAAATTCGACTTCATATACATGTACAGTATGATGAGAGTGAATTGCTACTTAATAACAGTGCCATATATTCTCCACTAAAAAGTATTTATAATTGTTCACAACAGCACAAGGAACAGTTGCAAACTTTCATCACATGGACCACCGGGTGCTGCTCCATGTTATAGAAGTTTGCAAGTGGTTCTCATGTTTTGTCCTCAAGAGATTGTAAATAATTACAAAGTGAAAAATCTATCCCACAGCAATTTAGTATTAACCCACCCTCCACATACTGTTATTTATTTATTGGTAATCACGACCATGACAGTTTTAAGGGTGAAGGAAGTCGGAGTACCCGGAGAGAACAACCGAGCATTGACGAGCAACTGTCAGCTCTCCAGCATTCTAACTCTGTTCAAGCTCCGCTCAAGCAGGGTTACAGCGGTTGAAGACATGTGCACCATCGACGTACAGTACGCGTTAGTACACAGCATGATCGTGCTCCCATGTAGGCAACCAGGATAAAGTTCCTTGCCCAAGGACACAACGCGGGTCGTCAGGACCTCTAGCATAGAAGTCCAATTGTCTACCACTGAGCCACCAAGCTCCCTCCACATACTAACTGTAGTCTCAATATTTTTCTTCCATTTGATCAGTCCAGTTGATTTTACTACCGACCTTGCTAATAATGAATTATATTTTGTATTGCACAGTGCTAACACTATTGCGTATTCCAGACAACTTCATTTTTGTTCAGTAAGAAGTGCACTTACAAGCATTTTCTGCATTAATTGTGACATGACTAGTTTCAACTGTAGGATGATCCTGGGCTGGAAAACGGGGCATTTGGGTTAAAAGGGTTAACCCTTTACCCAACGTAACGGCCAAAACCGGCCAGCGCTATTCTCAAAAATCGCCAATTAATTTTAAAAATATTTTCATTTTTTGTCTCAAAAACATAGGTTATGACCCCTCGTTGGAACGAGCTCGTTCCAACGAGGGGTCATAACCTATGTTTTTGAGACAAACAAAGAGTAATTCAAGAATTTCTTTTGCAAGTGTCGTCTGCTTTTCATGTTAGGTAAAGGGTTAAATAGTTAGTAAAGCAAAATGAAATACAGGAACCATCAGAAAAAAAGTAGCAAGATTGGACAGAATTTCAAATGAATCGTGACTTAGTCACAATCAGGTTGAAATTCATTGTAGTTTACAAACAGAAATATTGGTGGATGGATCCATGACATGCATATTTTTTATAAAGGACGAAGGCGCCGCTGGCACCCGAGTTGAGACGGAGGCGAAGCCGGCGTCGAAACTCGTGAGTACAGTATACTAATATCACACTTTTTTTATCGTAGGAAGTAGTTAACGAGATGAGACTTCACGAGAATGACTCTGGCTGATTAAACTTTTAGGGATTTTTCCCAAAGGAACCAGGGACATAGGGTCAAGGGACCCCCTATATATTGAGTGTGTGGTGTGTGTGTGTGTGGGGGGGGGGGGGGGGGGCGGGTTAATGGGTCACTGATTATGTCAAGTGACGGCCATAGCAAGTAAAGCACGCCCCTAGCAACGGGCAAACTACTGGGCCAATTTTGACCAATTTTGATACATGGACCCAACATGCATTGCAAACGAAAACAGACAGGTCAATGGTGTCGCCACGTGACTTCCCTAGCAACCAGAGCGTCCCCTTAGCAACGGGCTAACTACTGGGCCGATTTTGACCAAATTCGGTATGCAGACCCAAAATGCATTACAAATAAAAATAGACAGATCAATGTTGACGTCTCGTGACTTCCCTAGCAACCAGAGTGCGCCCTTAGCAACGGGCTAACTACTGGGCTGGTTTGGACCAAATTCGGTATACGGAGCCAAAATGCATTGCAAATGAAAACAGACAGATCAATCATGACGTCACGTGACTTTCATAGCAACCAGAGCGCCCCTTAGCAACGGACTAACTACTGGGCCGATTTTGACCAAATTCGGTATATGGACCCAAAATTCATTGCAAATGAAAACAGACAGATCAATGTTGACGTCACATGACTTCCCTAGCAACCAGAACGCCACCTTAGCAACGGGCTAACTACTGGGCCGATTTTGACCAAATTCGGTATACGGATCCAAAATTTATTGCAAATAAAAACGTACAGGTCAATATTGACGTCACGTGACTTCCCTAGCAACCAGAGCTCCCCCTTAGTAACGGGCTAACTACTGGTCCGATTTTGGCCAAATTCGGTATACGAACCCCAAATGCTTTGCAAATGAAAACAGACAGATCAATGTTGACGTCACGTGACTTCCCTAGCAACCAGAGCGCCACCTTAGCAACGGGCTAACTACTAAGCCGATTTTGACCAAATTCGGTATACGGACTCAAAAGGTATTGCAAATGAAAACATGCAGGTCAATGTTGACATCACGTGACTTCCCTAGCAACCAGAGCTTCCCCTTAGTAACGGGCTAACTACTGGGCCGATTTTGACCAAAATCGGTATACGGACCCAAAATGCTTTGCGAATGAAAACAGACAGATCAATGTTGACGTCACGTGACTTCCCTAGCAACCAGAGCACCCCCTTAGCAACGGGCTAACTACTGGGCCGATTTTGATAAAATTTGGTATTCGGACCCAAAATGCATTGCAAATGAAAACAGATAGGTGAATGTTGACGTCACGTGACTTACCTAGCAACCAGAGCGCCACCTTAGCAACGGGCTAACTACTGGACCGATTTTGACCAAATTCGGTATACAGACCCAAAATGTATTGCAAATAAAAACATACAGGTCAATGTTGACGTCACGTCTTTTCAGTAAAACTGCATTGGCATATTTTCATCGTCCTTTTTTGCACAGCACTGCTGTATTTTCTTGTTTATGGCGACTCATGTCTGCATACAAAATTTGACAGGATGTGACAGAATTGCCAATTTTTGGGAATGACACAAAATATTGCCACCAAATATGTCAATTTAGTTGTATTGGAAAATTATACATACACCTGCCAAGTTTGAAGTTGACTGGGCACATCGAGGCTGAGGATATAGGGAACATCATGACAAACAGAATAACTCAAACTATTTCTGATTTCTGTGTAGGTGTATGAAGCAGTATTATTCTACTGGACAGTACAGCCTGTAGAAGGTTCATGTAGATTTTGATTCATTCAATGAAGCATAGGAATAGTTTTAACCCTTTGACCAACACACAGGATATTTATTTATACCATGCTCACCTATGCTACTACTAGAGCTGTAGGTTTTTAAATTTCTTGTTCGGTTTCGGTTTTGGTTTTTCAGGAGGAGTAAAACCTCGGTTCGGTTCGGTTTTCGGTTTGTTCATGAGGCCAAATAAAATTCAATAAAACTCATTCTTATGTCCGGAGTCATAACTGAATGGTAGTGAAATTGAGTGAAACTCAATGAATGCCCGAAATAAGCTATAATACATGAAGAATCAGGAAGGCCAATATAATAATTACCTAAATATACAGAACTTTTATAATGCTTGGCCATTTTAGAGGTCTGACACCTACACGCAACTTGAGGAAAGCTGCAAACACAACTAAACTGAAATGTCGGAAATTCACAGAATGTAGCCTTCCCAGAGTAGTGAGAGTACCCAGACACTGCCAATACTCTGGGATGGCTACATTCTGTGAATTTCTGCAGCAAGAGAGTATTTAATAAAAAACGAAAAACCTTAGATTACGGGATGTCGACGGTTTCGGTTTTTTAAAAAAACTAAAAACCTCGGTTCGGTTTCGGTTAACCTACAGCTCTAGCTACTACCTGTGAAAAGCCTGCATGTTAAATTTTAGCTTTTAACCCCATTACCAGCATAAAGCATGTACTGCTGTTAAAAAAATTCACACCCACAGCAGGAAGTTCATCCATGATGTGACATGATGTAATTTGCCAACTTCGATACATTCACACATCGTGATGATTCATTCAAACATACGTTTTGCAGTACTGTTAACTACGTGGAATGACTTAAGTTTAAAATACCTACAATTAAATATTTAAAATATAAGAATTGTAAATAATAATTTGACTAAAAAAGCAAGGTAACTTTAATAAACTTTGATGATGTGTCTCACTGTCAATCAAGCATTCACGTTCAGTCGGCAGGGACCAGTCTGGGGGGAATTTTAGGGAGATTTCATGTTTCCCTCTAGAAAAAATAGGGAGACTTCATAGGAAAGTGTGGAAAATTAAGAATATTTATGTACCACCCCCTGCCGCCTCTTCATATTTTTAGCTCATGTCCTCCATTAACGCCCGATTAATTCAGGTCCAGTTGTCTATGATGCATCTATGCAAGGTTAAATGAAAGTGTCAATGACACTGTAGCTCAACTTGACAAAGTTGAAGTTGGTCAGTTATAAATGAAATGGCAAAACTGAAGATCATTGGTACCAATGTTATTTGATGAAATTTCAACATGACAGCATTGTGTGTGCACAACGTCAAAGTAATCCATACATTTTTAAATGTAAACTGTAAGACTGGCTAAAGGAAGAATGTTGATACACAAATGCAGTATGTTCGGAGGTTATTGTAAATGGCAATTTTTTTCACAGAAATGAATGCTAATCAAAAGCTCTTATCTAAAGGTCTTTCCTAATGAGCACACCAAGTTCAAAAACAATCCTATGATAAATGTGGCCTGTAGGCCATGTCAAAGAATGTTGATGCACAAATGAAATAAATTCAAAGATTGTTGCTAACAGCAACAGTTTTTTGATGGAAATGAAAAGAAAATCAATAGCTCCTATCTTTGTCACCCTGCATAAGCATACAAAGTTTCAAAACAACCTGATAATGAATGTGCCCTCCGAGGCATGCCAAAGGAAGATGTTAATGCACAAATGCACTAAGTAGAAGGTCATTGCTTGTGGCAATGGGTTTTTTAAGGAAATTCATAAATATACCCTGCAGAGAGTGCAAAAGGGATAAGTTGATGCACAAATGCATTAAGTTCAAAGGCTGGTGATAACGACAATAATTTTTATGGAAATGAAAAAAAGCAATAGCTCACATCTAGAGGTCACCCTGAACACACATACCAAGTTTCAAAGTGATCCGATAATAAATGTGCCCTGAAGGGTGTGTTAAAGGGAAATATTGATGTCTGACTAAACTGAGTTCAAAGGTCAGCGGTCTCATTTTTTGACAGAAATGGAAGAAAATAGACAGCTCCCATATAGATGTCACCCTACACAAGCATACCAAGTTTGCAAGCAATCCAATCATAAATGTGCCCTGCAGGGTGTGTCAAAGGGAAATATTGATGCTTAACTGCACTAAGTTTTTACTAAGTTCATCGAAGGCCATTGCCAGTGGCAACATTTTTTGGCGGAAATCGAAGAAAATAGCTAGATCCCATCTAAAGGAAACACCAAACAGGCATACAAAGTTTCAAACCGATCTGATCATAAATGTGTCCTGTAGGGCATGCCAAAGGAAAATATTGATGCCTAACTAAACTAAGTTCAAAGATCGTTGCCAGCGGCAACATTTTTTGACATGGAAATGGAAGAAAATCGATAGCTCCCATCTAGAGGTAACCCCAAAACAAGCATGCCAGGTTTCAAAGCAATCCGATCATAAATGTGTCCAGTAGGGTGTGCCAAAGGGAAATATTGAGGTCTGACTAAACCAAGTTCTAAGAACGTTGGCCGCTGCAACATTTTTTGACGGAAATTGAAGAAAATCGATAGCTCCCATCAAGAGGTCACCCCAAACAAGCATACCAAGCTTCAAAGCAATCTGATCATAAATGCGACCTGTGAGGTGTGCCAAAGGAAACTGTGGACATACGTATGTATGCACGATTGTATGTTCGTATGTACGTACGCCAATGGACGAGAAGTGATGGCAATAGCTCAGCTTGACTTTGTCAAGTTGAGCTAAAAATCACAAAGTAATTATTGATTGAAAATCCCCCACTGCTACCCTCTCCTTCATGACCCTTCCCCTCTTCTTCGTGCCAATCACTCCCCCAAGCACCCTCCCGTGGTTGCTCCTAAGACTGAAAGTGTGAACAGGACCAGATGTAAGAGGGTTGCTTGGACGATACTTTTTCAAGATCCTCCATATGCACACTTGTGCCCTGTACAAAGCTTTTCTTGTCATCATTAAAGCCTTTTTTCATGTATTTCAATTCCATTCGTGTTTTTCTGAGAATAGAAGGCCAAAAGTTAAAAACAGTCGTCAGTGTTAGAAAATATGTCTGTTGTTTATACATTTTCGGCCGAGAATTTTTGGCATCCTACTTTCAAACTGGGTTATTTTGTTGAGTCGTGTAAGTCACCTATTTTCGTTTCGACACTTGAAGCTCCGAGTGAAACGAAACAAAATAGAAATAAAAAATCTGCAAAAGTGACAATGGACAATTGATTCTCCTGTGATTTCAAATAAATGGTCGCTTGTTTGAAGAAAGAAAATGCCCATTTATCACACGCAAGCACATTCGATTCTTGAAAATAATTGTTTTTATGTAAACATCGGATCACTCAGTTCAGCCTTTCCTCATTTTGGACAATTTTTAGAGGGCGACTTGTAATGAAATGAAATTTATTTTGCAGTAAACGTTTACATGAAGTATAATAAACAACTTGCAGAAATGTATAGAAATAAATCTAAAACTGCATGGAAACAGCATAGCCCTGGGGGCTGTCTTCCTGCCATTCCCATATTAAAGGATAATTAGTCCTGACATCAGAATTGTAAACAATTTGCATCCTTACGGGATTCATGAGGAGAACTTGTAATACATAATTATTTAACCCCTAGCCCAGTGCAAACAGAACACTGTTTTCACAAGAAAAGCTCTTAAATAGGATTTCCATTTATTTTCTTATCAGTCCTTTGACTTTCAATTCTAGCCTCAGGGACAAGGACATGGTACGCAGTGGAACGACTAAATGAGCTTACTCCAGTGGTAAACCATGGGCCCTGTTCCGGAGGCAAGAACAGAAATGAATACCCGCACAGTGCGATCTTTGAGAACAGTGCAGGCCAGACACGACTATTGCGTTAGGTAAGGGGCCGAAGTATTGCAGAAATTGCATTACAGAAATTGCTCCAAAATTTATGGTCTGATCAGCAAAACCTAGATTCTGGAGTGTTGAAATCTGAATGTGGAGATCCAGGCGAAATGGAAGTACAATCGAGGCAGGTAGGGTTATTACAAGAGACATCTGAATGGTATGAATTTAGAGCCTTGTCTATTATTGCCTTCTCAAATTGGGATCTATTGAGACGCTGGACTGATGGTTCTGTGTCATTCCAAATCCGTGGGAAAGAATGGAACGGGAGTTCGGCCGAGAAGCAAGTTCTGGGTTTTTGTGTGCGTATATTGCCAGACTGTCTAGTATTCATGACAGATGGGTTTGTATAAATTTAAAATGTGTTATCGAAGAACTCGGGTAGTTTATTAATAAACCAAGCATGCATGAACAGGAGATTGTGTCTCTGAATTTTAGTATACCACAGCTTTTGAAAGGGGATAGGTGTGTGAAGTATAGGATCATTTCGTTATCGCTCGATCACTCAGTTCAGCCTTTCCTCATTTTGGCCAATTTTTGGAGGGCAACTTGTAATCGCCACGACTATTTTTCAAGGCGACTTTGGGTCTAAAGGGCAACATAATCGCCCTAGTTGCCCTCACGGCTGGTCCCTGTCAGCCTTTCCTCATTTTGGCCAATTTTTGGAGGGCGACTTGTAATCGCTCGACTATTTTTCAAGGCGACTTTGGGTCTAGAAGGGCAACATAATCGCCCTAGTTGCCCTCACGGCTGGCCCCTGTCAGCTGGCAGTAAAGCCCACCAACACATGCAAACAAAACAAACCTGTGTGTTTGTGACCGAACGTGTCGTTTTTTCTCCATTTAAAGTGACAAAGTCGATTATTTATTAAGAGCATGATATAAATAAAACAAATATGTACTAGGGCTGGTAATCAGATTTATACCACTCGAAGAATAAGGGTTTTAACCATTCGGCAAGCTTAGTGGTTAAAACCCGTATGCTACTCGTGGTTTAAATCTGATTGCCGGCCCAAGTACCTATTTATTTATATATTTATTTTTTTTATTTTAGGGTTTAACAAAAATTTTGACCATCAGGGTCACCTTGTGATGGACAGTTTTACGGGTGGAGGAAGCCGGAGTACCCGGAGAGAACCACCGAGCAGCAGAGAGCAACTGTTCGACTCCCCAACGTACTAACTCCACACAAGCAGGGTTAGCGCTGGTTGAAGACAACTGCACCACTGATGTGCAGTATGCCTTACGGCACAGTGCTACCGGGCCCCATGTGAGCAATCAGGATTAAGTACCATGCCCAAGGACACAATGCCTTTACCAATGGTGGAGATCGAACCATGGTCACGCGTTGTGTCCTTGGACAAGACAATGGCCTACATGGGGGCACGATGACGCTGTGTACTAAGGCATACTGCACGTCGATGGCGCGCATGTCTTCAACCAATCTAACCCTGCTCAGTTTAGAGTTACGATGTAGGAGAGCTGACAGCTGCTCATCGTTGCTTGGTGGTTCTCTCTGGGTACTCCGGCTTCCTCCACCCGTAAAACTGTCACTGACATATGACCCTGGCTGTTAATGTGTCGTTAAACCCTAATAAAGAAAAAAAAAAAAAAAAACTTGAACCATGGAGCTTTCAGTTTGAAATCCAATACAATAACCACTGAGCTACAACACAAGATCAAAATTTATTATTTTAATTATTGTTTTTTTTAATTTAAAAAAGATTTCAACAAAACCATAGCAAGCCCGAAAATAAGCAGACTGTCATCTGCAGAATGCGGACCCCAGAGGGTGAATTTGGTGATACTACCCTGCACAGCAGGGTAGCATCACTAAATTTACCCACCGCAAACCTCAATCTGAATCAAGGTCTCAAGCCTAAACAGCAAGAGGTACAGAGAGGATAAATTGGCACACTGCATGGGATAGCATCAGCAAATTCACCCTCTGGGGACCTAATTCTGCAAATGACAGAGTGATTATTTTCAGGCTTGAACCATAGCATGTGAACCTTCATTGATGAGCTCATTCCAATGAGGAGGGGTCACATGATATAGTTTTGTGGAATTTTTTTTGTAAATATTGTTTTTATCAACTGCTCATTTTTAAATTACAGCAGGTGGATGTGATCAATTCATTAGGTAAAGACACAAGAGGCAAAGAATAGTTAATGTTTGTCAAATTCAGCTTATCATTTTCTCTTCCTAAATTCCAAGGACGAATTCCATCGCATGTTATGTTTATATCATCGAAGTGTGATAACTGTGTATGCAGATCTGACAATAATCTTCAATTATTATTACTTTGTTTATAGAGAGCTTTCCAATGGATGAAAAATGATAAATTTTAAGTAATTTGTATATTTTTTATACTTACCAATGGCCCAGACTGGCAGACTAGCTGGTGCAAACTCGATATTACCAAGGGCCAAACACAAATTTTGAACCCACCCCACCCCCAAAATTTTATTACAAAACCGAAAATTAAAAGTCCTATCTGGCCCTTCATACATTTACTCTCTGTCAGGAAGAGACTGGAATATTGGCACCAACATCATTCTTTGCAGATGAGCGTACTAATAATAACTCAGCGGGGAGGTATGAGTGCCCACTCATGGCAGGGAAAAATTCATATTGAACCCCCCCACACCCGCATTACTTGAATCGCTCTTGTGTTAGTCATCAATAGCATAGGAACTGCAGGGCTCCCTCACGTCTGACCGACTCCATAATGCCATTAAGGACGGAGAGGGACGTGATGAACAAATACACCATACAGGCTAGGTAAATATGGCGTCATTAATAGAGCTTATCGCTTCATATAACTAGTACCAAACCATACCGGTAGGAAGAGAATAACCTCCTCTAACCTACGGAATCATGCCCGATAGGACAACAAACTCAGCCTAGCCAGAGCAGCTAAAGGTCTTCCTATATGTGAAGACAATAAAAGGCTGATAACTGCGGCCTTAGAAATTCACAAAGGAGACTTACAAAGCTAGCCGTAGCTTACAAGTCGTCATCTCCGTGAAGACAGATATATCGGTGTAATTTGTGACCTTGAAGGCTCACGGAATGGAGACTTACAACTATTGTCGCGCAAGGTAGGGAATGAAGATCCGCTATTTAACAGCTCTAAATTCCCAAAGAGACAGCAGTCCCAAAAGATAATAAATTCAATTATGTCGCTGCATAATTACTGAAACAATCTTGCTCATGCTTCTAGCTAGGCTACTATGGGGTAAACAATATGACTCAAATCTATGACACCTATGAAAACAAACCGAAAAGCACTGTACCTTATCGGTTTTATTCCCAAAAGACAGTGGTCAGAGCCTAGCTAACGTAGCTAGAAGTCTTCCTCTCCGTGAAGACAGATATCTCGTTGTAACTAGCGACTTGAAAGCTCACTAAACGAATACTTACAACCATCACCGCGCAAGGTAGGGAATGACAAGCCGCTATTCTAACAGCTGTAATTCCCGAAGAGACAGTAATCTCAAGGTAGCTACGCAGTTATGAGTCTTCGTCTAAATGAAGACATATCTGTGCCACTTGCGGCCTTGAAAGCTCACTAAATGAAGACTTACAACACTAGCCATTAAGAAAAGACCGCTGTAATAGTACATAAGGCTACTATGGCATTCACAATGACATTAAATGTCTTGACGTCAAGGAATACAACACCGAGAAAGAAAAGACGTACCTATTCCCTCCAACGGCTCTATTCCAAACAAGACAGATGTCTCAGCCTATCTATGCACTATTCGTCTGACTTCAGGACGAAAAACAGTTGGCCATCAATACCCTGCAGTGCCCTCCAAAAGCAGGTTATTAATTGTTATATTATCTATAATATTATTATTTAAGTTTGAACAAACTTGAGTCTTACCCTCCAACAGATGTTGTATACGAAATATGAAAGGATTCTGACTGGTGGATCTGAAGAAGATTTTTAAAGAAATTTTCTATTATTGTACTAAGTTAACATTTTGGCTCCCATAGGGAGCCCAAATATCAACCCATGGACTAGGATTGAACAAACTTGAATCTAACCCTCCTAGAGATGTGGTATACCAAATATGAAAGCATTCTGACAACATGGTCTGAAGAAGATTTTAAAAACAAGTTGGAACAGGACCCAAACATTTCAGGCTTAGTATAAATATTTTTTTTCCATGTCAAAATTGAACAAAACGCATAAAATTACCCCAAAAATGTACGAATTTTGGTCCAAAATTTCGGAGTCCAAACCTGACCCCAAATTTTTTTTTCATCTCAAAATTTAACAAAATGCATAAAAACACAATTTTTTTTCCCAAAATTTCCAAGTCTTGAAACGACTCAAACTTTTCAGGCTAAAAAATTTTTTTTTTCGTCTCAAAATTGGACAAAAAACGCCTAAATCTTTTTAAAAAAAAAAATAATAAACACCATCAATAGTCATGCCTGATGTTATCAATGTTAAAAAAATATTGGAGGGGGGGGGATACCCAGGGTGGGGGGGGGGGGGGGGGGGGAGATGGGAAGATACACTAGTGGGGGGGGGGGGGGGTAGATGTCTAGTGTATCTTCCCCTGCAGGGGGTGGGGGCCGATACACAGGGGGGGGGGGGGGAGATACCGTGGGACACAGGACCCAAAATTTTGAGGCTAAAAATTAGGGGGGGGGGGGGGGGGTTTCGTCTCAAAATTTAACAAAATTCTGAGTGGCCGATCTGAAGAAGAAGATTTTTAAAGAAATTTCCTCAAATTGCACTAAGTTAAACTTTGGGCTCCAATAGAGAGCCCAAATAATAACTGAGGGACCCGATTTGAACAAACTTGAATCTGGCCACCCTAGAGATGTTGTATACCAAATATGAAAGCATTCTGACTGGTGGATCTGAAGAAGATTTTTAAAGAAATTTCTTCATATTTCAGTAAGGCCACACAAAGTAGATCTTCTGTTTCTCAGGCCATTATTTGTGAAATTGCATGCGGGTGAGCGTTTTTTTATTTTATTTTTTATTTCAGTAATTACTTCTTTGCCATCAAAAGTTCATGTTCTTGGTTCAAGTTCTAGGCCTCATAATCTACAGAATAGCATGGGTGGTGGTGTATTTCATCCCTTGAGTACAAGAAGGCTTTGCAATGCTAAAGCATTGCAAAGCCTTCTTGCACTCAAGGGACAAATTCATCAATTTTTTTAACTTGGGTAAAATATCAGACATAAACCATTTAATTTTAATTTTTTTTAAGTTTAACTTGGTTATAAAAAGAGAGCATGCGGCAACCAAAAGGACCATGCGGGAGGGCCTGAGAAACAGATTTTTATTTTTTTAGGCCTAAGTTCAGTAAGTTAAAAGAAATTAGCGTACTTGATGATGCGGTTTGAAAAAACCTTTACCCATCGTAGACGATATCAAAATTTATTATTTTAAAAGTAAGTTATAAGATTTTTCCAAAAATTTCTACAAAACAATATCATGTGACTCATCATTGGAACATGCTCACATGATATAGCTTAGTTAAAATTTTTGAAAATTATTTTTTCAACTGCTGAATTTGAATATTACGTGGGCACATGGAGACGATTCCTTTTGAAAAGGAATAATATTCATTCGGGGATACAGTTAAACAAGAGGCCCCACGGGGGCCTGAAGTGCTCATCTTGAACAGAACAAAATATAAACAGAGTCCAAGAATGAGTCTACATTAAGCAATCCATCTCCATAGGATACACTGTCAATCCTTGAGTTCCTCAGCAGTGACAAAAATAATCCGGGCATCATGCTTTTTCTTCAGTTGATCATAATGTAAAATGATGAGCTCCCCTATGAAGCCCCTTGATACAACCTATGTGGATTAATCTTAGTTACACACCTCTAGAGGTACTGAATACAAAATTTTCAATTCTTCAGCAACATGGCCAATTCCGAATCCCATAGGGAGCCCAAATATTAACCCAGGCTATCGATTTGAACACAGTTGAATCTGACTTCCCTGGAGATGTTGTGTACCAAATATGAAAGCATTCTGACTGTTGGATCTAAAGAAAGAAATTTTAAAGAAATGTCTTCATATTGCACTGAGTTAAAATTTGGGCTACCATAGCGAGCCCAAATATTGATCTATGGATCCGATTTGAACAAACTTGAATCTGCCCCCCCCCCTACCCCCTCTAGAGATGTTGTATACCAAATATGAAAGCATTCTGACTAGTGGATCTGAAGAAGAAGATTTTTGAAGAAATTCCCTCATATTAAGTTAAATTTAAGGTTCCCATATGGGGCCCAAATATTAACCAAGGCACTCGAATTGAACAAACTTGAATCTGACTCCCCTAGAGGTGTTGTATACCAAATATGAAAGCATTCTGACTGGTGGATCTGAAGAAGATTTTTAAAGAAATTTCCTTACATCGCACTAAGTAAAAATTTGGTCTACCATAGCAAGCCCAAATATATACCTAGGGATCTGATTTGAACAAACTTGAATCTGACCCTCCCTAGAGATGTTGCATACCAAATATGAAAGCATTCTGGCTGGTGGATCTGAAGAATAAGATTTTTTAAAATTATCCTCCTTACTGAACAACCAGCAGGGTTACCCGGCGTTGCTCGGGCTGAGGAGAGTATTCTCCCTTAATCTATACTATATTTTGCTGGTCATAACTGTTGGTGCCCCCCTACACCCCCACCCTGGCACTTTTTTAAACCTCACCATTAGATTCCTGGTAAAAAATTACCCCTAGTAGACCCCTTTGAAGACCTATATCGGTGAGAACAATTTTGGTCATAACTTTTGGTGCTCCTCTACACCCCAACCCCACCCCGATACTTTTTTAAACCTCACCATTAGATTCATGATAAAAACATACCTCTAGTAGACCCCTTTGAAGACATCTATCGGTAAAAAAAAATGTTGGTGCCCCTCTAAACCCCCACCTCAACATCCACCCCACCCTGGCACTTTTTTAAACCTCACCATTAGATTCCTGGTAAAAAATTATCCCCAGTAGACCCCTTTGAAGACCTATATGGGTGAGAACAATTTTGGTCATAACTTTTGGTGCCCCTCTACACCCCTAGCCCCACCCCAATACTTTTTTAAACCTCACCATTAGATTCCTGAGAAAAACATACTCCCAGTAGACCCCTCTGAAGACATCTATCGGTAAAAAAAGATTTGGGTCTTAACTTTTGGTGCCCCCCTACACCCCCACCCCACACACTTAAACCTGACGATGACATCCGCCATAAAAAAGTACTCCTAGTAGACTCATTTTGGACACTGGGGGTGGCCCCATATTCATTTCTATAGCGGACAGACAGACATACATGCATACATACATACAGACATTCTAAAATATAGTGTAGAAAGAAAGTTAAAATTTGGGCTTCTGTAGTAAGTCCAAATATTAATCGAGGAACTTGGTTTGAACAATCGTGAATCTGACCCTCATAACAATGATGTATACCAAACATTAAAAGATTCCTAGAAGTGGTTCTGAAGAAGAAGATTTTTAAAGAATATTTCCTATATTAGCCTATGTTAAAAATTTGGGCTCCTGTGTTGAGCCCAAATATGAACCAATGGGCTTTATTTTAACAAACTTGTATCTGATCCCCCCCCCCCCCCTCCCCCCATGAATGCTGTATATCGAATATCAAAAGATTCTGATGATTGGTTCTGGAGAAAAGATTTTTTTAAATTTTTGCAAATATGCTGGCTCAGCATTTTTTCGATGCTCATTACAGAGCACCCTAACATAACCGATGGCAATTCTTTTTACCATTCAATTCTACTGGTCCTAAGGATACTTCATACCAAATAACAGCTCTATGTTCCGTGTGGTTTGGGTAATATGGGTGTTTGAAAATATTTCTATTTTCAGCTCCCAGGGTTCCCATGAGGATGCGGAATGTTTTTTTTTTTATGAGGCAAGTACTTATGACCCAATAATACCACATACCAAATTTGGTTCAAACCGGACCATCAGTTCAGAAAATAGAAATTTTGGGCGGGGGCAAAAATCTTACCCCTCCCATAACAAGGCCAAATATTGCTTCACGAACTTCATTTATTTATTTATTTATTTATTTATTTATTTATTTATTTATTGATGTTTAAGGTCACATATTTATGCACAATGGCTAATCATGACCGTGACAGTTTTAAGGGTGGAGGAAGCCAGAGTACCCGGAGAGAACCACCGAGCAACGACGAGCAGCTGCCAGCTCCCCAACATCGTAACTCCGCACTGCAGCACAGGCAGGGTTAGATTGGTTGAAGACATGCGTACCATCGACGTGCAATACGCCTTAGTACACGGCATCATCGTGCCCCCACATGGGCAATGGAGATGAAGTGTCTTGCCCAAGGACACAACACGGTTGCCGCAGGTGGGATTCGAACCGAGGACCTCTCAGCTTGCAGCTCTACCTACTGAGCCACCGTGCTCCCACGAACTTGATTTGAACAAAATTGATTCTACACCTTAAAAGGAAGATCCATAGCAAATATCAAGTCACACTGGTTCATGAGAAGAAGATTTTAAAAATATTTTGGAGCATTTTTCCCCACTCCCTACCTATGGGGCTGGGCAAGTTGAGTTGAACAAAAATGCAATGCCCCAATGGTACCATCACTCACACAAACTTTCACTTGAAATGGCCCAGCGGCTTTGGAGGAGAAGACCAAAACATGGTGTTGACGAACGGTGGATGGACGGACAGCTGAGATTAGCTCAGCTTGACTTTGTCCAATGAGGGGCCAGAGGCTACATGTATGTTTTGTAGACAAAAAATGAAAATACTTAGTCAATTAGGAAATGATGTCCATTTGTATAAGGTGGACAGATATGATAAATAAGATTAATTTATTTCTACTTCAGAAACTACCTCCATCAAAAATCATTCCCATATTAGAGATGTCATGAATGATATTTTTCATAATGAGTTATTTGAAGGTGATTATGTTATTAGAGAATGCAGTCAGAGCAGCACGAAGTGTGGCTCATGAAGTTAGCTCTTTCGGTAACACACATACGTATGCAAGGAAATACACAATTTCCAATGAAACAGTATATCTAACAAACTGAAAATTGTGTCTTCCGGTTTGCCCATCGGGGGAGGCCATTTTTTCGTTCAATATTGAATTCTGGGATAGTTGAAAATAAAAATAGCAACAAAAACAAGAGAACCGTGTGTTGGCCACGTCAATCTTCTGAATAAATGCCATTATTCCTTTTGACTTGAACAATGGCATCCTAGAATTCAGTATTAAATTGATTTTTGTTACTTAAAAATTTTAAAATCCTACTTTTGACCAAAAATCTTTTCTCTTTACAGTTAAAACTAGAAGTCCTGTCCCGAATAGTGCGCTTATCTAGGCTTAATTGTGCGTTGGAAGTGCGTGCAATTGCCATATCGAATGGCATCCAAAGCAAGGGCAGGTTCTCTTGGTTACTCATAGCAAACACATGCAATGTTTCTGCCAATGGACCTCCGGGTTACCCAGAGGTCCATTGGCTGAAACATTGCTTGTGCACAGGCTGTATGTACAGAATTTGATACCTTTACTTGGGCCATAACGCGTACATTAACGCGCATATCAACGTGCTATTTGTGCGCATTTCATGACAGGACTTCTAGTTTTAACTGTAGGTTTACTGCCACTACCAAAAGTTGACAAAACTACCAGCAGTGGCCAGAATCATTTTCTTTCAATTTTACGATACAATAGTGTCCTTTGGGACTGCAGTCTCTTCTAGGTCTAACCTAATTCATATTATTACTCTCGAAGCAGCATCCAATATTTTATTCAAGCCAAAACAGCCATGAATGAAAGTGTCAATGACACTGTAGCTCAACTTGTCAAGACAAAGACATGCACATGTATAGTATGTGACACAGCAATGACAAGCATCTAGGTAATGACCTGATAACAAAGGTACATATAAAGTATTGTAACAGTCTGTACATAAATACTGACCGTTGCCTGTAACAAATGTATAGGTAAAGTATTGTAAAGGTGGGTGACAGTCAGATGCTAAACTAGAAAAGAAAACTTTGAGTCCCAGAGTGGGTCTGACTGAACCCCAAAATATTTGTTCTCATAGCACAGTGATAACAAAGGCACCCCAAAACACACTCGTTCCTGTCCCAAGGTGAAAACAAAGGTACCCAAGAAGTTTTGTGAAGATCAGTTCATAAATACGAGCTGTATAGAACTTGTGACAAAAAACTGATTGGACCTAATTTTGGTACAAAATGGCCACTGGCAGCCATCTTGAATTTTGGACCGTACCCAGAAACACTCATTCTCGTCCCAAGGTGATAACAAAGGTACCCAAGAAGTTTTGTGAAGATCAGTTCATAAATACAGCCTCTACCCTGAGCCGTATTGACATGTGTGCTCACATTGTGTAAGTAGCACTGAATAAATCAAAGTTCATCTAATTTGCATAATTTCTGCACGAAAAAAAACCCCTAACAATATGTGATGTATTCCATGTTACTAAACATTCATACAAAAATTTATTCAAATCAGAACTTTCATACAGAAGTTCTGTACAAAAGACTGATTGCACTAATTTTGGTACAAAATGGCTGTTGGTGGCCATTTTGAATTTCGGACCACACCCCAAAACACTCGCTCTCATCCCACGGTGATAACAAAGGTACCCAAGAAGTTTCGTAAAGATTGGTTCATAAATATGGCCTCTAGTCTGAGCTGTATAGAAGTTGTGTACAAAAAACTGATTAGACCTAATTTCGGTACAAAATGGCCACTGGCAGCCATCTTGAATTTTAGACCGCACCCAGAAACACTCGTTCTCGTCCCAAGGTGATAACAAAGGTACCCAAGACATTTCGTGAAGATCAGCTCATAAATACAGACTCTAGTCTGAGCCGTATTGACATGTGTACTTACTGTGTGTAAGTCGCACTGAAAAAATCAAAGTTCATCTAATTTGCATAATTTCTGCACGAGAAAAAAACCCGTATTATATGTGATGTATCCCATGGTACTAAACATTCACTCAAAAAATTATTCAAATCACGCGGCGCTTTCATATGGAAGTTCTGTGCAAAAATCTGATTGCACCTAATTTTGTACAAAATGGCTGCCATCGGCCATCTTGAATTTCGGACCGGACCCAAAAACACTCGTTCTCGTCCCACGGTGATAACAAAGGTACCCAAGAAGTTTCGTAAAGATCGGTTCATAAATACAGCCTCTAGCCCGAGCCGTATTGGCATTTGCACTAACAGTGCTGAAAGTAACACCAAAAAACATCAAAATTAGTCTAATTTGCACAATTTATGCACGAGAAAAAAACCCGTATTATATGTGATGTATCCCATGGTACTAAACATTCATACAAAAAATTATTCAAATCAGAGCTTTCATAAGGAAGTTCTGTACAAAAAACAGATTTCTGCATCGTCGGTACAAAATGGCGGCTGAAAGCCATCTTGAATTTCGGACCGCACCCAAAAACACTCGTTCTCGTCCCACGGTCATAACAAAGGTACCCAAGAAGTTTCGTAAAGATCGGTTCATAAATACGGCCTCTAGCCCGAGCCGTATCCAATTGTTGACGTACGGACAGACAGACAGATGGACAGACGGACGATGGGCCATGACAAAAGCTCAAATTTGGCTTCGCCAAAGTTGAGCTAAAAATGAATAATTTTTCTATACTTACTGCAAAGGTATCACAGTTTTCCTCCGACCAAAGTCCATGTAAAAAACAAACCTCTCAATGGAAATGAACAAGAACTGCACAAATGTTATAATATTGCCAGCACCTGGTTCCACACTAGAAAAAGAAATTAATATTTATAATTACACGACAGAAAAAATCTGGTATTTAATTCTCTAAAACACTCGACAGAAGAGTTGATGTACTCGAGTATTACTTATCTATTCTGTTTTTATCAAAATCGAGTTGATATTTCACTGCTCTCTCATTGTTGTATATAAATAGCACAGGTAGGTTGATATGATTCCAAATACCTGTTCGCGATAAAAATAGAAATGGTATTTCCAACTTGTTCCTTCCTTTAGGTTCCCTGTTCCAATGATTAGGAACTGTTCAAATATAACAATTAACTACAACATGAACAAGTAAGTTAATGCACATTGCTTCAGGGACCGACCTGGGCATGCTCCAGTGCGTATTTGGTTCTGAAACATCAGGACCTGGCTCTTAAATCTCAGAAATAGGCTTCTCAGTTGGCGCGCAACTTCTCAGATCATATTTTGATATTCTTTCGATGGATAATCAAGAGAGACACTCTTACATATATTATATATCTGATTATCATTTATCATTGTTGTAGAGTGCTTAAGTTAATACTTCAAGTCTTAATTACCAAGCATTAACCTTCACTGTGGTTTCTGATCAAGTCTTGGCTGCCTAAATAGGCAGCCAAGACTTGATCAGAAACCACAGTGAAGATTAATGTTTGCTATAGTGTACTAAATTAAAATGATGAGAGCTATTACATACTTGCTGTGTGTGTTACAAACAGCAGTGTGACTCCGTAAATTGAAATCTGGCGCATGAATTGAAAAAATAGGCTCCGAGGCTAGAGCGTATTTTAAATAGTCCTGATCGGTCCCTGTTGCTTTTTATATATACAGTGGAGCCCACTTAATTGGATATCTCTTAATTGTATATTCCTGTTAATTGAATATAATTTTCAAACACAAAACCATTTACCACACCTTCAGTACAAATTTGATCTGTTAATTGCATATGGGTTGTAGAGTAAACTCCTGTTAATTGTATATAAATTTTTGTAATATGTCAAAAGAATGACTGTGACACGCACCAAATTCCCCTTATTCATCAACCTTTTTAGCCTCACTATATCCAATACAGGCATTTATTCTATTATATCTTGTTTGACAGAGCTCTATGAGCTCTGTCAAGCAAGATATAATAGAATAAATGCTCAGTTTACCTCCAGAACACAGGAAACTGACCAAATTCCTGTTAATTGTATACTCCTGTTAACTGAATAATTTTCCCTGGCAACATGGATATTCAATTAACAGGATTCAGGATATGTTGAAATTAAATTTATTTTGTTGCTTATGAATACCGGTATGCTGGGTTTTTTTCCAAAAATTTGTAATAAAGCAAAGAATTTGCAAATAATTGTTGCTGTCATAATAATAAAGCAATAATTGGCTTTCCGTGAGGTTGAAAGCCTATGGCCTTGGTGTGGTGAATATTATTTTTCTCAGGTTAATAATTCCTTGTATTAGCCTCAAGGAAATTCAACAAGAGGACCTATGGGGCCTCAGGTCCTCACATGACCAAAGATGTTTAAAGAAGAATTTAATTACCATCTATGGCTAGTTAACAATACAGAGGAATGAGGATATTTAATCATATATGCCAGATGATTTTTTTCTAGTATTGGGATGCTACCATAGAAAAAATGCCCCGATTTTCAATAATGCAAAACTAGGGAGTCCAAATATATACTTAGGGACTTAACTTGAACAAATGTGAAGTATGTTGTTTACCCAGTGACGCATGGGAAAGGCGCGCGATCGCTCTCGCGCATCATCGCTCATGCAAAAATTGTTCAAGATGCACGAATAATCGCTCGCCTATATTCTTGGGTGTTTTTTATCCATTTGAGTTGTGTCAACAGAAATATTCAATTAATTTTTGATGTTGGAAAATTTTTAATCACTCACAATTTGATGCGTTCAAAGTACAATTCCAAACAATTTCCTTTTCGTCGTTATGAACATGACACACAATCGTACTCTTATACATCCATGCTACCAGTAAGAGGGTTGTACATTGACAACTCGCCCAGACCTTACTCCTGCCAGAAAACGAACACGCATGTTCAGATCTAAAAAAAGGTGGTCATTCTGAGATCTGAGAAACGTTTTAATACTTCTGTATTTTTTTTTTTATCAAAGACATGCAGAATGTTGCCCCGTTCCTTATTTTCATTTACACACATGACACCTGTTGCTCCAATTCACCAGTGACACAAATTAATGTGCCTGATTTGGAATTTACACATCCAATTTCCACGATTTTAATAATCTGCCATTTAAAATCCAGAACTAATTTCAGTGGGTTACATATATTTTCACCGTCAAAATTTCCATCGGTGTTCAGTTGTATTCGTTTCGAAGGATGCTTGTCAATGGAAATTTCGAAATAAATTTTTGTACATGCCATAATATATAGATTACTTCAGATTTTCTAAAAGTTCATTTCCGGAATTCTGGTAATACATTTAATAAACAAACACTAAATTTCAAGCTAGCAATTTTATTCTGAACCACAGGCAAACAATAACATTAACTTAACTTAATTTAGAAAAAAAAATACACTTTGAATGTAAGCGTATTAAAAAAATGAAGATAAACATTGAATCAAAATCACTCTCCTAACATTTTTCACTCTCGCAAACTTGATTTGAGGTAAGTGATTTTCCACTCGCCTTCATTTTGCTCCCATTCGTCACTGTTTATCAAACATCACTAGCTTCCGATTGGCGGTTCTGGAGAAGATGATTTTGAGAATATTACACACACACCCACAGGGAATGCAAATATCAGCCCAGGGACTTTATTTGAACAGAAATGAATCTGAAGAGGGTCCCTCCACATTTCCCAATTCAAAATTCAAAGATTTTCAAGCAAGCCACAAAATAAGCAAACTGTCATCTGCAAAATGAGGTCCCTAGAGGGTGAATTTAGTGATGCTACCCTGCATAGCAGGGTAGCATCACTACATTTACCCTCTGAACCTCAATCTGAATCAGGATCTCAAGAATAAGCAGAAAGAGGTACCCAGAGGATAAATTGGTCCACTGTACGGGATAGCATCAGCAAATTCACCCGCTGGGCACCTTATTCTGCAAATGTCAGACTGCTTATTTTCAGGCCTGTTTTCAAGGACCATTGGTGCCATTTTGGCACTGAATTCCAGGACTTTCCAGGACCTCCCACACAATAACTTATTGGTGCAAACAATATTAACATACATGCACTGCATGTAATTTTTCTGTTTTTTTATTTCGAATGAATCAAAGTTTCCTGAAGTATGTGAAATATTTGTATGTACATTTTCTTGTATTCAGACGATACTCTGTGTAACAGATGCATTTTTAGCATCTTTTTAATTCTATTCAGATTTTTTATGATTGTTATGAACCATCGTAATTTTCGCGGGTTTTCTGGTCATGTGATCAGAAGGAGGCAGATTTCTTTGTTATGAAAGCGTGAATGATTTTTTCTTGGTGTTCGGTTTGAAAATAATTGGCATCTGTCTATTTGTCCTTGATTGTTTTGTGATTTCATTGCTACACAATGTAATAGGTCAGTATTTAATTCATAGAATGTGTTTCTCTGTCAATTTATTCAATTTAGTGATTTTTTGTAGATTCGGTCATTTCGATTCCATGGTATCCTATTTTCGTTCCATTGTATTGCATTCATTTAAAATTGTTGAGCAAATTGCATGAATGGTTATGGATTACTATTTTACAGCTAACACACAGCACTGTATGGTTGATGTATGGTATGGATGGTTGGTGATATGATGATGATGAGAGAGGGAATTAGATCCACAATCTGGTAAGCATTTTTGTGTGTGTGGAGTAAGTTCAGTAACCTTTTTCTTTCAGGGGCTTCAATTACGTCATTGTTCAAGTATGTTATAGTTTATTTTAATTCCGCTATGTGCAATATTTTAATCAAAGAGTTGTGATATGTGATAATACAGAATAGGCCTAGTACAGAGTAACAATGATAATAATATATTTATTATCATTGCTATTCTGTCAGCTTCTACAGAGGGCTCTGAGGTTATTTGTGCCTTTGGGGTTGTAAATATAAAATGCGGCTGCTTCCGGGATTGTGGTGGTTTACCTGGGTGCCCCAGCTTTCTTCTTGCATGGAGATAGCTGTTTTGTGTAAAGCCTGTAGGTTGGGGTACGTATGTAATACGTACATAATTATGCAAAATATGTGTAATGATTGAAGCTAAAAACAAATATCAGAGTTGTATAGAATCTGTGCGGCATTTATGTAATCATTTGTATTTTCAGATTCCCTTATTGATGTTGTAAATAAATTTTGAAAGATACTGAGAGTTAGTTGTGGCACAGCCCATCTGGTCATTATCCTTCCATTAATATAATGCCTGTAATGATGGACTGTTTCACTCTGTACTAGTACTCAAACGATTAGTCGGCAAACCAGTAGTCGACTCTCAATTGTGCAGTCGACTAGTCGGAGGAGTTCAAGCTTTTAGGTAAATAGTATCCCTTCTGTGCCACTGTCAGACAGTTTGAATAGCAATATTGGGCAATCAATGTATACATCTATTGCCATCTAATAGTAGTGACAGTAGTTTGTTTTAACTGGTACTAGTAGAGTGCTGAATTATTTTGAGCTATCAGGATATGTTATTAATTTGCCTTGTTGCAATTTATGGGAGAGTGCCTATAGGCACTCTCCCATAAATCGCAACAAGGCAAATTAAATAAGACTATATAATTTCACTCTTAGTATAATTAGAAGCACATTAACAGAATAATGTTCCAGTAAGTTGCTGTATATGAATGCCCAAGTGAATCCAAATTTGGACCTTCAGCACTCTACCGGAACAGCAACACTGTTATAATAAGGAGACAAGTTATCACCAATGACTAGTTGAAGTCGACTTGACTTTTGGGTATTGACTAGTCGACTTTGGAATTCTCTAGTTGTTTGAGCACTACTCTGTACAAGATGAAAATACTCTATATCATTATCCAATCAGCATCGTGATTAGAGATGATTGTTGTGTTTTTAAATGTACAAAATCTGGAATACTGCTATCATGCATCCGGTAACAAACAATCTGCCAGAAACACAGCATTTATTCAAAATACAGAATGTAATACACACCCAGTAATGGGCATTTTCCAGGACTTTCAAGGACTCTTGTCAAAAACAAGCAATTTTCCAGGACTCTGAAGGCCTTGAAAACAATTTTCAACTTCCAGGACTTTCCAGGTTTTTGAGGACTTGAGGGAACTTCCAAGGATGATGTATACCAAATACCAAAAGATTCTGATTGCATCTCAAGAAGCAAATTTTTAAAGATTATTCGGCAAATTGGAGATGTGAAAAATCTGGCCATTTTTCTTTGGCACTAAGAAAATTCTCGAGTAGAATCCGGGAGAAAGGTTGTTCTTGACCACCTCGATCTCCTGCATCAGAAGGCCCAGATGCAGGGACCCCGAGATGGGAGGGGCACCCGTGATAAACAGGGTGCCGATGGAAGGACAGTTGCAGACCTGATTGGATGACGTCGAGGACCCAAGGATCCGATGTTATCTCTGTCCAAAGGTCGAAAAACAGTGACATCCTTCTCCCGACTGGATGCGATTCGATGTGAGGACCTTGATTTGCGGTCTTGATGAGACCCCGAGAGAAATCACCCCTCGGAAAGCAACAGAGTCTTGAGACTTTCCTCCCTGAGGCTGCCGCTGAACGTGGTCATGTTGATACTTCTTCTGAGCATGAGCAAACACAGACGAACGCCGTGCAGCCTGCATGGCCGTCGTGGCTGGGCACTTGGTGGGCCTGGAATGATCACCACCCACGGCAGCAGGTTGGTCCAGTTGCCACAACAAAAGTTGGTCCTTTAGAATGACAAAGAACCTTGTCACAGACAGCCCCCATGGGACCATGGAAGAGCTAAGGTCCAACCCAAGAAGCAGACCTCTGAACAGCACGCTGCTCAGAAGGAAGGGATGGAGAAGTGACCAACACT
Organism: Pictodentalium vernedei; assembly: GCA_031216915.1. NCBI lineage: Eukaryota > Metazoa > Mollusca > Scaphopoda > Dentaliida > Dentaliidae > Pictodentalium > Pictodentalium vernedei. The sequence goes on from CM062296.1 coordinate 40,536,601, forward strand.
ATACCCCAGTGTGCAAGCTCCAAATTAGCCCTGTTGCAAGTGTGAGCGTTTGTCAGATACATAAGAGCCCGAGACAAAACACGCAAAGGTGTCTAAGCAGGGATCAAAATACTTTTTTTTATTTGCATAGCAAAATTTGAGATATTTTAAAAAAATCTATAGCATTTTTTGAAAATTGTGTAGCATTTTTATGTTTCAAATTCAATATACAATAATAATGAGTGCTTTTGTTCCTTAAAAAGCATTTGAACTTACATATACATGTATATTATATCTCACATGACTTCCTTGCATTCTGAATGGCTGAAAGATGATACCCTATTTCGTGTAGTTTGAATCCACAGAACTGACCAGGCACTACACCCAGGCACTACACGTTTTCTATTTTTAGCACACTACTATATCAGTTTTTTTTTCATACTGGGCGAATAAAACTGATCAGGCTAAATTTAAAAATCGATTCACAGAGGCACAACATCCACAAAACGACCCGGAAAGAAATCTTTGTAGAAAAATGTATCGCTTTTCCATTGTTGAAGTCACATTTTTCGAGGCGTTCATTTTATTCCTTGAGAAGATGATCCATATCTCGTTTCGAAGAGAATGCATGATCCATACCTGGGTCCAACTTTCATGAGAACGCATCCGGATATGAAAAATCGTTTGTTTCGCTGCTCATATTATTTCGCTATTTAATTGTATGTTTTGGGCAGTAAACGAATAAATAATGGAATTCAATTGAATCTTTGGAGTTTGTATCCCGTGCTGACCCATTCGGTAATGTATATGTGTGACAAATGTGTGGAAATTATCAAACTGCGTTGTCAAATTTCGAAAGTTTTCATTTGCGAGTTGCGTGATTCTAAAATACACAGTTCCGTTTGGGGGAAATGTTTTGTTTACCCTTGCCGACCAATTCAAAATCTGTCTTCTGCTCATATCAATAATCCAAGTTTGACGTGTTTTGGAAGAAGAAAATGTTTTTTAAAAACTACATGGTATTTTTTTTCTATGTATCGCTGGTTGGTAGGGCTGCTACCTTGGTAATAGATTAACAAATCGGACAGATGTTTTTCTTGATGGGTGTTCGATATAATATAAGAATTAGTGCATGTCTTGTCATTGACTACGCCCATCTAGTGCCCAGTGAGGTGGTGTAGTTCCCTCCGCTTCGCGGCGGGAACTACACCACCTCACTGGGCACTATATGGGCGTAGTCAACACCAAGCCATGCACTATTCCTTAAATATTAGTGGTACGCCTATTTGAACATAAAAAATACAAAGAGATTGGGTCTGTAAATTTCTATAGTATACAGACGTGGAATCTTTAACTCTTTCACTGCTGTAGCTTTCAAAGTTTCAAGTGGTTTGATTCATGCATTACCGGTACATACATGTACGGCACAGACATACTGATTTGGTACCTTGTCAGTGTGCGGGTGGACTTCTATCCCCAATTAACTTTTTTACCTGAGTGGATACTTGAGGACTTGGATGCAAATCGGCAGTTCATGGACCACCATGTATTCTACCTGGTGGTCCATGAACAGCTGATATGCCATTGAGCCATCAAGTTTCTACCAGACAAGCAGTTACAAGTAGAAGTTAGGACCAATGCCTATTGTCCACCACGATATAGAACTTGAGAAAGTGCATCACATTTCGCTATGCATATTTAATGATTGCATAGCTTTTCCTGAATTTTGCATAGTGAAATGCGATGAGATACCGCCTATTTTGATCCCTGCGCCTGAGAATCATCAAACTCCCCTGGCGGGAGATAGGAAGCAAGGGCAGTGACAACGTGATCCGTGAGAGACAACATGCCCAGCATCTCTCAGGAAAGGCCCACCATAGATTCTAATACCAACATCGGGAGAACTGCCGACTTTGGCTGAGTCAACCTGAGGGAAGAAGGATCCTCGTCTACAGTAGTCAACCACTGGAAGACTGGTGGACAGGCAGATTCGTAGACATGAATCTGCATTGGAGGCAGAAAGGCATCACATTGAGAAAAGAAGGAACATAGCTTATAACCCTTCATTTGAACGAGATCGTTGAGGTAATAAGCTATATTTTTGACACAAAAAAATTAGTGCTTCAAGAATTTTATTTTGAAGTGTTGTCTTCTTGTCATGTTAGGTAAAGGGTTGATGAAGGGTTGTATTGTCGAGAAAATAATAACTTGTGTTGATATGGGGCCCCATGGCAACACATGTAGTACTAGATATTCCTCTCGAAAAATGTTTACAATTTTCAGAGCAAACACCCACAAAAAATACTTTCAGTTTATTTTTCTATTTATAGTTTTTAAACTGAATTTTCAAACTGATAACAGCCTCCAGGTAATTTTGATTTTAGGCTTAGATTTAGTGGCTAGTTCTAACTAGGACCTTTTGGTTATTACACTCCCTGTAGGTCCTACAAAGCCCCCATTTAAACAGTATCATTATTTGCACAGCATGGACCATCTTCTCCCCCACCCCAACAACATATCGATGAATACTAGTGTTCAACCAATTATCGGAAACAGCCACCACAATCTCTCTAGACGCACCTTTACGGGATATACAAGTTAAATGACATGTAAAGCTTACAATTGAGCATACTTGCGGCAATGGCCAGTTAATACTGGAAAAGTGAAGGCTGCACACCATTGACTCAGGTCGCAGTAAAATTACCAATCGCACGCACTTGGACGGTAAACGTTGCTCTGAGAGCCACGTTTACCGCCCAAGTGCGTGTGACTGGTAATTTTACGGCGACCCCAGTCACCGAAGTTTAACACTGTGAAAAATGTTCAGTTTAATGTAGTTCTTTCAAGTCTCGACTTGTCTAGTGGTGCACGGTATTACAATCGGAATCGGCGCCGGAATCGGCCGATTGTGAGCTCAAATAACAGGTAATCGGTCGGTGACCATTATTGGTAATCGGTTTAACACTAATGAATACAAAGGGAACATTCACTATTATTCAGTCCGAAATTAAGCAACGTCGAGCCTGATTAGTTCTTGGATGGGTGACCATCTGAGTGATCGATTCAAACTCATGCATTGTGTCCTTGGGCAAGGCACTTCACTCCGATTGTCCACATGGGGGCACGTTGACGCCATGTACAAAGGTGTACTGCACGTCGATGGTGCACATGTCTTCAACCAATCTAACCCTGCCTGTGCTGCAGTGTGAAGTTATGATGCCGAGGAGCTGGCAGCTGCTCCTTGTTGCCCAGTGGTTCTCTCCGGGTACTATGGCTTCCTCCACCCATAAAACTGTCACCAACACGATATGACCTTGGCTGTTAATGTGTAGTTAAACCCTAATAAATAAATAAATATCATTCAGTTAAAATTGTTATTGATTCCCAAAGATGGATGATTTATGAATGGGTCAGCCTTTAACCCTTTACCCAACGAATCGGCCGCACCTGCCCACGTAACATGTAAATGCGAATTCAGTCGTTGAAAAAATATCATTTAAAAAAAAAAAAATTTCAACAAAACCATATCATGTGACCCCTCGGAATGAGCTCGTTCCAATGAGGGGGTCACATGATACGGTTTTGTTGAAATTTTTTGAAAAATTTGAAAAAATTATATTTAAAATAATAAATTTTGATATCGTCTGCATTGGGTAAAGGGTTAAACACTCACAAGAAAGCATTTTTTCCTGTTTAACGATTATTTTGAAATGAACTGTCCTTCATTTCTTTTTCTTGCCTGCAGTCTTGAAAAATGAAGATGCCAACAAAATTAAACCATGTTAAAAACCTATTTGGAACATGGGGTCTGTGGGAAACCATAATGATTTCAAATGAATGATAGTGAATGTGACCTGTGTATTTCAGGGTCACAGCTAGAGGGGTTGGTGGAGAAGTGCCCCAATTATCACCTAAAATTCCAAAAGTTGCAAATTCATGATGTAAATTCCAAAAGTTGGAAATTCAATAATATAAATTTAATTTGCTCTGGTCATATTTTTCAGTCAGAGCCAAAGTGATTTTCCAATTTTCTATCAAGTTCTCATGCTTTTCCAATCCGCTAGCAAACTTTTCTGAAATTTCGACTCAAATCTGTGACCCGTCCAGATTTTCTAATTCATTGTTCCATTTTTTCTGACTTGAGGGAGTCAGTTGGAAGGAGTAGGTATTGGCTGAATAGCTGTCAGTCTATAGTCCATGTGTAGCCTAGGCAGTGTTACGGAAACCCATGGACCTACATGTACCTGGGGTAAAAACATTTTTTGTGGATAAAATGACTAGATTTAAGCCCTCTCCAAGGGGGTTAGGGTCCAAGCACATGGCATGCCATGCTGGGTAGGCCCTGCAAATCCCAAATTTTGTCTTGAATCAAATATTAAAAAAAATTGGAATCAAATCGAATTTCAAACATCACAACTGTATGACAGTAACTAATTATGCCTGTATAATATTTGATGTAGTTCATGACAAAACATATGACTTTGGAGATGAATGCAATTTAAAACAGATGGCACAATTTCCTGTACAGTAAAACCTGTCTTGAGAGACCACCTGTCTTGAGAGACCACATCTACCAGGCACCGATTGGTTTTACTCTATAATGGACCTGCTATGGGAGACCACCTGTCTTGAGCGACCACCTGTCTTGAGAGACCATTGTGACCTGGTACCAACTTGCATTTTTATGCCATAATGGACCTGTCTTGAGAGACCGCCCCTTTGAAGACTGAAACCATGACAAACACTTTTTACCTGTTCTGGAACTGGAAAATCTCATTAAAGATTGAGATGTTTTTATAAGACCCCTGTGAAAAGATTAGGATTATTGCTGAATAAACAATTTCATACGTACCTGAAATATGACAGGAATAAAAATAAATGTGTGTTGAAAATTTTTTTGTGACAAGTTGAAATGGACTGTTATAAAAATTATAAAAATAAATTAGTGTTGAAAATCTTCAATGAAGATTTTCAACACTAATTAATTTTTATAATTTTTATAACAGTCCATTTCAATTTGTGACAAAAACTTCATAAAAAAGAACAACTACAAAGTAATTACATAAATCTGTTCTTCTCCATTTCTGAATCTTGTGGTTGGTTATTCACTGACTTGAGAAAACCTGAAACCTGTTATGAGAGACCACCTGTCTTGAGAGACCACTTTTGTGTGGCCCAAAGGGCGGTCTCACAAGACAGGTTCTACTGTACCAAATTAACAAGAGCGTAATTGTTGACACGATTATCACTCCTGTTGTTATTTTTATGATGGTATCCTGCTAATCATTCCTGGTAAATCATTTACCACGAATGATAAGCAGGATACCATCATAACTAGAGGCTCAAAGAGCCTGAAATCGCTCAACTGGAATTACATATAAAAATGTGATTTCTCATAGGGTTTCCATGGTAACTATGAGCTGCAGTCGTAGCCATGTTTGCAACATTACCGTATTTACTCTATGTATTGGGACACTCTATGATTTGGGACACACATTTTTTCCAGAAAACTATATTTTTTTTTATGCTCCAAAGTTTGGGACATTCAGGAGATTTGTTTCCAATTGGCCCATCACAAGTAGCAGACGACACTCATAAAAAAAATTCTGGAGTAACTAAAAATTTTCATTTTTTGCTTCCAAAACATAGCTGATGATCCCTCATTGGAACGTGCACAATGTGCTCGTTCCAATGAGGGATCATAAGCTATGTTTTGGAAGCAAAAAATGAAAATATAAAAAAAAATTGGACAGCGATTTTCGTATATAGTGATGGAAAACGAATCACACACAACTTTATTCAGCATCAAATCAAGACCAGGCTGTGTTCTTTCTCCATTTTCTAAGAATTGGGACACCTGTGAAAATAATTATTTTTAGCTGTCCCAATACACAGAGTAAATACGGTACATCAGCATTACATGAGGATCATTCGTAGGTGTCCCAGACCTCAATCATGAGAAGTTTCAAAACATTTGACTTTGTAGTTTCAGAGGGAAAGATTTTTGTAAAATGCATCAATCAGAATCAGAGAATGTCTCTGGTGGCCATATTTTCCAAACAACGGGAACAAAAAGAGGATCGTTCGTAGAGGGCCTCCTATAACCATTCCTGAGAAGATTGGTTCTTGTTGGCTCAGTGGTTCCAGAGAAGATGAAAATGTGATTTCTCATAGGGTTTCTATAGCAACTATAGCCGCAATTGTGGCTATGTTTGCATAACGATCAACATTAAATGAAGATCATTGGTAGAAGGTGTCCCAGTCATCAACCATGCAAAGTTTCAAAACATTTGGCAGTGGTTTCAGAGAAGTTTTTTCATAATCCACCAATCAGAATCAAAAAATGCTTCTGGCAGCCATGTTTTTCGATGCACAGTAACAAAATGAGGACCGTTTGTAGAGGACCTGCCATAGACTATTCCTGCCAGGTTTGGTCCACATCAGCTCAGTAGTTCCAGAAAAGATGAAAATGTGATTTCCCATCGGGTTTCAAAAGTAACTAAAAGCCACAATTGCAGCCATATTTGCAAACTGATCAACATTAAATGAGGATGGTTGGTAGGGGGGTGTCTCAGTCATCAACCATGCAAAGTTTCAAAACATTTGGCCCTGTGGTTTCAGAGGAGAAGATTTTTGAAAATCCATCAATCAGAATCAAAAAAATGCTTCTGGCAGCCATGTTTTTCGATGCAAGGTAACAAAAATAAGGAGCATTTGTAGAAGACCTCCCACAGACTATCCCTGCCAGGTTTGGTTCACGTCAGCTCAGTAGTTCCAGAGAAGAAGATGAAAATGTGATTTCCCATACAGTTTCTATAGAAACTATAAGCTGCAATTGTGGCCATGTTTACAACCCGATCAAAATTAAATGAGGATCGTTGGTAGAGGGGGTCTCAGTCATCATTTATGTGAAGTATCAAAACATTTGGCCTGGCAGTTTCAGAGGAGAAGATTTTTGAAAATCCACCAACCAGAATCAAAGAATGCCTCTGGTGGCATTCAAAATGAGGCTCGTTTGTAGAGGATCTGGATTTTGATGTGGCCCCAGATGTAGTTATGAAAGAGAGAGGGGGCTCTCTCGCTCGCGGTCCTTCAAACCTCGCCGAGCTTCCTGCTGAACTTGCCGGCTTTTTCCTCTCCGATGTCGCAGGGTGAGCCCGTTATTATTTCATAGTGCTCGTTCTACCCTTTCTACTCTCCTCAATCACAACGGACACACCCGGCGTCACAGTACCATCAGATGGTGTAACCGCTTCACCGGTCGAGCTAGCTGGCGACAGGGAGCTGAAACCACGCTGTGGTTTATTGCCCTGTCTAATATTCATGAGCACTTCAGCCGCTAGCTCTGATTAACTATCTAAATGCGACGACGGAAGCACACTCTGACGGCATCATATAAACTTCACCATGTTCTTGTTCCTCTGTAAATAGAAACTAAAAAACTAGAGCAACTTTTTGGCGAGAGGACCGGCGGTGGCCTCTGACCACGAGAGGACCGGCAGTGGCCTCTCGTAAACAACGTACAATGACACCCGTCTCCAACGTTTGTCATCCCATGTGATACATGTTGAGCAAGAATTAGTGGGAGTACATCGACTACAAACAAGGCAACCAAGATGTAAATCAGAGGAAAGACTTCCTCGCCTTGCTTATTGAGCAATATGCTTTCATAATGAAGTAAACTAAGTCGATCGTACTCCCACCAACTCCACATTAAATATTATAAAAAGATACATAACAAAAAATATTCAAAATATAAATCAAAAAATAGTTTATACAAAAAAAATTTTTTCGAAAAACTTTGACAAAAGCCCAAGTTCCCAAAGGGAACGAAGTGCCCAAATGTATCCCAATAGAGCCCAAGTGTGGACAAAAATTAATTTTTCTATCCAAAAATTAAATGCTACACTACCGGACTGTTTAATTATCTTACCACAGACCTACCATCAGGGTTTCCGCTAGATCGGCTGCGGGGTCCATCGACCGGACCCATTCCCCCCGCCGATCATACTATGATCAGTCAGAAAAGCTGGTGCTTAAAATGTAGAGTACAATGCTGTATCGTAACGACACTCAGGATCCTTTGTTTCCACATAATATAGGCATAATTATGTTGTATACTATGCCTACTATTACTGGCGGCAACCTGAAAACTTTATAACCCTCAGACGAGAGGGGGAAACAAAGTTCAAATCCTAAACGTTGCCTATAAAATTTCGGACTCAAATTGTCGTGTTTGGTCCGAAATCACTGGCTTTTATTTCGAGCGATAAATGATGTAATTGCACGTGCATGACGTCGTACGTCTACATCATGGTTCTTTTCGAATATTACCACGAGCGGATGTTAACAAGCTGATTAGTGGTTTTTGTTGTTTTGGGTTTGTATTTTTATGAAACCTCCGATCAGATGTAGTATTGTGTGTCCCGTGGGAATTTAGAGAATTGTAGGAGGAAAAAGTTAAAAAATTTATAGTAATTTGTATATTTTTTATACTTACCAATGACCCAGACTTAGCTGGTGCTAACTCTAACAAAACCAGGGCCAAACACAAATTTTGCCCCCAATCCCCAAAATTTGCATCCAAAACAAAAAGAAATCATGTCCTAAAGGACCTCCATACTACGCCTCTACTGCGCATGCGCAGTGACGCAGACGTCCCGAAATTGGCGCCAATTATCATTCTTACTGGCAGTGCCTGGTCAGCGCTATGTACTCAGCGGGGAGGCAAGAGTTCCCAACTCCAGGGAGGGCCATCCCTGTCTGGGTCATTGGTAAGTATAAAAAATATACAAATTACTATAAATTTTTTAACATTTTTATACTGTACCAATGACCCAGACTTAGCTGAATAGTAAACAGGCTGGAGGGCCTAGGACATAGAGGAAAATCCAATAAGCTCAACTATACAGTAAAGAGGTAACCCCTTAAGGAGAAAAGGAGTATTAGGCTTTACATGTATCTTTCTTATTTAATATTAAATTAGAAAGATACACTACCCTTAATAATTGAGCACAATAACATTCATGTTCTCTATTAACATCCAGTATATCCCTTATACTAATTATTTTTAAAGCAAGCCAATAAATAAAGTAGTCCAGAGAATTGAGACTCTTTATAGTCATTTAAAAGTGTCCGAGTATTGTATATTAAAGCCCGTTTGACACTTGACATATACAAATGCTTCACACCGAGCTACACTTTAAAAATAAGACATGAATGAATTTAACATTAATATTACACTTTAAAACCATTCCGGAAGCGACTCAGAAATACTGACTTGGAGGAGGCATTCCCTTGCTTTTCACTATAAAGCAGGTGACCTAAGGGAACCCCCCCCCCCCCCCTTCCCCTTGCCCTGGGTCAAATAGCCCAGAGCGAAGAGGGCAGCCGGACGGAGTCACTACCGGAACAGAAAGCCTGCATAACTATAGTTGCAACTGTTTAGTGGACGACATTCTGAGCAACAGATAACGGACCTAAACACTGCAGGTCTCCAGAAATGGACTCAATATTTCTGAGATAAAAATTCGTAAATGTGGATGGCTGAGACCAATAAGCAGCCTTCATTAAATCTGTAATAGCAACACTATTAGCATAAGCCCAGGAAGTAGAAAGAGCTCTTACTTCATGAGCAGAAATCTTAAGCACAGACTGCTGAGAAGAAGATAAATCTTCATAAGCAGTACGGATAGTTAATTGAATCCATCTAGCAATAGAATGGACCGAAATGTCCTTTCTATTAGGCATCAAAGACAGAAAGAAACGTTTCCGTCCCTTTCTGATAAACTGAGATCTCTGTTTATAGATACGTAACGCTCTAACAGGACAGAGTAAAGGCCTACGCCCATCTGAAGACGGAAGAGCCTTAATAACAATAGGTTCCGGATATTTATTAGGAGCCTGATTCTTAGCTAAAAAACCCACATTAGTAGTGAAGGTGATAGTGTTCCCAACACTACGATAGTGAGAATCATCCACCGACAGTGCATGAAGTTCACAGACTCTTCTAGCAGAAGAGAAAGCTAAGAGAAAAGCTGTCTTATAAGATAAGAATTTGAAATCTACTGTCCCAAGAGGTTCAAATGGCTTTTCCTTCAATTTAAGAAGAACCCAAGCTAAATTCCACTTAGGAATTAATCTAAGAGTTCTGGGTCTATTTATCGAAAAGTTTCTAACCAACTTAGATAAAGAGACATTAGATCCAATTTGTAAACTATCATGATGTGCATAGGTATCAGATAACATAGATCTATAACCCTTTATAGTAACAGGCTGCAGTTTGATTTCGTCAAACAAGTATACTAGAAAGTTTGCAATGTCTGGTATAGAGGGATCGAATATATCTACAGAATGATCCCTACACCAACGACGAAAAACCTTCCACTTAGCCGCATAGTTTAGCAAAGAGGAGGTCCTCCTACAGTTAGAAATCGCGTCCACTGCTCGTCCTGTAAAGTGTTTGCCATGCAAGAAGGACCGCACAACGGAAAAACGTGAAGGTTGAGACCTTGCGGGTTGTGATGGAGTTGGCACGATTTCCCCTGCGAAAGAAGATCCTCCCGTGGAGGAAGCTTTCGCGGTAGGTCCCACAACAGACACCTGAGTAGATTTATCCACGGCCTCTGTGGCGACAGAGATGCTACCAACAGAATCTTGCATTGAGATTGTTTTATCTTTAGCAATACTTGTTGAATTAACGGCGCTGGAGGATATGCATATCCTATCATTCCGTCCCAAGGGATCGACAGAGCGTCTACTGCAAATGCTCTTGGATCCGGACACGGAGACACATACGTCTGCAACTGATTGTTGAGATGTGTCGCAAATAAGTCTATCATTGGCCGTTCCCATTGGTAGCAAATCTGATTGAATACTTGTTTGTTGAGAGTCCACTCCGACGGCAACAAGCGACCCTTTCGTGAAAGGGAGTCTGCTAGCACATTCAGACGACCCGGTATGTGACGGACCGAAAGAAGAACGTGATGTTCTAGTGCAAACAGAAGGATTCTTTCCGTTAGATTGAACAACGGAACTGAATGAGTGCCTCCCTGATTCCGTATATACGCCACTACTGTCGTATTGTCGGATAGGATTTGGACATGAGCATTGTGAATAATGTCCATCCAGTGACGTAACGCAAGCCAAATTGGCATCATTTCCTTGATGTTTATGTGCTTGTACAGGAATTGCGGATCCCAAAGACCCTGGCATCTCGAATCCGTTGGGATTAATGATGCACCCCAACCTGTTTGACTGGCATCCATCATAATGGTAAAACTCGGATCCGGCAACTGCAGCGGAACTCCCTGAGTTAACCACTGAATGTTTGCCCAAGTCTGAATCTCGTTTCACTTGATCTGACAAGAGAACGTCTACATCGAGCGAATGAATTTTCACACTCCAATTCTGAGTCAAGAAAATTTGAAGAGGACGTGTGCGTAACCGCCCCATCGGAATGAGATCCGCGGCGGCTCCGCACAGACCTATCAGTCTCATAAATTCTCTCGCCGTGACTTTGTCTGCGTGCAGACAATAGCGAGCGTAACAACTGACTAATTTTGCTCTGGTTAACGGCAGACGAACGAGATTGTTGTGCGTCTCGAAGCTCATTCCCAGATGAGTGAATGACTTGGACGGCACCAGATCCGACTTCTCCTCGTTTACTATAAAACCGAGACGTCGGAGCAATAGAAGAAGATTCTGAACATCGTTCTGAAGCGTTAACTCGTTGCCGTACCTCTGAAGAATGTCGTCCAGGTAGGCCGATGTTACCGCAGATGAATGAGCTCGGAAATAGATCATTACTGAGTTCATTACCCGAGTGAAAGCCCAGGGTGCTAGATTCAATCCGAAGCACATCGCCCGGAATTGATACACCACTCCTAGGACTGCGAAGCGTAGGTACTTTTGGAATGTCGGATGTACCATGACGTGAAAGTACGCATCTTTGAGATCTATGCTCGTTGCATAATCGTTCACCCGAATACTCGCTCTGACCGATCGAATCGTCTCCATATAAAACTTCGGAGCGACGATCAGCTTGTTTATCCAGCTCAAATCTATGACTGGACGGAACGAGCCGTCTGGTTTCGGAACCAGAAACAGATGGCTGTAGAATCCCGGAGATTCCTGGTTTTCTACGACCTCTACCGCGTTCTTCATTAAAAGAGACTGCACCTCTGATAACAGAGCGTCTCTTTTCTGCGGATTTGACGGAAGATGAGTCCACTTTGGACTTCGAGTTAATGGAGGCTTTCGTTTGAAGGATATCTTTAGACCTTCCGAAGTCACTCCTCTCACCCAAGGGTCGTCCGTAATCGACGCCCATTCTTGTGAAAAGCTCGACAACCTTCCGCCAACCGGTACGCGATAGAGGTTTAAGCCATCACCTCCTGGACCTGCGAGGCCTGCGGTAGGAGAAACCACATCCTCCACGGCCCGCACCTCGCCCCGTCGACCTCGGGGCGTCCGACCGATTGTCCCGGCCTGAAGGACGTCCCGAACAAGAGTCGCTACCCTGACGGTCTCTCGAATAAGACCAAGAGGACGCACCGGAACCTCTATAGGAACCTCTCTTGGGCGCATTAGACCCAGAAGTGCCTGTCTTATTCGTGTCTGCTGTATCCGACTTCTTAGGAGCAGATTTGAACAACAGAGAATCCGAAGCTTTCTTTGTAATTTTATCATAAATAGCAGAAAGCTTGCCGTCAAAGAGAAGTTCTCCTGAGACCGAAGCGACTCTAAGAGAGTTCTTCACCTTAGTATCCACTAGTGTGGATGTAGCTAGGGCTGCGTCACGTCTAACCAACTCCAGATTAGCCACTGAAAGGGCGGAGTTACACGTGGAATAAGCTACTGCCCTTGAAAGAAGTCTTAAAGAGGATTGTGTATCCTGAAACTCTTTCCCCTGAAGGCGCAGTGATAACGCCTTAGTAAGGTGATCTGCGTAAGATAAGGCATCTAAATTGGCTCTGTTAGACGCAATAGCTGTTTCCAACACCGCGGTTGGAATAGAAGCCGACGACGGTAATGATAGCTCTAAGTCTTCCACCTCGTCGTCCATACGCAGAGGAACTCTCGGTATACCCTGTCCTGCCGTATCGAATTTATTCCTTGCATTAATGAAGGGCAGGTTGAGAGTATTAGCGGACAAGAAACCTGCTTTCCCCGTCCTGGAAGCAAGTTTAAATATAGCGTCGTTCAATAATTCAAATGTTCTTGCAACATTATTGGACTGCGACGGAAACTCGGGAGCGATGTCCCTGAACCGCTCAAAAAATTCAGAGTCCAATGACGCTATAATTCTCTTGTCCGGAACCGCAGCAGTCTGGCCCGACGGAACAACTTGAGGGAGAAAGTGCCGGATGAAGTCCACGGCAGCTTTATGTTGTTCTGAAAGGGATAGCTCCAAGTCATCCGTATCCCTTTCACCATCCGGTCGGACCTCATGATGTTCCCGGTTGTCCGCCCCCGATGCTTCGGCGGAGCGTACCGACCCAGCGCCGTCGGATAATTCTCGATCCGACACCGTTTCTGTCGGCTGCTGGGATGCTGCGATAAGCTGTGCTATCTGCACAAGAATGTCCGGCGTCGAGACCTGCGGAGGCGCAGTCTTTCGCTGCTTCGCCGAGGGCAGCTCCGCATCAGATGGCTCCCGCATACTTTTCCTATGTGAACGTCCGGTAATATATCGGCGGTCACGCAGCCAAGGTGCGGTCGTGTGCGCTGACGAGAAGAGGAAGCCTTAACAGTCTCCGCGGACTGCTTATACAACGGAGAGTCCCGAGCGACAGACGTATGTTCCGCTAAAGACACATTTTGTACCACAACATCTGGTCCCAGATGTTGTTGTACGAGAGAGGGGCCTCTCTCGCTCGCGGCCCGGCTGGACCTGGACGAGCTAGGAACCGGACTCAAAGGCTTCCCCCGTTCTCGCTTACTATCCGCCGTCACTGGGTGTGCATCTATTATGTTTATAGTGCTCGCATTACCCAAAATTTCCTCCTGGACTGCATCGGACGTACCCGGCTGCCAAACCATTCGGTGAATGGACGCTACACCGGGCGAGCTAGCGGACGACATTTGTCTAATCTCCATGAGCACTTTTGCCGCTAGCTCTGAATTCATTTGTGAAGACGGACGCACACTTGTAGAAGATAACATGGAAACATCACCCTGTTCTGGTTCCTCTGAAATAGAAACTGAGAGAGTAGAGTGACCTTGCGGAGAAAGAGCCGGCATAGCCCTTTCTCCAGAAACAACATATCGTGACACACGTTTCCAATGTTTCTCATCCCAATATTCACATATAGGACAGGGATTAATGCGAGAACACTGACTACAATTAATACAATGATCATGAAAGTCAGAGGAAGATTTCTTCCTATTACAATTTGAACAATGTCCCTTCATTGTGAAAGAACAACAATAAGTCATAGTTACTCGCAAAAACCCCTGACACAAAGATACATAATAACATGATCCATTAATAAATGAAAAAACAATTGCAAATCAAAATAATTTTGAAAAAATATTTTTTCAGCGAAGCCCAAGTTGCTGAAAAGTAACGTTGAGCCCCGATGGATCCGATGGCAAAGTGTGGTCAAAAATTTTTAATTTATATTAAATAATTAATGAGACACTTACGGATAATATAAATGTATCTTATAGTGAGATAAACTACAGCAAAGGCAAACAGCCCCCCTCAAAAAAGGCTGTTGCCAATGTAAACAAACAGTGTAAAAACACCAGAAAACATGACTCCAGGCACTGAAAAAACTGGCCCGGAATCAGTCATCAAATTACACTCTATCTGATGCAAAATAGAGACTCCCAGGGGAGAATCTGCAGAACATCAGATGGAAGATGCAGAACACAAACGTTATACACCCATGGGTGAAAACGTAACTATGGGGAAAATAACAGAAAACATTCTGTAACCAAGCAACTCTCCCAGGAAATTTTAGAAATGAAATTTCTCAAAAATATGCCAAAAGCATGGGAGAATTGCAAGGGGGGACTTTAGAAGGCTAGGGGAGAGGAAACACTGAATAAGCAGTGCAACATTTAGCAAGAATGACAACAAGAGGCCCATGCCTCGAAAATAGGCAACTTAACATAATTTCATCAAAAAATTTTAAGTACAGCCCTGATTATTTTTTGTCACTTCTTTTTCCTCTCCTCCTTCTATCCTCCTTAGAATCACATTTTCTCCAAAAATTACGTGTCTGGCATCCTTTAAACTGAGATTTACAAGCACAAAGATCAGTGAGATGTTGACTGATGAAGGGCCAAAAAGAGAATGATAACTGGCGCCAATTTCGGGACGTCTGCGTCACTGCGCATGCGCAGTAGAGGCGTAGTATGGAGGTCCTTTAGGACATGATTTCTTTTTGTTTTGGATGCAAATTTTGGGGATTGGGGGGCAAAATTTGTGTTTGGCCCTGGTTTTGTTAGAGTTAGCACCAGCTAAGTCTGGGTCATTGGTACAGTATAAAAATATATATATTTTTCACTTCAATTATTCAGCATTTTAGCAACCAGAATGCCCACAGAGAGCACCTAAAAAGCAAAATATTCCTGGGGGGAGAACACAGACTCCCCTCTATACGCACGTGCCTTCAGCACATGTGGCAGACGCCTTCGGCATCTCAGTTTCACTTTCTTTAAACCAGTGGACCCACAAATTTTCACCTAGTGGAAACCCTGCTACCATATAATAAATGGGAAACTACATAAAAAAAGAGCGTTGTTAATGTAAACAACGTCAGAATGAAAACCGGAAACAAGACCCCAGGCAACACGGCCCAAAGTCAGTAACAGATTTTTGAACTACCTGATGTAAGGCAAGATCTTCATCAGAAGAAAAAACAATACACTGGATGTATGATTCATGATCAAAGGGTGAGGACGAAACCCTGGGGTAATACAGAATAAACATTCTGTGTAACACGTTAAACTCCCAAAAAAATTTATAAAAAAAATTCAATAAAACAAGCCAAAAAGTTTGGGAGTTTAACTGGGGGGAATCAAAGGAGAGTAGGGAAGGAATACTTAACAAACAGTGGAGAAATCATTATCAACAATGATGACGTCAGGCCCATGTCCCGAAATTGGGGAACATGAAGTAATTTTTATAAATATTATATAAAATTACAGCCCTGAACATTTCAAGCCACCATTTCTTCCTTCCTTCATCCAGTTGTGTACTTGGATCCACCAAATTAACCACTGATTTGTGTCTGACATCATTATAAACTTGAGATTTACAAGCACAAAAGTCAAGTTTGTTGTTATCTGACAAGGGCCAAACAAAGAATGATGTTGGCACCAATTCCGGTCACTTCCTGGCATCTGCGCATGCGCAGAGAGTAGATGTATGGAGGACCAGATAGGACTTCTCTAATTTTCAGTTTTGCATGCAAATTTGGGGGATTGATGGGGCAAAATTTGTGTTTGGACCTGTTACGGTATGGAAATATTATTGATATTGGTAACAGAAAGAAATCTGAGAATCAGCAACAATAACTATGAATTTAACTATTCTGAAATTTAATTTAAAAAAATTAATATATATAAAAAAAATGATACAAAGATCTTTTACACTAATTGGGTTACAGAAAATAAAAACAATGGTACTTATCAATTATAGAATTAGTCCAAAGTACAGTTTCACAGAATCCAGTAATCCAGTGGTGAAGTATCTTCTGAAGAAAGTTATCAGCTGGTAGATGTGGTATTAAATCCAACAATGTCTCTTCAGAAACAGTATCCCGTAGATTTATAATAAAATTTTCACTTAGAAATTTCAGCAGTCTCCAATAAAATATAATAAAATTCTCCACAAAATTCAAATGGAGTAAAAATCCAAGAAGTATTGGCGCCACAGGTAATTTCCAAACAATCCAGTAGAATCCTGGCTTTTCACAAAATATTATTCTGTTTCACAGAAAGTATAAATTCTCTTTTCCAAGACGAACAAATTCTCTTCAGAATTCTCTTTTGGAATCAATCTTCCAAATTCACAAAGAAGCACTGCTTCTATAATAAATGCACTGTTCTGAAACAATAATATTCTCCAATGGAAATAACTGAAGTGAGTCTTTTTGAAAGGCTTTCTAAGAATGAGTTTTTGAATTCTGTTGACAAACCTTTATATAGTAACCAGATAGAATGTCCCAGAAGAGGAAGTTTCTGCAATGTTCTATTTGTTTCTGGGGGATTCTGTTAAAAGTTCAAGTAAACAAGGTCATTGACCTATTTAAACAATTAAACAATCAACAGCTATATGTACAATATATCAGTGTAACAAAGATGTAAACAAGGTCACTGAGTGCAAAAGAGTTAGACCAGTCAGAAAATGCAGCAATAAAAAAAAATATCTTTCTCACATAATTATCAACTTAAGGATATATCAATCTCACTATAATATGGGGGCTATAACACACCCCGCCTTAAAAGAAAAAGTTTGAAGGTACTGAAAACTTTTTACATCATTTTAGCAGACTCTGACTGGTTTACAATACACACACACCATAATCTTCACAATTTTTTTTTTTTTTTAATAAACATATATACACTTGAAGTGAATAGGGACCGATCATATTTTAAATTAGGATATTCTGGAAAGAGCATCAGCTACAACATTATCTCTTCCCGAAATATGCCTAATCTCTAAATTATATTCTTGAAGGGCTAAGCTCCACCGCAATAATCTTTGATTCTTGTTTTTCATTTTATTGATAAATGTTAAGGGGTTATGATCGGTGTAAACTGTAATTGGACATTGGGCGGTTCCTAGATACACATCAAAATGGGTTAATGCCAAAATTAGAGCCAAAGTTTCTTTTTCTACTGTAGAGTAATTCTTTTGATGTTTGAGAAATTTTCTGGAAAAATAACATACAGGGTGATCAATACCTTGGGAATCTTCCTGGGCAATATACCCACCTGCTCCATTGTCACTTGCATCTATGAATAATTTGAAGGGCTTTTCATAACTGGGACTGGCCAAGACAGGGGAATTATTTAATAAAGTTTTTATTCTGTTAAAAGATTTCTGACATTCCTCAGTCCAAACAAACCCAACCCTTTTGCTCAATAAACTGGTCAAAGGGGAGACAACATCTGAAAAATTTAAACAAAATTTTCTATAATATCCAGCCATGCCTAAGAATCTCATGAGCTCTTTTTTAGAGTTTGGTACTGGAAAATTTACAATGGCATCAACTTTTGCCGCAATCGGCCTCACCTGCCCCTGACCCACAACATGACCTAAATAATTTACAGTTGCTTTGCCAAATTCTGATTTTACCAAGTTAATAGTTAGGTTGGCTTGGGTCACTTTGTCAAAAAATTCTTGAATATGCTTTAGATGATCAGCCCAATTTGTATCTGTGTGTATAATAACATCATCAATATAAGCTTCACTGTGATCTAGGTTTGCAATTAAGTGGTTAACCATGCGCTGGAACGTTGCCGGAGAGTTTTTCATGCCAAAAGGTGTAACTTTATATTGATACAATCCAAATGGTGTAACAAAAGCAGATATTTCTTTTGCTTTTTCTGTTAAAGGGACTTGCCAATAACCCTTTAACAAGTCAAATTTTGTCACAAATTTAGCATGGCCAAGTTTGTCAATGCAGTCATCAATTCTTGGAATTGGATAATTGTCTGTTTTGGTGAGGCTGTTCACTTTTCGGTAATCCGCACAAAATCGGTAACTCCCATCAGGTTTTGGGACAAGTATACAGGGAGAACTCCAGTTGCTATGGCTAGGTTCTATGATATCATTGTCCAGCATATACTGTATTTCCTTTCGCATGATCTCAGCTTTGAAAGGGTTCAATCTATATGGATGCTGTTTGATGGGATTTGCCTCTCCTACATCAACATCATGAAAAATAACAGATGTCCTACTAGGCACATCGGAAAATAAGTGTTGATATTTGAAAATTAAATCAACTAAATCCTTTCTTTGGTCAGGCAGTAAATAATCAGTTTTATTTTGTAGATCTCTCAGGACATCTGAGTTCTGTAACTTTAGAGGTACATTTTCGCCACCTTCATGAATATCCTCTACAGGATTTTCCAGCTCATCCATGTGGGTGACTGTTGAGACTGGTAGAGAGTTTGGTTCTCTCTCATAATATGTTTTCAACATATTTATATGGCACAGCTGAGTATTTTTGAGTCTATCGGGAGTCTCAACAACATAATCAGTATCACTGATCTTGTGCTTAACAATATAAGGGCCTGAATATCTTGCATGTAAAGCATTGCCCTTTAAAGGGAATAATACTAGCACCTTGTCCCCAGGTTTAAAGGTGCGAAATTTCACCTTTTTGTCATACCAGGTCTTCATATGACTCTGGGCTTTCTGTAAATGTTTATTTGCCATTTCTCTGGCCTGGTGCAATTTTTCCTTAAAAGTGGACACATAGTCCAGGAGAGAAATTTCAGGTGGCTCTTCCTCGAGCCATTTCTCCTTCAAAGCAGTGAGTGGACCCCTCACTGAGTGTCCAAACACTAATTCAAAAGGGCTGAACCCCAGAGATTCCTGTACAGTCTCACGGACTGCAAATAAGAGGAGATGTACTCCTTCATCCCAATCCTTCTCATTATCCTCCCCATATGCCTTTATCATGGTCTTCAGTGTTTGATGAAAGCGTTCTAGAGCTCCTTGACTTTCGGGATGGTAGGCACTTGATGTGTACTGCTTAATTTTGAGCTCATACATCACCTGCTGAAAAAGGTTTGACATAAAATTTGAGCCTTGGTCCGATTGCACTGACCTGGGTAGACCGAAAGTTGTAAAAAATTTTATCAAGGCCTTAACTATTGTCTTAGTTTTAATATTTCTTAGAGGTATAGCTTCAGGAAATCGTGTAGAAGCACACATGATGGTAAGAAGATATTCATTTCCAGATCTTGTTCTAGGCAATGGGCCAACACAATCAATAATAATTTTACTAAATGGCTCCTCAAAAGCAGGGATTGGTTGAAGGGGAGCAGGAGGAATCTTCTGGTTGGGTTTTCCTACAATTTGACAGGTGTGGCAGGTTTCACAAAATTCGACAACATCCTGTCGAAGCTTGGGCCAGTAAAAACATTGTTGAATACGAGAGTAGGTTTTCTTAACTCCCAAATGTCCAGCCATTGGATTTTCATGAGCCAGGCTTATTATTTCATTCCGGTATTTAGTGGGGACAACTATTTGATAAATAACCTCCCAATCACTATTGGAGGGTACTTCTGGTGGTCGCCATTTCCTCATGAGTACATCAGATTTTTTAAAATAACAGACAGGGGAGTTTTGGGCTTCTGCCTCTGTTAGAGCCCTTTCACGTGGCTCGGCAAGGTCAGGATCACTTTCCTGTTCCTGAACTAAAGAAGTCCGGGAAATGACATTCAAGGAGGTCCCCCTATCACTCTCAGGTGTAGTGGCCTCTTTACAATTTCTGGAGGAGTCATCACTTCGACTCAAAAATGTCTGAGACAAATCAATGTCTTCAGAATCCGTAATTCTGTGACTGTTCTTATCCTCAGCTTTGCTGTTTAAATCAACACAATTGGGGTTGTTATCAACCTCAGCTTTCTTTGCCATGGACCGAGTCACTGCACATGCTGGAAAGGCAAAAGGAAAACATTCCTTCAAATTAATAATACTTTCATCTGTGCTTGGCTTATCCACCACTTGAGGTTCTACAGTGACTTTGTTACCAGCTAAATCATTTCCCAATAATAAAGAAATACCTTTTACAGGTAGAATAGGTCTGATTCCTACTGTCACAGTCCCATTTACTAAGCTACTTCTTAAATTTATTTTATGAAGTGGGACATTTAAAGAGTTTGACTCAATACCTGATATTAGAACTTGTGCCCCTGTAGCACTTTCTTCAGAAAATGGCAAAATGCCTTCTAACATTAATGACTGAGTAGCCCCTGTGTCTCTCAGTATTTTTATTGGTAAGGAACAGTGCTTATCCCCATCAAGGGAAACAAAGCCTTCAGAAATAAATGGCTTATAATTTTCTAAAGCGTCTTGCTTTATAACATGATTTTCAGGGCATGGAGCACATGCTAGTGCATTCTGTGAAGTAGAGGACTCATTTTTCCTTTTTAACAGCCAGCAATCAGATAATAAATGACCTGCTTCCTTACAGTAATTACAAGTTTTAGTTGAACTGTTGGGTCGTAATGGTGTAGGGCTGGCATTGGATGACTTATTCTCATTAGGCTTCCGATTAAATTTAGGTGGTGAAAAGTTTGGAGGATTGGAAGGATGATTAGAAGGATGAGTTTTATCTGAAGTTGGTTTAGGTCCACTTTGGAAAGAGTTCTTGTGAAGCCAAAAATTTGTAGAGTTACGACTCATTTTATGAGTTAAGGCATAATCATCTGCTAGTACGGCTGCTCTGTTCAAAGTGTCAACTTTTTGTTCATCCAGGTGGGCCTTTATATCTGAATGTATCTTTCCTTTAAACTCCTCAATCAGCATCATTTCCTTTAATTTTGTAAAATCTTTCCCTATTTCTTTTGAGTGGCACCACCTGTCAAATAAATTTTGCTTTTCTCTGGCAAATTCCACATGAGTTTGATTTTCGTTTTTATAGTAATTTCTGAATTTCTGCCTATAGGCCTCTGGAACAAGTTCATATGCCTTAAGTATTGCCTCTTTAACAGCGTCATAATTGTTGCTTTGCTCAGAAGATAGAGCAGAATAGATTTCTTGGGCCTTCCCTTTCAAAACACTTTGCAATAGCAAAGTCCAGACATCCCTTGGCCACTCTAAACTTGTTGCCACTTTTTCAAAATGTGAAAAATATTTATCAACTTCTTTTTCTTGAAAGGGGGGAACTAGCCTAACATGTTTAGTTGCATCAAATCTACTTGGGGAAATTACATTTGAGCCTTGACGCTGTGATTCTAATTCTTTTATTTTTATTTCCTTTTGAATTTCTAATTCTTTTAAGTGCATTTCTTTTTGAGTTTCTATTTCTCTTAATTTTAATTCACTATCCTCCTTTTCTTTTTGAGCTTCAATTTCTTTTAATTTAATTTCATTTTCTCTTTCTTCTTTTTCTTTTTGAGCCTGAATTTGTTCCCTTTCTTTTTGAGCCTGAATTTGTTCCCTTTCTTTTTGAGCCTGAATTTCTTTTAATTTAATTTCATTTTCCTGTCTTTTCATTTCTTGTTGCATTTCTAACTTTTTTAATTCTAATTCTAATTTCTTGAGTTCAAGGTCATCAGTAGGTTGTGGTTCAGAGGGGGGAGTCTCAGACTGAGGCAAAAGACCTTCTTCCGTATAATGATTAACAATGAGCTGTTTAAGTTTATGTTTGTTCAGACCAGGGATGGCAGATAATTTTAGATAATGAGCAAGTTGGAATAAATCCTCCTTCTTAAGAGATTCTAAAAGGGCCAAACTAGGAGAGCTTTCAAATTCAGAAATAAATTCTGTCACAATAAATACCATGACGAAAAGGTTTGCTGGTTCTCAAAATATAAATAATAATACTGAAATTTTCTAAGAAAATTTAAATGTTTTGAAAGTGAGCCAAAATAATAATTGCAATATGCAAATAAAGCTTTCTTGTAATCTAACATTCAATCTCGGCAACGAGCCCCCAATTTCTGTTACGGTATGGAAATATTATTGATATTGGTAACAGAAAGAAATCTGAGAATCAGCAACAAAACTATGAATTTAACTATTCTGAAATTTAATTTAAAAAAATTAATATATATAAAAAAAATGATACAAAGATCTTTTACACTAATTGGGTTACAGAAAATAAAAACAATGGTACTTATCAATTATAGAATTAGTCCAAAGTACAGTTTCACAGAATCCAGTAATCCAGTGGTGAAGTATCTTCTGAAGAAAGTTATCAGCTGGTAGATGTGGTATTAAATCCAACAATGTCTCTTCAGAAACAGTATCCCGTAGATTTATAATAAAATTTTCACTTAGAAATTTCAGCAGTCTCCAATAAAATATAATAAAATTATCCACAAAATTCAAATGGAGTAAAAATCCAAGAAGTATTGGCGCCACAGGTAATTTCCAAATAATCCAGTAGAATCCTGGCTTTTCACAAAATATTATTCTGTTTCACAGAAAGTATAAATTCTCTTTTTCAAGACGAACAAATTCTCTTCAGAATTCTCTTTTGGAATCAATCTTCCAAATTCACAAAGAAGCACTGCTTCTATAATAAATGCACTGTTCTGAAACAATAATATTCTCCAATGGAAATAACTGAAGTGAGTCTTTTTGAAAGGCTTTCTAAGAATGAGTTTTTGAATTCTGTTGACAAACCTTTATATGGTAACCAGATAGAATGTCCCAGAAGAGGAAGTTTCTGCAATGTTCTATTTGTTTCTGGGGGATTCTGGTAAAAGTTCAAGTAAACAAGGTCATTGACTTATTTAAACAATTAAACAATCAACAGCTATATGTACAATATATCAGTGTAACAAAGATGTAAACAAGGTCACTGAGTGCAAAAGAGTTAGACCAGTCAGAAAATGCAGCAATAAAAAAAAAAATATCTTTCTCACATAATTATCAACTTAAGGATATATCAATCTCAATATAATATGGGGGCTATAACAGGACCTCGATATTTTAGAGTTAGCACCAGCTGTGTCTGGGCCATTGGTATACTGTGTAAAAATATGACATGCATATTAGTGTTC
The DNA here is from genome assembly GCA_031216915.1 of Pictodentalium vernedei. Lineage (NCBI taxonomy): Eukaryota > Metazoa > Mollusca > Scaphopoda > Dentaliida > Dentaliidae > Pictodentalium > Pictodentalium vernedei. The sequence continues at coordinate 40,560,286 of CM062296.1, forward strand.
AACAGATTACCAAAAATGGTCACTTACTGATTACTGGTTATTTGAGCTCACAATTGACCGATTTGGATGCAGATTCCGATTGTAATGCTGCACATTACTAGACAAATCGAGGCTCAAAAGAACTACATTAAACTGAACATTTTTCACATTGTTAAACTTCGTTGACTGGGGTCACAGAAACTTTGTTGACTGGGGTCATAGTAAAATTACCAGTTGCGCACAATTGTGCAGTAATTTTATTGTGACCTGAATCAATGGAGTGCAACCTTCACTTTTCCGGTATGAACTGGCGATTGCCACAAGTACTCTCAATTGTAAGGTTTACATGTCATGTAAGTTGGATATCCTGTAAAGGGTGTCTAGAGAGATTAAGAATACACATTGTGGTTGTTTCTCAGTATCACCGACATCATTTTACATTAAGAATTGAACAATTGCAGAAGATAATAAAATACGATTAATGAATCATCACAAAATGCTTGGCAACAATCGGTTGAACTGATGATCATTGATCAAAGACGATGCACTGTTAACTTGTTTCCACTGATGTTGTATTTTCATTTTAGTACACGCACTGACATCCTCTTCGGGTCAACAAACCGATCAACCTGACTGCACTGTAAAAGTAACCCTGTTCTATGCATTCTTAAACATACTACTCCTTTTGGTTGTTACTATCTGACATCGGTACTCACAATCGGCAGATCGTGTCCTTAACTAATCGGCAAGCAGATGACGGTCGCAAATCCATATCGGTTAATCACTATTCATGGTGATTTCAAATCGAATAGAATACTTGAAGCTTTGCAGGGCCCTAGTGCTGGGACCTCAAACCCCAGTTACAATTCTAACTGATTCCCTCCTCTCCCAATCCTCTCCTCTCTTCAATTAGAAGAAACTTTGTCCCTGGTGTAACAGGGATGGGGTGTGTGCTGAAAAACTGCAAATAACTATACAATTTGAATGGTGGATTTGTTGGACCTAAGTGGAGTATAATAACCAGGGGGTAGAAATTAGAACTAGCTTACTCAGATGGCCAAGCCAGAAAATAAGCTGACAGTCATCTGCAAAATGAGGTCCCCGGAGGGTGAATTTGCACACCAGGGTAGCATCACTAAATTTACCCTCTGTGAACCACAATTTGAATCTGGGTCTCAAACCTAAACAGAAAGAGGTACCCAGAGGATAAATTGGCTCACTGCATGGGATAGCATCAGCAAATTCACACTCTGGTAAGCTCATTCTGCAAATGACAGATTGCATATTTTATGGCTTCTTAATGGCATGATTAAAAGTTACTGTGACCTTGCTTCATAGTTTCAGTAGTCGATTGTAATACAACCAGTTAGCTCAATTTATTACAGCAGATTTCTATACAGAGGGTTATATCCCCGGTGTGTGGGTGGGGTCTGGCATGGGTATGGTAATTTCTGGGGGGAGGGTTGTCCATGGAGCATTTGTAATGTATGGATACAATCAGTCAGGGTGTAATGGGTCAAACAACTCAAATCGTGTTCAGCGCTATAAAATTCACCTTCGCACCACAGGTTCAACTAATTTATGACTACCATTACCTGAAATGATATGTTTTCTGTCATTCTAGAGAATTTACGCAGTCTGACATGTGTTTTTATTGGCATGAGCGATTTTTTCACCAAAAGACCAAATGTGCTCAGCAACAAAATTTGGAAATGCAAAAGAGGTTTTTGCCATAACCTGAGTAAAATAAAAAATCCCAGGAGACCTAAAGTAAATATGTTTTGCTGAAGTTGTATGTCCAATCTACAAGTTCATTGAAAACATTTTTTGAACCATAGCTCTTAAATGGTTGTATTTGATCAGTTTTCATGCCTTCCCGAGTTGTCAATACCATGTCAGACCTGCGCGGTGAGCCTAAAACTTTGACCAAAAACATCAAACGAGTATCCCACTGATTCTCAGAATTAACTGACGATAAATAATTGACTGAGTACTGGAAACCTATTGTGATAAGCCCTGGACACTAGAACTGATGCATGCGACCCGAGATACCATAAGTTGTGGTAATAATAAAGTGCTACAGTTAAAACTAGAAGTCCTGTCACGAATAGTGCGCTTATCTAGGCTTAATTGCGCGTTGGAATTGCGCGCAATTGGCATATCAAATGGCATATCAAATGAGCCCAAATATAAACCCAGGGGGCCGATTTGAACAAACTTGAATCAGATCCACCCCACAATGTTGCATACCAAATATCAAAAGATTCTGCCTGCTGGATCTGGAGAAGATTTTTTAAGAAATTTGCCTGAAATGTACTAAGTCCGAATTCGGGCTTCTATAGTAAGCCCAAATATGAATCCAGGGGGCCGATTTGAACAAACTTGAATCAGATCCACCCCGCAATGTTGCATACCAATATGAAAAGATTCTGCCTGCTGGATCTGGAGAAGATTTTTGAAGAAATTTGCCGAAATGCACTAAGTTCGAATTCGAGCTTCTATAGTGAGCCCAAATATGAATCCAGGGGGCCAATTTGAACAAACTTGAATCAGATCCACCCCGCAATGTTGCATACCAAATATGAAAAGATTCTGCCTGCTGGATCTGGAGAAGATGATTTTTTAAGAAATTTGCCTGAAATGCACTAAGTTTGAATTCGAGCTTCTATAGTGAGCACAAATATGAATCTAGGAAGCTGATTTGAACAAACTTGAATCAGATCCACCCCACAATGTTGCATACCACATATCAAAAGATTCTGCCTGCTGGATCTGGAGATGAAGATTTTTAAAGAAATTTGCCTGAAATGCACTAAGTTCGAATTTGAGCTTCTATAGTGAGCCCAAATATGAATCTAGGGAGCCGATTTGAACAAATTTGCATCAGATCCATCTCACAATGTTGCATACCAAATATCAAAAGATTTTGCCTGCTGGATCTGGAGAAGAAGATTTTTTAAGAAATTTGCCTGAAATGCACTAATGCACTAAACCCAGGGGGCCGATTTGAACAAACTTGAATCAGATCCACCCCACAATGTTGCTTACCAAATATGAAAAGATTCTGCCTGCTGGATCTGGAGAAGATTTTTTAAGAAATTTGAATGAAATGCACTAAGTTCAAATTTGAGCTTCTAATATAGTGAGCCCAAATATGAATCTAGGAAGCCGATTTGAACAAACTTGAAACAGATCCACCCCACAATGTTGCATACCAAATATCAAAAGATTCCGCCTGCTGGAACAAACAAAGATTTGAACAAACTTGAATCAGATCCACCCCGCAATGTTGCATACCAATATGAAAAGATTCTGCCTGCTGGATCTGGAGAAGATTTTTGAAGAAATTTGCCGAAATGCACTAAGTTCGAATTCGAGCTTCTATAGTGAGCCCAAATATGAATCCAGGGGGCCGATTTGAACAAACTTGAATCAGATCCACCCCGCAATGTTGCATACCAAATATGAAAAGATTCTGCCTGCTGGATCTGGAGAAGAAGATTTTTGAAGAAATTTGCCTGAAATGCACTAAGTTCGAATTCGAGCTCCTATAGTGAGCCCAAATATGAATCTAGGGAGACGATTTGAACAAACTTGAATCAGATCCACCCCACAATGTTGCATACCAAATCTCAAAAGATTCTGCCTGCTGGATCTGGAGAAGAAGATTTTTTAAGAAATTTGCCTGAAATGCACTAAGTTCGAAATCGGGCTCCTATTCTGAGCCCAAATATGAACCCAGGGGGCTGATTTGAACAAACTTGAATCAGATCCACCCTACAATGTTGCATACCAAATATCAAAAGATTCTGCCTGCTGGATCTGGAGAAGATTTTTTAATGTTTTTCCCATTGCCTACAGTGTTAAAAAGTGCTGACTCAGCACTTTTTCAAAAGTTCTGAAAAAAGTATCTTGTGATCAAACCGATAGGGATTTTTTTTAACCATTCTATTCTACTGGATAAAAGTAAGCTTTATACAAAATAAGAATTCTCTGTGCCGTGTAGTTTTGGAGATATGGCAGTTTTAAGGTTTTTCCTATTTTTAGCTCCCGAGGTTCCCACGGGGCAATGAGAAATTTTTTTTTGCATCAATCAACTACTTATGACCCATTATCATCTCATATCAAATTTGGTTCAAATTGACCTCACGGTTCAGAAAATAGAAATTTTAGGCGTGGCCAAAATTTTTGCCCCTCCCATAACGAAGGCAAATAATGCCTGACAAACTTCTCTTGAACAAAATTGATTCTAAACCTCAAAAGGACTCTGTATACCACATATCAAGTCTCTGCTACTGGTGGTTCATTAGAAGAAGATTTTCAAAAAATTTGGCCATTTTTTCCCCACACCTCTGCTCAATATGAGCCGAAACCTAATTTGGATAAAAATCAAAATGCACCTATATAACCACCACTTACATGAAATTTAATTAAAATGTGGCCAGTGGTTTAGGAGAAAGAGGCTCAAACACCACCTTCACGCAGGACGACGGACGACAGAAGGACGACGGACGAAGAGTGATAAGAAAAGCTCACCCTGACTTTCAGTCAGGTGAGCTAAAAGAGTCCAAAACCTGCACACAAAAGTCCAAAATTAAAGTAAATAAGCAGCTAAAGGGTTAAATAATATAATAATAACCCCTAAGAAGCATGCTAACATAAAATAGGAACCATGGCAATATGCTACAAGGTAAGTCTCCACTTTGAAGAAAAGAAAGACAAACCTCAAAACCTGCACATAAAAGTAAAAACAAAGTATCACATTTGCTTCAGTGGGTTAAAACTGAGAAAATTACCCTGATAATGTCACAGTAACCATTATGGTAATATGCCATTAAGGTGAAACTCTACCTGAAAAAAATCCACTTGGAAGAAAAGAAAGAAAAACCTCAAGAAGCATCCTAACATTAAATAGGAACCATGGCAATATGCTACAAGGTAAGTCGCCACTTGGAAGAAAAGAAAGACAAACCTCAAAACCTGCACATAAAAGTAAAAAAAAAAGAAAAAATATCACATTTGTTTCAATGGGTTTTAAATTTAGAAAAATACCCTGAAAATGTTACAGTAACCACCATGGCAATATGCCAGTGAGGTAAAACTCCACTTAAAAAAAAAAATATCAAAACCTGTACACAAAAGTCCAAAACCTGCACACAAAAGTCCAAAACCTGCACACAAAAGTCCAAAATTCAAGTAAATAAGCAGCTGAAGGGTTAAATAATATAACACTAGCTCCAAAAAGCATCCTAACATAAAATAGGAACCATGGCAATATGCTACAAGGTAAGTCACCACTTGGAAGAAAAGAAAGACAAACCTCAAAACTTGCACATAAAAGTCAAAAAAGGTATCACATTTGTTTCAAAGGGTTAAAATTGAGAAAAATACCCTGCAAATGTCACAGTAACCACAATGGCAATATGCCAGCAAGGTGAAACTCTACTTGAAAAATATCCACTTGGAAGAAAAGAAAGACAAACCTCAAAACCTGCACATAAAATTAAAAAAAAGTATCACATTTGTTTCAAAAGGTTAAAATTGAGAAAAATACCCTGAAATGTTACGTTAACCACCATGGAAATATGCGAGTAAGGTAAAACTCCACTTGAAGACAAAATTTCAAAACCTGTACACAAAAGTCAAAAACCTGCACAAAAAAGTAAAAAACCTGCAACAAAAGTCCAAAATTAAAGTAAATAAGTAGGGAAAGGGTTAAATAATATAATACTGGCCCTAAGAAGCATTCTAACATAAAACTGGAAACATGGCAATATATTGCAAGGTAAATTACTCCTTGGAAGAAAAGAAAGACAAATATCAAAACCAGCACACAAAAGTCAAAAACCTGTACACAAAAGTCCAAAATTCAAGTAACTAAGCATGGAAAGGGTTGAATAAAATATTACTATCCCTGAAAAGCATGCTGACATAAACAAATGAAAGTGTCAATGACACTGTAGCTCAACTTGTCAAGACATGCACATGTATAGTATGTGACACAGCAATGACAAACATCTAGGTAAGGACCTGATAACAAAGGTACATATAAAGTATTGTAACGGTCTGTACATAAATACTGACCATAGCCTGTAACAAATGTATAGGTAAAGTATTGTTAAGGTGGGTGACAGTCAGATGCTGAACTAGAAAAATCTTTTGAGTCCCAGAGTGGCTCTGACTGAACCCCAAAATATTTGTTCTCATAGCACAGTGATAACAAAGGCACCCCAAAACACTCATTCCTGTCCCAAGGTGAAAACAAAGGTACGAAATGGCCACTGGCAGCCATCTTGAATTTTGGACCGCACTCAGAAACATTTGTTCTCGTCCCAAGGTGATAACAAAGGTACCCAAGAAGTTTCGTGAAGATCGGTTGATAAATACAGCCTCTAGCCCGAGCCGTATTGACATGTGCACTTACAGTGTATAAGTAGCATTAAATAAATCAAAATTCATCTAATTTGCATAATTTCTGCACGAGAAAAAACCCGTACTGTATGTGATGTATTCCATTTTACAAAACATTCATACAAAAATTTATTCAAATCAGAACTTTATACAGAAGTTCTGTACAAAAGACTGATTGCACTAATTTTGGGACAAAATGGCTGCTGGTGACCATCTTGAATTTTGGACCACACCCAAAAACACTCGTTCTCATCCCACGATGATAACAAAGGTACGTGTACCCAAGAAGTTTTGTAAACATCGGTTCATAAATACGGCCTCTAGCCTGAGCCGTATAGAAGTTGTGTACAAAAAACTGATTAGACCTAATTTCGGTACAAAATGGCCACTGGCAGCCATCTTGAATTTTGGACCGCACTCAGAAACACTCGTTCTCATCCCAAGGTGATAACAGAGGTACCCAAGAAGTTTCATGAAGATCGGTTGATAAATACAGCCTCTCGCCCGAGCCGTATTAACATGTGTACTTACTGTGTGTAAGTAGCACTGAAAAAATCAAAGTTCATCTAATTTGCATAATTTCTGCACGAGAAAAAAAACCTGTATTATATGTGATGTATCCCATGGTACTAAACATTCACACACAATATTTTTTCAAATCAGCGCTTTCATATGGAAGTTCTGTGCAAAAATCTGATTGCTCCTAATGTTGTACAAAGTGGCTGCCATCGGCCATCTTGAATTTCGGACCGCACCCAAAAACACTCGTTCTCGTCCCACGGTGATACCAAAGTACCCAAGAAGTTTCGTAAATATCGTTTTTTAAATACGGCCTCTAGACCGAGCCGCATTGGCATTTGCACTTACAGTGCTGACAGTAACACTAAATACATCAAAGTTAGTCTAATTTGCATAATTTACGTACGCGAAAAAACCCCGTATTATATGTGATGTATTCCATGGTACTAAACATTCATTCAAAAAATTATTCAAATCAGCACTTTCATATGGAAGTTCTGCGCAAAAATCTGATTTCACCTAAGTCTGTACAAAATGGCCGCCAGCGGCCAACTTGAATTTCGGATCGGACCCCAAAAGACTCGTTCCCTTCCCACGGTCATAACAAAGGTACCCAAGAAGTTTCGTAAAGATCGGCTCATAAATACGGCCTCTAGCCCGAGCCGTACTGAATTATTGACGGCCAGACGAACGACGGGCCATGGCATAAGCTCAAATTTGGCTTCGCCAAAGTTGAGCTAAAAATGAAAAAAAAAAATCAAATCAAAACCTGCACACAAAAATTCAAAATGGATGAATCCGGACGCCCACACAGGCACCGCCGACGCTGACATGAGGACTATGCCATAGGCTCACACAACTATCGTTGGTGAGCCAAAAAACAACCTAAAGTACTCCGTAATACAGACCGACCACTTACAAGCGGAGGTCATGGGTATAGAGATACTGATGGATGGCAAACCCCATGCTATCATATCTCTGTACAATGAACCATCGCAAAACCCTGACCCTGCCACTTTCCGTTACTTTTCAGAAAAATATAAATATTTTATTCTACTCGGCGATCTAAACTCACGTCACGTGATCTTTGGGTGCAGAAAAAGCAGCCAAAATGGTCACATCCTGTTTGATATTATTGAAGAATTTGATCTTTCTATCGTAAATGACATAACCCAACCAACGTACCACTCTGCCGCACATCCTGACTATGAGGAGATACTGAATCTTGCGATAGTCTCCAAAAATCTCGCAAGTAAAATTGAAAACTTCACCCTGGGAGATCACATTGGAAGCAACCACTTTCCTATACACCTCACCATCTCTAGCAAGAAAGGCCCCCAAAAACTCCCAACGCAGCTCAAACACGAACTTAGTAGAGCCAACTGGCCACTATTCAGGGATATCATAGACATGACCACAGAGGTCACAACCCGTAAAACGCCTCAAGAAATAAATGAGGAATGCAAAAACATCAAAGAAACCATAACGAAAGCTTTAGATGAAGTGTGTCCGCTCAAAGAGCAGGCAACCTTCAAACTAAAGCTCTCACAGGAAACAAGAGGCCTAATTAGGGAGAAGCGTAAACTCCTCAGATATTGGAAAAAAGAGGAAAACCCAGACCGCAAAACCGAGCTCAAACATCAATTTAATATATCCCACAATGAAGTCAAAAATGCCGTAAAAATAGAAAGGCAAATGGCGTGGGATTCTGTGACTGACAGTCTTAACGCACAAAGAGATGCCCGTAAATTCTGGAAAACATTTAAAAGATTGACCAGTAAAAATTCCTCCAGAGACCACAAAAATCGTCAAAAGCCTGACAGGACTATGACCAAAGACAACATCGAAAATGCAAACTTATTCGCAGAAACTCTCAGTAAAGCTCACCGTACCCAAGAGGGCCCAAAATTTGATAAAGATTGGAAAGAGTAGGTAAATGAATTTATCAACAAGCACGATGACATATTCGCCAAACCTGCTCTTGACATCAAAACCGAACTGGGCGATGATTACGATTTAGTCTCACCCTTCTCATATTCGGAAATAAAACACCTTCTCCACAAATGCAAATCATCCTCATCAACCTGGTGATCGTACAAAATCCTCAAAAACTGTCCGGATATAATTACCACCAAACTCACAGCTATTTATAACAGTTGCCTTAGAATAGGGTACTTCCCCACGAGTTGGAAATCAGCTGTAGGTATCATGATCCCCAAACAAGGCAAGGACAGTAGCCTGCCATCAAGCTATCGCCCCATCAGCTTATTAAACTGTATCGGAAAACTCTTTGAAGCTGCGCTAGCATCCAGACTTACGGATCATCTGGAATCAGAAATCTTCTTCATGGATAGACAAAAATGCCGATAGGATCACCGATCCAATGTCGAGTTGTGACAGCACAAAAGTGGGTTTAATCATTATCAACTTATAGTCCGGAAACCAATTGTTTACAATTTACTATGTGAAGGGTCACTGTGACCTTGACCTTTGTCCTAGTGATTCCGAAATAAATGGGCCCTTTCTTGCACCAATGCCAACCTGCCTATGAAGTTTCATGAATGTAGGTGGAACCATTGTCAAATTATCATCTGGAAACCAATTGTTTACGATTTATTATGTTCAAGGTCACCGTGACCTTGACCTTTGACCTAGCAAGTCCAAAGTAAATAGAGGTCTTCCACTCATCTAGGCAAACCTACCTATGAAGTTTCATGAATGTGGGTCAAACCATTATCAAGTTATCGTCCGGAAACCAATTGTTTAAGATTTACTATGTTAAAGGTCACTGTGACCTTGACCTTTGATCTGGTGAGTCCAAGATCAATAGAGTTCTTCCTCGCACCAAGGCCAACCCACCTATGAAGTTTCATGAATGTAGGTTGAACTACTATCAAGTTATCATCCGGAAAGGAATTGTTGCGATTTACTATGTTCAAGGTCATGTTGACCTTGACCTTTGACGTAGCGAGTCCAAAATCAATAGGGTTCTTCCCCTCACCAAGGCCAATCTACCTATGAAGTTTCATGAATGTGAGTTGAACCATTATCAAGTTATCATTCGGAAACCAATTGTTTAAGATTTACTACGTTCAAGGTCACTGTGACCTTGACCTTCGACGTAGCATGTCCAAAATCAATAGGGTTCTTCCTCCCACCAAGACCAACCTACGTATGAAGTTTAATGAATGTGAGTTGAACCACTATCAAGTTATCATCCGGAAACCAATTGTTTATGCCCGCCCGCCCGCCCACCCGGACGCCTGCCCGCCCGCCCGCCATTCACCAAACTATAAGTCGAGTTTGACTTCGTCACAACTCGACTAAAAATGATACTGCCAAAACAAAGAGGGTACTGAACATGTGTTCAACCTATTTGTGCGCATGCGAAAATGCCTGAAAACTAAATATACAGGTGTAGTCATCTTCCTTGATGTGGAGAAGGCATTCGACTCAGTTTGGCATAATGGTCTATTTATTTATTTATTTATTTATTGGTGTTTAAGGTCACATATTTCTGCACAATGGCTAACCATGACCGTGACAGTTTTACGGGTGGAGGAAGCCGGAGAACCCGGAGAGAACCACCGAGCAACGGCCAGCAACTGTCAGCTCCCCAACATACCAACTCCACACAAGCAGGGTTAGCATTGGTTGAAGACAAGTGCACCATCGACGTGCAGTACGCCTTAGTACACAACGTCACCGTGCCCCCACGTAGGCAATGGGGAGGCATAATGGTCTAAAATATAAACTCCACAACGACCTAAAACTTCCAATTAAACTTGTCAGACTTCTGTCATCTTTCCTCTCGGATCGAACAATTAAAGTTAAAGTCAAAAATGAAATTTCACTGGTAGTTAAACTTGAGGCGGGTACCCCCCAAGGATCAGTACTTAGCCCCCTCCTCTATATCATTTACGTTAACGATATAGAAATCTGACACGACCAATTAACTGACATGTCCCAATTTGCTGATGATATGGGTATGTGGACCTATGGCATTCGCACAACTGCCAGGAAAAAATGCAAGAAGCTATCGATGATCTGGAAACATGGTGTGCCAGATGAAGAGTCAAACTAAATGCCATAAAAACACAAATGGTCACTTTCTCGAGTCGGGTCTCCTGTCCAATTATCAAACTAAAAATAGACGGAACTGAAATTAAAAACCAAAATGAAGCCAAGTTCCTAGGCATAACAATAATCAATTGACAAAAATCTACAACTTAAAACCCATTTAGCGGAAACAATAGGCAAAGCCACCAAATAGATTCACTTAATGAGGAAACTCTGCGGCGCCAACTGGGCCACTAACTGCAAAACCCTACTCAAGCTCTATAAAGCCTTTGTACGCCCAGTGATGGACTACGGGGCCATTATACCCTAAAATATTTCCAAAACCAATAGTGTTCAACCAATTACCAAAAATGGTTGATGACCGATTACCGGTTATTTGATCACACAATCAGCCAATTCTGATGCCGATTCCGACTGTAATAACGTATACTTCTGGACAAGTCGAGGCTCGAAAGAACTACATTAAACTGAACATTTTTCACGGTGTTAAACTTCGTTGACTGGGGTCACAGTAAAATTACCACTCGCGCACACTTGGGTGTTAAATGTGGCTCTCAGAGCCACGTTTATCGCCCAAGTGCGTGCGACTGGTAATGTTACTGAGACCTGAGTCAATGGGGTGCAACCTTCACTTTTCCGGTATGAACTGGCGATTGTCGTTTAACTTGTATATCACATAAATGGGTGTCTAGAGAGATTAAGAATACACACTGTGGTTGTTTCTCAACTTTATTGAATGGTATCCTTGACATCATTTTAAATTAACAATTGAACAATTGCAGAAGATAATAAAATGCGGTTAATGAATGAATCATCACAAAATGCTTGTCAACAATCGGTTGAACCGATGTTCCAGGAGCAGTTACCGTGTTCATCCGATTGCCCACAATCGGCCGATATTATAATAATAACCCCTAAGAAGCATGCTAACATAAAATAGGAATCATGGCAATATGCTACAAGGTAAGTCTCCACTTTGAAGAAAAGAAAGACAAACCTCAAAACCTGCACAAAAATGTAAAAAAAAAAGTATCACATTTGTTTCAAGGGGTTCAAATTGAGAAAAATACCCTGTCACAGTAACCACAATGGCAATATGCCAGTAAAGTGTCTTTAAAATTGACAGAAACGCATAAAAAATAAAAAAAAAAAAAATTCCGGATTTTGGTCCAAAATTTTCAAAGTCCCACCCGGACCCCAAATTTTCGGTGTAAAAAAAAAAAAAAATTTTTGTGTCTTAAAATTGACAGAAACGCATAAAAAACAAAAACAAAAATTCCGGATTTTGGTCCAAAATTTTCTTAGTCCCACCCAGACCCTAAATTTTCAGGGGAAAATTTTTTTTTTTTGTCTTAAAATTGACCAAAATGCATAAAAAACAAAAAAAAATAATTTCCGGATTTCGGTCCAACATGTTCTAAGTCCCCTCCGGACTCCAAATTTTCGGTGTAAAAAAAAAAAAATTTTTGTCTTAAAATTGACAGAAACGCATAAAAAACAAAAAGAAAAATTCCGGAATGTGGTCAAAAATTTTCAAAGTCCCACCCGGACCCCAAATATTCAGGGTAAAAAAAAAAATTTGGGGGGGTCTTAAAACTGACCGAAATGCATAAAAAACAAAAACTAAAGGGGTGTCATTTGTGTGCAAGGCACACTATAGTATATCCCCTGCATTGTCGGGGCCGAATCAAAAATCCAAAACCTTTATGCACATCTACAGACACTATTGATTAACATGAACACACTTTTAGTGTTTCGAATTGAAACTCTTAGAAGTTTTTCTCCGGAAACCATTCCTCTAACGACAAAAATGGTGCCCCTTGCACCCCTCGGGGCCAAATCAAAAATCCAAAACCTTTCTGCACATCTACAGACCCTATTGATTAACATGAACACACTTTTAGTGTTTCGAATTGAAACCCCTAGGAGTTTTTCACTGAAAACCATTCCTCTAACGACAAAAATGGTGTCCCTTGCGCCCCTCGAAGCCAAATCAAAAATCCAAAACCTTTATGCACATCTACAGACCTTTATGCACATGCACATCAAATTGAAACCCTGGGAGTTTTTTTTTTCGGAAATCATTCCTCGAATGACAAAAATGGTGCCTCTTGCACCCTCCGAAGCTGAATCAAAAATACAAAACCTTTATGCACATCTACAGGCCCTATTGATTAACATGAACACACTTTCAGTGTTTGCAATTGAAACCCCTAGGAGTTTTTCTCTGGAAACCATTCTAATGACAAAAATGGTGCCCCTTGCACCCCTTGGGGCCGAATTAAAAATCCGAAACCTTTATGCACATCTACAGACCCTATTAATGAAGATGAACACACTTTCAATGTTTCGAATTGAAACCCCTAGGAGTTTTTCGCCGGAAACCATTCCTCTAACAACAAAAATGGTGCCTCCTGTGCCCCTCAAAGCCAAATAAAATATCCAAAGCCTTTATGCACATCTACAGACTCTATTAATGAAGATGAACGAACTTTCAGTGTTTCCAATTGAAACCCCTAGGAGTTTTTCGCCGGAAACCACTCCTCTAACAACAAAAATGGAGCCCCTTGCGCCCCTTGAAGCCGAATCAAAAATCCAAAACCTTTATGGAGATCTACAGACCCTATTGATTAACATGAACACACTTTCAGTGTTTCAAATTGAAACCCCTAGGAGTTTTTCTCCGGAAACCATTCCTCTAACGACAAAAATGGTGCCCCTTGCGCCCCTCGGGCCAAATCAAAAATCCAAAACCTTTATGCACATCTACAGACCCTATTGATTAACACGAACACACTTTCAGTGTTTCGAATTGAAACTCCTAGCAGTTTTTTGCCGGAAGCCATTCCTCTAACGACAAAAATGGTGCCCCTTGCGCCCCTCGGGGCCAAATCAAAAATCCAAAACTTTTATGCACATCTACAGACCCTATGAATGAACATGGACACACTTTCAATGTTTCGAATTGAAACCCCTAGGAGTTTTTCGCCGGAAACCATTCCTCTAATGACAAAAGTGGTGCCCCTTATGCCCCCGAGGGCCGAATCAAAAATCCAAAACCTTTATGCACATCTACAGACCCTATTGATTAACATGAATGCACTTTTAGTGTTTCGAATTGAAACCCCTAGGAGTTTTTCTCCGGAAACCATTCCTCTAACGACAAAAATGGTGCTCCTTGCGCCCCTCGGGGACGAATCAAAAATCCAAAACCTTTATGTACATCTGCAGACCCTATGAATGAACATGAACACACTTTCAATGTTTCGAATTGAAACCCCTAGGAGTTTTTCGCCGGAAACCATTCCTCTAACGACAAAAGTGGTGCCCCTTACGCCCTGAGGGCCGAATCCAAAACCTTTATGCACATCTACAGACCCTATGAATGAACATGAACACACTTTCATTGTTTTGAATTGAAACCCCTAGGAGTTTTTCACCGGAAACCATTCCTGGACGTACGGATGGACGGGCAGACGGACAGACGGAGACAACCAATATATCCCCGCAATTTTTCAAATGCAGGGATAACAAAAATTTCCGGATTTTGGTCCAAAAGTTTTGAAGTCCCGCCCGGACCTCAAATTTTCGGTGTAAAAAAAAAAAAAATTTTTTGTCTTAAAATTGACAGAAACGCATAAAAAACAAAAATTTCGGATTTTGGTCCAAAATTTTCTAAGTCCCACCAAGACCCTGAATTTTCAGGGGAAATTTTTTTTAATTTTTTTGTCTTAAAATTGACAGAAACACATAAAAAAAAAAAAAAATTCTGGATTTTGGTCCAAAATTTTCGAAGTCCCACCCACACCCCAAATATTCAAGGTAAAAAAAAAATTTTTTTTTTTTTGTTTTAAAAATGACCGAAATGCATAAAAAACCAAAACAAAAATTTCCGGATTTTGTTCCAAAATTTTTTATGTCCCACCCGGACCCCAAATTTTCGGTGAAAAAAAAAGAAAAATTTTTTTGTCTTAAAATTGACAGAAACGCATAAAAAACAAAACAAAAAAATTCCGGATTTTGGTCCAAAATTTTCGAAGTCAAACCCGGAAAATTTTAAGGGAAAAAAATTTTTTTTTTTTTGTCTTAAAATTGACAGAAATGTATAAAAAACAAAAAAAAAATTTCCGGAAATTTGCGGATTTTGGTCCAAATATTCAGGGTAAAAAAAAATTTTTTTTTTTTGTCTTAAAACTGACCGAAATGCATAAAAAACCAAAACAAAAATTTCCAGATTTTGGTCCAAAATTTTCGACGTCCCACCCAGACCCCAAATTTTCGGTGTAAAAAAAAGAAAAGTTTTTTTTGTCTTAAAATTGACAGAAACGCATAAAAAAACCTAAAAAAAAATTCCGGATTTTGGTCCAAAATTTTCGAAGTCCCACCCGCACCCCAAATTTTCAGGGGAAAAAATTTGTTGTCTTAAAATTGACAGAAATGCATAAAAAACAAAACAAAAAATTCCGGATTTTGGTCCAAAATTTCTAAGTCGCAACGGGACCCCAAATTTTCAGTCTAAATATGAACCCAGGGACTTGGCTTCAACAAACTTGAATCTCACCCCCCTAAGGATGCTGCATACCAAATATCAAAAGATTCTTATTGCTAGATCTGAAGAAGATTTTTAAAAAATACTCCTCACACTACACTAATTGTTACGGTGTGGAATTATTAATGATATTGGTAACAGAAAGAAATCTGAGAATCAGCAACAAAACTATGAATTTAACTATTCTGAAATTTAATTAAAAAAAATTGATATAAAAAAAATGATACAAAGATCTTTTACACTAATTGGGTTACAGAAAATAAAAAAAACAATGGTACTTATCAATTATAGAATTAGTCCAAAGTACAGTTTGACAGAATCCAGTAATCCAGTGGCAAAGTATCTTCTGAAGAAAGTTACCAGCTGGTAGATGTAGTATTAAATCCAAGAATGTCTCTTCAGAAACAGTATCCCGTAGATTTATAATAAAATTTTCACTTAGAAATTTCAGCAGTCTCCAATAAAATATAATAAAACGCTCTGCAAAATTCAAATGGAGTAAAAATCCAAGAAGTATTGGCGCCACAGGTAATTTCCAAATAATCCAGTAGAATCCTGGCTTTTCACAAAATAATATTATTCTGTTTCACAGGAAGTATAAATTCTCTTTTCCAAGACGAATAGATTCTCTTCAAAATTCTCTTCTGGAATCAATCTCCAAATTCACAAAGAAGTACTGCTTCTATAATAAATGCACTGTTCTGAAACAATAATATTCTCCAATGGAAATAACTGAAGTGAGTCTTTTTGAAAGGCTTTCTAAGAATGAGTTTTTGAATTCTGTTGACAAACCTTTATATAGTAACCAGATAGAATGTCCCAGAAGAGGAAGTTTCTGCAATGTTCTATTAGTTTCTGGTGGATTCTGTTAAAGTTCAAGTAAACAAGGTCATTGACCTATTTAAACAATTAAACAATCAACAGCTATATGTACAATATATCAGTGTAACAAAGATGTAAACAAGGTCACTGAGTGCAAAAGAGTTAGACCAGTCAGAAAATGCAGAAATAAAAAAAAATCTTTCTCACATAATTATCAACTTAAGGATATATCAATCTCAATATAATATGGGGGCTATAACACACCCCGCCTTAAAAGAAAAAGTTTGAAGGTACTGAAAACTTTTTACATAATTTTAGCAGACTCTGACTGGTTTACAATACACACACACCATAATCTTCACAATTTTATTTATTTATTTTTTTTTTTTTTTTAATAAACATATATACACTTGAAGTGAATAGAGACCGATCATATTTTAAATTAGGATATTCTGGAAAGAGCATCAGCTACAACATTATCTCTTCCCAAAATATGCCTAATCTCTAAATTATATTCTTGAAGGGCTAAACTCCACCGCAATAATCTTTGATTCTTGTTTTTCATTTTATTGATAAAAGTTAAGGGGTTATGATCGGTGTAAACTGTAATTGGGCATTGGGTGGTTCCTAGATACACATCAAAATGGGTTAATGCCAAAATTAGAGCCAAAGTTTCTTTTTCTACTGTAGAGTAATTCTTTTGATGTTTGAGAAATTTTCTGGAAAAATAACATACAGGGTGATCAATACCTTGGGAATCTTCCTGGGCAATATACCCACCTGCTCCATTGTCACTTGCATCTATGAATAATTTGAAGGGCTTTTCATAATTGGGACTGACCAGGACAGGGAAATTATTTAATAAAGTTTTTATTCTGTTAAAGGATTTCTGACATTCCTCAGTCCAAACAAACTTAACCCTTTTGCTCAATAAAGTGGTCAAAGGGGAAACAACATCTGAAAAATTTAAACAAAATTTTCTATAATATCCAGCCATGCCTAAGAATCTCATGAGCTCTTTTTTAGAGCTTGGTACTGGAAAATTTACAATGGCATCAACTTTCGCCGCAATCGGCCTCACCTGCCCCTGCCCCACAACATGACCTAAATAATTTACAGTTGCTTTGCCAAATTCTGATTTTACCAAGTTAATAGTTAGGTTGGCTTGGGACACTTTGTCAAAAAATTCTTGAATATGCTTTAGATGATCAGCCCAATTTGTATCTGTGTGTATAATAACATCATCAATATAAGCTTCACTGTGATCTAGGTCTGCAATTAAGTGGTTAACCATGCGCTGGAATGCTGCCGGAGAGTTTTTCATGCCAAAAGGGGTAACTTTATATTGATACAATCCAAATGGTGTAACAAAAGCAGATATTTCTTTTGCTTTTTCTGTTAAAGGGACTTGCCAATAACCCTTTAACAAGTCAAATTTTGTCACAAATTTAGCATGGCCAAGTTTGTAAATGCAGTCATCAATTCTAGGAATTGGATAATTGTCTGTTTTGGTGAGGCTGTTCACCTTTCGGTAATCCGTACAAAATCGGTAACTGCCATCAGGTTTTGGGACGAGTATACAGGGCGAACTCCAGTTGCTATGGCTAGGTTCTATGATATCATTGTCCAGCATATACTGTATTTCCTTTCGTATGATCTCAGCTTTGAAAGGGTTCAATCTATATGGATGCTGTTTGATGGGATTTGCCTCTCCTACATCAACATCATGAAAAATAACAGATGTCCTACTAGGCACATCAGGAAATAAGTGTTGATATTTGAAAATTAAATCAACTAAATCCTTTCTTTGGTCAGGCAGTAAATAATCAGTTTTATTTTGTAGATCTCTCAGGACATCTGAGTTCTGTAACTTTAGAGGGTACAGTTTCGCCGCCTTCATGAATATCCTCTACAGGATTTTCCAGCTTATCCATGTGGGTGACTGTTGAGACTGGTAGAGAGTTTGGTTCTCTCTCATAATATGTTTTCAACATATTTATATGGCACAGCTGAGTATTTTTGAGTCTATCGGGAGTCTCAACAACATAATCAGTATCACTGATCTTGTGCTTAACAATATAAGGGCCTGAATATCTTGCTTGTAAAGCATTGGCCTTTAAAGGGAATAATACTAACACCTTGTCCCCAGGTTTAAAGGTGCGAAATTTCGCCTTTTTGTCATACCAGGTCTTCATATGACTCTGGGCTTTCTGTAAATGTTTATTTGCCATTTCTCTGGCCTGGTGCAATTTTTCCTTAAAAGTGGACACACAGTCCAGGAGAGAAATTTCAGGTGGCTCTTCCTCGAGCCATTTCTCCTTCAAAGCAGTGAGTGGACCCCTCACTGAGTGTCCAAACACTAATTCAAAAGGGCTGAACCCCAGAGATTCCTGTACAGTTTCACGGACTGCAAATAAAAGGAGATGTACTCCTTCATCCCAATCCTTCTCATTATTCTCCCCATAGGCCTTTATCATGGTCTTCAGTGTTTGATGAAAGCGTTCTAGAGCTCCTTGACTTTCGGGATGATAGGCACTTGATGTGTACTGCTTAATTTTGAGCTCATACATCACCTGCTGAAAAATGTTTGACATAAAATTTGAGCCTTGGTCCGATTGCACTGACCTGGGTAGACCGAAAGTTGTAAAAAATTTTATCAAGGCCTTAACTATAGTCTTAGTTTTAATATTTCTTAGAGGAATAGCCTCAGGAAATCGTGTAGAAGCACACATCATGGTAAGAAGATATTCATTTCCAGATCTTGTTCTTGGCAATGGGCCAACACAATCAATAATAATTCTACTAAATGGCTCCTCAAAAGCAGGGATTGGTTGAAGGGGAGCAGGAGGAATCTTCTGGTTGGGTTTTCCTACAATTTGACAGGTGTGGCAGGTTTTACAAAATTCGACAACATCCTGTCGAAGCTTGGGCCAGTAAAAACATTGTTGAATACGAGAGTAGGTTTTCCTAACTCCTAAATGTCCAGCCATTGGTTTTTCATGAGCCAGGCTTATTATTTCATTCCGGTATTTAGTGGGGACAACTATTTGATAAATAACCTCCCAATCACTATTGGAGGGTACTTCTGGTGGTCGCCATTTCCTCATAAGTACACCATATTTTCTGAAATAACCGACAGGAGAGTTTTGGGCTTCAGCCTGTGTTAGAGCCTTTTCACGTGGCTCGGCAAGGTCAGGATCACTTTCCTGTTCCTGAATTAAAGATGTCTGGGAAATGACATTCAAGGAGGTCCCCCTATCACTCTCAGGTGTAGTGGCCTCTTTACAATGTCTGGACGAGTCATCACTTTGACTCAAAAAAGTCTGAGACAAATCAATGTCTTCAGAATCCGTAATTCTGTGACAGTTCTTATCCTCAGCTTTGCTGTTTAAATCAACACAATTGAGGTTGTTATCAACCTCAGTTTTCTTTGCCATGGACCGAGTCACAGCACATGCTGGAAAGGCAAAAGGAAAACATTCCTTCAAATTAATAATACTTTCATCTGTGCTTGGCTTATCCACCACTTGAGGTTCTACAGTGACTTTGTCATCAGCTAAGTCATTTCCCAATAATAAAGAAATACCTTTTACAGGTAGAGTAGGTCTGATTCCTACTGTCACAGTCCCATTTACTAAGCTACTTCTTAAATTTATTTTATGAAGTGGGACATTTAAAGAGTTTGACTCAATACCTGATATTAGAACTTGTGCCCCTGTAGCACTTTCTTCAGAAAATGGCAAAATGCCTTCTAACATTAATGACTGAGTAGCCCCTGTGTCTCTCAGTATTTTTATTGGTAAGGAACAGTGCTTATCCCCATCAAGGGAAACAAAGCCTTCAGAAATGAATGGCTTATAATTTTCTAAAGCATCTTGCTTTATAACATAATTTTCAGGGCATGGAGCACATGCTAGTGCATTCTGTGAAGTTGAGGACTCATTTTTCCTTTTTAACAGCCAGCAATCAGATAATAAATGACCTGGTTTCTTACAATAATTACAAGTTTTACTTGAACTGTTGGGTCGTAATGGTGTGGGACTGGCATTAGATGACTTATTCTCATTAGGCTTCCTATTAAATTTGGGTGGTGAAAAGTTTGGAGGATTGGAAGGATGATTAGAAGGATGAGTTTTATCTGAAGTAGGTCTAGGTCCACTTTGGAAAGAATTCTTGTGAAGCCAAAAATTTGTAGAGTTACGACTCATTTTATGAGTTAAGGCATAGTCATCTGCTAGTACTGCTGCTCTATTTAATGTGTCAACTTTTTGTTCATCCAGGTGGGCCTTTATATCTGAATGTATCTTTCCTTTAATCTCCTCAATCAGCATCATTTCCTTTAATTTTGTAAAATCTTTCCCTATTTCTTTTGAGTGGCACCACCTGTCAAATAAATTTTGCTTTTCTCTGGCAAATTCCACATGAGTTTGATTTTCATTTTTATAATAATTTCTAAATTTCTGCCTATAGGCCTCTGGAACAAGTTCATATGCCTTAAGTATTGCCTCTTTAACAGCGTCATAATTGTTGCTTTGCTCAGAAGATAGAGCAGAATAGATTTCTTGGGCCTTCCCTTTCAAAACACTTTGCAATAGCAAAGTCCAGACATCCCTTGGCCATTCTAAACTTGTTGCCACTTTTTCAAAATGTAAAAAATATTTATCAACTTCTTTTTCTTGAAAGGGGGGAACTAGCCTAACATGTTTAGTTGCATCAAATCGACTTGGGGAAATTACATTTGAGCCTTGATGCTGTGATTCTAATTCTTTTATTTTTATTTCCTTTTGAATTTCTAATTCTTTTAAGTGCATTTCTTTTTGAGTTTCTATTTCCCTTAATTTTAATTCCCTGTCCTCCTTTTCTTTTTGAGCCTGAATTTGAATTTGTTCCATTTCTTTTTGAGCTTCTAATTCTTTTAATTTCATTTCATTTTCCTGCCTTTTCATTTCTTGTTGCATTTCTAATC
Organism: Pictodentalium vernedei; assembly: GCA_031216915.1. Classification (NCBI taxonomy): domain Eukaryota; kingdom Metazoa; phylum Mollusca; class Scaphopoda; order Dentaliida; family Dentaliidae; genus Pictodentalium; species Pictodentalium vernedei. Next base: position 40,581,612 of record CM062296.1, read on the forward strand.
TCTTTAGTTCCAATTCTAACTTTTTAAGTTCAAGAGCATCAGTAGGTTGTGGTTCAGCGACAGGTGACCCAGACTGAGGCAAAAGACCCTCCTCAATAGAATGATTAACAATGAGCTGTTTAAGTTTATGCTTGTTCAGACCAGGGGTGGCAGGTAATTTTAGATACTGAGCAAGTTGAAATAAATCCTCCTTCTTAAGAGATTCTAAAAGGGCCAAACTAGGAGATCTTTCAAATTCAGAAATAAATTCTGTCACAATAAATACCATGATGAAAAGGTTTGCTGGCTCTCAGATTATATAAATAATAATACTGAAATTTTCTAAGAAAATTTAGATGTTTCCACTATGAGCCAAACTAATAATTGCAATATGCAAATAAAGCTTTCTCGTTATCTTATATTCAATCTCGGCATCGAGCCCCCAATTTCTGTTACGGTGTGGAATTATTAATGATATTGGTAACAGAAAGAAATCTGAGAATCAGCAACAAAACTATGAATTTAACTATTCTGAAATTTAATTAAAAAAAATTGATATAAAAAAAAATGATACAAAGATCTTTTACACTAATTGGGTTACAGAAAATAAAAAAAACAATGGTACTTATCAATTATAGAATTAGTCCAAAGTACAGTTTGACAGAATCCAGTAATCCAGTGGCAAAGTATCTTCTGAAGAAAGTTACCAGCTGGTAGATGTAGTATTAAATCCAAGAATGTCTCTTCAGAAACAGTATCCCGTAGATTTATAATAAAATTTTCACTTAGAAATTTCAGCAGTCTCCAATAAAATATAATAAAACGCTCTGCAAAATTCAAATGGAGTAAAAATCCAAGAAGTATTGGCGCCACAGGTAATTTCCAAATAATCCAGTAGAATCCTGGCTTTTCACAAAATAATATTATTCTGTTTCACAGGAAGTATAAATTCTCTTTTCCAAGATGAATAGATTCTCTTCAAAATTCTCTTCTGGAATCAATCTCCAAATTCACAAAGAAGTACTGCTTCTATAATAAATGCACTGTTCTGAAACAATAATATTCTCCAATGGAAATAACTGAAGTGAGTCTTTTTGAAAGGCTTTCTAAGAATGAGTTTTTGAATTCTGTTGACAAACCTTTATATAGTAACCAGATAGAATGTCCCAGAAGAGGAAGTTTCTGCAATGTTCTATTAGTTTCTGGTGGATTCTGTTAAAGTTCAAGTAAACAAGGTCATTGACCTATTTAAACAATTAAACAATCAACAGCTATATGTACAATATATCAGTGTAACAAAGATGTAAACAAGGTCACTGAGTGCAAAAGAGTTAGACCAGTCAGAAAATGCAGAAATAAAAAAAAATCTTTCTCACATAATTATCAACTTAAGGATATATCAATCTCAATATAATATGGGGGCTATAACACTAATTTAAACATTTGGGCTCCCATAGAGAGCCCAAATATCGACCCAGGCAATTGATTTCAATAAACATGTGAAACAATCTTCCAAAGATGTTATATGTGAAATTTGAAAGCTTTTGGAGCAGTGGTTTGGGAGAAGAGTGGTCTTATATGTTTTTCCCATTACCCACAGTGTTAAAAAATGCTGACTCAGCACTTTTTCCAAGTCCCCAAAAAGTACCCCATGACAAAACCGATGGCAATTTTTTTTTTACCATTCCATTCTGTTGGTCCTATGGAAGCTTCACAACAAATAAGAATTCTCAGTGCCGTGTAGTTTTGGAGATATGGGCGTTTTAAGTTTTTTTTCTATTTTTAGCTCCTGTGGTTCCCACGGGGCTATGGGAAAAACAATTTCTGCATAAATTAGGTACTTATGACCCGATAAGCACCCTCGTAAAACTTGGTTCAAATCGGCCTCGCGGTTTGGAAAACAGAAATTTGGGGTGGGGCCAAAATTTTTGCCCCTCCTTTAACATCGTCAAATATAGCCCCTCGAACTTCTCTTGGACAAACTTGAGTCTACACCTCAAATGGAAGCTGCATACCAAATATCAAGTCTCTGCTATTGCTGGTTCTTGAGAAGAAGATTTTATAAGAATTGGAGCATTTTTGACCCATCCCTCTGCTCAATACGCGCTGAAACCTAATTTGACAAAAAATCAAATTGCCCTTATATAACCCTTACTCACATGAAATTTCATTAATATGCGGCCAGTGGTTTGGGAGAAAAAGGCCCAAACACCACCTTCACAATGGACGACGGACGAAAAGTGATCAGAAAAGCTCAACCTGACTTTCAGTCAGGTGAGCTAATTAAGGTAAATAAGGAAGCTAAAGGGTTAAATAATATAACACTAGCTCCAAGAAGCATCCTAACATAAAATAGGAAACATGGCAATATGCTACATAAGTCACCACTTGGAAGAAAAGAAAGACAAACCTCAAAACCTGCACATAAAGGTCAAAAAAAGTATCACATTTGTTTCAAAGGGTTAAAATTGAGAAAGATACCCTGCAAATGTCACAGTAACCACAATGGCAATATGCCAGTAAGGTGAAACTCGACTTGAAAAATATCCACTTGGAAGAAAAGACAAACTTCAAAACTTGCCATTAAAAGTCAAAAAAGTATCACATTTGTTTAAATAAACCCCTGAAATGTTAAGGTAACCACCATGGCAATATGCCAGTAAGGTAAGACTCCACTTGAAGACAAAATTTCAAAACCTGTACACAAAAGTCAAAAACCTGCACACAAAAGTCAAAAACTTGTACACAAAGGTCCAAAATTCAAGTAACTTAGCATGGAAAGGTTGAATAAAATATTGCTATCCCTGAAAAGCATGCCGACATAAAAAAAAGCAAAATAAAAAATGAAAGTGTCAATGACACTGTAGCTCAACTTGTCAAGACAAAGACATGTACATGTATAGTATGTGACACTGCAATGACAAACACCTAGGTAATGACCTGATAACAAAGGTACATATAAAGTATTGTAACAGTCTGTACATAAATACTGAGCGTTGCCTGTAACAAATGTATAGGTAAAGTATTGTAAAGGTGGGTGACAGTCAGATGCTAAACTAGAAAAGAAATCTTCGAGTCCCAGAGTGGGTCTGACTGAACCCCAAAATATTTGTTCTCATACCACAGTGATAACAAAGGCACCCCAAAACACACTCATTCCTGTCCCAAGGTGAAAACAAAGGTACCCAAGAAGTTTCGTGAAGATCAGTTCACAAATATGAGCTGTGTAGAAGTTGTGACAAAAAACTGATTAGACTTAATTTCAATACAAAATGGCCACTGGCAGCCATCTTGAATTTTGGACCGCAGCCAGAAACACTTGTTCTCGTCCCAAGGTGATAACAAAGGTACCCAAGACGTTTCGTGAAGATCGGTTCATAAATACAGACTCTAGCCCGAGCCGTATTGACATGTGTATTTACTGTGTGTAAGCAGCACTGAAAAAATCAAACTTCATCTAATTTGCATAATTTCTGCACGAGAAAAAAACCTGTATTATTCGTAAAGATCGGTTCATAAATACGGCCTCTAGCCCGAGCCGTATTGGCATTTGCACTTACAGTGCTGAAAGTAACACCAAAAAACATCAAAATTAGTCTAATTTGCACAATCTACGCACGAGAAAAAAACCCGTATTATATGTGATGTATTTGCATCATCGGTACAAAATGGCCGCTGCCAGCCATCTTGAATTTCGGACCACACCTAAAAACACTCGTTCCCGTCCCAGGGTCATAACAAAGGTACACAAGAAGTTTCGTAAAGATCGGTTCATAAATATGACCTCTAACCCGAGCCATAGCCAATTGTTGACGTACGGACAGACAGATGACGGGCCATGACAATAGCTCAAATTTGACTTTGTCAAAGTTGAGCTAAAAATCAAAACCTGCACACAAAAGTTCAAAATGAATCCGGATGCGGACGCCGACATGAGGGCTATGCCATAGGCTCACACAACTATCGTTGGTGAGCCAAAAACAAGTATACTTATTTATAAATATAATATAACTACATACTAACCCACCTATTTTTTACTTAAGCAGGTATCTACAGAAACCACTGGTATTTTTTCTTCTGGTGTGAGAAAGGGTGTATGGGTTTGTGGGAAACACCATAACAGGGGCGCGCTCTAATGAAGCGCCCCTGTTGTGGTGTTTCCATGCAAACCACCAGCCATGTTCTGGCAAAACCAGTGACAACGAGTAGCAAGAACGACTTCGGTCTCGCTGCCAGGTGCCACACCAACAACTTTAACCGCTATGGAAAATCATACCAAGAAAACGCACATTAGCGAAATCTCATTCGGAAACTGTTGGTAGGTAAGGTGGCCCTGAAAAGGCTTGTTTGTTTGAAAGCTGGCAACAATGCAACCAGTCCAGACTCAAAAACCAAAACACCTTCACAAGAGGATAGAGAAGGCCAATGAGGAGTTCCACTACCTTTCAGGGCAAAAAGATGCCCTGTCTGGGAATCACTCATTGTTCAGGAAGATCAACTGAGAAGCCACCAGTCCACCGTGAGCGAAGAGCGAGCAACATAAGACCCATATCTTCTATCCACTTTATTATGGGATGCACGTCACATTCCCAAGTGCAGATTCTTTCTCAGCTTCCAGAACAATTTTAATAAAAGTCTAAATGAAAAAACATAACTGTCAAAAGAATTTATCAATTAATCTTAGAGATAGTTTATTTCCGGTGATCTTTATTGACATAAGCGACCCGGTATTGACCTAATTACGAGAGTCAATAAACTCCATTTTACGAAGTCCATGCTGCAGTCTTATAGTTATACCAGACTGTAAGATGCAATAGATTTGTTCATGTCATGAACAGCGAAATCAGCGTAAATATGAAAGGTACCCAGTCATACCCTGACTGACTGGAATACAGGAGAAGTCGGCCCGAATCGAAGTCAGCCCACAAGAGAAGTCGGCACAAAACGTTGGCCTGCAAGAGAAGCCGGCCCATGGGATAAGTCAGTCCACGAGAGAGGTCGGCCCAAAACAAAGTTGGCCCACAAGAGATGTCGGCCCATGGGAGAAGTAGGCCCCCAAACAAAGTCGGCCCATGGGAGAAGTATTATAGAATAAATTTTATTAAGGTTGTACTCACTTTTATGTTCGAAATCAAAAAATTTATGAGATTAAATAACTTATCCAACATTTTCAAACTAAACTTATCCAACATTGAACTGAAGCATAAATCTTCCACAAACTCTCACGTCTACACAGTATAACTTTATGTACTGGTATTTTGAATAAAATTTGGGTTAAAAAAACAAGACTACATTTTTTCATTCATTTCAGTGGTGTACTTAAGGATCGACATTACGCCGATAATACTGAAATATATTGAAATTTCAGTAATATAATATGTGATAACGCTGTCTTGTTTTTTTTTATCACTGATAATATACCAGTATGTAACATCAAAGAGCTTTCTAGGAATTAATGCTACGCTCAGTCAAAAGAAGCCGTCTTATGTTTTGTCCACTTCCATCGAAGCATCCTAATCCCCTTCTCCCCACACACCCTCTGCAGAAAGTGAACTCGACCACTGTCCTACAAGACCATCAGCACCTGCTCTTGGTCATGGTATCAGGACAACTCGTACCCACGGCAACTCGTACCAGTCAAGTTGTACCCAAAATTGGACGACTCGTACCCATTTTCGGCTGGACAACTCGTACCTGCAGTTGGACAACTCGTACCCGCAGTTGGACAACTCGTACCCACAGTTGGTCAACATGTACCTGGTCTTTAATTGTATGGGCGAAGGCGAATATTGGCTGAAGGACTTGAGAAGATGAGTGTCTGCTTTCAGTGGGTGTGCATAAAGGCAAAAACTTTCCATTTTTAGCATTTATCTCAGGAGAACAGTCTGAACAGACTTCGCCGAAAGTCAATTTCGTCGGTATGAACATTTCATCAAGAGAGAAATTCAAAGGAAACAGGAAATATTTAAATTATATATTAATACAGTGGTGTAGATACGGGAGACGCCCCCCACCCCCCCCCCCCCCCCCCCCCCCCCCCGCAAAAAAAAAAAATAAAAAATAAAAAATCGGGTAATCTTTGGCTCTTCGTTAAACGTCTGAGGGCTTTTCTACGTCATATTTTGTTGTACTGGTGGCCATACCCAGCATTTCACGTGTTGAGGGGTTAACGCAAAATCAGATGCGATCGGGGCTCATTCCCCCACATACCCCACCCCCTTCATTGGTTGAAGGATTAACGGGATGTCGGACGCGATCGGGGCCCATCAGAAGTCCCTTTCCTGGTCAAATTACATCTATATTGCAAACCTTACTAAAATGCTAATTATCATTCAATTTTCATGATTGTCATGGAAGATAATTGTTAGAAAAACACACCTCCCAACTGGAAGATTAACTTAATTGGCGATAATAATATGCACAGATAATTGGAAGAAAATTAAACACCAATGGACTATAAGGTAATAGATGATAGAAAATAATTTTTCATGATCTCACATCTGTCACTGCCGGGTAAGTCTAAATTAAATGACTGTCGAGTTTTCAGGTGTATCGGTGTTGACCATAAAATTTCCGACAGAAATCAGTTGATGCGAGCTGGTGGATTCATAGAGAGAGTTGTATTAGAGCTTTTTACTTGGATTTTTTTCAAAATGAACATCATTTGTGATCATCTTGATTCAGTCTATCACTGGTCATTGTTTGCCGTTTTTCGCCCGAGCGGGTAAATGTGCTACGCTTCAAGTACAAAATCTGGCTGGACTCTCAATTTACAATGAAATCCTTTCTCGCCTGACAGGAGTGGCGCCTCACCAGTGATGTAACTTTGCCACACGAAAAATAATCTAAAGGTGGAGAGTGGCATTATTAATTAGGAAAGGCAAGAGTTAATGTCGGGGTTGGGGGGGGGGGGGGGGGGGGTGGTGTCATTCACCCCAGTTCTCGTACGAATACGATTGTAGACTTCCAGGAACCCCCGGTGCCCGCTTTCAACAAAGTACGGTCAATGAATATATGTTTCCTGTTCTGTGTATCACAGCCGTCATTTAGACGTAAAAATTGTGTATATTTCATTCATATTCGTGGAATATCTGACGAAGGAATTTCAAAGTAAACTGATTTCCATTAATATTATAGCACCTTAAACGGATCAAACAAAAGCAAAAACCCCGCTTCTATAGTTCTTAGGCCATTAACTGCCTTCGCCCATACAATTAAACACCAAGTACAAGTTGACCAGCCATAGGTACGAGTTGTCCAGCCGTGGGTACGAGTTGTCCAATTGTGGGTACGAGTTGTCCAGCTGAAAATGGGTACAAGTCGTCCAATTTTTGGTATGACTTGACTGGTACGAGTTGCCGTGGGTACGAGTTGTCTAGAAACCTTGGTCATTTGACGAAATAAAATGCTGAACTAAACGCTACTCTTATTATAGGGAGGGAGATTTTTCTCAGCATTTTATTTCATCAAATGGCCGAGAGCGGGTCCCAATACCATTTGAAGTAGTCCTGTAGTTTGTGGGGCCGACTTCTCCTGTAGTTTGCGGGGCCGACTTCTCCGAAATTGTTTGGGCCGACTTCTCCCGGGGCCGACTTCTCTACACCCCACTGACTGTGCCCAAGATTTTTGTCGAATTTTCGTCTATCATACCTCGTAATAAATTCAAGGAAAATGACATTTGATGCACATCCCACGAAAACCATGAATATGGCGTATGCGGGACGCATTTTGAGTTCTTTTGCGATAGACTAAACTTCTAATTTTCGAAGAAGAATAATTGTTTTCTCGCCAGTGAGTAAAATGAAGCCAACAGCCCACAGCCAACCTGGCATTTGCAATTTCTCCACGTCAAAGTGGGTCATACTAAATACCGATCTACACCGAGCAGTAGAAAAATAAGGCATAGATAAAATAAAGGGCATAATCTTCGGGACACACTAAAAAGTGTAGTCCATATCCGTGTCGGAGAAAAAGTGTAGTTGGGAATTAAATCATCATTTTCTCCTTTATTTATCTGTTGTTTTCTATGAAATTTGGAAAGTATACTCAAGGGACGATACGAAATAAAAATGCCAAAAGAGAGGTTTGTACGATGTTATTTTACGATGTTAGAAGACATTTATCTTTCAAACATTCTAAAAAGTGTAGCTCACTCGGCGCCGTGTTCGCTAATTAATCGGTTTACGCTGTGTTGACTCAGGGTACGTTTCCGTGGGCCATTCGAGAATACTAGTGTTATTCTGGGCATGCGCAGATAAGGCAGAATGTGATTCGTGTCGTTTTGTTCAAGTAAAAGTATTCTGGAATATTATTCGGAATGTATTCTGTCAATCCACCTCTCGAGGAGGAATAAACGTTATTCTAGACATGCGCAGTATTGCGCACTGACTAAATAGTTTTGCACATCACAAATCTTGAGGCCGAAATTTGTTTTCAACGGTGGCGAATTAGTGCCAACCAGTCTCCAGTTATTTATCTGTTACAACAGATTAATAAACTTTTATAACATATTCATAATTTGTTTTAACAAATTAGTAATGTGTTATAACCAACTAATAATCTGTTTTTAACAGTTTTTATACAGTAATAGCAAACTAATATTCTGTTGTTACAGATTAAGTTGGCCTTATCTATTTTTACCAATTAATGATCTGTTATAGTTATCTTTTAAAAGCAACTAATGGGGAGCACGGCGGCTCATTGGCTGGCGCATCGGACTTGTGACCGGTATGTCGACAGTGCAAAAGCGGTCCATTCCACTTGCATTGTGACACTGAGCAAGTCACTCCAAACTGCGCACACAGGGGCACAGTTGCAAAGTGTTCTAAGATATGCTGCGCGTTGATGGCACGCGTGCATTCAACCAATGCTCATCCGGCTTGTGCCTGGTGAGTCCGTTGGAGAGTCTAGCAGATACTTGTCGCTGTGCGATGGCTTTTCTAGATACTCCGGCTTTCTCCGTCTGTAAAACTGCTCGACACGAGGTCACGGGTCGTTTCGCCCCTTTTCCCGTTCGCCCCGGGTCGTTTCGCCCCCAGAATTGGGGCGAAACGACCCTGGGTAAAAGTTATTATTTTTTTTTATTTTCAATGGTAATTTTTCAGCCCAAAGGGTAGTCTTACCTTATTGTAAATCCACTTTGATAACAAACAAATGAAACGGGGAGTAAGGGAGGTGGCCGATTAGGTTCGAGGTCAACTCGCCTTAATCATCCTTTTAAAAAATCCAAGAATCAAAAACGTAAATCCTTTCATAGAAAACCCATGGAATAACAGGGAGCACATAAACACAACATGCTAACATCTTGAAGGCAGACGATACAATGATTGAATAAAAAACAAATCTACAGGGACCGAGTTGACACGAATTACTCAAACTGAATATCGGTTCTTCAAAAACATCTTTGATGAATTGTTTTGTTTTTTTTTGTTAACAGTCAAGATGTTTGTTTTTACAGTAATCACATACCAGTTGGTGTTTATTTGAGATTTATTGTGTGGCTGATTGCCTTTTTTATTCACAAGCGTAAATATGTATATATATATATGTTATTAATTGTGATGCATTTCGCATTCGAAGAAACACACCCCTTACCCCATCCATAGCAACAATCACACAGCAGGCACAATATACAATAGCGGATACCTATCTTTCTCTCTACCTATAACTTTTCTAACTGAACATTCTCGAATTTTCTTGCAACACTTTTATCAAGAAGACGCATGGAAATGGTAGACAAAGCGTAGGAGGAATTGGTGCAACCTACCTTTCTTCAACATATACAAGAAACCAATAAACGCTAGGCAAGGATTGAAACAAGCTTGTCTGGCTGGGAACAAGTGTACATTTGATATAAATAAACATTTGAATAAAGATTTAACAGCCCTTTTAAGGGCTTGAGGGTGTGTGTCAGTGAGAGGTTTTTTTTTTTGGGGGGGGGGGGTGGAGGAGGTCATTTGGAATTCCCTAAGGATAACCAGATACCTCAAAATCACATACGGCATCCTATCTCCCTGAAGGCTTGATGGATGACTCCCGGTTTTTTAAAACTAAACTGTTGGAGCTTTCTCCACTTCTTTTTTGTAACCGCTATGGTCATATACCGGGGCCGCTACCAAACCGGCGTTGCTGTTTGGTTTTCTTTTCTCTTCTTCCCTTAAATTTGCCATCGCACAACATTACATTCTGGCTCGCCACCATGGTGGGACTCAAACCTCTACCATCGCCGAACTGGAACCGAATAGAGCTCACCCTCTAATAGTTTTAAAGGCGTTGAGGGATTGAGTATTGACGTCTAACACTCCAACGTAAACTGCCGGGTATTCTAACCGTGTGCATAACCCCCTCAGACTCCATTTTGGGCAATAGGAAAGCTAGGCCTGTGTGATCCAAGGGAAAAAAAATAAGGTTAACCGGGTCGCAAGGGATTTGTAAATCCCACATCGTCCCTGCGCGCCTTCGGCGCGCTAAAACCTTTCGTTCATTCATTCATTCGTGATGCATTTTCCTGAACTCATGTGTATTTTCATTATTCAGAACCTGATCAACATAAAATGTATTAAAATCTGAACCTACGTTAGTACGTTTCCCCATTCCTCTTCAAATATACCTCGGCGAAAAACATTTGCAGTTTCAATACATTTTCTCCTATGGTGTGAAGGCAAGGCATTTTTTGCTTTCATTTTAATAAAATTTACAGATTATACTTGCCCGGGGATTAGCAGAGCAACAGCACAGTGGCAGAAGAATAGCAGAGAAATAACAAAGTGGCAGATTATACTTGCCTGAAGAATAGCAGAGAAATAACAAAGTGGCAGATTATACTTGCCTGAAAAATAGCAGAGAAATAACAAAGTGGTAGATTATACTTGCCCGAAGAATAGCAGACAAATAACAATGTGGCAGATTATACTTGCCTGAAGATTAAAAGATAACGACGTTGCAAATCTGGTGGATTCGACAGATTATATTTTAAAATCATTGTATTACAGCAAATGCATTTTCTATCAGTCAACTGTAAACTGGATGTGTTGTATAAAATTTTATATAAAAATAAACTGAATCATCGTTTCAACCGCTAGTTCTGTTTTTTTTTTCTTTATCAAACCCACCCTATACCCCGGGAAAAAAGTGGGGCGAAACGACCCACTCTCAAAATTGGGGCGAAACGACCCGTGGCGAACTGGTATGGGGCGAAACGACCCAGGGGGCAAACGGGATTTGGGGCGAAACGACCCGACACCCGACACGATATGGCCTTGGCATTCGAAAGTTCCGTAACCCTCAATAAATAAACTAATTATCTGTTATAACAGTTTAGTAATCTGATTGATTGGGTTTTATTATAAGAAAGTGGTGGGACCGAAAGATGTCTTCTTTTACGGAACTGCAATTGCAGAAGTTATGTAATTGGGGATGGAGATGGGGGCGAGGGGAGGGGGGGTGTATCGTGAAAATGTCACAGCCGAACCTTTCAGAATGGTGTTTTCGTGGTCAGTACCGTAAGCTAAAATACGCCCCCCCCCTCCACTCACACACGACAAATAGCATACATATAAGCATCCAGGGGTGAGAATTAATGTAACGTGTGCAATTTAAGAAAAGGATTGACAAGTTCCGTCATCTGTGAACCATCAACCTTTCGTACGCGATTGTGCAAATAAAACCTTTATGGTTCACAGGTGTTGTTTTAGAATGGGATTTCAAGGCTTATGTGACTGGGTACAGACCTTGTAAAGTAGTAGAGCGATATGTGTTGGTATGTACAGTATATGGCTAGAAGCCCACGTGTTTCCCCATGCCTATAGTAAGGATCTCTGAAGAAGGCCCATGACCACTAAAGCAGTTTTATTTACGTAAACAAATCCGTTGGATTTTCCAGGATGTGGTCTGTCGGTTAGCGGGGCCTTAAAGTCTCTGGGGCTTTTGAGCCTTTCCAATACAACTCGACCCGATGCTTTTACCGAGGCTATTGCACAACGCCTTCTTTCTGTTTACCCTATATAACACTGTACCCTCCCCACACACACACCTCCATTGTTACAATGACACGAGCATTTTCAGTGCATAGCCGCCTTCTCGCTCTGACGTCGCCCGTGCCCATGACTCTTTTGCGATGTCACTCTAGTAGCCTACAAGGTCTCTTTGCATCAACCGCGACTACAGAATTGCGCCCCACCCAAATGAGCCTTATCATGCTTTACCCCATGTAACACTGTACTGCTACGGCCATTTCGCTTTAACACGCGAGGACTCGGAGCAAGTCCCATGCAGCTCTACCGACTTTATACACCGAGCCCAAACATCTGACAGCCACCTGGTCTTTAGTCGACTTTTTGTGACTGGTATCCAACGCGCGCCCCTACCTCCGTTTCTTCTTGCGAGTTTTAATTCCCTGTTTTACACCACACCGCAGCCACACGCATAAAATCTTCATCCAGTAGGTGATTAAATTATGCAACTTGGCATTTTGACCGGACCCTCCCCCGCCCCAAATACACACTGCGCCACTGACATATTTAGAAATAAGCCGCCCTAATAAAAAAAGTACCATGGTAAATCCCAAAATACCCTGGTAATACCATGGTATACCATGGTATTACCAGGGTATTTGGGGATTTACCATGGTTTACCATGGTACTTTTTTTTATAAGGGCGTAACACATGACTCCTGTTGGCCCCATATATATTTACTGGCCAAGTTTCTGTGAGGCGACGCCTTATCCTCGTACCCAAGCCTGTACTTTAGCTCTCTAATTTCATAGAAAAATAAACTGAGACTATCTTTATAATTCCGTGTCGTGTTGAGACCAATTTGTTTCAGCCACATCTCACTCTACCATTCAAAAATAAATTCAGACTATTCTTATAATTCCAATTCGGTGTTGAGACCAAATTGTATCAGCCACGACTCACTCTACCATAAAATAAAACATTGTTGGAAGCTATTGCAAGGTTCAAAGTTTCCAAAGGTTTTGCACATTGCAGTTAAATTAAGTGTCGAATCTAACTTCCATTCACGGGCACTCGACTTATTATCAGATTTCAATTTTAACAAAATATATGTTATATTATCAACATTATTTTTTTTTAGTATTGATAATATAATATATATTTTATTTAAAATGATCAAATCTGATAATTTGTCGAGTGCCTGTGCACAGAATAATTCTTGTTAGCTGCCTATAACGCAACCAACTTTTTCTGTGTCGTCGGTTAATTCTTCGAAGAGAAACGCAATGTTGATCCATATCGATTATTCTGAATATCATTTAACGTCAAATGAACGTTTCCACAGAGAGGCGGGCTGATTGAATGCCAGTGACCTCAACCCTTGACGATCTCGTCCCAAAGTGACCTCGACCCGATTTGGTGACTTCGACCCACTTTTGGTGATCTCGACCCAGAGTGACTTCGACTGTATCAGGACAACTCGTACCCACGGCAACTCGTACCAGTCAAGTCGTACCCACAATTGGACGACTCGTACCCATTTTCGGTTGGACAACTCGTACCCACAGTTGGACAACTCGTACCCAAGGTTGGACAACTCGTACCCACAGTTGGTCAACATGTACCTGGTCTTTAATTGTATGGGCGAAGGCGAATATTGGCTGAAGGACTTTCAATGGGTGTGCATAGAGGCAAAAACTTTCCATTTTTAGCATTTATCTCAGCAGAACAATCTGAACAGACTTCGCCGAAAGTCAATTTCGCCGGTATGAACATTTCATCAAGAGAGCAATTCGAAGGAAACAGGAAATATTTAAATTATATATTAGTACGGTGGTGTAGATATGGGAGACGACCCCCCACTCCCACCCCTAATCCCACCCCACCCCCAAATCAGGTAATCGTTGGCTCTTCGTTAAACTTCTGAGGGCTTTTCTACGTAATATTTTGTTGTACTGGTAGTCATACCCAGCAGTTCACGTGTTGCAGTGTTAACGCAAAATCAGATGCGATCGGGGCTCATTCCCCCACCCCACCCCACCCCTTCATTGGTTGAAGGATTAACGCGATGTCGGACGCGATCGTGGCCCATCAGAAGTCCTTTCCTGGTCAAATTACATCTATATAGACCTGTGCCAATTTTTGTTTCGATCGGTCGAGGCACGAGAGTCAGGTGCCTAGAGAGAGAGAGAGAGAGAGAGAGAGAGAGAGAGAGAGAGATTCACTTTTATTCACATTTATAGTCTAATTGCAAACCTAACAAAACTGCTATTTATCATTTAATTTTTATGATTGTCATGGAAGATAATTGTTAGAAAAACACACCACCCAACTGGAAGATTAACTTAATTGGCGGTAATAATATGCACAGATAATTGGAAGAAAATTAAACACCAATCGACTGTAAGGTAATAGACGATAGAAAATAATTCTTCATGATCTCACACCTGTCACTGCCGGGTAAGTCTAAATTAAATGACTGTCGAGTTTTCAGGTGTGTCGGTGTTGACCATAAAATTTCCGACAGAAATCAGTTGATGCGAGCTGGTGGACTCATAGAGAGAGATGTATTAGAGCTTTTTAATTGGATTTTTTTCTAAATGAACATCATTTGTGATCTTCTTGATTCAGTCTATCACTGGTCATTGTTTGCCGTTTTTCTTGCGAGCGAGTAAATATGCTACGCTTCAAGTACAAAATCCGGCTGGACTCTCAATTTACAATGAAATCCTTTCTCGCCTCGTGGCGCCTCACCAGTGATGTAACTTTGTCACACGAAAAATAATCTAAAGGTGGAGGGTGGCATTATTAATTAGGAAATGCAAGAGTTAATGCGCCGAAGGCTATGGTTTTCACCCTGATAATTTGCAGAGCCTAGGCCTAGATGCGAGGCCTTTTAGTTTTTTCTATTACTCTATTTCCCACTATTGAAGCACAGAAATCGGGTGTCGGGGTTGGGGGGGGGGGGGGTGTCACTACCCCAGTTCTCATACGAATACGATTGCAGACTTTCAGGAACTGCAGTAATGGCCAGGGGCTGATCTCGACCAACTTTGGATATTATAATTAATATGAGTAACCAAAGTGGGTCGAGATCACCCCCTGACCAGTACCGCACTTCTGAACGGGAAAAATAGTGGGTCGAGATCACTAAAAGTGGGCCGAAGTCACTCTGGGCCGAGATCACCAAAAGTGGGTCGAAGTCACCAAATCAGGTCGAGGTCACTTTGGGACGAGATCGTCATGGGTCGAGGTCACTGGACACCGATAAAATTATCTTTCAATCAGAGCACTGGAAAATAATATTTTCCAATCAAAACGCATATAAAAATAGTTATCTCGAAATAGACAAAATACGTCGTCTGTTGTTTACAAATATTGGGAAGAACCACTGCTTGAGGCGCAGTTTTTCAAAAGAAAAAAAATATATTGGCACTACAATTTATAAATTGGCCACCTATTCTTTACCAGTCAATGTAGGCCTATAGCACTTTAGGCCTAATGCATCACTTTCGCTCGCTTTTAGGTTTGCCTAAATTTCATATAATTTATTGTTGCCGTTATTTATTATTTTAATTTGTTCTCGGTAAGCAGTCTTACCCCTTTGTTTTGCCTAATATGCCTTATTTTTCTACTACTCGGTTCTGCTCTGTGTAGCTCGGTATTTAGTTTAGTTTAAACAATATTTAATTCCAACCTCAGTGAGTACAGTATACAACATGAAGATGTTTATGGATTCGACAGTAAGCTGTTGGCTTGTACAAGGTCGTTTCCACAAACATCAGTATTTAGTACGACCGTTCAAAGTGGTTAGATGGCGCTTCGGGCACCTTGCATTCAAATCGCATACGTTGCTTCAAATTTCAAGTATTAAAATTTTTATGAACTTAATTAGTACATCCGCAATCTTAAATCTGTATAAAAATCACTAGATTTAGTACATATGCAAATTCTCTCTCTCTTAGAGTATAAAAGACAAAATTTAAATTTATCAAATTATTTTTCAATCACGGGGGCGACCTTGCATTGAGACAACAATGAAAGATGGAGTTTCAGCTGTTGAGATAAGGTTTGTAAAATGAAAGATGTTGTAGTTGCACACATGTCAGAAGAGTCAAGTTGTTCTGTTTGACATTCACTCGTATATTTGGCAATAATCATAGAAAACATTTTGATACACGTAACCCAATGTTAACTTCCGCAAACCAAATTTCTTTTCACTTCTTCAGTATGCTCCTCAAACTTCAAAGGTGACACAACTGGTTTCTGAACAGAATTTTAACATTAGTGGTCTGTATTCTTAAGTTCCAACAGTCTTCATATCATGTCACCGCATTAATTTAAATTAGAAGTACCATAACAGCAAGAAAATTGATCTCATACCTGCGTTTTGCCGGTATCATTATCAGCCTCTTGATACCAATTTCTTGGAAAGCTTCCAGAGTGCTTTCCAAGAAGCTAGTTCAGCGATCTGAACGTAGTGGCTACCCCTCTACGTTCAGATTCTTCCCATTCAATCATATAGAAAAAGTTCCCATCAAGTTTTTATGGGAACTCGAAATTAGGAATATATATCAAGCTTTCGCCCTTATTACCAGCTGCAATCGATAGTACACGTATTGCCTTACATTTGGGCAGAGTTTATTGATCCAAACTAGGTTTTATCCTTTAATTATCATCATTTGAGTACTCCTGAGGCGGCAACGGAGATTTCGAAATCGGCCTTGTTTTTTGTATAAATATAAAACAGTAAAAACAATAACCCAGTAATGGCGCCGAAACGAATAGACCTTTTCAGCGATGCAGAATTGGAAATTCGATCGCAATTGCGCAGAAGGGGTTTGATAATCTGCTCTGTGCGAATGTGACCGAGTTTGATGACCTCCTCTGCGTGAATGAGATCGAGATACCGATTCTGCATCAATGAAAAGGTCTATTCGTTTCAGCGCCATTACGCTAATCTCATTCAATATTGACAGCTAATTAATTATCCACTGTAGTATCTTGTTTTCGTTATTTAGTCGTTTCTTATTTTCGTTATTCAGTCGGGCAGGTCATTGCGACTAATTAACGAACACAAGTTCTGTGTTACGCAACACATTTTAAAATCTCGTTGTGACCAAAATATTCATCAAAAGTGGATAAAATTTCACACATGAGGAAGACATACCTGTACACACACCCTCTACCCATTTTAAATTTTTATTAGCCTATATTTTGATTATTTTATTTGTTTTCGTTTATGTTCGTTTGTTTTCGTTATTTATTAGCACCGTTTTTTTTTATAGTATTCGGTTACATCTATTATAGTATTTGATTACATCAGAACTGTGTATACCAATGCCAGTGATTGTTGGTGGTCACTAAAAAGTGGATACCAAGGCCTATGCCAGGTTCAAAATCTGCCGAGGTGAAATGGCTTTTCACTCTAGTAACACTCATAATTAGGGCTGTCGCGACTATCATTTTTTGTTATCGACTAATCGTGACCAGTAATCGACGGTTAGTCGATTAATAGTCGCTTCCCATGATTTTTTAGCAAATCATTCTTCTGTTCGTAAAACTCAGAAAATGACAATGGTACCAGTGTGTTCAGACGAAGTGGGGTTGTGGGAACAACAAATCGGTCCTGACTGAAGCTACATGTAGTCCAATCTTGGACCCACAGTCCGTAATATAATTTTGGGGGTTGGTACGTCCTGTAGGACGTACCAACCCCCAAAATAATATTACTGACTGCGGGTCCAAGTTTGAACTAGATTGAAGCCGATGAATTTACCAAAGAACGTTCCTGCATATGTTTCCTTTAAGCAATAAGTTTCTCGAAATTTTGAACATTGAGATCTATGCATTCCCTCGTCAGTTGTTAAAATTGAATCTTAGTCTGAAGTTCCGAACTTTGAGAAGTGATCTGACGTTCTGACTTTCGTCATAATTTTGTCACTTCCGCGCTTTAGGTTTTCCAATGGGTGCATTCGTGTGAACAAGACTGGAGAAATTCAGAAGAATCTATTCTTCTCGAGTAACTGTGAGTGTTCTTTCTTACACAGTCAGTGACAGTCGTACAGTCTTCCGGATATGAATGTTAACTATGGTTAGATATTTAAAGTTATTCACCTTCATTGATCATTCACCTCCGAAAACAATGCAATTTAGCCCCGACGTGTACCACCTTGAAAATGAACGACGATCGACTAAAAATAAAAAACGTCGACTACTTCAATAGTCGACGGTTAGTCGACTAATCGAATAATCGCGACAGCCCTACTCATAATACACAATGAAATGCACTAAATTTTCTCATGTTTATTGACATGAAGTTACCCAATGAATACCGCATAAAGGAAAATAGCACTTTGAATTCAGAAGCAATTTTCTTATCAAACCTCACTAAAAAGTGTAGTTTGTATTACCTGGATTGAAAAATTGAAAATGTGTGATTTGGATCCTTTAAAAATGTACACAACTACTTTTTTCTTAGTGCTGAAAAGTATAATCATGGAGAGTATATATTTTCAAAAATTATTCACAAAAAAATTAAAAAAAGTGATTTTTACAACAAATTGACACTGCTGTGTTCATCAGACTAGAACCATGATTTTGGTTGCATTGAAAATCAGGGCTTGCCTTGAGTCGGGGCTGATCAGCCCAGGCCCCGAGATCAGCCCCGAGGAGCACTTGCCGGGGGCTTTTTTTCAAGCCCCGACATTTTCTACAAAAAAGCACTAACAATAATGGACAAAATGGAAAATCAGCCCCGAAAAGGCCCCGACCTCAATATGTAGGGGACTTTTTTTAGGCCCCGACCATTTTACTCAATGCGAGCCCTGGAAAATTGACTCGTACTGGCTTGGTGGAACAGAATTGTAATTGTTTGCAGTCTGATGGAGTGAGCATTGTCAATCTGAGAATCCAGATACATTAAATATCAGTGGTTTGCTTTAGACACTGGTCATGATGTAAGGGTTTGTGCATGCTGTGGTAAAGTAAAAAAACAACATTTTAATTAGGAGAAGAAAAAAATTATTTATGGCATTACCTATTCACACACGATGCTCACATTGAGTCCAGTGTGTGGCAGCCTTGTAGCAACATTATTTTAATTTACTGGACTTGTTAAAGCTGGAAAATTTAATAAGAATAACCCATGATACAATTAGTTCAGTGATCATCTGAACGTAGTGACTACCCCTCTACATTCTGATTCCTCCCATTCAAATCTGTGGTAAAATGTCCGAACAAGTTTTATTGGGAACTCAAAAATAGGAATATATATTAAGCGTTTGCCCTTATCACCGGCTGCATTCGATAATACACATATTTCTTTACATTTGTGCAGAGTAAATTGATCCAAACTATATGTTATCCTTTTTTTATCGAGATTTGAACATGGGCGAGGCATCAACAATCGTTTCGATGTTGTCCATTTTACTTTTCGCCTGTATCAGCTATAAAATAATAACCCGGAGTTATGCCTAAATAGAGCTGGGAGGTTGTGGGATTTACACTGCGTTTGCGGTTTTGGTTTTTTAAATAAAAAAACCTTGGTTGCGATTGCAATTTCGGTTGTCCATGAGCATATAGAAACTATCTGTATATACCTATCAGATCATCCCTATAATTACATCTTCCACAAACAACTAACAAGGCATCTTTTGTTGATTGTATCAGTTGAATAATTGTAACATATCTATGCCTGCAATGTTGTAAAATGTCAGGCCAAAAAAAACCCAAAACTTTGTTTAGGATAACCTGACCGACCCTAAAAAATTATGCCGCTCCTCAAAATTTTATCAAGTAAAAGTCGCTCATTTAGTTCATTGTAACCCTAAATTTCCATCCAATTTTAACTGTGAATTTGAAACCGATTTTGATGTTCAAGCTTTCAAAATTACAGGCAGAAATAAATATATTGGACAGTATAAATGAAGAGCAAGTGGCACGTTATAGTTCATCAGAGGAAACCGCATTTGATAAACTGATGAACATTTTACTATGCTTCAGCCTTGGTGTTGACATGTCATGAATATTAATGAATATTAGACTTGGTCTGTTTGGAAATTTTCCCTCGTTTTGGTTTCGGTTCGGTTTTGGACGAAAACAATCAGTTTCGGTTTTTGTAACACAATACTCATTTTCCATGTCTTATGTATTAAACTGGGACAGGATAGTACTAAAACATGTTAACCCTTTACCCAACGAATTGGCCGCATCCTCCCGCGTAATATGCAAATTCAGCAGCTGAAAAAATATTATATTTCAAAACATTTCAACAAAAACATATCATGTTATCCCTCTTTGGAAGGAGCTCGTTCCAATGAGGGGTCACATGATATGGTTTTGTTGAAATTTTTTGAAAAATTAAAAAAAAATGATATTTAAAATAATAAATTTTGATATCGTCTGCGTTGGGTAAAGGGTTAAATAACAAACAAGTGAACTTGAAATGAAGTAAAACTGTATTGTGATTGTTTCCTGTAAATTTAATGAACAAAGAATTATATCTGCAATCTGCATACGCCTTCGTAAACAGTCATTCAAGTCCAAGGGCATAGTTACATGATTGGGAGTGTTTGTCGAGGGGGAGAGGAGGGGGTGGGGGCTCAAACAATTAGTCACAAAGATGACGTTTGAGACAGATACTTTATGATTCCACCGTCCTGTCAGATTCGTTTTTCATTTCCATTCACATCAAAATAAGTGAAACAGGTCAGAATTTGAGAAATCAACTGCCCAATTTCAAGCAGAAGTTTCTAACTTTAGAATACGCCATTTACTTTCAGTAAAACAGATAACCATTTCACAATCTAACTAACTTGACAAGTTGACATTTGTACCCGTAAGTGAGCAAACTCTAAATCCCAGAATCATTCATTTACAAAGCACTGAAGAGGTTATGCAAATTACCGACAAGATCGCCACCTGACCTGATTTCCATGTCCATTCTTCCTTTCAGTTTGCATTGAATTATCATTGTCAGAGAGTCACTGAATTCTGAGAATTCCCATTAGTTCGAAAAACAACCCAGCCACGTGCGTTTTGCACGTATAAGTGTATTTTGGATTTTTACTTTCATTCTATTCAAATATGACAGGTATGTGCAGCTGACATTTTATTAATTTTAATTTAACCCCTTTGCAGCAAAAAAGGGGTTCCCCAACATCAACTGAGCTTTGAGCGAACTGAAATGTCAGGCTGTTTATTTTCAGGCCTGATTTTAACTAGGCAAATTTTTATTTGTAACATTATTTACACAAGCACAATCAACAAACACTACACTTGAAGTTTAAACTATTTGTAATACTATTGAATGGTACAGGACAAATGATACCAGCGTCTATGCCTACACAACTTGTTATACCCCCGGTTATCCGGTTGACTGCTTTTCAGCACTACACCTCATCAGTCCGTCCTTCCACGGACATAATTGTGTCCGGAGATTTTCTCAGACGTTTATGGACCAATTTGCTCGAAACTTGTTATGAATGTTCACCACCATGGGAACCTGCGATTATGGTTCCGGTCGGATTATTTTTACCAGAATTATACCCCTTTTCGTCTTGAAAAAACAGGCCTAGATTTTTGTCTGGAGATTTTCTCAGATGTTTATGGGTCAATTCCTTTGAAACTTGGTATGGGTGTTTACTACCATGGGAACCTGTGCACCTACGATTATAGTATCGATGGGAATTTTTTTGCCAGAATTATGCCCCTTTTCATATTAGAATATCTGAATTTTGTCCGGAGATTTTCTGAGATGTTTATGGGTTGATTCTTTTGAAACTTGTTATGGATGTTTACTACCATGGGAACGTGGGTACCTGCGATGATAGTTTTGATGAGACATTTTTTGCCATAGTTATGCCCCCTTTCATTTTAGAATGCCTGAATTACCTAGAATTTTGTCCAGAGATTTTCTCAGATAATTATCCCCACTTTGTCTATTCATCCTTCCGTCTGTTCATCCATCCGTCACACTCGTTTATGGGCAATAACTTTTGTTCTGTTGGTCGCCCAGTACCCATACTTCACAGATAGTCTGCTTGTAATGGGATTGCTTTTGGGATCTGTAGGTGAAAGGTGAAGGTCACTGTTACTATCAATATATTTTTGGTTTTCGTGCAATAACTTTAGTTTTCTTTTTTGTGTGGAAAGGGTTTGGGAGGGAAATGTACAGTTAAAACCAGAAGTCCTGTCATGAAATGCGCACAAATAGAACGTTGATATGCGCATTAATGTGCGCGTTATGGCCCAAATAAAGCTATCAAATCTGTACATATGGCCTGTGCACAAGCAAAGTTTCAGCCAATGGACCTCCGGGTAACCCGGAGGTCCATTGGCAGAAACATTGCATGTGTTTGCTATGAGTAACCAGGAGAACCTGCCGTGCTTTGGATGCCATTTGATATTGCAATTGCGCGCAATTCCAACGCGCAAGTAAGCCCAGATAAGCGCACTATTTGTGACAGGACTTCTAGTTTTAACTGTAGAGTTATGCCTCTTCTGTTGACAAGATGTGATGACTTCCAATGATAAAAATATCAGCGAAGCAGAAAAACGCAATCACTAGAAATATAGAGTTGTGCCTCTTCTATTGGCAGCATTGCATATAAGAACATGAAGTAGTGCTGAAATGGCATACCCGGGTGAAAGGGCTGTCAACCGGATAACCGCTATAGCTATAGTTTATGGGTTAGCTTTGGGGAAAATAAATATATTGGACTGCAAGATGTTTGAATTCTTTTGCTGATGCAAGCATTGTGAAAACTGCCAAGCATTTATCGATTTACAATGATGTATACTCGATGTAACATGAAAGAGTTATGGTTAGAACGTTCAGTGAACAGTTATTTCGGTCGCTTGGGCTGTCAAGTCACAGATAAGTGTTTGTAACAAACTACCAACAATCGAGTGCACTGCAGGTTGTTTTGTGCATGGTCAGCAGTGAGCATGTGCCTTCAATGTAACATATAATATTTTACAAATTTGACATTCTTCTCTTTGATGATGTTATGTTAATTGCAGATTATAATGCTGAAAAAATCCCTCAGTGCAAGTAATGGTGCTTCCAAAATAAATTGACTGGTTCTTTACCAATGTGTTTCAGAAAAACCATGTTTTGATTTTTTGAACTGTTTAAAAGTATGAATGTATGTCATAAAAAAAAACCTATTTTATAATATTGCATTTTAAAATTTGTTTTTCACTGGTTGCTGTCAGACAACGAGGGGCTCTCGGACAGATTAGTGTTGTTTCGTACACAGGCGTTTCATACACTGACTGTTTTATATACAAAAGAAGATGTTTCATACACAGGCAAGGGTGCGCGGTGGCTCAGTAGGTAGAGGTGCAGACTGCAAACCGAGAGGTCCTCGGTTCGAATCCCACCTGCGGCAACTGCGTTGTGTCCTTGGGCAAGACACTACATCTCCATTGCCCGCGTGGGGGCACGATGACGCTGTGTACTAAGGCGCACTGCACGTCGATGGTGCGCATGTTTCCAACCAATCTAACCCTGTCTGTGCTGCACTGCGGAGTTACGATGTTGGGGAGCTGGCAGCTGCTCGTCGTTGCTTGGTGGTTCTCCGGCTTCCTCCACCTGTAAAACTGTCACGGTCATGATTAGCCATTGTGCATAAATATGTGACCTTAACCCTTAAGATTAATTTTAAAGTATTTATGGCCTTTTTCTGCTTACATAGTTATTGATGACTTGGCAGTGGTTCTACATCACTGCTGGCTGCCTATATAGGCAGCCAGCAGTGATGTAGAACCACTGCCAGGGAAAATTCAGTCTACACACAAGAGTAATAAAAAAGATTACACAAGGGAGCACCTGCTTCAATGCAATATAAAAGTGGCGGTTTTGGGCTATATGGGGGCTTAAGGGTTAAACATCAATAAATAAATAAATAAATCGTACACAGGCAAATTTTATAGTGTTCTTAAGTATTTTTTATATGAAATAATAGACTACTTTTGTAAGGTATTATAATCCAATATAAAAAAATCCATATTTGAAATATCACAGAACAGAATTTAATGCGTCCAGCACCACCACAATATGTCATACACTTGAAAATATTGTTAGGAAATAAAATGAACTACAAACTTAAAAAACATTTTGCTTTGATGAAAAACCAAAACATTATGATGTGAGCTCCTTGATGATTGATCAGTTTTGATCAGTTCTTACGATATGTAATAACAGTGTTATTACACTGGACTCAAACCAAATAACATTATTTATATCAATATGTTATTGTAGTATTTTTGTTATTTTTACATACGAGTTGTTAGAGAGGGGGCTTTATTCGGTTCCAGCTTGGCAATGGTAGAGGTTTGATTTCCACCATGGTGGCGAGTCAGAATATAATTTTGTGCGATGGCAAATTTAAGGGAAGAAGAGAAAAGAAAACCAAACAGCAACGCTGGTTTGGTAGCGGCCCCGGTATATGACCATAGCAGTTACAAAAAAGGAGTGGAGAAAGCTCCAGTTTAGTTTAAAAAAAAACGGGAGTCATCCATCAAGCCTTCTGGGAGATAGGATTTTATGTGAAATAATCGACCACTTACTTTTGTAAGGTATTATACAAAAGTAATACCTTACAAAAGTAAGTAGTCAAATCAGCGGCCAGCCGAAGTGTTATTATTATAATCCAATATAAAAAAAAAAAACACATTTGAAATATCAGGGAACATAATTTAATACATCCAACACCATCACAGTATGTCGTACATTTGAAAATAATGTTACGAAATAAAATGAACCGCAGACTGTAAAAACATCTTTCTTTGGTGAAAAGTCAAAACATTATGATGTGAGCTCATGGATGATTAATCAGCTTTGATCAGTTCTTATGATATGTAATCACAGCATTGTTATTACACTGGAGTCATAATTAGCACATAAACACATTAAAATGATTCGTTTTCAGTACATGTACAACACTTTTTTATTACTGCGATGTTAAATACCCAGTATATCATCATTCAGGGACCCCCACCCCGCCTTACCCATAGTTTAAGTACAACAACTTACTGAGACATCATGTAGGGATTACACTACCTATGCTAAGTAGTCCTAAGCCCCATCCTTAGCATAGAACTACTTTTAATTATAATAAATATTTTTCAGAATATTCTATTTGTATATTCACAAAGTCAGACTTACAGTTAAAACTAGAAGTCCTGTCACGAATAGTGTGCTTATCTAGGCTTAATTGCGCGCTGGAATTGCGCGCAATTGCCATATCGAATGGCATCAAAAGCACGGCAGGTTTTCCTGGTTACTCATAGCAAACACATGCAATGTTTCTGCCAATGGACCTCCGGGTTACCCGGAGGTCCATTGGCTGAAACATTGCCTGTGCACAGGCCATATGTACAGAATATGATAGCTTTAATTAGGCCATAACACGTACATTAACGCGCATATCAACGTGCTATTTGTGCACATTTCATGACAGGACTTCTAGTAACTGTATCTTTATAGAACTTTATATTTGTATCATTCCAGTATGTTTTGTATTTATATAAATATGTTACTGCAATAAATTTTTTATTTTTACTTATGGGTTGTTATCTTTACTTGGCTCAAGACAGTCATAACCCCATGTACGAAACGTCCTAGTTTGTGTATGAAACGTCCTAAACGGTTTGTGTACGAAATGTTCTAAATTGCCGTGTATGAAATGCCTATTTCAAAACGTCCCCTCACGAACATATAATAATTTTTTAACACACCCTTTTCATGACTCGCAACATATTCCCACCAAAATTTAATTGAGAAGAACAGGTAAATGTAAACGTGTAACTGTTTGTGACATTAGTCTTAGCAGAGAACAGAAAAAGATACTCAAAAAATTAGGAGTACCTGTACACATTCACCCTATGATCCCATCAAATTTAAGTCACTCAAGGTAAGAGGCTCTTTGCTAATACAGTTAACTATGCCTAACTACAATTTACAAACTGGTTGGAAAATGCTGAAGTAATATCAATGGCAATCCCCCCTCACTTCAAATGTACGCATGTGGGAACAAATTGCACATATAAACTTTGTTTCAGGTGTGTGGCATGTCGCATACCTGTGACTTTCAAATGGCAAGGTCTGGTTTTGTGACCAGGCACTGCAGGGTGACCACAGTTTGATGTGTTAACGATCATTTGCACATCGACGATTTCTGTTGGCACTCGATGGTTTTTGCCTGTTTACTTTTTGCGGAAGCCAGGTGGCAGTGTTTTTAACTGTTTTCTCGCCATTCCTTACTGATTTTGCATACAATAATACCAGCGGTTGAAATTAACGAATATCCGGTTGAAAACTAGTGCTGAAACGGTTGGTCCATTTTTGCAACTGGCTAACCATTGGGCATAATCAGATTTCAACCGGATATCCATTAATTTCAACCACCGTGGACTGGTCATAATCCACACATGGGCGGTGATGTCGACGTATGCATTTATGTAAAAGATAATAAAAATCATCATCAGCAAAATTTTAATTGATGAAACACCGGGTTGTACCCAGTGCTCCATTAATTAAATTTTTGATGATTATTCCAAGGTTGGGGTATTCATATTTGCATTCAGTATTCAGTTCATTTTTTCAAGTATTCGGATGTATTCAATATTCATGCAGTTTTAAAATATTCATATTCATTTTCAAATACAGTCAGATTTGAGGTGTATTCATAAATACTTTTGAATACATTTTGAATACTTTTCTAATTTTTATTATTATGCCTCACATTTGTAATATCAGCTGAGATTTGGTTAATTTGACACCTTCTAAAAGTCATAGTACTGGAGTTTTGGGGCAAAACACAGGTACTATCGGAACATTCTTCCCTGGAGACAAAAGAACAAAGAAAATGTAAGCTCAACTTCCATTGTGGGTGTGTTTTCAATTTTAACTACAAACAATGAATTCAAAAGAATCAGAAATATTAAAAACTCACGTGTTGTTCACCACGTCAGTGAATCCTGTATATGAGTTATGACTTCAATCAATTATGTTTCCACAAGTTTAGTACTCCTCAACCTCACTGAGCATCCGCCTCAAGTTTAAAATAAATTGTTTCACTCCGCTTAATTCTAACAACTGTCATCGTCCGCAAAACATGAATTTATATTCCATTAATTTATACCACTTATCGCACAAGCATTAACAATGAATTATAACATGAACAGCATGATGCAGTTGTAAACACTGGCATTTGGTGATATAGAAACTCCCAAAGCGACGGCACTTGTGACAAGTCATTTTCAAAGAGACGTCATTCGTTTGAAATGACATCATGTTTTTGGATTTTGACTACATTGTTATTACAAGATTGATAGCATGTTGCAGTTAACGCTTAACAATGAAAGTTATTTTTTGTTCGGCATAATAAAATAATTAGAACGTTTCTTTTCATGTTCTATCAGTCGATAGTAACTGAGTTTGTGTGATTTCTGAAATAAAATAAGTATAACTTATAATAAATAAGCTTCACTGCTTCAGGTTTTATTTCAGAAATCACACAAACTCAGGTACTATCGACCGATAGAACATGAAAAGAAACATTCTAATATTATAATATATAGCATATTTTGTGATAAAAATTGTGATTATCAATATCAGAGAATAGTCAAGAATTAAACTAGTTCATTTGAAGTGCCTACTTTTTCAATATATTTAAATTAAAATATTAAATTAAAATATTTAATAATAGAATATATTTACTTTTTTATATCTGTTACAATATTTTCAACTGCTGCAGGATAATTCACTGTAAAGGCAATCGAATCGAATGGAACGGTTTCGCGCGCCGAAGGCGCGCAGGGACAATATGGGGGACAAGCCCCTTTCGACCCTCAGTGACTGTAGGTGATTCATTCTCACATGTCTAGGCGGGTTGAAGGAGGGATGGTTTCAGGTACTCGGCAGGTGTCACCAGTTGCATCGTGATGGTCTCTTGGCTGATGCCGGTTGAACCCTTGGGTGAGGACCAGAGTGGGAGGTTGGGTCCCCTCACAAAGGTACTACCTCTCCCCGAGGGTGCAGTTGATCTGGATTTTCGGGCAAGTATAGTCTGCCACTTCGAGGATGATTTTGAGTGATGGCCATCACTGGCAAGTATAATCTGCCTCAGGCTGTCTCTGTTTGGTTGGACTCTTTGAAGGAAAACAACAACGACCCCTTTCGGGGACCACCAAGAAGAAGACCCGAACTTCCCTGGTTCGGGGGCAGGCCTGCATTATAATCCTATTGGGTTGGGACAAAAATATGCGCAATGCGCTTACAAAAAGGGGCAGAGGCGGGACACAGGACCAATGCTCGCCTCCCCCCTAAAGTGGTTCATAAAATTTCTGAGTATTTGTTGTTGTATTCGGTTTATTCCCAACAAGACGAATGTCAAAAATGGTCATCCCAACAAGACGAATCCCAAGAAGACAAATTTAATTAAAATGACTTTATAACCCATTTATTCACTCAACTTTGGTGAAGCTAAATTTGAGATATTGCCATGGCCCATCGTCCGTCTGTCTGTTTCTCACGCCGTACACACGGCTCGGGCTAGAGGCCGTATTTATGAACCGATCTTTACGAAACTTCTTGGGTACCTTTGTTTTGAGACGAGAACAAGTGTTTTTGAGTCTGGTCCAAAATTTAAGACGGCCACTGGTAGCCATTTTGTACCGAAATTAGGTGCAATCAGATTTTTGCACAGAACTTCTATATGAAAGCTCCGATTTGAATAATATTTTTGTATGAATATTTAGTACTATGGGATACATCACATATAATATGGGTTTTTTTCTCGTGCGTAAATTAGACTAACTTTGATTTATTTAGTGTTACTTTCAGCACTGTAAGTGCAAATGCCAATACGGCACAGGCTATTTATGAACCGATCTTTACGAAACTTCTTGGGTACCTTTGTTATCACCATGGGACGAGAACGAGTGTTTTGGGGTCCGGTTTGAAATTCAAGATGGCTGCTGGTAGCCATTTTGTACAAAATTAGGTGCAATCAGATTTTTGCACAGAACATCCATATGAAAGCGCTGATTTGAATAATTTTCTGTGTGAATGTTTAGTACCATGGGATACATTACATGTAATACAGGTTTTTTTCTCGTACATAAATTATGCCGATTAGACTAACTTTGATCTATTTAATGTTATTTATTTATTTATTTATTTATTTATTTATTTATTTATTTATTTATTGGTGTTTTAAAGTCACATATTTCTGCACAGTGGCTAATCATGACCATGACAGTTTTACGGGTGGAGGAAGCCGGAGTACCCGGAGAGAACCACCGAGCAACAATGAGCATCTGTCAGCTCCCCAACATATGAACTCCACACAAGCAGGGTTAGCATTGGTTGAAGACAGGTGCACCATAGACGTGCAGTACGCCTTAGTACACAGCGTCACTGTGCCCCCACATGGGCAATGGGGTGAAGTGTCTTGCCCAAGGACACAACGCGGTTGCCGCAGGTGGGATTCGAACCGAGGACCTCTCAGCTTGCAGCCTGCACCTCTACCAACTGAGCCACTGCACCCCATCTATTTAATGTTACTTTCAGCACTGTAACTGCAAATGCCAATACAGCTCGGGCTAGAGGCTGTATTTATGAACCGATCTTTACGAAACTTCTTGGGCACCTTTGTTATCACCTTGGGACGAGGACGAGTGTTTTTGGGTGCAGTCCAAAATTCAAGATGGCTGCCGGTGGCCATTTTGTACCAAAATTGGTGCAATCAGTTTTTTGTACAGAACTTTTGTATGAAAGTTCTGATTTGAATAAATTTCTGTATGAATGTTTAGTAACATGGAATACATCACATATAATACTGGTTTTTTTTATGTGCTAAAATTATGCAAATTAGATGAACTTGATTTATTCAGTGCTACTTATATACAGTAAGTGCACATGTCAATAGGTCTCGGGCTGGAGTCTGTATTTATGAACCGATCTTCACGAACCTTCTTGGGTACCTTTGCTATCACCTTGGGATGAGAACGAGTGTTTCTGGGTGCGGTCCAAAATTCAAGATGGCTGCCAGTGGCCATTTTGTACTGAAATTAGATCCAGTCAGTTTTTTGTACACAACTTCTATGCGGCTCAGGCTAGAGGCCGTATTTATGAACCAATCTTTACGAAACTTCTTGGGTACCTTTGTTATCACCGTGGGACGAGAACGAATGTTTTTGGGTGCGGTCCAAAATTCAAGACTGCCGCCAGCAACCTTTTTGTACCAAAATTTGTGCAATCAGTTTTTTGTACAGAACTTCTGAATGAAAGTTCTGATTTGAATAAATTTTTGTAGGAATGTTTAGTAACATGGAATACATCACATATAATACTGTTTTTTTTTCTCGTGCAGAAATTATGCAAATTAGATGAACTTTGATTTGTACAGTGCTACTTATACACAGTAAGTGCACATGTCAATATGGTTCGGGCTAGAATCTGTATTTATGAACTGATCTTCATGAAACTTTTTGGGGTACCTTTGCCTATGACAGGAACGAGTGTTTTTTGGTGCCTTTGTTATCACTGTGCTATGAGAACAAATATTTTGGGGTTCAGTCAGACCCACTCTGGGACTCAAAGATTTCTTTTCTAGTTTAGCATCTAACTGTTGCCCACCTTTACAATACTTTACCTACACATTTGTTACAGGCTACGGTCAGCATTTATGTACAGACTTTTACAATACTTGACATGTACCTTTGTTATCAGGTCATTACCTAGATGTTTGTCATTTCTGTGTCACATACTATACATGTACATGTCTTAAACAAGTTGAGCTACAGTGTCATTGACACTTTCATTTTGAGGTTTTTCATCATAAACTGCTAACACGGCTTACTTTTGGACAAAGAGCTTTCAATTAACTGGTTGAGAGCTGGAGCTAGGAAGCCCATTTTGGGGCTTTATCCTGAAGCATGGGCACCAGAGCTAAAAGACTTCATATTCTTTGAATGTACTTCAATTGATTTTTGATGTGATATTATGTCTGGATGGATTTGCCCTGTTATAATTAATGGGAGAGTTCCTGTAGGCACTCTCCCATTAATTGTAACAAATCAGTAATATGTGAACAAAATTTTGACAACCCTCAAAAACTTACCATGCTACCAGTTAAGAGAGTTGTTACAAGATGCTATTTGCTACAGTTTTTTGTATCTTTTTTATCAACAAAACTCCCAAACACATGCATACAGTTAAAACTAGAAGTCCTGTCACGAATAGTGTGCTTATCTAGGCTTAATTGCGTGTTAGAATTGCATGCAATTGCCATATTGAATGGCATCCAAAGCACGGCAGGTTCTCTTGGTTACTCATAGCAAACACATGCAATGTTTCTGCCAATGGACCTCCGGGTTACCCGGAGGTCCATTGGCTGAAACATTGCTTGTGCACAGGCCATATGTACAGAATTTGATAGCTTTACTTGGGCCATAACGTGCACATTAACACGCATATCAACGTGCTATTTCTGCACATTTCATGAAGGACTTCTAGTTTTAACCGTAAAATAAAACCCCAAAATACTTCAAATAGCATACATTGTAATGTAAACATTCTTTTTAAAGTAAATTTCCCCCATATTTGATGAGAACAAATTTTTTTTCTCTTATTGGGATTGTCTTGTTGGGAACATCTTGTTGGGATATTTTACCAATTCGTCTTGTTGGGTTTCGTCTTGTTGGGATGACACCTTGTATTCATCCCAACCCTGGATTATTCCTACAGTTAAAACTAGAAGTCCTGTCACGAATAGTGTGCTTATCTAGGCTTAATTGCGCGTTGGAATTGCGCGCAATTGCCATATCGAATGGCATCCAAAGCACGGCAGATTCGCCTGGTTACTCATAGCAAACCCATGCAATGTTTCTGCCAATGGACCTCCGGGTTACCCGGAGGTCCATTGGCTGAAACATTGCCTGTGCACAGGCCATATGTACAGAATATGATAGCTTTAATTGGGCCATAACGTGCACATTAACGCGCATATCAACGTGCTATTTCTGCACATTTCATGAAGGACTTCTAGTTTTAACCGTAAAATAAAACCCAAAAATACTTCAAATAGCATACATTGTAATGTACACATTCTTTTTAAAGTAAATTTCCCCCATATTTGATGAGAAAATGTTTTTTCTCTTATTGGGATTGTCTTGTTGGGAACATCTTGTTAGGATATTTTACCAATTCGTCTTGTTGGGTTTCATCTTGTTGGGATGACACCTTGTATTCATCCCAACCCTGGATTATTCCTATAATTAGTGTTTGGAATGTAATATTGTGTCTGTGGAAATATTGACCCCCTGTGGAAATTATTCACCACTGTCTTTGCAATTTATGTCACTGTCACGACAATGTTCATTTTTCATGCTTTTAACCCTTTACCTAACACGGAAAGCAGACGACACTTGGAAAAAAAATTCTTAAATAACTAATTTTATTCATTTTTTGTCTCAAAAACAGAGGTTATGGCCCCTCATTGGAACGAGCTCGTTCCAATAAGGGGTCATAACCTATGTTTTTGAAACAAAAAATAATGAAAATTAATTGGCGGTTTTTGAGAATAGCGCTGGCCGGTTTTGGCCGTTACGTTGGGTAAAGGGTTAAACATGTATTTCACTTACGGAAGGTATATTTTTACCCTATGTAACCATTTACTGCCATGATATAGTCTCAGTTGCTGATCTGACATAACGTAAAAATGAAAAATAAAACTTATAGTTAAAATTGGGGGCGCGGTGGCTCAGTTGGTAGAGGTGCAGGCTGCAAGCCGAGAGGTCCTCGGTTCGAATCCTACCTGCGGCAACTGCCTTGTGTCCTTGGGCAAGACACTTCACCCTGATTGCCTACATGGGGGCACGATGACGCTGTGTACTGAGACGTACTGCACATCGATGGTGCGCATGTCTTCAACCAATCTAACCCTGCCTGTGCTGCGGTGCAGAGTTCAGGGTTACGATGTTGGAGAGCTGACAGCTGCTCGTCATTGCTTGGTGGTTCTCTCTACGGGTACTCCGGCTTCCTCCACCCGTAAAACTGTCACGGTCACGATTAGCCATTGTGCATAAGTATGTGACCTTAAACACCAATAAATAATAAATATATAGTTAAAATTAGAAGTCCTGTCATGAATTGCCTGAAAATAACCCATCATTCTGTGCATTGGCCATTGTCTCTCTGTGCATTGATCTACATGCTATGACAATACAGTTAAAACTAGAAGTCCTGTCACGAATAGTGCGCTTATCTAGGCTTAATTGCGCGTTGGAATTGTGCACAATTGCCATATCAAATGGCACCCAAAGCACGGCAGGCCCTCTTGGTTACTCATAGCAAACACATGCAATGTTTCTGCCAATGGACCTCCGGGTTACCCGGAGGTCCATTGGCTGAAACATTGCTTGTGCACAGGCCATATGCACATAATGTGATAGCTTTACTTGGGCCATAACGCGTGCATTAACGCGCATATCAACGTGCTATTTGTGCGCATTTCATAACAGGACTTCTAGTTTTAACTTTAGTTGGGCTATCAAATTATGCCCATATGCCCTTAGTGACCGGTTTATCCCAGAGGTTCCCCGTGGGAACCCCGGGAAGTAAGCAGCACTTGTTTCCTGTGGTAAACCAGTTCCGCTTTACTAGTAAAATAGGACCCAGTCACCAATGCTTGGGGTGTAAGTCCTCTAAAATGGTCAACATGTAGATCAACGATTGACTAAACTTGACTTCATCTCCATGTTGTGTCACGATTAGCCATGGTGCATAAATATGTGACGTTAACCACCAACAAACAAACAAACAATCCCAGAGGTCTATTGGCTGAAACTTTGCTTGTACATGCTATTGATAATCAGGAGAGTCTGTCACGAAGATAAATGCAAAATTGTTGATCCATACCTCTTTCTTATGACCTTGGGAGCAACTGATGTGAAACAACAACCTCTGCCCTCTTTGGAAAACACTAATTTGCACTGAGAAGATGACTGAAAGCCCAGAGAGAACAGACCCTAAAATTCATTTCAATTCACAAGTATCAATGTTGTTTCTCGCAAACTCCTGTGCTGAATATTGCACCATAAAATGTCACAGCATATTATAAAAAGAAAATCTACGCTGTGTTTGTGAATACAGTAAAACCTGTCTTGAGAGACCACAACTGCCAGGCACCGATTGGTTTTACTCTATTATAGTCCTGCTATGGGAGACCACCTGTCTTGAGAGACCACTGTGACCTGGTACCAACTTGTATTTTTATGCCATAAAGGACGTGTCTTGAGAGACCACCCCTCTGAAGACTGAAACCATGACAAAACTTTCTACCTATTCTGGAATTGGAAAATCCATTGTGGTTATACTAACATAATTAAAAGTATTAAAAGCTCTTAATTGGGTTTCAATTGCTAACTCATTAAAGATTGAGATGTTCTTATAAGACCCCTGTGAAAAGATTAGGATTATTGCTGAATAAACAATTTCATACATACCTGAAATGTGACATATAGGAATAAAAATAAATTTGTGTTGAAAATCTTTTTGTAACAAATTGAAATGGACTGTTATAAAAATTATAAAAATAAATTAGTGTTGAAAATCTTCATTGAAGATTTTCAACACTAATTTATTTTTATAATTTTTATAACAGTCCATTTCAATTTGTTACAAAAACTTCAGAAAAAAGAACAACTACAAAGTAATTACAAAAATCCATTCTTCCCCATTTCTGAATTTTGTGGTGGGTTATTCACTGATTTGAGAAAACCTGAAACCTGTTACGAGAGACCACCTGTCTGAGAGACCACTTTTGTGTGGCCCAAAGGGCGGTCTCTCAAGACAGGTTCTACTGTATCAGAAATTATCTCATTAGTGTGGACCTTAAAGTATTATCTTTCTTGAGCACCAAGCGAGTGAAAAATAATACTTTCAGGTCCACATGAATGACATAATTTCCAATATTCACTAAAATAGCATACAGTTCAATCATTGTGGACTGGTCATATTCCACACTTGGTCAGTGATGTCCACACAAGCGTTTACCAGGATATAAAAATCAGCAGTAAAATTTTAATTAATGAAGCAATGGGTGGTACCTGGTGCTTCATTAAATAAAGTTTTGATGATTATTCTATAATTACTGTTTGAAATTTAATATTATTGCATTCGTGGAAATATTGTCCATGCGTGGAAAGTCACCAGTCCAAGCAGCTGTAAATTTGCCGCAGTTTAACGCTTCAGGGCCAAATTCCAATTTGGGTGAGTTTCGTATCCTACAGGTACATGAAGTGCACATGTTCAAACATTCAGGCTTTTGGTAATTTTTGTGATGGATGTTACAGTACTTTGGCAGTGGTTTCAAGTAAAGTCTTGGCTGCTTGTATAGGCAGCCAGGACTTCATTAGACACCACTGCTAAGTCAATGAGCTCTGTCAAACAAGATTGAATTGGTTAAATGTCTAGTTGGATTATGGGAAATTTTTTCTGTCTAAAATTTAGATATTTTGACATCATTGTGCAGGGGGTTAACTAAGTCTTTAGAAGATCTTTGTGAAGCAAAAAAGTGAAAAAGATTTCAGGAGAGCAATTTGCTCGTCTAAGTAGGTTCCAGGTGAGCGAATTATTGCCACCCTGGATTTTTCAGAACTACAAGCTTGTATTTTTATTAGCCATTAATGGGGCAAACGAGTATTGGACGACAAGTGCTTTCCACTTAGAATTCCTCTGCTCACCTTAGATTCCCTCTGCTTCCCTTGTAAGCCGTGGAGAATGTGAATCGATTGTACAGTTTACAGTAGTTGAGCTCTGGTAGACACTGCTGTTACTTTTAAATGAAAGACTGGAACAAAATGTAGTTTCCAATTTAGGACAGCAATACCGCATATCCAGATTACTAGTATTCTCTGTGTTATTACACCTTAACCGCAGACCTACCTGTTCTTTCACTTATAAAAATATCAACATCATGATACATGTACATCCAATAATTTCTTTGTCACACATCAGGACTACCACTAATTATAGGAAATAATTATCGACATTTTTATTAATGAACCACCGGATACGTCTATAATTAAATGTTGCTGATGATTTTTAGCTTAACTTAAAGTCAATATACTCTGTTGCTATCACACATGCGGAAGTCTGCGAGTCTGTTCTCATTTTCTTCAGCATCATCAAAATTTTAATTAATGAAGTACCCGGTGCTTCTTTAATTAAAATGTTGCTGATTTTTCAAGATAGCATTTTAAACCCCCCCCCCCCCCCCCCCCCCCCCCCCCTCTCAAACAATCAAGAGTGTTGACAGTTTGGAACATTTAGTTATGTATTCGTTTACCAAAAAAACACGTAGTAATGTGTTCCATACTGTCATTTGTATTATTCAATAAACGTAAACATCAGGTTGAGCTTTAATAGCCTTTATACCCAGAACAAAACGTCTGTTGTGGTGCTCAGTGTTCCTATCACAACTGACACAAGGATGAGGATTAACCAGACAAAATGACTGATTAAAAGTCGATCTTTTCTATGAAATAATTGATCAGGAAAATTCATAATCGTGGCAGCCTTAACAATATTGCCACCTGAACTCGATACTCTAACTTCTAACTGTATACAGGAGACATGATGATAGAAGAAGGGTTCAAAGAAATCTTGTTTCTGAAACTTCTTTGATTCTGCTTTGGAATATTTCACTCTTTTACAGTTAAAACTAGAAGTCCTGTCACGATCTGCGTGCTTATCTAGGCATAATTGCGCATAGGAATTGCACATAATTGCCATATGCAATGGCATCCCTACCACGGCAGGTTCTCCTTGTTACTCATAGCGAACACAGGCAATGTTTCCGCCATATGGACAGAATTTGATAGCCTTATCATGGTCATAATGCGTAGATTAACGTGCAAATCGACGTGCTATTTGTGCGCATTTCATGACAGGACTTCTAGTTTTAACTGTATGCCCACCCACAATGAAATGGCCGGAGGTATATACATGTAGTATTACCCTTGTCCATCCATCTTTTCGTCATTCTGAAATAACAATTTTCCTGACTTTTTGTATGTCCCCCCCCCCCCCCACCCTCTGCCCCCCCCCCCCCCCCCCCGACTTAGGTCGGGTGGCATATAGTGATTAAAGTGTGCGTGTGTCCATCCGTCCATCTGTGTGTGAGCGAGTGTGTGTCCGAGCCAATAACTCGAAAACTGTTAGCGCCACAGTCATCAAACTTCACACAATTATAAAGGACCATGGGAGGATGTGTCACACACCATAGCTGGGTTCGAACCTTCAAGGTCAAGGTCACATTTCAAGGTCACACTAAAAATCGGTCAATATTCGTGTCTCAGCCATAACTCAGAAACAAATCATAGTACAATTGTTAAACTTTTTACAAATGTTAAGGACAGTCAGAAGGTGTGTCACGTATAATAGTTTCCACCACATCTGCAAGGTGAAAGTCACAAGGGTGGGTGGGGTGGGGGCATGTGTTACCTTAGTAATATTCTTCTTGTTTCACCATACATTGAGATAATTGACTGATTTCTTGTATCTGGCTTTATCGTGGGTACCTACAAGTCAAGTTCGAGTTTGGTTCTGGCCGGGTGATTGTTCATGGAGTTATTGACCTTAGATTATATTGTGAAAACTCAGAGAATCAGTGTTCCAGAATTTTTTACTCCATACATTTAGATGATTGGCTGATTTCTGGTATTTGGCTTTGTCATAAGTACCTACAAATAAAGTTCGGATTTATTCCCAGACGAATGTTTTTTTGTCTAGTTATTGATCTCGAACTTAGTTTGTGATGTGAAAACTCAGAGAATCAGTTGTCTGGATTTTTTTTTTTTTTACAGTACTTCCAGATAATCGGCTGATTTCTGGAAATGGCTTTGTCATGTGTACCCACAAGCATTTAAAACGATTGCTTAATCATCCTACCTTGCCAGGCATACATGTCGAACAGACACATATAGTTTATTTATTGATTTGCCTAAATTGATGAGTCACCATTGCATACAATACTTGAGCAAAGATTGACAATATTTATGGTTGTAAAAAGGGTGCCATATTGTCAAGAACTTGAAGAGCGATGTGATTTGATTTATTCAATTTGATTAAAAATTCTCCACCTGATTCGATTCAGGATTTGCTTCAACCTGCAAGTTGAGCTTCACATGGCCCAACAATCTATGAACACTCACATGATGATGATGCTGTAAAATGTCATGAAAGCTGTCCCATCTCTTGTGGATTAACCCTTTACCTAACATGAAAAGCAGACGACACTTGCAAATAAAATTCTTGAAGCACTAATTTTTTGCGTCAAAAACATAGCTTATGACCCCTATGTTTTTTGTGACAAAAATAAAATGTAATAAAAATTGACTGGTGAATTTAGTGAATAGCGCTGGCCAGTTTTGGCCTTTACGTTGGGTAAAGGGGTAAAAGGAGACTTGGTATGCACCCATCTGATTTGGTTGTGAGTCAGAGCTTACATTTCATTGTTACTTTATTAAGGATTTTTTTTAGCTGCGATTTACAGCTCTGGTTACAGCATTGGACTTCAAACCGAAAGTCCCACAGTTCAATCCCCGCCAGAGATAACATACATGTTAACCCTTTACCCAACGAATCATTCGCATCCGCCCGCATAGTATGCAAATTCAGCAGTCAAAAAAATATTATTTTTCACAATATTTCAACAAAACCATATCATGTGACCTCTCATTGGAACGAGCTCGTTCCAACAAGGGGGTCACATGATATGGTTTTGTTGAAATTTTTTTAAAAATTTGAAAAAATTATGTTTAAAATAATAAATTTTGATGTCGTCTGCGTTGGGTAAAGGGTTAATGCTTTTGTATATGGTATTGATTGAAGATACTATATGTTTTTTATTTTTTGGAATTCACTTTAAAAATTTTTACAATCTAGTAGAAGTATTTCTGTAAGTTCATTGAATCCTGCAACCTGGGGCTGAAACTGTTAAAGGGTTTTCTTGATCGATTAATCACATGAATTAACCGTGGTTAACCGATTATTTACTTGCCCTAATAGGTAGATGTATAACTGTCATATCGTTGATGACTTACAGCATTAATCCTTTACCCATAGTAACAGATAAAACTTGTCAGACCAAATCTCCATTCAAATTTTATTATGT
Organism: Pictodentalium vernedei; assembly: GCA_031216915.1. NCBI lineage: Eukaryota > Metazoa > Mollusca > Scaphopoda > Dentaliida > Dentaliidae > Pictodentalium > Pictodentalium vernedei. The sequence goes on from CM062296.1 coordinate 40,620,737, forward strand.
TTTCAATTTTTGTCTCAAAAACATAGCTTATGCCCACCCTCCCCCCACCCCCCCTCCCCCATTATCATTTGAGCTCGTTCCAATGAGGGGTCATAAGCTATGTGTTTGAGACAAAAATTGAAAATTTTTAGTAATTCAAGAATATATTTTGCAAATATCGTCTGCTACCCGCATTGGGTAAAGGGTTAACAATTTTTGTCTCAAATATATAGCTTATGATTATTGGTTGAAGACATGCGCACCATTGACGAGCAGTACGCCTTAGTACATGGCGTCATCATGCCCCTATGTGGACAATCGGGGTTAAGTGCCTTGCCCAAGGACACAATGCAGAGTCAGAATCGATCGCTCTGACGTTCACCCATCCAAGGACTAACTGGGCTCGACGTTGCTTAACTTCGGTGATCTGACGAGAACCGGTTACCGCAACGCCAACGCGCGCCCCCAACCCTGTACATTGTACTGCCAAAATGAGTGTACATTTTCATGTAGTATTTGATATGGTAGTTACCAGTTTTTTACAACCAAAATGTGTGACTAACCCTATGAATTACACAGGGTTAGTTACACTTTCTTGTTGTAAAAAATTCTTATTATTACTGGAGTAACTAACCCTGTGCACTGTACAGTCTAACCATAAATCTCATCTACAACAACTCTTTTCTCAACTAAACCCTTTCAACAGTTGTGGTATCTTCCATGCCAGTTAAATGGCAGAAATTGGAAGAGTCCATATCCATTATTAAGGGGTAGAACAATTAATATTTTCAACGTGCAGCCTTAAGGCTGCACGTTGAAAATATTAATTGTTCTACCACACACGTTCACTTAGTAACTATCCCACGTAATGAAATTATGACATATCGTGTTCTTGGACTGGAAAGGCAGCCTGTCATGTTGAAAGATTTAATGGCCAAAACCAGACAGTACTATTATCCTCAAAAAATTTAACTGGTAGAGTGCTAAATTGTTTTCGTTGGGAGAACGGTGGCTCAGTGGTAGACTGTTGGACTTCTATGCTAGAGGTCCCGAGTTCAATCCCCGTCCAGGACGGCCAACGTTGTGTCCTTGGGCAAGGCACTTTATCCCGGTTGCCTACAAGGGGGCACGATGACGCCATGTACAGTTAAAACTAGAAGTCCTGTCATTAAATGCGCACAAATAGCACGTCGATCTGCGCTTTAATCTACGGGTTATGACCATAGTAAGGCTATCCAATTCTGTAATGGCAAGTGCACAAGCAGTGTTTCAGCCAATGGACCTCTGGATAACCCGGAGGTCCATTGGCAGAAACATTGCCTGTGTTTGGATTGAAAAACCAGGAGAACCTGCGGTGCGTTGGATGCCATTCGATATGGCAATTGCACCCAATTCCTATGCACAATTGAGCCTAGATAAGCACTCACTTTGTGACAGGACTTCTAGTTTTAACTGTACTAGGGTGTACTGCACGTCGATGGTGCACATGCCTTTAACTGCTGTAACCCTGCTTGAGCAGAGTTTGAACAGGGTTAGAATGTTGAGGAGCTGGCAGTTGCTCACCGATGCTCGGTGGTTCTCTCCGGGTACTCCGACTTCCTCCACCCGTAAAACTGTCACCGTCACGATTAGCCATTGTGCATAAATATGTGATCTTAAAACATCAATAAATAAATAATTGTTTTCGTTAATCAATATTTGTTCACGTTTTTGCCCATACAGTTAAAACTAGAAGTCCTGTCATGAAATGCGCACAAATAGCACGTTGATATGCGCGTTAATGTGCGCGTTATGGCCCAAGTAAAGCTATCATATTCTGTACATATGGCCTGTGCACAAGCAATTTTTCAGCCAATGGACCTCCGGGTAACCCGGAGGTCCATTGGCAGAAACATTGCATGTGTTTGCTATGAGTAACCAGGAGAACCTGCCGTGCTTTGGATGTCATTCGATATGGCAATTGTGCGCAATTCCAACGCGCAATTAAGCCTAGATAAGTGCACTATTCGTGACAGGACTTCTAGTTTTAACTGTACATGTTGTTTGTAAAAATGGTGTGTCCATTCTAGAACAGCCCACTGCACTAACAACAGACCACTTATTCCAATTTTTATCTTGTTATCACAGATGGCCAGTCACATACTTATGGGGGGGGGGGGGTTAATTCAAGCATGATTATTCCACAAAAGTATGGTAGTCTTGTAAAATGCACTGGGCAGGTTTACATTTTCCCATAGATAAATCAATAGGAGTTCTTTGATGTATATACCTACATGTAAACCTCAATACTTGAAGCATGTGTATTTCTATATATACAATTACAGTTGAATAGTCTTAGTAGTAGGAATGTCTTATGTTGTTGAAGATTAAGTAATACTGACTGCAAAATTATTTCATTCTACCTGCGGATGGAACTTTTATCGAATGTGTAGAGTTGCAATTAAAATGTGGGTATTTTTAATTCTGTGAAAAAGTAGGAATTAACTGTGTTTGTAATGGATTATTTGAGAGAGGAACTTGAACGTGGGAGAAATTCAGTATCTCATTCACATTATCATGTAATATGCAGACAGTCAAAGCACTCCTCGTTAATGAATTGTAAGTAAGATTGTATTGTCAGTAACTGTGAGAAAATTTGAGCTATTTTTTTCTTTTTCATTGATAATTCCAAACCTACAGTATTGGATGGAAATAATAGTGAGATAACCATAAAATTATTTATCTCATAATCTCCCATCAAGTAGATCATTACGGAAAATTTTGTTCACAACACATATCTAATGACAAATGACGTCAGAAGACAACGTTGAACTCGTGACGAAATGAGTGAGTTGGTTTCAGATGTAGAATTGAATTAATGTTTTCGTATTTTTCATTAACTGACTTCCTAATATAAGTAGCAGACAGGATTTGCATAAAAAAATTCCTGAATAACTCACATAGCTTATGAATGATCCTTGTTGGAAGGATCTCAATGAGCTCATTCCAATGAGAAGTCATCATTTATGCTTTTGAAGTAAAATTTAAAAATAAAATAATATTTTGGATAGCAATTGTTGTGTACAGCACTGGCCAGCTTTAGTCGCTACACTGTACAGTACAAGTCAAAATAAGTTGTAGCATAACCACAACAAACTAAATGTACTGCATTAATAATACCAGAATCTGACATCATTTTCTGGAAATGTCTCAATGAGAGCTTTCCAGAAAATGATGTCAAATTCTGGTCTTATCAGTGTAGGAAGAGATGGATGCATGTACATAGTTTACAGTGGTTATCCTATAACTTATTTTGACTTGTACTGTATGTTAGCTAAAAGGAGAAATTACACATTTTGTGAGGAGGATTAGAATCTCATATTCATCAAGATTTGAAAGAAATTTCTTAACCTTGTTCACTAAACTCCTTAAAGCCCTCGGTATACCTCATCTTAGATCAGTTTTTGTAAACTCCATACAGAGATTTCATACAAAATCGCCACTCATTAGAAATCCTCTAGGACTGTCTAGGGATTTTGGATTTTGCCTGGACATTTTCTCCCACAGACATCGATCCATTAAGAGGTGTGCCACCTGGACATTTTCCTAGGGTCATTATTACTGACAATTCTGGACATCAGCCCAGGCCTCCACCCCCAATCAATAGCCACCCCTTCCACCCAATGTGGCTGAAAAAACCTCAAATTCTTTTGCATATTTCTATAGATTTTATTTGCTGTTCTGTCATTCCAGTATATGTTGCAACAGAATAAAATCAGTATTTATGGTTTTATTATATAAATATCACGTTTATCCCCTCATTATGCCAGCAGTTTGCTCATCAGTTCTGGTTCACCAGAAAACAGGAAGGAGTCTCGCTTTTTCCACACCCATATCAAATCTCAATCAAGCCTCTCCTTACAGTTAAAACTAGAAGTCCTGTCATGAAGTGCGCACAAATAGCACGTTGATATACGCGTTAATGTACGTGTTATGGCCCAAGTAAAGCTATTAAATTCTGTACATATAGCCTGTGCTCAAGCAATGTTTCAGCCAATGGACCTCCGGGTAACCCGGAGGTCCATTGGCAGAAACATTGCATGTGTTTGCTATGAGTAACCAGGAGAACCTGCCGTGCTTTGGATGCCATTCGATATGGCAGTTGCGTTCAATTCCAACGCGCAATTAAGCCTAGATAAGCGCACTATTTGTGACAGGACTTCTAGTTTTAACTGTACGTCGGTGACATTTGTGGATTTTCGAAGTGATGATTTTACAAACTTGAAATAAAAACTCAATTCAAGTGCCTCAAAACTGAACACTACTGACAAACACCGGTTCTCTCTTTTTTCTTTATAAAAAGAGCCAGATCAAACAAAGTGTCTTGTTTGATCAATACCCATCAACTCAACCATACATGTACATGTACATGTATGTTCCAAATCAACTGACTGTTGTAATACAGTGGAGCCCACTTAATTGATACCTCTTAATTGTATATCCCTGTTAATTGAATATAATTTCCAAACACAAAACCATTTACCATACCTCCAGTACAAATTTGACCTGTTAATTGAATATAGGTTACAGAGTAAACTCCTGTTAATTGAATAAAAAATCTTGTAACCTGTCGAGAAATTACCCTGACTCTCCCCAGTTTTCCTTTGTTTATAGACCTATTTGGCCTCAGTACATCCAATTCAAGCATTTAATCTATAAAACCTTGTTTGACAGAGCTCATGGAGCTCTGTCAAACAAGATATAATAGAATAAATGTTAAGTTTATCTCTAGAATACAGGAAAGTGACATTATCCCTGTTAATTGAATTCTGTTAGTTGGATAATTTTTATTGGCAAAGTGGCTATGCAATTAACAGGGTTCCAGTAATCGGTTATTTCATTCGTTCAAAGCATATAGACATGTCTAAAACTAGTGGGGGTAACCAGGGTGGGATCCCCCTCACCCCCCCCCCCCCCCCCCTCCATTGCTATTGATTTGAAAATACAAGGAGAGATAAAAACAACACTTCTAAAAATCGCAGGAAGAGTGATTGCACTCACTCTTAATTTTTTAAGAAGAGTGAAAATATTTTTCAAAATCTTTTTGATTAGAATTTACCTTACTGTAGTGTCTAGAAGAAATTCATCAATATTCTGATTCATGACTTTATACTAAGCCAAGGCAAAAAATATGCGTCTCCCTCGGAAATTGGAATAGCGGCGTCGATGATGTTTAATTATGACAGTCTTTACTCAGATTTAGGGTAAGAAGAAATTCAAGATTAGTGGGATTCTTTTTCTTTACCCAACATAACGGCCAAAACCAGCCAGCGCTATCCATAAAAATCGGCAATTAATTTTCATTATTTTTTCATTTTTTGTCTCAAAAACATAGGTTATGACCCCTCGTTCCAATGAGGGGTCATAACCTATGTTTTTGAGACAAAAAATGAACAAAATTAGTTATACAAGAATTTTTTTGCAATTGTTGTCTGCTTTTCATGTTATGTAAAGGGTTAAAATTACCCAAAAATCCCAAACCAGCCCAATGCAGAGCATGTATTCTTTCACTTTAGAAAGCTAACCAACTTTTTCTCATAATAAGAAAGGTTTTCTAATAAAAGACAGCATAACTGTACTTGATGAAATTGCATATGGCAGTGGTGTTCAAAGTTGTGAATTGTCATTACAGAAAAGTATTTATCGAATAGAAATAAAGCAAAATCAAACTTTCTCCGAAAATTCTCTTGACCGTAACCTCATAACCTGTATATTGTGGTCTTATAAGAAATATGTTCCCTATTGTTACTGTTCTAAAAAAACTAATTTTGAAACCAAAAAATGGGTGATTGGAAGAGTGGAACGTACTCTGATAACGCGATTGTTCCATCCATGGCTTGCATAACTTAATTGACCCCCCCATGAAAAACGAGACAAACTATAAACAATAGCCTCATTGAATATTAAATGCATCGCTTGACCAAATGGTGCGATTTGTTTGGTCAGTATGTACTCTATGTACAGTTAAAACTAGAAGTCCTGTCATGAATAGTGCACTTATCTTGGCTTAATTGCACGTTGGAATTGCACGCAATTGCCATATCGAATGGCATCCAGAGCACGGCAGGTTCTCCTGGTTACTCATAGCAAACACATGCAATGTTTCTGCCAATGGACCTCCGGGTTACCCGGAGGTCCATTGGCTGAAACATTGTTTGTGCACAGGCCATATGTACAGAATTTGGTAGCTTTACTTGGACCATAACGCGCATAAAAACGTGCTATTTGTGCGCATTTCATGACAGGACTTCTAGTTTTAACTGTAATGTGAGTTGTAAAACTTCATTCAGTAGTAAATATCATTATAATAATAATAGATTAATAATAATAGATTTTGTATAGCGTGAAACCACCGAAGGTGCTCTAAAACGCTTCACAATCACATGAAAGGTACTATGGGAAATATGATTTGAATAAATGAGTCTTAAGATGCTTTTTGAAAGTCAATAAATTACTTTGTGAGCGAAGGTGCGCGGGCAATGCATTCCAAAGTCGTGGTCCAGCAAACGAGAAAGCCCGCTCGGTCGCTAAAGCTGATTTAGTGAAGGGTGTGGTCAGTAACAATTGATCTGAAGAACGAAGCCTACGCTTCGTGAGGCGATGAGAGAGAAGGTCCCTCAGGTAAGCAGGCGCGAGACCATGAATGCATTTAAATACTAGCATAAGAATCTTAAAATGCACTCTGCTTTGGATTGGAAGCCAGTGAAGATCCTTCAAGATAGGGGTGATATGATCAAAGCGCTTAGCCCCGCTTAGGATTCGAGCAGCTACGTTCTGGATATTCTGTAACCGCTGTAGTAGTGAAAGTGGCAGGCCCAGAAAAAGTGAATTGCAGTAGTCCAAGTGAGATGTGACAAAAGAGTGAACCAGTTGTTCTAAAGCTTTACCGCTGATAAATGAGCGCAGCTTGCTCAGCTTTCTGAGTTGCCAATAGCATGTTTAACTAACTTTTTTAATGTGAGGCTCAAGGGTAAGATTGGTGTCGAAGAGCACTCCTATATTCCTAGCAACGTTAGAGACCTGAGCAGTAGAATCACCAACGTTGATAGTTTGTATAGGAGAGGAGAAAGTTGTTCTTTTCTTTGAGATGACCATAACTTCTGTTTTTGAGTCATTCATTTTCAATCGGTGACTGAACATCCACTGTCTTACAGACTCAATACAGCTTTCCATTTGAGACAAAGTACCTGCTGTTGCGGATGTATCAGACGGATTGAATACTAAGTAGAGCTGCATGTCATCAGCATAAAGATGATAAGGAACACCCAGATCTCTCAGCATTCGGCCAAGTGATGATGTGTATAATGTAAAGAGTACAGGGCCGAGGACCGAACCCTGTGGTACACCACAGATCAATGCTTTGCTTTTAGATCTTCTATTATCCACATTAATTTGCTGAAAACGATTTTCCAGGTAACTCTGAAACCATTTAAGAATGGTGCCAGTAACTCCATTCTGTTCAAGAATATTCAATAGAAAGGTATGATCAACGGTGTCAAATGCCGCGGAAAGGTCCAGAAGGACCAGGAGTACAGCTTTCCCTTCCGATAGAGCAACGACAATATCATTGTGCACACATAATAAAGCAGTTTCAGTGCTGTGATCAGATCTGTATGCTGACTGAAAAGGTTCGGAGAGATTATTAGCAGATAAATGGCTGTTCAATTTACGCACAACAATCTTTTCAAGGACTTTTGAAATGAATGGCAGGTTTGAAACTGGCCTGTAATTTTTCAGATTATTGGGGTCAAGTGTAGGCTTTTTAATGAGTGGGGATACAAAGGCTAGTTTCAGATCATCAGGAACATGACCTTCAGACAATGAAGTTTGAATGATGTTAGTGATGATTGGAACAAGAGATACAGACATCGACTTAAGGAGCGAAGTGGGAATAGGATCAAGGTTATTTGATTTGCTGGGGCATGAGAGAATACATTTTGATATTTCCTCCTCGGACACGGGAGAGAATTCTGAAAAATAACATTGTATGGAAGGATTGATCGGTTGTGGTGGATCAGCATCACCGATACCTTCCTGAATATGCTTGATTTTCGAGATAAAATAATCACTGAACCTTGAAACAAGTTCATCACTAGTCATGTGTTCGGGAAGAATCACATGTTTTTCACCACCAAGTAACTGACTTGTAATGTTAAAAAGCACTTTACTATCAGATGTATTGCTGATTAAGTCATTATAATAATCACTTTTAGCCTTTTTTATTAGGATGTTAGTGATGTTTCTTTGTTGTCGTAACATTTGATGGTGTATTTCAAGTTTAGTTTTGTTGTAAAGGCGTTCCAGCCTACGCCGCTTCTGCTTTGCTTCCTGAATATCATTTGTAAACCAGGGCGCGTCTTGTCTTGGGATGACTCTCTTTACTTTCAAAGGGGCATGCTTATCCAAAATCTCGGAGAGAGTGTCGTTATATAATGATACTAAAGTGTCAGATGACATGTTTAATTTCGGCGTCAGACCTACTGATGATGTCTGGATGTCACTTGTAAATGAATGCACATCAATAGTTTTAATTTTCCGAAAGGAAACAGTTTTTTTACGACTGTGCGGTTTTTCCAATGGCATGATTGCAGATACCGTAAAGTGATCGGAAATAGCTGGGTCATGCACAATTATATTCCTGAATAGAGGCACATCCCCTTGCCTTGTTAATATTAAATCGAGGATGTGGCCACTCCTATGCGTAGGTTCGCGTACAAGCTGAGCATATCCAAATGACTCGGATAAATCTAGAAATCTCTGTGCTACAACATCGCCTGTCACATCTACATGAATATTAAAATCCCCGGCAATAACAATGTTACCGGTATAAGAAGCAAAATTAGACAGAAAGTCTGTAAATTCTGTACAGGTGAACTTGTTGGACTTTGAAGGAGGAGGTCTGTAGACAATAAGCAGCCTGACAGATATATCATTTGTGATTAGGCAATCAAGAGTTTCAAATGTGTCAAATGTTTGATCCATATTATTCTGTCTAATCGTGATGCCCTCTTTAAAAACAAAAAAAAATGTGATGTTTTGTTTTCTAACCAATCTTATTACTGCAACATTTACTCAAAACAAAAATGTGTCGAAAAACCACAAACTTCTGTAGATGTTCTTCAGCTGTCAGCGTTAATTAAAATGCCACAACAATTTACAGGTATACTGTTCACACTTTATTTGTGTGTTTTAATCACTGTAATCGTATCTTGAATCTTTGCCCAGTAATTTAATAATCAATTTTCCAGAAAATTTGTGAAGTGTGAAAAAGAGAGCTTATTGTTTTCCAATTTAGACGTGCGAAAAAGCGCTCCTCAAACCAACAGTACTGCCCCCCCCCCCCCCACCCCCCACACCATCAGCCTGACCTTACATTCTTAAAAATGCAGGACGGCTAAAAATCGCTTTCCTTGCATGGCCTGGGGCCTGCGACCTGGTGGAGCAATTAGCTCTCCTCAAGCTTACAAAAGCTAAGAGTGGCAAAATGAAGTTTTACTATTACTAAATTCAGCAGCACAGTGGGCTTTGTACAGTTAAAACTAGAAGTCCTGTCATGAAATGCGCACAAATAGCACGTTGATATGCGCGTTAATGTACGCGTTAAGGCCCAAGTAAAGCTATCAAATTCTGCACATATGGCCTGTGCACAAGCAATGTTTCAGCCAATGGACCTCCGGGTAACCCGGAGGTCCATTGGCAGAAACATTGCATGTGTTTGCTATGAGTAACTAAGAGAACCTGCCGTGCTTTGGATGCCATTCGATATGGCAATTGCGCGCAATTCCAACGCGCAATTAAGCCTAGATAAGCGCACTATTCGTGACAGGACTTCTAGTTTTAACTGTACACAGCCTGTCCAACACCTCTGACCCTCGGCAAGGCCCAGAGGTGTGGGAAGAGCAGTATGGCTGTCTTACAGAGACCACAAACAGAGCAGAGATCTGAAAATGGCTGTTATGGTACAGTTAAAACTAGAAGTCCTGTCACGAATAGTGCACTTATCTAGGCTTAATTGCGCATTGGAATTGCGCGCAATTGCCATATCGAATGGCATCCATAGCATGGCATGTTCTCTTGGTTACTCATAGCAGACACATGCAATGTTTCTGCCAATGGACCTCCGGGTTACCCGGAGGTCCATTGGCTGAAACATTGCTTGTGCGCAGGCCATATTTACAGAATTTAATAGCTTTACTTGGGCCATAACGCGTACATTAACGTGCATATCAACGTGCTATTTGTGCGCATTTCATGACAGGAATTCTAGTTTTAAATGTAATCATTATTTTCTAAGATCAGGAGGGCTAGTTTTTGCCCTCCTTAATTTTTTTTTAGGCGAGCCGTAGGCGAGCGAATAAATCACTCTCCTGAATGCCAGGCCTGATCTGTCCGATATTTTAGTTGTCTGTCAGAAAAATTGTTGATCGCTCCAATTCCATCCTCTCTGAAAAACCCTAATGTGAAAAAAAGTTGCCCTAAAGTCCATTGAGTATATTTTGGGAGGGGGTGGGGGAGGGTGCAATGATTCAATTTTGTTTGACAAGAATGAATTTGGTTAAATTCCATGTTGCTTAACCCGTTACCTAAAGAATTGGCCACAAACATGTACGCGTCATAATTTCCAAATTGACCAGTCAGAAAAAATAATATTTTTCAAAACATTTCGACAGAACGATATCATATGATGCCTCTTTGGAACGAGCTTCTCAAGCTCGTTCCAATGAGTCTCACGTGAAATGGCTTTGTTGAATTTTTACTTTTTTTGAAAGATTTGGAAACAATAATTAAAATAATAAATTTTGATATCGTGTGTGTTATATTAAACCAGCAGTAGGTACAGTGGAACCCTGTTAATTGAATAGCCACTTTGCCAATGAAAATTATTCAATTAACAGGAGTATTCAATTAACAGGGATCGTGTCATTTTCCTTTATTCTAGAGATAAACTTAGCATTTATTCTATTATATCTTGTTTGACAGAGCTCCATGAGCTCTGTCAAACAAGATATAATAGATTAAATGCCTGTATTGGATGTAGTGAGGCCAAATAGATCTATAAACAAAGGAAAACTGGAGAGGGTAAGGGTAATTTCTCGGCAGGTTACAAGATTTTTTATTCAATTAACAGGAGTTTACTCTGTAACCTATATTCAATTAACAGGTCAAATTTGTACTGGAAGTATGATAATTGGTTTTGTGTTGGGAAATTATATTCAATTAACAGGGTTATTCAGTTAAGAGATATCTAGTTAAGTGGGCACCACTGTATCAACTGTTAAGATTGAAGTTGATTATTAACTGGTGTTGTGCTGGAAGCCCAGGTTTGGGCTTTATTCTGAAGTGCAGGTACTGCTATGGAAAAGCTTCATATTCAATAGATGCGTTTCATATTATCTTTAAAGTTTAGCATTTAGTTTGTAAGGATTTGCCTTGTTACACTTTATGGGAGAGTGTCCATAGCTACTCTCATAAACTGTAACAAAGCAAAGATGTGAGCAAATTTTGATGACCAAAAATAATTTAGCACTCTACCAATTAATTACTTAGTATTATTGTCTCCCCACTCTTTGAATGGTCATCAATGAGTTTAATGACAGCAACAATAAATCAAACAAAACTACTGATAATTGGGTGTAGTTTAGCACATGCAGGTATGATAATCCTATTTAAGAGATAATTACTCCTGTTGTGAAACACTTCAGTAAGTGTTCATATACTACACATATTGTGTTGTAGAACTCCAATCACTATCACTCTGTTACATGTAGGTATCACTTAATCAACCAATGAGCAACCATTTAATTAGCCTGTGAAAACCTGGGGTTAAGAATCCATACAAGTTATTGATTGAATTGAACAAAGTTAGCCAAATTTCACCCAGTTCAGATTACAGAAAGTTAGTACAGCTGCAGGCCAGAGTTAGAATTCCCATGAAAACACCGCCACAGTAGAGTTCCACCTTACGGTTAAAACTAGAAGTCCTGTCACGAATAGTGTGCTTATCTAGGCTTAATTGCGTGTTGGAATTGCGCGCAATTGCCATATCGAATGGCATCCAAAGCACGGCAGGTTCTCCTGGTGACTCATAGCAAACACATGCAATGTTTCTGCCAATGGACCTCCGGGTTACAGAATTTGATAGCTTTACTTGGCCCATAACGCGTACATTAACGCGCATATCAACATGCTATTTGTGCGCATTTCATGACAGGACTTCTAGTTTTAACTGTAACTTAAATTCTCAAAAAAGTGTACAGTACAGGCGCCGTGGATTGGTCCTAATCCAAGCATGGGCAGCGAAGTCCACGAATGTGTTTACCAGGTAATAAAAATCATCAGGAAAATTTTAATTAATGAAGCACTGGGTTGTACCGGTGCTTCATTAATTAAAGTTTTGATGATTATTCCTATAATTAGTGTTTAGAATTGAATATTATTGCTTCCGTGGAAATATTGCCCACCTGTGGAAACTGACCAGCAGACCTAGAAATGAGACGGGTGCGAGTGCAATTGCTCCCGTCAGCACGCATATTTTCTATTTTCCAGGAGCTAAAAAATGCACTTGTTGAAAAATATTGTGGAGCACTAATATACTGTGAGGGCATATAAATGTGTGTTGTTTTGAGAAAGCAGCACTCTGTGGCCAGTGGCAAGTTACTGTCATAATTCAGCAATTTCTTAAACATTTAATCCTGTGAGGCTGCACATTAAAAATATTGATTGGTCTACCCCAAATAATGAATATAACTCTTCTAATTGCTGCCATTGAACTGGCATGGAAGATACCACTAGAGTTCAAAGGGTTAAGGTTTCTGGTGTTTAGTGACAGCATTCCCTTGAAAATTCATATACTAACATTTTACGGTTGCAATTTACTCCCATCTCTGATTTCACAGGAGCTTAAACTGCACCTGTCAATTTTGTTCATTTCCAGAACTGGACCAGTCCACGGTGGCCATGCTGTAAGTGGTGCAAAAAAGTTTAAGCAAACAGGATGTCTGATGACTTGATTTTGCTATTAAAATCAGGCCTTGAAATTCATTTATTTTGGGCACAAAACATTTTGCCCTATGGCCCCACAGAGTAGATCATCTGTTTCTCAGGCTATTTTTTTGGTAAAATTGCACCTGGGTGTGTGTTTTTTTTTAGCTCCCCCGACTTTCAGTCAGGAGAGCTATAGTGATGACTCACCGTCCGGTGTCCGTCGTCGTCTGTGAACATGGTGTTTGCGTCTTCTCCTCCCAAACCGCTGAACCAATTTAATTGATATTTGAGATAATAGTTTGTTATGAAATTGCAATTTGATTTTGTTCAAATCGAGTTGCCTCGCCCCTTGGTTGAGCCACTCCCAAAAAGTGTGCTTAAATCTTAAAAAATCTTCTTCTCATGAACCAGCAGTAGCAGAGACTTGATATTTGGTGTGCCGCTTCCATTTGAGGTGTAGTCTCAGATTTGTTCAAGAGAAGTTTGTGGGGCTATATTTGCCATCGTTATGGGAGGGGCAAGAATTTTTGCCCCTCCCAAAATTTCAATTTTCCAAACCCAGAGGCAGATTTGAACCTAATTTGATATGAGAGCTTATTGGGTCATAAGTAATTAATTTATGCCCAAATTCTTTTTCCTGTCACCCCATGGGAACCGCAGGAGCTAAAAATAGAAAAAAAATTAAAACGCCCATATCTCCAAAACTACAGGGCACTGAGAATTCTTATTTTGTGTGAAGCTTCCTTAGGACCAACAGAATGGAATGGTAAAAAAAAATTGCTATCGGTTTTATCATGGGGTACTTTTATGGGTTTTTTTTTTTTACACTGAAAATTTGGTGGCCAGGTGGGACTGAAAATTTTGGACCAAAATCTGGAAATTAATTTTTTGGTTTTTTATGCATTTTGGTCAATTTTAAGAAGAAAACAAAATTTTAGGCTGAAAATATTTTGTTTTGGACTTTGAAAATTTCGGAACAAAAATAAAAAAAAATCTGTTTTTTATGTGTTTATCTCAATTTTGGGACATAAAAGTGCAGGAACTGAAAACAGAAAGAAAATCCTGTGTATTGTGTGGGCACAATCGCTTCATCTAGTTGGTATATGCTTTCTTAGGAGGGGCTTATGCAGCTTATTCAAGTCAAGTCCCTGGTTTGATATTTAGACTACCATGTCAGGTGAGCGATCTCAGACCCCCTGGGGCCTCTTGTTTTATTTTATTTTTACCTGCGTCGCCAGCGGCAGAGCAGGTCTAGTAACCGCTCGACTCCATCCATCAGTCCGTCCATCCGTCAGTCCGTCCGTCCATCTGAAACACTTTTTCCGTCAAAGTTTTCTTGGCTTCTATGAAAGGGAATGATTTTATATTTGGTCTGCTGCTTCATAATGATGAGTTGTATCGTGTAAGCAATTTTCAGATCTGTCGTGCAGCCACTTCCTGTTTGCCGATACTTTGAAATTTTACTGTACCCACTGAACATTGAAATTTTCCGTCAAGGTTTTCTCGGCTTCTATGCAAGGGATTGATTTTATATGTGGTCTGCTGCTTCATAATGATGAGTTGGATCGTGTAAGTAATTTTCAGATCTGCCGTGCAGCCACTTCCTGTTTGCCGATACTTTGAAATTTTACTGTACCCACTGAACATTGAAATTTTTCGTCAAACTTTTCTCGGCTTCTATGCAAGGGATTGATTTTATATTTGGTCTGCTGCTTCATAATGATGAGTTGTATCGTGTAAGCAATTTTCAGATCTGCCGTGCAGCCACTTCCTGTTTGCCGATACTTTGAAATTTTACTGTACCCACTGAACATTGAAATTTTTCGTCAAACTTTTCTCGGCTTCTATGCAAGAAATTGATTTTATATTTCATCTGGAGCCTGATAATGATCAGTTGTATCATGTATGCAATTTTCAGATCTGCCGTGCAGCCACTTCCTGTTTGCTGATTCAATTGCATGCAGCGACGCAGGTCCAGACCCGGTATTGGTCTTGGCTTGTTTATTGTTGTAATTATTTCTTTGCCATCAAAAGTTCATGTTCTTGGTTTGTTTTAGGCATCATAATCTACAGAATAGCATGGGTAGTGAGTGGTGTATTCAGCCCTTGAATGCAAGAAGGCTTTGCAAAGCATCCCAAAGCCTTGTTGCACTTAAAGGACAAGTTTATTGATTTTATTAACTTGGGGAAAATATCAGACATTTAATTTTTAGCTCAACTTTGACGAAGTCAAATTTGAGCTATTGTCATGGCCCGTCGTCCATCTGTCCATCCCTCCGTCCGTCTGTCCGTCTGTCCGTACGTCAGCAATTGGCTATGGCTCAGGCTAGAGGTCGTATTTATGAACCGATCTTTACGAAACTTCTTGTGTACCTTTGTTATGACCCTGGGACGGGAACGAGTGTTTTTAGGTGTGGTCCGAAATTCAAGATGGCTGCCAGTGGCCATTTTGTACCGATGATGCAAAAATCAGTTTTTTGTACAGAACTTCTGTATGAAAGTTCTGATTTGAATAAAGTTTTGTATGGATGTTTTCACACCTTCTCTAATTTGAGCACATCTGTACAGTTAAAACTAGAAGTCCTGTCACGAATAGTGCGCTTATCTAGGCTTACATGTAATTGCACGTTGGAATTGTGCGCAATTGCCATTTTGAATGGCATCCAAAGCATCCAAAGCACGGCAGGTTCTCTTGGTTACTCATAGCAAACACATGCAATGTTTCTGCCAATGGACCTCCGGGTTACCCGGAGGTCCATTGGCTGAAACATTGCTTGTGCACAGTCCATATATACAGAATTTGGTAGCCTTACTATGGTCATAACCGTGTTGATTAACGCTCAGCTCAACGTGCTATTTGTGCGCATTTCATGACAGGACTTCTAGTTTTAACTGTAAATGGTGTGAAATTGGGATAATAGAAAGGCGTGATTAAAATGTTCTATTACCAACCATTTTCTGTTATTTAAACCATATGTTCCACATTTCTCATCACTTTTTGAAAGCCAAGATGAAAATTGCCAATCACATTTTTGTAAACATCAGACACCTTGGCAGATGAACTCGTTGGTTCATCCTGGTGGTCAGCAATCATCTTTGCTTGAGCTGCTCTATAACACAAATTGAGACTTATTAGGGCCCCGCCGTGAGGCTGACGCCCTATAGTGATCGCTCTGTCCGTGCATCCGTCCGTCCGCCCGGGCTGTAATCTTTCTCTCTTAATAGATAAGGTTTTGATATTTGACATGTGGGTATATTATCTCAATGCGATGTGTCGCATACCAAGGTTGCCATGCTTTGACCTTGAACTTTGACCTTAAGGTCAAATTATTCCATTTTCAGGGTTCTTTTCTGACAAGTTTGTGTCCGGGCTGTAACTTTTTTCCCTTAATAGATAGGGTTTTGATATTTGGTATGTGGGTAGATTATCTCAAGACGATGTGTCGCGTGCCACGGTTTCCATGCTTTGACCTTGAACTTTGACCTCAAGGTCAAATTATTCCGAATTCAGGGTTCTTTTCTGACAAGTTCGTGTCCGGGCTGTAACTTTTTTCCCTTAATAGATAGGGTTTTGATATTTGGTATGTGGGTAGATTATCTCAAGACGACGTGTCGTGTACCAAGGTTGCCATGCTTTGACCTTGATGTTTGACCTCAAGGTCAAATTATTTAGAATTTGTTTTTTTTTTCTGACAAGTTCGTGTCCGGGAAGGGATTTTAATCAGATTTTACCTATTGCTTGAAATATTTTAGTATTACGGTTCACATCAGTTTATACCTTACATCGGTTAGTTGCTGCGGGGCCCGCAGAGATGGATTCCATCTCCGTGATATCTAGTTGATGGATGAAACCTCCACTCCATGGGTGTTTTAGTCCTAATGCACTTTCCATACACTCTACCTGCCCCTCTGAAACCGCTGAACCGATTTCAGTTAAATTTGAGGTGATTGCTTGTTTTGACATCGCATTTTGTTTTCGTTCAAGTCAACTTGCCCAGCCCCATAGGGAGGGGGTGGAGGAAAATGCTCCAAAATTAAAAAAAAAAATCTTCTCAGGAACCAGTGGGTACAATGACTTGATATTTGGTTTGAAGCTTCCTTTTGAGGTATAGAATCAAGTTTCTTCAGACAGAGTTCATGGAGCAATATTTGCCTTTGTAATGGGAGGGGCAAGATTTTTGGCCCCACCCAAAATTTATATTTTCTGTAACCGCCAAGCCGATATGAACCAAATTTGGAATGTGGTATTGAGTCATAAGTACTTGACTAAGCAACAACAAAAAATAATCCTGTGTCCCCATGAAAACCCAAGGAGCTAAAAAATAGAAATATTGCCAAATGCTCATATTTCCCAAACGGCATGGAACAGAGAACTGTTATTTGGTATGAAGCATCCTTAGGACTAGTAGAATGGAGTGGCAAAAAACATTACCATCGGTTGTGTCAGGGTGTTCTGTAGGGGGCATTGAAAAAATACTGAATAAGCATATATGTAAAAATTTTAAAAAATTTCTTTCCACTGATGAGAATCTTTTGATATTTGGTACACAGCATCCATATGGGGTGGTCAGATATAAGTTTGTTATAATTAAGCCCCTCGTTTCATATTTGTGCTCAATACAGGAGCTTGAATTTTAACTTGGGCAATATGGAGTATAATCTTTAAAAAACTTGTTCTTCTGAACCACCATTCAGAATCTTTTAATATTAGGTATACATCATTGTTATGTGGGTCAGATTCAAGTTTGTACAAATCAAGTCCCTGAGTTAATATTTGGGCTCCCTATTGGAGCTCAAATTTTAACTTTGTCTAAGAAGAAGAATAATCTTTGAAACCCTTCCCCAGAACCCAGAAGCTTTTGATATTTGGTATACAGAATCTTTACAGGAGTCAGTATCAATTTTGTTCAAGTATGGGAGCCTGAATTTTAACTTAATGCAATATGGGGAATAATCTTTAAAGATCTTCTTCTTCACATCCACCTCTCAGAATCTAATGATATTGGGTATACTGCATCCTTATGGGGGTCAGATTCGAGTTTGTTCAAAGCAAGTCCTTCAGTTATTATTTGGGCTTCCTATGGCGACCCAAATTGTAACTTAGTACAAAATGAGGAACGGTTCTATTTGTAGCTTAACTTGACAAAGTCAAGATAAGCTACTGCCATCACACGTGTGGAAGTCTGTTAGTCTGTGAGTCTGTTCACATTTTACTTTAGCACAGGCTACACCCCGTATTCTTGTCCGATCGTGTCACGAAATTTCATCTGCAGCTTGGAGGCCATGTCTAGATGAGAACCTCCCCTTTTGTTCTCGATCGTTCAACGTGATGGCTACCCGATCCCAAAACCCGAAAACCTTTAGCACAGTCCACAGGTCGTATTTATGAAGGGATTTCATGATAACTTGGTACGATGACTCTGTATACTATCTAGATGAGAACGTTGGTCATTCCCTGTGGGAATCCCGGGAAGTAAGCAGCACTTGTTTACTGTGGTAAACCAGTTCCGCTTTACTAGTAAAATAGGACCCAGTCACCAATGCTTGGGGTGAAAGTCCTCTAAAATGGGCAACATGTTGATCAACGATTGACTAAACTTGACTTCATCTCCATGTTGTGTCACGATTAGCCATGGTGCATAAATATGTGACGTTAATCACCAACAAACAAACAAACAAACGTTGGTCATGATCTGTCAACCGTGATGGCTGCTCAAGCCCGAAACCCAAAAACTTTTAGCACAGTCTACAGGTCATATTTACATGTAATACAGAGTGATTTCATTGTAACCTGGTAGGATGACTCCGTATGATGTCTAGATGAGAACTTCCCCATTTGGTTGTGATCTGTCAACCATGATGACTGCCCGAGCCCAAAACCAAAAAACGTTTAGCACAGTCTACAGGTCGTATTTATGGAGGGATTTCATTGTAACTTGGCAGGATGACTCCAAATAATGTCTAGATGAGAACGTCCCCTTTTGGTCGCGATTGGTCAACTGTGATGGCTACATGGGCCTGAAGCCCAAAAACCTTTAGCACAGTCTATAGGTCGTATATGAAGGGATTTCATTGTAACTTAGTAGGATGACTCCAGATAATGTCTAGATGAGAACGTCTCCTTTTGGTCACAATCATTCAGCCATATTAATGAAGGGATTTCATTGTAACTTCGAGGGATGACTCAGTATATTTTCTAGATGAGGACGTCCTTTTTGGTTGGGATGGGTCAACCACGATGGCTACACAGGCCCTAAGCCCAAAAACCTTTCGCACAGTCTACAGGCCATATTTATGAAGGGATTTTTTTTTCATTTCGTTTTGGAATAATTTCACTGTAACTTAGTAACTTTGGTTGACATATATTAACTGTGAGAGCCACATTAACCCACCCTCTCACTTCTTTAGTACAGTCTACACCTCAAATTATTTTTATTGAAAACATAGCATACAGGGAACAGAAATTAACATTTAATAATTATCACAATTCTTTTCATATTTCATAATCCTTTCATAAACATTGAACATTATCCTTTTCTTTTCATCAAACACAACACACAATCAAGTCAAGCTACAGTGTCATTGATACTTTCATTTGTTATCCCCATAATATTGGTATAGGTTCATTTTTTTTGGTGCATTGCCCATCTCTAATCATAAGGTCGATGGTTCGATACTGACATGGGTCATCTGCATTGTGTCCATAGGCGAGACTCTTCATTAATATTACTGATGTGGGACAATGTGTACTGGTGCATGATAACAGAACACTTGTGACTTCAACCACTTCTCAACTTTCTTGTGCCAAGTTAGTAAGTTGGAGAGTCTGACAGTTACTCACCATTACTCTGTAGTTCTCTCCAGGTATTCTGGCATCCTCCACCCATAAAACTGTCTGACATGATATAACCCTATCTGTTGAAAGTGTCATTAAACTCTAGAGCTGCAATTATTAATCATGCATCACGATTCATTCTCTGATGATACATATCATGATATGCTTGCAATGTGTCACGATACACGTGAACCAAAAATTTCATGAATATTTTGTTTTGGACAATTCTAAAATGTTTACATCAATGACTACTGGCATCTATTAAAAAAAGTAGGGGATATTTGATAAAAGTGAGATTGAAGAAGAAATATATTTATATTTTCATCAAAAAGACATTTGAGGCAATGCACAGTGACATCTGGTGAATGATTTCAGCGATAGTTGAGTGTCTGACAAGCACATATTACACGCGCTGTGCTGTAGAAGACATGGACTGTCTGTCAGAGAATTTACCACATTCAGTGCAAGACCTCAATACATGTACCTTGTAAATCCTCCTCAGTTTGCAAGACAAGCGCGATCCGACATGGCATACTCCACACCAAATGTCCAATATCAGCTTGGCTGATGTTATTCCATCCTTCCTGCAGTGCAGCGGCAAGTTCCTGGACATTGGTAGGAGGCTGTTGGCATTGGCATAGGCCACTGCCAAGCATATCCCATACATGCTCGATTAGTGAAATATCTGGACTTAATGCTGGCCAAGTCAGTGTGGTGATGTTCTGCTCCTGGAGGAACTCTGTAGCGACATGGCCCCTGTGTGCTCTTGCATTGTCATCTTGAAAAATGAATCAACTGCTGTGACGTCGCGCAAATGGCACCACATGAGCTGCTAACTTGTTGTCACGGTAGTACTGCCCTGTAACTTGCCCTTGGATGACATGTAATGCTGTTCTGCTTGTCATGGTTATGCCTCCCCACACCATTCACCACCAAAACGACCGTGCTGACTAACAGTTACGTCATGGTATCATTCGTTGAAGTCGAGAGTGAATCTCGATTCATTGGAAAACATGACATTGCTCCACCGGCAATTGTCCCAGTGCTGTCATGCTCCACACCGATTACACCTTACTGCGTTGTGACGTTCAGTCAAATGTGGAATTATTCGAGGTCATCGAGCGTACAAATTCCAGCTGTGTAGGCGATTTTGGATAGTCTGACCACTGACTTACACATCTGTTGCTCGGGGCTGCTGCTGTCCAATTTCTGAGGCACTTTGATGGCAGTTACGTAACACTGTGGTTCAGATGAAACCATCCTGATTAGTAGTTGTCGCCCTTGGAGGACCTGACCGACATCTGTCCTCAACATTGCCTGTCTGAAGGTAGCATGACCACAACCTGCTAATCATCGATTGAGTAACATTGAGAATTTGAGCCACTGCAATATGTCTATTACCAGCTTCCAGCATGTCAGCGGCACGTAAACATTCGTCACGTGTCAGTCTTCTCATACCTCAAAAGTTATGTTTTGACCAGAAACTATTGAAGAACGAGTTTATACCAAGAAAAGAACGATGAGACCTCCAGTACAAATGAAAATTTCAAAAACGTACACCACAGACATTAACGTAGCGTTCGTGCGAAAAACCAGCACAAAGTTTTCATGGGCCGGTGACATTCATGATCCACACTAAAGTTGGTAACATATTGATGTGTACAGTCATGCCTATCCAATACAGTGCAGCCCACTTAATTGAATATCTCTTAATTGTATATCTCTGTTAATTGAATATAATTTTCAAACACAAAACCATTTACCATGCCTTCAGTACAAATTTGATCTGTTAATTGCATATGGGTTGTAGAATAAACTCCTGTTAATTGTATATAAATTTTTGTAATTTGTCAAAAAAATTACTGTGACACGCACCAAATTCCCTTTATTTATCAACCTTTTTGGCCTCACTACATCCAATACAAGCATTTATTCTATTATATCTTGTTTGACAGAGCTCTATGAGCTCTGTCAAACAAGATATAATAGAATAAATGCTCAGCTTACCTCCAGAACACAGGAAACTGACCAAATCCCTGTTAATTGTATACTCCTGTTAATTGAATAAATTTCACTGGCAAAATGGATATTCAATTAAGAGGATTCTACTGTACCATTTTCCAAAAATATTAACATCAGTTTGGATATTCCCTACTTTTTTGGAATAGTATGTGAAGTTTCCTTTTGAAATCAGCTGTATAGAAGTTTGAATTTACATTGGACAGAAGAAGCAATCTGCTGTTATGGACCACCGATTTACCTGATGGTCCATAACAACAGAATTGCTTCTGGAAAACTCACATTTCAACTGGACTAGCAAGAATAAGTAATAGAAAGATCCGACCACACAGTGGCAAGAAGCAAATCACTTATTGTGAAGCTTTGGTGATTGTAGTGGTGACACTCGATTAGTGGTAGTGTATCATGATGCATATCATATAGTGGGGATAGTATCGTGATACGAATCGTATCATGAGAAAACATATCATTGCAGCCCTATTAAACTCAACAAATAAATAATTTCATATTTTGGGAAAAAATCATAGGAAGCATCAGCTCACATGGACCATCATAGGGTGTAGCTTGGATGCTTACTACCTGTGCTTTTTTCTTTGAAATCACAAATCGTCATCCAGTGGAATACCCTGCAGTATTGTGTTTACAGTGGAATCCTGTTAATTGAATTTGCCACTTTGCTAGTGAAAAATATTCAATTAACATGAGTGTCCAGTTAACAGGAATTGGGTAATTTTTAGCTCAACTTTGGCGAAGCCAAATTTGAGCTTTTGTCATCGCCTGTCTGTCCGTACGTGAACAATTGGATACGGCTCGGGCTAGAGGCCGCATTTATGAACCAATCTTTACGAAACTTCTTGGGTACATTTGTTATGACCGTGGGACGAGAACGAGTGTTTTGGGGTGCGACCGAAATTCAAGATAGCTGCCAGCCGCCATTTTGTACCGACGATGCAGAAATCTGTTTTTTGTACAGAACTTCCATATGAAAGCTCTGATTTGAATAATATTTTGTATGAATGTTTATTACCATGTTTTTTTTTCTCGTGAGTAAATTATGCAAATTAGACTAACTTTGATGTTTTTTGGTGTTACTTTCAGCGCTATAAGTGCAAATGCCAATACAGCTCGGTCTAGAGGCCGTATTTATGAACCGATCTTTACGAAACTTCTTGGGTACCTTTGGTATCCCCGTGGGTCGAGACCGAGTGTTTTGGGGTGTGGTCCGAAATTCAAGATGGCCACCAGCAGCCATTTTGTACCAAAATTAGTGCAATCAGTCTTTTGTACAGAACTTCTGTATGAAAGTTCTGATTTGAATAATTTTTTGTATGAATGTTTAGTAAAATGGAATACATCACATACAGTACTGGTTTTTTTCTCCTGCAGAAATTATGCAAATTAGATGAATTTTGATTTATTTTGTGCTTCTTATACACTGTAAGTGCACATGTCAATGCGGCTCAGGCTAGAGGCTGTATTTATCAACCGATCTTCACGAAACTTCTTGGGTACCTTTGTTATCACCTTGGGACGAGAACGAGTGTTTCTGAATGCGGTCCAAAATTCAAGATGGCTGCCAGTGGCCATTTTGTACCGAAATTAGGTCCAATCAGTTTTTTGTCACAACTTCTATACAGCTTGTATTTATGAACTGATCTTCACGAAACTTCTTGGGTACCTTTGTTTTCACCTTGGGACAGGAATGAGTGTGTTTTGGGGTGCCTTTGTTATCACTGTTCTATGAGAACAAATATTTTGGGGTTCAGTCAGACCCACTCTGGGACTCAAAGATTTCTTTTCTAGTTTAGCATCTGACTGTCACCCACCTTTACATTACTTTACCTATGCATTTGTTAAGGCTACGGTCAGTATTTATGTACAGACTGTTACAGTATTTTATATGTACCTTTGTTATCAGGTCATTACCTAGATGTTTATCATTGCTGAGTCACATACTATACATGTACATGTCTTGACAAGTTGAGCTACAGTGTCATTGACACTTTCATTCTGGCTTCTATTGATAATTTGAGCATTTATTGTGCTACATCTTGTTTGACGGAGCTCATGGAGCTCTGTCAAACATGATATAATAGATTAAATTCTATATTGAATGTGTTGAGGCCAAAAATGTCCATAGGGAATTCAGTTGTTGTCAATAGATTACAAGAATTTTCATTCAGTTAACAATCCCTGTAGGAACCCCAGGAAGTGTGGCAGTGCTTGTTTACTGTGGAAAACAAGGTCTGTTCGACTGGTAAAATAGGACCTGGTATCCAATGTTTGGGGGGGGAGTGCAAGTCCTCTAAAATGGGCAACATGTACTTAAACGATTGACTGAACTTGACTTTATCACCATGTTATGATCACGATTAGCCATTGTGCAGAAATATGTGACATTAAACACTAATAAATAAATAAATAACTTGTTGAGTGCTGGAAGCCCATATTTGGCTCCATTTTGAAGTACAGGTACAAGTTTGAAAATAAGCTATCTCATTTGCAAAATGAGGTCCCCAGAGGGTGAATTTGCCCATACAGTTGGCCAATTTATGCCCTGGTTACTCTTTTTCTTTAGGTTTGAGACCCTGATTCAGATTGAGGTTCACTGAGGGTAAATTTAGAGATGCTACCCTGCTGTGCAGGGTAGCATCACCAAATTCACCCCCTGGGAACCTCATTTTGCAGATGCCAGACTGCTTATTTTCTGGCTTGTAAAGGTATCATAACTGAAAGGCTTCCTATTTTGTGAATTGGCTTCATATTATCTTTGAAGGGTAATCATTTCATATCTTTCGTTTTGTCTTGTTACAATTTATGGTAGAGTACCTGCAGGCACTCTCGAGTAAGCTATAACATGGCAAAGACAAATGTGAACAAATTATTGACAACCAGAAATAATTTGCGCTATATCGAGGGGAGGGGGGCGCACTGGTTCAGTAGGCAGAGGTGCAGGCTGCAAGCCAAGAGGTCATCGGTTGGAATCCCACCTGCGGCAACTGCATTGTGTCCTTGGGCAAGACACTTCACCCCCATTGCCACCGTGAGGATATGGTGGCGTTGTGTACTAAGGTGTACTGCACATCGATGGTACACTTGTTTTCAACTAATGCTAACCCTGCTTGTGTGCAGTTAGTAAGTTGGGGAGCTGACGGTTGCTCGCCGTTGTTGGGTGGTTCTCTCCATGTAGCCCGGCTTCCTCCACCCGTAAACTGTCGTGGTCATGATTAGCCATTGTGCAGAAATATGTGACCTTAAACACCAATAAATAAATTGCACTATACCAGTTAACCCTTTATGCAAAGAATAGACCACATCCATGCACGTAATTTACAAACTGACCAGTTGAAAAAAGATTATCTTTTTAAAAAATGTCAACAAAATCATATCATGTGACCCCTCATTAGAACGATGTTGTCGAGCACTTTCCAATTATGAGGTCCCAGGATGTGGTTTTGTTCAAATTATTTTAACAAAAAATTTTAAAATAATATTTAAAATGTTAAATTTTGATATCCTGTGCTTTGGGGAAAGGGTTAACCTCTTACTTAGTTCACACAATATCCAAATTTATTACTTGTGATTTTTTTTATATATTTTTCAAAACAATATCAACAGAACCATATCATGTGACCTCACATTAGAACGATCTTGGTGAGCTTGTACAAATGAGGGGTAACATGATGTTGAAATTTTTTTTTAAATAACTAGATTTCAGCTATTCAGTTTGTAATTTATGCGAGTGGATATGGCTGGTTCATTAAAGGGTTAACCAGATAATGCAATTCACAAAAATCACCATTCAAATTTGATGATTATTTTTTGGATTTTTGCCAAAAAAACATAGCTTACAGTACAGCCAGAGTGGACTGGTCATAATCCATGCCCTGGCAGTGATGTCCACGTATGTGTTTTCCAGGTAATAAAAATCATCATCAGCAAAATTTTACTTAATGAAGCACCTGGTGCAGTGCTTCATTAATTAAATTTCTGATGATTATTCCTGTAATTAGTATTTGGAATCTAATATTATTGCGTCTGTGAAAATATTGCCCACCCATGGAAAGTGACCAGTCCATGACGGCCATACTGTATGACCACTCATTGGAATGAGCTTGTTCCAATGGGTGGTCATATACTATGTTTTTGAGGGAAAAAATTGAAAAATTTTAGTTTAAGAATTTATTTTACAGGTTTTATCTGCCATTCATGTCAGGTAAAAGGTTAACAATATACAGGAATATAATTTATTTCTCAATAGTCTAGAACTTGAAAGACAGAATTTTATTGGAAAAGTTTAAAAAAAAACATACAGTGAATAATTTGCTTTGTGTAAATGATATAGAGAAAATAAATCATTTATGCTCAGCTAACAGTATATTGAAGAAAGTTTAAAAAAAAGAACAAAAACGGCATCATCTGAAGTGCCAAGTCGACTATGACCAATTTATTGATTAGTATGATTACTTAAGATATGCTTATTTCATGTTCAAAATATTTCATGTATTCAAGCCAATAATTGTGTTAAAAAATAAAAGTGATGAAAAGAACCCTGTTAAGTTGATATTCGCTTCGATTTGAAATTGGCTCCCCAATTCGTTTCCTATCGAATCTTTTTCATAGCAATATAGCTTGGTGTCAGTCAGCAACATATTGTTCGGATGGAAATCATACACAAATAATGTTGAAATAAAAGACTAAGTGTGACTTCAGCTACATTAACATTTAATAACATCTGCCCTCGTGCCACCATCCTTGCTAATTTCAATACAGTGGAACCCTGTTAATTGAATATCCACTTTGCCAATGAAAATTGGGTTAATATTTACTCGACCAAGCTGAATTGGGTTAATTTTGTACCCAACTGAGTTTAGTTCATAACAATGCCACACTTTTTAAAAGTCTTTCACACCATGTGTTAAGTACCAGGTCCTCTTACACCATGCAGAAATTGTCAAATACAGTGGAACCCTGTTAATTGCATAGTCACGTTGCCAATGGAAATTATTCAATTAACAGGAGTATTCAATTAACAGGTGTATTCAATTAACAGGGACTGTGTCACTTGCCTGTATTCTAGACATAAACTTAGCATTTATTCCATTATATCTTGTTTGACAGAGTTCCATGAGATATAATAGATTAAATGCCTGTATTGGATGCACTGAGGCCAAATAGGTCTATAAACAAAGGAAAACTGAGAACTAGAAACTGTTTTAGTACACTAAAACATATGTCTCCCCTTCCTTTCTATTTAATGCACTGCAAATTATATATACTGCAAAAACCAAAGCGTGCAATAATTAGGTGGCTTTGTGATGAGTACAGTGGAACCCTGTTAATTGAATAGCCAATTTGCTAATTAAAATTATTCAATTAATGTATTCAGTTAACAGGGACTGTGTCACTTTCCTGTATTCTAGAGATAAACTTAGCATTTATTCTATTATATCTTGTTTGACAGAGCAGCATGAGATATAATAGATTAAATGCCTGTATTGGATGTATTGAGGTCAAATAGGTCTATAAACAAAGGAAAACTGGGGAGTGTCAGTGTAATTTTGCAACAGCTTACAAGATTTTTTATTCAATTAATAGGAGTTTACTCTATAACCTTTATTCAATTAACAGGTCAAATTTGTACTGGAGGTATGATAAATGGTTTTGTGTTGGGAAATTATATTCAGTTATCAGGGTTATTCAGTTAAGAGATATCCAATTAAGTGGACTCCACTGTATCACTAGTCCCTACCACTGTAAAATGCAAATTTAGAGTTTCTAACTAGTGTCCACGATGAACTCTAATCCTTACTGGGTAATATACCAACTACATCATCAAGGCATGCCTTCTGGCATGAATGGTGAATGGTGAATGGCGGGCGGGCGGGCGGGCGGGTGGGCGGGCGTAAACAATTGGTTTCCGGATGATAACTTGATAGTGGCTCAACTCACATTCATTAAACTCTATACGTAGGTTGGTCTTGGTGGGAGGAAGAACCCTATTGATTTTGGACATGCTACGTCGAAGGTCAAGGTCACAGTGACCTTGAACATAGTAAATCTTAAACAATTGGTTTCCGGATGATAACTTGATAATGGTTCAACTCACATTCATGAAACTTCATAGGTAGATTGGCCTTGGTGAGGGGGAGAACCCTATTGATTTTGGACTCGCTACGTTAAAGGTCAAGGTCACAGTGACCTTTAACATAGTATATCGCAACAATTGGTTTCCGGATGATAACTTGATAGTGGTTCAACCTAGAGTCATGAAGCTTCATAGGTATGTTGGCCTTGGTGCGAGGAAGAACCCTATTGATGTTGGACTCACCAGGTCAGAGGTCAAGGTCACAGTGACCTTGAACATAGTATATCGCAACAATTGGTTTCCGGATGATAACTTGATAGTGGTTCAACCTAGAGCCATGAAACTTTACAGGCGTGTTGGCCTTGGTGCGAGGAAGAACCCTATTGATGTTGGACTCACCAGGTCAAAGGTCAAGGTCACAGTGACCTTGAACATAGTATATCGCAACAATTGGTTTCCGGATGAGAACTTGATAGTGGTTCAACCTAGAGTCATGAAACTTCATAGGTGTGTTGGCCTTGGTGTGAGGAAGAACTCTATTGACCTTGGACTCGCCAGGTCAAAGGTCAAGGTCACAACTCGACATTGGATCTGTGATCCTGAGCGGCATTTTTGATGAATATGCAAGTCATCACTGTTATTCAGCCATCACTATTATTTGGCACCTGAGAGTAGTTGGATTATTTTAACAGTCGGGACTTGAGCCATCGCAGTCGGAACAAATCAGGTTTATAGCACCCCTACAGTACAGTCGCCGTGGACTGGTCACTTTCCACGAGTGGGTAATATTTCCACGGATGCAATAATGGTAGATTCCAAACACTAATTACAGGAATAATCATCAAAAAATTAATTAATGAAGCACCGGGTACAACCCAGTGCTTCATTAATTAAAATTTTGCTAATGATGATTTTACTACCTGGTAAACAGATGTGTGGACATGCGTGGACATAACTGCCCACGTGTGGATTACGACCAATCCACGGCAACTGTACTGTACCTCCATCAGTCATCTTCAAGATGCCACTGATTCGATTTGAGAATTGATTAGATTTTTAATAACAAAAGGAATCGATTCGAGATTTGATTCAAATCAAAAATGTTCGGATTTGCAGGGTCCATGTGATGAATATGAAATGTTCGTCTAAAGTTCTTAAACAATGAAATGTTCGCTCAGTGGTTACGGAAATTGGACTTCAAACCGAAAGGTCCATGGTTCGATCCCCGCCAAGCCAGAAAATAAGCAGACTGTCATCTGCAAAATGAGGTCCCCAGAGGGTGAATTTAGTGATGCTACCCTGCATAGCAGGGTAGTATCACTAAATTTACCCTCTGTGAACCTCAATCTGAATTAGGGTCTCAAAACTAAACAGAAAGAGGTACCCAGAGGATAAATTGGCCCAATGTATGGGATAGCATCATCACATTCACCCTCTGGGGACCTCATTCTGCAAATGTCACACTGCTTATTTTCAGGCCTGATCCCCGCTAATGGTAACAGTGTTGTGTCCTTGGGCAAGACACTTAATCCTGATTGTCCACGTGGGGGGCATGGTGGCGATGTTTGTACTATTATTATTATTTATTATTATTTATTGGGGTTTAAGGTCACATACTTGTGCACATTGGCTAATTGTGACCATGACAGTTTTACGGGTGGAGCAAGCCGGAGTACCCGGAGAGACCCACCAGAACAACGACGAACAACTGTCAGCTCCTCAACATTCTAACTCTGTTCAAGCACCGCTCAAGCAGGGTTACAGTGGTTGAAGACATATGCACCATTGACGTGCAGTACGCCTTAGTACACGGCGTCATCGTGCCCCCAAGTAGGCAACTGGGATAAAGTGCCTTGCCCAAGGACACAACGCGGGTCGTCCCGGACGGGGATCGAACTCGGGACCTCTAACATAGAAGTCCAACAGTCTACCACTGAGCCACCGCGCTCCCGATGTTTGTACTAAGGCGTATAGTTAGTATATTGGGGAGTCTGGCAGTTGCTCGCTCAGTGGTTCTCATTGGGTACTCTGGCTTCCTCCACCCCTAAAACTGTCCAACACGAGGTGGCCCTGGCTGTTGAAATTGTTGTTAAACCCCAATAAAATAAATAAATAAATACAGTGGAAATGTGGAAACCCTCGTAATTGAATAGCCACTTTGCCGATGAAAATGATTTGACTACCAGAAATATTTCAATGAATGGGGATGTGGTCACTTTTCCTTATTCTAGCAATACACTGAGCATTTACACTACGATATCTTGTTCTTGGAGCTCTGTCAAGCAAGATATAGTAGATTAAATGCCTGTATTAGATGTACAGGGGCCTTTTAGTAGGCCTACAAACAAGGTAAATTTGGCCAGGGTCAGAATAATTTCTTCGACATACATGTACTCCAACAGTTTTTATTATTCAATTAACAGGAGTTTGCTCTAAAATCTATAATTTATGCAATCGAACGGTCAAATTTGTACTGAAGTTATGGTAAATGGTTGTGTGTTTGGAAGTTATATTCAGTTAACATAGTTATTCAATTAAAAGATATCCAATTAAGAGGCCTCCAGTGTAATTCAATTTCAGGTGGGTGTACACACCATCCCATCATTAAAAATAATACCAGAGAACAATTGTTCCTGTGGGAAAACTTGGGGAAAAGTAAGGGAAGATATTTTAAAAATGAACCCACTTACACTAATAGAAATGTAAGTTATATTTATTTATTTATTGGTGTTTAAGTTCATATACTTATGCACAGTGGCGAATCATGACTGTGGCAGTTTTACGTGTGGAGGAAGCCGGAGTACCCAGAGAGAACCACCAAGGAACGACCAGCTCCCCAACATCGTAACTCCGCACTGCAGCACAGGCAGGGTTAGATTGGTTGAAGACATGCGTACCATCGACGCACAGTACGCCTTAGTACACGGTTTCATCGTGCCCCCATGTGGACAATCAGGGTCATGTGCCTTGCCCAAGGACACAATGCAGGAGTCTGAATTGATCGCTCAGACGGTCAGTGATTAACCGGGCTCGGCGTTGCTTAACTTCGGTTATCTTACAAGAACCAGTTACCGCAGAAATGTAAGTTAACTGTGTTCTGGTGTAATGTGGCTACATTATTTGCGTCTTTTAACCCTTTGAACACTAGTGGTACATGTACCTTCCATGCCAGTGCAAAGGCAGCAATTAGAACAGTCCATATTCATTATTTGGGGTAGACTAATCAGTATTTTCACTGTGCAGCCTCGGGATGCAAGTTGAAAATACTGATTGGTTTACCACACAATATTTACCCCGAGCAGCCATCCTGTATAATGACGTTCTGATGTATCATGTTCCTGGCCGGAAAAGTGGCTGCTGGGGTTCAAAGGGTTAACTAGAATTCTGACTTACTAATACAGCCCTGGTAATTCACCCTCAGCAATCAGCTGTGCCAAGGAAAATGCCGAGGAAACGAAAAATATCCACAGCAAAAATACTGCCGAGGATAGCTTCTTCAGAAAGCCTTGCAGTGGCAGAAACTACACAACTTCCAGCTAACACAAAAAATCAAACCATGTGTGTTGCACTATGCTGTATTGCTAATCTTACAATTTACAGAACAAGTTCAGCATAACCACTAGAAACTATGTGTTCAGCTTCTTCTATGTTGATATCACCAGAATCTGACATCAGTTTCTGGAAAGCTCTTATAGAGCTTTCCAGAAACTGATCTCAGATTATGGTATTATCAACATCAAAACAGTGAGATAATTGGCTTTTGTTTATACTGCATCATATTTTCACTCATACTATACATATTGAGCAAGTCGCATGCTTACTTCCAGGATTTTTTCTCGGTATTCAC
Source organism: Pictodentalium vernedei (assembly GCA_031216915.1). Classification (NCBI taxonomy): domain Eukaryota; kingdom Metazoa; phylum Mollusca; class Scaphopoda; order Dentaliida; family Dentaliidae; genus Pictodentalium; species Pictodentalium vernedei. The sequence goes on from CM062296.1 coordinate 40,652,528, forward strand.
ACGGTTCATGATATTGGCATGATCTAATTGAGTGAAAGATTCTGCACATTGATTGTGATTATATACACATGTATCTCGAACTACTTTCACATGTTAAAGTTACTTGAAAGTTTTCACTTCACCACACACTACATGTACATGGCAATTGAGACTATATGCCCTGCCCCCTGATGATTTTTACACAATCGAACAGGCTTCACAGCAATTGCCGTAGAAGCATCAGTTTTCCACAGCAATTTTTTTGCTGAGGAAATAAGGATGAATTACCAGAGCTGCTAATATTCCAACTACATCATCTAGGCATTGATGATGTTGGAAAAGTAGTCATTCAGGACTTGAGTCATCAAAGTCAGGACAAATCAGGTTTAAAGCCACTCCCATTCTTCTCCACCTCCACCCCTTCTCCCCCTCCCAATCAGTCATTTTTGTGATGCCCCTGGCCACCATGCAAACTTGACATGAAAATTTTAAATTCGCCCACTCGGATCATTTGTGAAATGAAATATCTCATCTGTATTGGTACATGTTCGTAAGATTGTTTATTATTTTGACTTCAGAGGAACATGTGGGATTAACGGTCATGTTAGTATTATCATAACTGGATTAATTACCACTCATTATACTAATTGGGCACACTTGGGATTCAATCATATCAAAGGATTTATACATCTGTTACATCAGAGATGCAACATAATGTGGCAGACATCCTAATACACCTAATTATAGTTTTTATTCTATTCAACTCAATAACGAAAATATTTGAATGTAAACATCGACTGCAGTGCAAACCCACCTATCTTTTACAATTTTTGCCTTTTGGAATTGGTGCTTTGACTGTTTTTGGTACAGTGTATGTCAAAATATGTTACCGACTAACTGAAAGGAATTTTTTTTTATCCTTTCCCAGTAATCAGCAATGATAGATTTCCAATGATAGGTGTTCTCAACCAGTTCATTATCTGAAATTTAAAAGTATATTTCTTGTTAACTGGTTGAGGGCTAGATTATTTTTGGTGGTCTGAATTTGTTATTCAAAACTTGTTTATTACAAATTATTGGAGAGTGCCTATGGGCACTCTCCAATAATTTGTAATAAAACAAATTTATATAAACAAAATATTATTTGTGTTTGACTGAATATGAAATATAAGCAAGGAAAGTGTTGGCTTTTGCTCTAGTATCCTCATTTTTTGAAAGCCCTGATAGTGGCTTCTAGCACTCAACCAGTTAAGTTTCAAACTATTTTCATATTAATTTATCACAGTGAAATGAGTGTCAATCAACAGACAATTTTCACTTTCATTTTCTGAACAAGTTTGATTTTTACAGATTTTTCCTGCTATCTACCATCAAGCATGAGAAGGAAACAACACTTGAAATATTTTTTGCTTAATGAGCAAAAATTTTCATTTTTGTCCCCCAACTGATAGAAATCGTAGCATCCATCCATCCATCCATCCATCCATCCATCCATCCATCCATCCATCCATCCATCCATCCATCCATCCATCCATCCATCCATCCATCCATCCATCCATCCAAAACCCACCCATCCACCCACCCACCCACCCACTCTTGGAGGTGCATTGTAGTGGTATTTCTAAGTACAGTGCTGAATTAATTGCAGGGATGTAAGTTTTCAGTGTTTTCCCTGAAATCAGGATTTTTTGATGAGAAAATTATCAGTTTTCAAGGTTTACGTTTGGTGAAAATTGTCCACTTTTAAGTTGAAAAGCTGTCAGATCAACAAAGTTCAGGTTTTTTCATCAACAGTTACTTCCATCCCAGCTAAATGGTATTTCCTGGAAACTTATGGGGTTAGCCCCACAATACACTTATTTTTTTCAATTTATTCACCTCCAGGTGATAGAGCTATATGCAGTATGGTCGCCATGGACTGGTCACTTTCCACAGGTGGAGGGTGCGGTGACGTTGCGGTAACCGGTTCTCGTTAGATCATCGAAGTTAAGCAACATTGAGCCCGGTTAATCCTCAGATGGGTGACCGTCTGAGTTATCTATTCAGACTCCCGCGCTGTGTCCTTGGGCAAGACACTTAACCCCCATTGTCCACATGGGGGTACGATGACGCCATGCACTAAGGCGTACTGCACGTTGATGGTGCGCATGTCTTCAACCAATCTAACCCTGCCTGTGCTGCAGTGCGGAGTTACAATGTTGGGAAGCTGGCAGCTGCTCGTCGTTGCTCGGTGGTTCTCTCCGGGTACACCGGCTTCCTCCACCCGTAAAACTGTCACGGTCATGTTTAGCCATTGTGCATGTGACCTTAAACACCAATAAATAAATAAATAATAATAGATATTAGATTCTAAACATTAATTATAGGAATAATCATCAAAAATTTAATTAATGAAGCCCCGGGTTTAACCCGGAGTTTCATTAATTAAAATTTTTCTGATAATGATTTGTATTACCTGGTAAACGTATGTACGGACATCATTGTCCACACATGGATTAACCAGCCCATGGTGTCTGTACTGTAACATGGTGAAAACCTATAGGAAGAGAGTGATAAGATGCTTTTCTGTCCAGTCTATTTTTACAGTGCCAGCCATGGTATGTTCATTTAACCCTTAAAGGACTGGAGATTTTCATATTATATTTTTGCTACACTTTGACAATCTGCATCCTGCGGCTTTGTAGTTGTTTTTAGGCAAGTCTTGGCTGCCTATATAGGCAGCCAAGGCTTGTCTAAAAACAACTTCCAGGGTACTTAGAATGTAGTATGTGAGTTAACCCTGATACTGCTTGTTTGGGCACCTGTTGTGTTGCAGTAAAAGTGATTGAAGTTGGAATTAACCCTTAAGGGACAGTTAACAGAATTTTCACCAAAATAAATAGCAGAAATTTTCGGGTGATCACGCTTTGACATTTTTGCCAAAAGGGAAATTGTATTAAGATGTGAACAGCATTCCACCTTCTTATATGTGGAGGATCCAGGGTGTAACTTTTGAGTACCAAAAGATTGTCAAGTATGACTGGTAAACAAGAGAGTTGAGGATTTTGACCCTTTACCCAACATAATGGCCAAAACCAGCCAGCGCTATTCACAAAAATCAACAATTAATTTTCATTATTTTTTTCAGTTTTTGTTTCCAAAACATAGGTTATGACCCCTCATTGGAACGAGCTTGACATACTCGTTCCAATGCGGGGGTCATAACCTAATTTTTATAGACAAAAAATGAAAAAAATTAGTTATTCAAGAATTTTGTTTGCAAGTGTCGTCTGCTTTTCGTGTTAGGTAATTTGTAAAGGGTTAATTTATGTTGTATTATTTTGTCATAACCTGTAGTTTGTTACTTTGCAATTGATGTAACCCCCATGTAACTAGGGCCGCACGGTATATCAATAAACTGTTACATACCGATATTCAAACCAGTATCGATTGAATACTGGTGTAATTACAAAATATTGGTTTATCGTCGTTATTTATTTACCCATAGTTTAATTTTCGAGATGTCGTGAGTTTTAACTGTAGTCCTGATTGAATAATATTATCCCTTTACCCAATGAATTGGCCACATCCGCCCGCATAATATACAAATTCAGCAGTTGAAAAAATATTTTCAAAACATTGAAGCCATATCATGTAACCCCTCATTGGAACGATCCTGTCGTGCCCTTTCCAATGAGGGAGTCACATGATATTGTTGTGTTGAAATTTTTGGAAAAGTTTGATAAACAACTATTTTTAAAAGATAAGAAATTTTGATATCATCTGCTATGCCAGAAAATAAGCAGACTGACATCTGCAAAATGAGGTCCCAGAGGGTGAATGTAGTGATGCTACCCTGCAAATCAGGGTAACATCACTAAATTTACCCTCTGTGAACCTCAAACTGAATCAGGAGCTCAAAACTAAACAGAGAGAGGTATCCAGAGGATAAATTGGCCCACTGTATGAGATAGCATCATCAAATTCACCCTCTTGGGGCCTTATTCTGCAAATGTCAGACTGCTTATTTTCAGGCCTGTCGTCTGCATTGGTTAAATTGTTATTCAAACTGCATCATCAAGACATGCTGACTGTGATGGCTCAAGTCCCGATTGTGGTACATACAGTTAAAACTAGAAGTCCTGTCACGAACTGTGTGCTTATCTAGGCTTAATTGCTAGTAGGAAATGCACGCAATTGCCATATCGAATGGAATCCAAAGCACGGCAGGTTCTCCTGGTTATTCATAGCAAACACAGGCAATGTTTCTGCCAATGGACCTCTGGGTTACCCAGAGGTCCATTGGCTGAAACATTGCTTGGGCACAGGCCATATGTACAAAATTTGATAGCCTTACAGTTAAAACTAGAAGTCCTGTCATGAATAGTGCGCTTATGTAGGCTTAATTGCGCGTTGGAATTGCACGCAATTGCCATATCGAATGGCATCCAAAGCACGGCAGGTTCTCCTGGTTACTCATAGCAAACACATGCAATGTTTCTGCCAATGGACCTCCGGGTTACCTGGAGGTCCATTGACTGAAACATTGCTTGTGCATAGGCCATATGTACAGAATTTGATAGCTTTACTTGGGCCATAATGTACACATTAACCCACATATCAACGTGCTATTTGTGCGCATTTCATGACAGGACTTCTAGATTTACCTGTACTATGGTCATAACTTGTGGATTAACGTGCAGATCGACGTGCTATGTGCGCATTTCATGACAGGACTTCTAGTTTTAACTGTATGTTCAGATACATGTACATGTATAGTCTTTCGATATACCAGTATACCGCTGTATTTTTTTTTTTATTACATGTACCCATACAGGTATTCAGTTTAGAATATCATGCAGCTCTACCAGTACACGTAACGTAAATTCAAAGAGTTTTTCAGAAGAATTGGTTTTGCATACCGAAGGTGTGCTGGGGCACTGGGGCAAGCCCCTTTCGACCCACTGTGACTGTTTAAGATCTTGTAGCTACATGTCTAGGCGAGTTGAAGGAGGAAAAGGATCGGGTACTCAGCAGGTGTCCCAGGCTAAGATGGTCAAGAAGAGTGTTGGTTTGTCTGTGTTGGCCGTTGACTGAACCCTCAGGTGTGAACCAGAGCGAGAAGGGGGGGGGGGGGGGTGTGGAGGCCTCTCACAAAGGTGCTCCCTCTCTCCGAGAGTGCTGTGGTGTTATTTTCGGGCAAGTAATGTCTGCTACTTTGAAGGCTGATCTTGATGAGGTGGTGGGCCATCATTGGCAAGTAGTGTTTTTCAGCCTTACAGTTAAAACTAGAAGTCCTGTCATGAAATGCACACAAATAGCACGTTGATATGCACGTTAATGTACGCGTTATGGCCCAAGTAAAGCTATCAAATTCTGTACATATGGCCTGCACACAAGCAATGTTTCAGCCAATGGACCTCCGGGTAACCCGGAGGTCCATTGGCAGAAACATTGCATGTGTTTGCTATGAGTAACCAGGAGAACCTGCGGTGCTCTGGATGCCATTCGATATGGCAATTGCGTGCAATTCCAACGCACAATTAAGCCTAGATAAGCGCAGTATTCGTGACAGGACTTCTAGTTTTAATTGTAAATATACAGTCAAGATCCACTGTGTCAAAGATTGAAAGAACTGGACCATATTTAATATGGCAGACAATATTTCAACTGAAATTATTGAAAGTATAATGTGTGTATTCAATTGATTGATTTCACAGCAGATTATTAGGTTTCTAATCCAAATTATATTTGTTTTCAAAGCTATTTCTTATGAAGGAGATTGTCTCAATTGATTATTCCCTTGCTCTTGGCATTATTTGTCTGTGTGGAATTGAGATTAGGGAGTATGCGTGATTGTTAAAGTTGACGTGACATTGGCTCAAGGTATCGGAATTATTAATCTCTCATTAATTGTTTGAAAATTTAACCTTCACACCAAACTTGCTGCAGGCATGATCCATAACTTCATATTTAAACCATAGCATGCTGTAATTTAATAGAAATCTTTTCGATGGTTCCATATTGTACATCTAGTACTGAAAATTAACCAATTATTTCTTGACAGATCTCACTGTTCTGTCAAGCAAATTATAGGTGATTAAATTCTGTTGTATTATGGGAAATATTTGCTGCTGAAACAGTTTTTCCGACATCAAGAGAGAGTTAAACAGAAGTACAGCAGTGATGGAAATCCATGGTTGGCATACAATTGTATACATGTAAGTTGAACAGTTGATGAATAAATGCCTGATTAACCCTTTACCCAATGCAGACGATTTTAAAATTTATTATTTTAAATATCATTTTTAGCTCACCTACATCTGTAAGATGTGGTGAGCTATTGTGATAACCTCGGGCGTCAGCGTCGGCGTCCGGCGTGTCCAATATTGTAAGAGTTAATGTTAAGGTGAATTTCTCAAGCATCAGTGGGCCCAGGCCTTTGATATTGCATATGTAGGTTCTAGGGGACTATTAGAACAGTATTTAACCCTGAAACTACGACTTTTTTCCAAATTTCAGCTAAAATTTTCTGCCAAAAGTTGTTGTAAGAATTTGCATTTAGGTGTTGTAAGAATTTGTGTTAAAGTCAGCTTTTGTGCAGATTGTGCTGGTTTAACTTCTCATTACTGTTGATTTTCATATTTCAATAACAACTGTAGATATTAACCCTACTGTATGCAGAAATTTAACGAAAATTTTCTTTTTTTTCACTCAAAATTTTCATGTTTTTCTCGGACTTAGTAAATTTTAAGTTGTAAAACTTTGTGTTTAAGTGAGTTGTGTTTCTATGTGTCTTTCCAGGTGATTAATATTAAGTTCTAAAAGTTTGTGTTAAGGTGAGGTGTTAAGCTGAGTTCTCAAAGATCAGTGGGCTCAGGCCTTTGATATTGCATATGTAGGTTGTAGGGGACTATCAGAACAGTATTTAACCCTGATACTACAACTTTTTTCCAAATTTCACCTAAAATTTTCTGCCAAAAGTTGTTGTAAGAATTTGCGTTTAGGTGTTGTAAGAATTTGCGTTAAAGTCAGCTTTTGTGCAGCTTGTGCTACTTTAATTTCTCATTACTGTTGATTTTCATATTTCATTAACAACTGTAGGTATTAACCCTACTGTATGCAGAAATTTAATGGAAATTTTCTTTTTTTTCAGTCAAAATTTTCATGTTTTTCTTGGACTTAGTAAATTTTAAGTTGTAAAACTTTGTAAACTTTATGTTTAGGTGAGTTGTGTTTCTATGTTTGTTTCCAGGCGATTAATATTCTACGCTTGGGTTACTGAACTCCATTGCAGGGCTGGGGTAATTGTAATTGGTAATTGTAATTACCTGTAATTAATTACTTTTTTTAAAGTAATTGGCTGTAACTGGTAATTGAGGATTTTTTCAATTACTTGTAATTGTAATGTAATTAATTACATTGAAAATTCTCCTGTAATTGCAATTACTTTTCAATTACATTTATCAAAAAATATTTTCAAAACTTACATTCAGTGTTCCAAAATCCAGTATGTGATGATGAATGAAAGGTTTTAGCGCGCCGAAGGCGCGCAGGGACGATGTGGGATTTACAAATCCCTTGCGACCTGGTTAACCTTATTTTATTTCACTTGTTTCAATACTTATGTCTCTCTTATAACAGTATTAGTATCTATGGTGTTGAGAACTGTTTGATGAATTGTTTGCAAGAGTGTGTTTAGATAATGATAACATTGCTTGGAGTGCTTGTGCTGAGAGAATCATTTGAATGTCAAATGGCTTATGTTTTGATAATCATGTATACTTCTAACAGTAATTCTCTTTGGTCTTTTTCACACAAAAAATGTTAAGCTTGTCTTTTAAAATAAAATATGGCTGCACAGAGTTATAAAATACCCCTGCTTTTAACTTATTCTCATTGTCACTTAGTGTTTCATTATAAACATGTCTAGTTTAACTTTGCATTTTGACATACCAGATAATGCAACAGGAACTATGAAAGCAAGATGCAAACACTGCACATCAGTTATTTCTGGATCATAGAAATGTACATCAAACTTTCTAACTCATCTAAAAGTAAGATTTTTAAAAATTAACATTATTAATTGACACTTTACCCAACGTGAATAGCAGACAACACTTGCAAAATAAATTCTCGAATGACTAAAAATGTTCAACAATGTTTGTCTCAATCAAAAACATAGCTTTTCACCCCTCATCAGAATAAGCTTGTTCCAATGAGGGGTCATAAGCTATGTTTTTGAGACAAAAATTAAAAACAAAATTGAATTTGAATGGAGATTTTTGCAATAAACTGTATTTATGAGTTTCAGTTAAGGCATGAACACTTTAATTCAAAACTACATTAGTTTCTTTTGTCCCAATTTGTGTTTCAATTAGGAGATTAACACTTGAATCTAAAACTATGTTTAGTTTCTTTTGTCCAATTCGAGTTTCAATTAAGGGATTAACTGTACTGAAAGAAAACCAATTAACTTGACTTGCTGATCTAACTCATTCACTTCAAACCTTAGAGACGATACATTTCAAAAACTAATGATGGTAAAATGCAATAGTCACATACCCCCATAAGATGTGCTAATGTAAAAAAAGGTATATGTTATTCTACACAAAATAAATTAATTAGTTCTCAGGCAATTCTTTTTTCAAATCAGGGAATTATGTGAGTTTGCAATATATTTGACTTGTTATAATTTATGAGAGCGTGCCTATAGGCACTCTCTCATAAATTGTAACAAATCAAATATATTGCAGCACAAAAAAATAAATATACATCTGATGCATCAATGAAAAAACTTAAAAAGTTTAGAGTCTCCTGAGTTTGTACTAATATTGTAATACACTGAAAGACAGTAAAAAGGTTCAATTCCATTAGGGATTGCATTATTAGCTCAACTTTGACGAAGTCAAATTTGAGCTATTGTCATGGCCCGTCGTCCGTCGTCCGTCTGTCCGTCCGTCCATCTGTCCGTCTGTCCGTCTGTCCGTCTGTCCGTACGTCAACAATTGGCTATGGCTCGGGCTAGAGGTCGTATTTATGAACCGATCTTTACGAAACTTCTTGTGTACCTTTGTTATGACCCTGGGACGGGAACGAGTGTTTTTAGGTGTGGTCCAAAATTCAAGATGGCTGCCAGTGGCCATTTTGTACCGATGATGCAAAAATCAGTTTTTTGTACAGAACTTCTGTATGAAAGTTCTGATTTGAATAAAGTTTTGTATAAATGTTTAGTACCATGGGATACATCACATATAATACAGGTTTTTTTCTCGTGCGTAAATTATGCAAATTAGACTGACTTTGATTTATTTAGTGTTACTTTCAGAGCTGTAAGTGCCAAGCTGCTATGGCTCAGGCTAGAGGCCGTATTTATGAACCAATCTTTACGAAACTTCTTGGGTACCTTTGTTATGACCCTGGGACGGGAACGAGTGTTTTTGGGTGTGGTCCGAAATTCAAGATGGCTGCCAGTGGCCATTTTGTACCGATGATGCAAAAATCAGTTTTTTGTACAGAACTTCTGTATGAAAGTTCTGATTTGAATAAAGTTTTGTATAAATGTATAGTACAATGGGATACATCACATATAATACGGGTTTTTTTCTCGTGCGTAAATTATGCAAATTAGACTAACTTTGATTTATTTAGTGTTACTTTCAGAGCTGTAAGTGCCAAGCTGCTATGGCTCGGGCTAGAGGCCGTATTTATGAACTAATCTTTACAAAACTTCTTGGGTACCTTTGTTATGACCCTGGGACGGGAACGAGTGTTTTTGGGTGTGGTCCAAAATTCAAGATGGCTGCCAGTGGCCATTTTGTACCGATGATGCAAAAATCATTTTTTTGTACAGAACTTCTGTATGAAAGTTCTGATTTGAATAAAGTTTTGTATAAATGTATAGTACAATGGGATACATCACATATAATACGGGTTTTTTTCTCGTGCGTAAATTATGCAAATTAGACTAACTTTGATTTATTTAGTGTTACTTTCAGAGCTGTAAGTGCCAAGCTGCTATGGCTCGGGCTAGAGGCCGTATTTATGAACCAATCTTTACGAAACTTCTTGGGTACCTTTGTTATGACCGTGGGACGAGAACGAGTGTTTTTGGGTGCAGTCCCAAATTCCAGATGGCTGCCAGCAGCCATTTTGTACCGACGATGCCGAAATCTGTTTTTTGTACAGAACTTCCATATGAAAGCTCTGATTTGAATAATTTTTTGTATGAATGTTTAGTACCATGGGATACATTACATATATTACAGGTTTTTTTCTTGTGCGAAAATTATGCAAATTAGGCTAACTTTGATTTATTTAGTGTTACTTTCAGCACTGTGAGTGCAAATCCCAATACGGCTCGGGCTAGAGGCCGTATTTATGAACCGATCTTCACGAAACTTCTTGGGTACCTTTGTTATCACTGTGGGACGAGAAGGAGTGTTTTTGGGTCCAGTCTGAAATTCAAGATGGCCGCTAGCAGCCATTTTGTTCAAAATTAAGTGCAATCAGATTTTTGCGCAGAACTTCCAAATGAAAGATCTGATTTGAATAAATTTTTGTATGAATGTTTAGTACCATGGGATACATTACATATAATACAGAGTTTTTCTCGTGAATAAATTATGCAAATTAGGGGTCCGGGTGGGACTTAGAAAATTTTGGCCCAAAATCCGGAAATTAGTTTTTTGGTTTTTTATGCGTTTTGGTCAATTTTAAGACAAAAAAAAAAATTTTTTTTACACTGAAAATTTGGGGTCCGGGTGGGACTTAGAAAATTTTGGACCAAAATCCGGAAATTAGTTTTTTGTGTTTTGATGCATTTTGGTCAATTTTAAGAAGAAGAAGAAAAAATTTTAGTCTGAAGATATTTTGTTTGGGACTGAAAATTTCCACACAAATAATAATCTACAATGATTGGTCTTAATCTGTAGTCCATTACAGTCACCTTGTAATTCTTTTATTATTGTTGACTGGGCCAAAACAAATACTAATTCCTGTCATATTCATTATTCAGTTGTCTTGGTCACAGCAGGTACTAATTCCTGTCATATCCAAGTTGAGCTACAGAGTCATTGACTCTTTCATTTTTTTGCCTAAGTTTGAATTGTTTTTCTCCAAAAAAATGTGTCATAAGATGTGCTAATGTACAAAAAAGATATGTACATATTTTGTTTGTTTTTGTTAGAATTGAAAGTAATAAAGTACATGTATGGATCTTCACTGAGTGTTTCTTGTTATTTCATATTGCAATAAAGTATACACTACATTGAGGGTGGATTACGGCCAAATCACCAGACAGTTGTATTTTCCACCAATATAAATTCATAATTTCTGAGAAAGGGCTTAAAAAACACTTGCAAATGTTCTGTTGATAGACCTCCATGTTAACCCTGGGGTCCACCAAAAGATAATTTGTCAGTGATTTCTCCAAAAAGTTGTGAAAAGTAATTGAAAGTAATTAAAAGTAATTAATTACTTTTCAAAAAGTAATTGTAATTGTAATTAATTACTTTAAAAAAACAAGTAATTGTAATTGTAATTGCATTTTCCCAATGTAATTGTAATTGTAATTAATTACTTTCAATGTAATTGACCCCAGCCCTGCTCCATTGCAGTAATATTTAACCCTCATTACATGCATATTTGAGGAATTTGAGGCTGATTTTCTGCCAAAACTTGTTGTAAGAATTAGCGTTTAGGTGTTGTAAGAATTTGTGTTAAAGTCAGCTTTTGTGCAGATTGTGGTGCCTTCATCTCTCATTACTGTTTATTTTCTCATTTCAGTAACAACTGTAGGTATTAACCCTACTGTATGCAGAAATTTAACTGATTTCTTTTCTTTTTTTCAGTCACAATGTTCACGTTTTTGTCTGACTTACTCAATTTTAAGTTCTAAAAGTTTGTGTTAAGGTGAGGGGGATTTTTGGGACTTATATTCACTTTCTTTAAAAAAAATTTTTTTAACTTTTTTTTTTTAATACTTTCTCATACTTGTTACTAGTAACATTAAGGCTTATTTTAGTTGTTGATGTGATGTATTTTTGTTGGGACTTATAGTCACTTTCTTGAATGAATGTTTTTCCGCAACTCCTCTTTAACCAATGAATGTACTTACAATTTCAGTGATTTATGAAAGCCTTGAATGAATGTTTTTCCGCAACTCCTCTTTAACCAATGAATGTACTTACAATTTCAGTGATTTATGAAAGCCTTTCCTAATTCTTATTTATGATTTAATATCTGGCCTCACGATTCATATTCTTAATCATAAACATTTCTAAAAGAAAAAAATGCTTTTATATCCAATGATTTTATGTTGAATTGATATATAATAAGTGCAGAAATATAGACTTTCCAAAGCCATCACATAAACCACATTAATCATTTGATGCCTAGTTAATGATTTATATTAACTAAATATTAGACATGTTACATTGGAACGACATTATCAAGCGCGAATGTAGGTGAGCGTTGGGATGTAACATCCCTCTTGTTTAAATTGTTTCCAAAAATTTCAACAAAACCATATCATGTGACCCCTCTTTGGAATGAGCTCGTTCCAAAGAGGGGTCACATGATATGGTTTTGTTGAAATTTTTCGAAAAAATAATATTTTTTCAGCTGCTGAATTTGCATATTACGTGGGCGGATGCGGTCGATTCATTGGGTGAAGGGTAAACAATCAGGTCATCCAGATTTGTGCACCAGGGCAGGGAATTTGCAGGCCTGGCCTTTTGACAAATCTAGGGGAGCTACTACAGCTCCCCTAAACCTGTGCCAGTAGAGCTATTCTGTACTTTGGTCTGTTATTAATAAGGGAATTAAAGGTCTAAGGAGAGCTATTACAGCTCTCAAAGAGAGCAATTATGGCTCTCCTTAAATTGATTTTGCAGGAGCCATGGAGGGTGGGAGCTATAGCTCTCCTCAAAAGACCAGGCCTGAATTTGTTCATTGAATTGCAGCACGAACTTTGCACCTCTGGAACTATTTGATTGACTGTCATTGTATGATGTTTGATTTGGACACAGCTACACTCAGTGGTTGCATGCATTCACACACAAGATTATCAGTCCTTCATTCTATTACCTTTGTTTATCACTGTGCAAGTTAAAACTTACGTCCTCATACAGCTACAAACGTCCTTGAACTCTTCTGTCATCAGGTCTCCTGCACAGGAGACTTTGTGAAATAAGAGAAGACACGTACTTGGCAGGATTTTGTGAACATCTTAACCATAAGAAACATTTATGAATCACCGTGATTTGAATTGAATCGATTCTTTGCGTGGATTTTCAAAGCTATGTTGAGGCACTTGTTCTAAATTTGGGCCTTTGAAGGCTCAAGAATGAATGAAACAAACAGCAATATTGTAAATTAAATTGACACTGCTTACAGTACAGCCGCCATCACTTTCCACGGGTGGGTAATATTTCCAGGGAGGCAATAATCTTACATTCCAAACACTAATTATAGGAATATAGGAGTGCGGTGACACAGTGGTAGACTGTTGGACTTCCATGCTAGAGGTCCCGAGTTCGATCCCCGTCTGGGACGACCCGCGTTGTGTCCTTGGGCAAGGCACTTTATCCCGGTTGCCTACATGGGGGCACGATGACGCCAAGTACTAAGGCGTACTGCACGTCGATGGTGCACATGTCTTCAACCGCTGTAACCCTGCTTGAGCGGAGCTTGGACAGAGAATGTTGAGGAGCTGACAGTTGCTTGTTGATGCTTGGTGGTTCTCTCTGGGTACTCCGGCTTCCTCCACCCGTAAAACTGTCATGGTCATGATTAGCCATTGTGTATAAGTATGTGGCCTTAAACACCAGTAAATAAATTTTTAGGAATATTCATCAAAAATTTAATTAATGAAGCATCGGGTACAACCCGGTGCTTCATTAATTATAATTTTGCTGCTGATTATTTTTATTACCTCGTAAACGCTTAGGTGGACCTCACTGCCCACAAGTGGATTACGACCAGTTCACGGTGGCTGTACTGTTGCAACAGAATTATATCTGTTAACCCTCAGCACACTGATGTCGAAATAACAGAGTTTTAAGCTGCAAAAATTTCGCATTTATTTATTTTTAGGTCACATAGCTCTACACAATGGCTAATCGTGACCACAACATGGAGATAAAGTCAAGTTCAGTCAATCGTTTATACCCATGTTCCACATTTTAGAGGACTTCCACCTCCACCCCAAGTATTGGTGACTGGGTCCTATGTTACCAGCAAAACAGGACTTGTTTATCGCAGTAAACAAGCACTGTTTTCCTTTATGGGGTTCCCACAAGGGAAATAATTTCTCATAATGCAGCTAGGAATTGAACCAATTCAGTCATGTTCAACAGACCTCACTGGACAAAACACTGAATTGGGTGAATTTGTCGTTGCATTATGGAAGAAATTTTTGGGTTTTTTTTTAGATTGGCTTGAAGAGGCATAATTTCATATATTTCACAGTACCAACCCTTTTCTGTACACAGACATCAACAAATATGATACAAACAACCATACCAGAAAACAAGTGGTCAGGCAAGGACAGTGTCAGGTACAAAAAGGCCAATGTCTGACTGAAGTTTAAAATCATCCGTCAAAATGTCTGATGCAAAAATTATCAATGAAGTTCAGTGATCAGAACATCATGCATGCTGGAAATCATGTACATAACTAGTAAGCCTAAAATTAATGATTATTGTGATTTCTGGTCCTGGCAAGTTGGGAAGTGTAAAGAAAGTCACTGTACAGCTCATCAGTATTAACATCAAGTGAAGGCGCAGCATGAACCCGAGGGACCATCTTTGGCGTAGGACTCGCCCATCTTCGTATAGGTTAAATTTTAAACATCACTTGTATATAGATTTTGTTATATCCAATTTGTTTCTTCATTTCTTCATTATTTTAAGTGTTTTGTTCATAAAAATTTTATATTCGGCTTTGCTGCCATTGAAATGAATCGGGAATTTTAAATAATAAAAAAGAGGCAGCTTAGTCCATTTTCTATCAAACATTCTTCTGGTTTTGTTTTCAATCACCCCTTTTGAACAATACTATGTTGGTGCCATAAATTATATCTGATGGGTAATTCAGTTCCAATTCAGAATGAAACCAATTATACCTTGTTTGGCAGGGCTCATTGAGGTATGGTTGGATGAATTCTGAGCAGTTTTAAGATGAAGGTACATGCACCCAAAACACATTGTATCGAATACTCAAACTCCATTTTTGTAATATGTCAGATATCATTCTTAAATGACAGGCATGATTCATTTGGTGTCTGACATTTTGTTTGGAAGCGCAATAAAAATTATTTTCAGGCTTGCAAACAACAGTCTTTTGACATGATGTTCATTGTTGGATGTCATTCCTACCTTGGTAAAATAAGACCTGGTAAAATGCATGAAATGAAATGAGACAGTATGAGAAACAAGCCCCTTTCGACCCTCGTTGGCTGTTTGTTTTTGAATAATGTCGAGGCGTGGTAGAGGAGGAAAAGGAAAGAGGGAAAAGGTTTACCCCCTTCTGGGCTTTTTGCGGCTCTTTTTCTTTGGTGGAGGTTGGCATGGTGATGAGGCTGGTGGTCGTGTTGATATACGCGCATGATATTCTTCTAATGCTATTCTGGATAATTCTTTTGATTTCTTTAAGTACTTGTTAGTTTTGGCGGATTCTTCTTTTGCCATCTCTATTACTCTTAGTGCGTTTTGCCCGATGGTGTTAGGAGATTGCTACTTCCGCTCCTGGGCTTTCCGGTAGTGAAGGAAGAGGGGAGTGAGGGCACAGGGTTGAAGTCCTCTAAAATGGCAATGCACTGGGTGGAAGTCCTTTAAATGGACATCATGGGTATAAATTGATTGGCTGGACTTCACTTTATATCCATGTTTCCGTCATGATTAGCCATTGTGCAGAAATGTTTGACCTTAACCTTCAGTACATACAGTAAAACCTGTCTTGAGAGATCACTGTTTTGAGAGACCACCTGTCTTGAGAGACCACTGTGACCTGGTACCAACTTGTATTTTTATGCCGCAATAGACCTGTCTTGAGAGACTGCCCCTTTGAAGACAGAAACCATGACAAAAACTTTTTACCTGTTCAGGAATTGGAAAATCCATTGTGGTTATACTAACATAATTAAAAGTATTAAAAGCTCTTAATTGGGTTTCAATTGCAAACTCATGAAAGATTGAGATGTTCTTGTAAGTAGGGCTGTCACGATTAATCGATTAATCGACTGTTGATCGGTCACGGCGAAATCGATTAGTATTTTTCGTTGTCGAATAATCGGTAAAAATTGTATCCCGTTTTAGACGTTTAATAATTAGAAGAAAATTTGATGAAAAAACTATTGTTTCTGAAGGTAAAGAGTTAAGAACATCGATGTTAAACCCCAAGACGCTGTTGGAAGCAATGGTCTTCCAGGTACATTCATCAAAGCTTTGATGTTCTGAACTTTTGAACCGCCAGTGTAATAATCAAGACCGGTCGGCAGTTGCGAACTTCGCAACTGCCGACCGGTCTTGATTATTACACTGACAGTTCAAAAGGTCAGAACATCAAAGCGTTGAATGCACCTAAAAAGGATCGTCTTCGTTTTTTCCTCGAGGTAGGTCAACTGACTTGAACTTCATTTTTATCGACTTCAAAGAGAGGGAGAGAGGCGGGGGGGGGGGGGGGGGGGGGGGTCATTTAGGTACGATTAATCGTCGATTATTTGCGACGATTAATCAATTCCTACATTAAAAAATCGTGACAGCCCTACTTGTAAGACCCCTGTGAAAAGATTAGGTTTATTGCTGAATAAACAATTTCATACATACCTGAAATGTGACAGATAGGAATAAAAATAAATTTGTGTTGAAAATCTTTTTGTAACAAATTGAAATGGACTGTTATAAAAATTATTAAAATAAATTAATGTTGAAAATCTTCATTGAAGATTTTCAACACTAATTTATTTTTTATAATTTTTATAACAGTCCATTTCAATTTGTTGCAAAAACTTCATAAAAAAGAACAACTACAAAGTGATTACAGAAGTCCATTCTTCTCCATTTTTGAATTTTGTGGTTGGTTATTCACTGACTTGAGAAAACCTGAAACCTGTTATGAGAGACCACCTGTCTTGAGAGACCACTTTTGTGTGGCCCAAAGGGCATTCTCTCAAGAAAGGTTCTACTGTAAATAAATAAATTGTACCTCGAGTGGGAATCATCCTGCCAATATTTGCTTTATTTGAGCAGGATATCTTTTAACTCAAGTGATATATTGTTGGCAAAATTTCTTCATATGTCTTTGCCTTGTTACAGTTTATAGGAAAGTGCCTACAAGTATATGAAGCGTTTAAGTTAAGGTACCCGCATTTCAGAAGAAAGCCCAAATATGGTCTTCCAGCACTCTTTTAGTTTGTTAGGCCCCACTAAGTAGATCTTTTGTTTCGCAAGCCAATTTTTATAAAATTGCATACAGGCAAGTGTTTTTTTGTCCCCCCATAAATATTTTGGGGGATTATTAAAATAGCCGGTGTCTGTCCATGCATCCGTGCTTGTGTCCATCCCACTTTGGTTTCCCGATGATAACTTTAGTTATAGTTGGCCAAATCAAATGAAATTTCATATGTAGGTGTATCAACATAAAATACAGGTCAAGTTCGAATTGGGGTGTGGTCTGACAATTTTTGCCAGAGTTATGTCCCTTTTTCGACTTCAAAAATTCATTTTGATTGGTTTCCTGATAACTTCAGTTATAGTTGGCCAAATCAAATGAAAATTAGTATGTAGGTGTATCAACATAAAATACAGGTCGGGTTTGAATAAGGGTGTGGTCTGACAAGTTTTGCCTGAGTTATGCCCCTATTTCGACTTAGAATATTCATTTTTTGGTTTCCTGATGATAGCTGCAATTATAGTTGGCAAAATCCCTTTTTCGACTTCGAAAAATTCAATTTTTTTCAAATTTCAAATTGCTCACTTTTTTCGGAGGATGTATGGCCGGTAACCTTTTATTATTTTTGTCATTATTTCTTTGCCATCAAAACTATATATTCTTGATTAGTTTTATGTTTTAGACCTGGTAATCTACATAGCATGGGTGGTGGTGTATTTCATCCCTTGAGCACAAGAAGCATTGCAAAGCCTTGATGCGCTGAAAGAACAAATTTATCAATTTTATTAACTTGGGTAAAATGTCAGACATAAACAATTTAATTTTTACTTTTTAAGTTTGTATTGGTTATAAAAAGAGAGCATGCAGCAACCAAAGGGAGCATTCAGGGGTCCTGAGAAACAGATTTCTAACTTTTTTAGGCCTTATGAATTTCTTTTTGAAAGACGTAGAGTACTGCCACCATGGACTGATCATAATTCACAGGTGGGCAGTGATGTCCATGAATGCATTCATTTACAGTTAAAACTAGAAGTCCTGTCATGAAATGCACACAAATAGCACGTCGATCTGCACGTTAATCTGCGCGTTAATCTGCGCTTCATGACCATAGTGAGGCTATCAAATTCTGTACATATGGCCTGTGCACAAGCAATGTTTCAGCCAATGTTTCAATGTAACCCGGAGGTCCATTGGCAGGAACATTACTTGTGTTTGTTATGAGTATCCAGGAGAACCTGCTATGCTTTGGGTGCCATTCGATATGGCAATTGCGCACAATTCCTACGTGCAATTAAGCCTAGATAAGCACACAGTTCATGACAGGACTTTTAGTTTTAACTGTACCAAGTAATAAAAATCATCATCGGTGCTTCATTAATTAAATTTCTGATGATTACTTCTATAATTGGTGTTTGGAATCTAATATTATTGCATCCATGGAAATATTGTCCACCTGTGGAAAGTGACCAGTCCATGGAAGTCGTCGTACTGTAAAGTCTCGTGCCTGTTCATACAATTCAGTGAAAGCTGATATTGACAAATGCTGTACCTGCATTTATGATGATCAAATAACAATATCCTATCTGAATCTATAAATATGATTAAGTAATTCTTATGATTTATTAGCTTTTCAAAAAAGGAAGCAACTCAAACAAAAATAATTATGTTATATTGGATAATGAATTATTGGGAAAACATAACGTAGAATATTGACATGTTGCCACATCAAATTTTACTCAAGATTTTATGTACACATACAGTCGTGGTTGAAATATGTAGCAAGATAATATCTGTGGAGTGGAATTCCACCCATTCCTCAATGAGTATGAAAATCTGTAAAATCTGTTAGTATTTCGATATTCGAAATAAAGTATTCCGATCAAGACACACCCTCAATCCTGAATGCCTACAGTTAAAACTAGAAGTCCTGTCATGAACTGCGCACAAATAGCACGTTGATATGCGCGTTAATGTACGCGTTATGGCCCAAGTAAAGCTATCAAATTCTGTACATATGGCCTGTGCACAAGCAATGTTTCAGCCAATGGACCTCCGGGTAACCCGGAGGTCCATTGGCAGAAACATTGCATGTGTTTGCTATGAGTAACCAGGAGAATCTGCCGTGCTTTGGATGTCATTCGATATGGCAATTGCGCGCAATTCCAACGCGCAATTAAGCCTAGATAAGCGCACTATTCGTGACAGGACTTCTAGTTTTAACTGTACCTGGTGGCATTGTGGCCCTGTGTACTAAGGCTTACTGCACATCGACTGTACACTTGTCTTCAACCATGGCTGAATCTGCTTGTTAACCCTTTACCTAACGAATCGCCTGCATTCGCTCGCTTAATATGCAAATTGAGCAGTTGAAAAAAATTTTCAGAATATTTCAACAAAACCATATTATGTGACCCCTCATTGGAACAAGCTAATTTAATAAACGAAAACAACAGACAAGTCTCTGAGTAACAAAGGGAACATTTGGCTTGTATGACAAGCTAATTGGAAGCAACTAGTTCAGAAAATCCTCCATTAACCCATTTCTGCATCATCGGTACAAAATAGCGGCTGGCAGCCATCTTGAATTTTGGACCACACCCAAAAACACTCGTTCTCGTCCCACGGTCATAACAAAGGTACCCAAGAAGTTTCGTAAAGATCGGTTCATAAATGCGGCCTCTAGCACGAGCCGTATCCAATTGTTGACGTACGGACAGACGGACAATGGGCCATGACAAAAGCTCAAATTTGGCTTCGCCAAAGTTGAGCTAAAAATTGTGAAACATGAATTATCTTCTTCCACGCTGCTGATGGATAAGTTAACCCTTTACCTAACGAATTGCCTGCATCCGTCCGCGTAATATGCAAATTGAGCAGTTGAAATTAAATTTTTCAAAATATTTCAACAAAACCATATCATGTTAGCCCTCATTGGAACGAGCTTATTCAGCTCGTTCCAATGAGTGGTCACATGATATGGTTTTATTGAAATTTTTTGAAAAATTTAAACAAAATGATATTTAAAATAATAAATTTTGATATCGTCTGCGATGGGTAAAGGGTTAAGAGTGAGTAAGTTGGAGAGCCTGACAGATGCTTGCCACTTCTCGATAGTTCTCCCTACCCATAATACTGTCCAACATGATGTGACTCTGGCTGGTAAAAGTGTCACTAAACCCCAATAAACAAAGGTGGTCTATTCGTGATCAGATCATGATCTGTTCGTGACATACATACAGTTAAAACTAGAAGTCCTGTCACGAGTAGTGTGCTTATCTAGGCTTAATTGCGTGTTGGAATTGTGTGCAATTGCCACATCGAATGGCATCCAAAGCACGGCAGGTTTTCTTGGTTACTCATAGCAAACACATGCAATGTTTCTGCCAATGGACCTCCGGGTTACCCGGAGGTCCATTGGCTGAAACATTGCCTGTGCACAGGCCATATGTACAGAATATGATAGCTTTAATTGGGCCATAATGCGCACATTAACACGCATATCAACGTGCTATTTGTGCGCATTTCATGACAGGACTTCTAGTTTTAACTGTACTCCAATGGATTGAGATTTTGTAAATAAATTACTATGAAATCTAGACAGCGTGACGAAAACGAACGAAAACCGCATCTCTGATTCATTGTCGATGCATTTCTTTTTTTGACAGATGAGATTCTACAGTGATGTTGGGAGGAAAAATGTTAAAAAGCATCTCAAATGTAATGTTTTTGCTTTTCTTTTCTGATGGGTGGAATTGTACAGTGTTGTTGGTAGGAAAGCGGAAAAATAATTTCGACCGGATTGTGAAGTGCCACTGAATCAGTCGTGATCTGGTCAAAATTCTCTGCCCGCTTTTGTGATCAGAGTACAGTTGAACCCTGTTAACTGAAAGACACTTTACCAATGAAAATTGTTCAATTAACCCTTTACCTAACATGAAAATCAGGAGACACAAACAAAATTCTTGAATAACTAATTTTTTCATTTTTTGTCTCAAAAACATAGGTTATGGCCCCCTCATTGGAACAAGCTTGACGGACTTGTTCCAAAGAGGGGTCATAACCAATGTTTTTGAGACAAAAAATAATGAAAATTAATTTGAGATTTTTGTGAATAGCGCTGGCCGGTTTTGGCTGTTATGTTGGGTAAAGGGATAACAGGAGTATTCAATTAACAGGGAATATGTCACTTCCTGTATTTTACAGATAAACTTAGCATTTGCTCTATTATATCTTGTTTGACAGAGCTCCAGGAGCTCTGTCAAACAAGATATAATAGATTAAATGTCTGTATTGGATTTACTGAGGCCAAATAGATCTATAAACAAAGGAAAACTGGGGAGAGTCAGGGTAATTTCTTGACAGGTTACAAGATTTTTTTTATTCAATTAACAGGAGTTTACTCTGTAACCTATATTCAATTAACCGGTCAAATTTGTACTGGAGGTACAGTTAAAACTAGAAGTCCTGTCCTGAAATGCGCACAAATAGCACGTCGATTTGCGCGTTAATCTACGCGTTATGACGATGGTAAGGCCATCAAATTCTGCAAATACGACCTGTGCACAAGCAAAGTTTCAGCCAATGGACCTCCGGGTAACCCGGAGGTCCATTGGCAGGAACATTGCTTGTGTTTGCTATGGGTAACAAGGAGAACCTGCCATGCGTTTGGTGTCATTCGATATGGCAATTGCGTGCAATTCCTACACGCAATTAAGCATAGATAAGCGCACAGTTTGTGACAGGACTTCTAGTTTTAACCGTATGGTAAATGGTTTTGTGTTGGGAAATTATATTCAGTTAACAGGGTTATTCAGTTAAGGGATATCCAATTAAGTGGGTTCCATTGTACTGTGTAATATGTTTACTATAAATTCTGATGATAAGGCACTACATGTAAGTGAATATATCAGTGTGGTACATCCTGACCACCTTACTGCCCATTCTGAACTAACAAAATTTGGAACCTTAGTTAACATTACAGTGTAGCTGCTGTGGACTGGTCACTTTCCATGGGTTGGCAGTATTCCCACGGATGCAATAATAGATTTTCAACTCCAATTATAGGAATAATCATCAAAAATTTAATTATTGAAGCACAGGTTACAACCTGCTACCTCTGCTTGTGCAGAGCTAATGAGTGGAATAGTTAATTACTGCTGCTCAATGGTTTCCTCTGGGTATTCTGGCATCGTCCACCTATTGTCTGACACAATGTGATCCTTATGATGAAAGTACAGTTAAAACTATAAGTCCTGTCACGAATAGTGCGCTTATCTAGGCTTAATTGCACGTTGGAATTGCGCGCAATTGCCATATCAAATGGCATCCAAAGCACGGCAGGTTCTCTTGGTCACTCATAGCAAACACATACATTAACGTGCATATCAACGTGCTATCTGTGCGCATTTCATGACAGGACTTCTAGTTTTAACTGTATCATTAAATCTCAATAAACAGACAAAAATTCCATGTGGATGAACAAAGAGGGTGCAATAATTTTACTAAAAAACAGGTTTGTTGCAAAATTTGTCACATCATATTTTCATAAAGTCATGTCAGTATTACTAATTTTTCTTCCTCAATTTTTCTTCCTTTTTTCAGTGGGAAGTGTGTGTATGTTTGTGTGAACTGTGATATAAGGTTACTGAAGCAGAATAACAAGCAATTAAGCTCATTTCAAATATTTTGAGCATTGTTGGTCAAAAACGTGGGGGGTCTGAAGTAACACCTCCCCCCTCCCCTCCTCCAGATTTATGACCCCTGGATTATGCCACACAATCAAAACAATCAACAAACTCTGACACTGGAATTTATGCCATCGCCCCAGTTAGATGCTATCCAGTTGCCGTGCTTCTCAGTAAGATGGTCTCAGATGGACAGTTCACAGACAGACAAGTCCCACGTGGATGCTTCCCACACAGACAGATGGGTGCTTGTCAGATAGAAATGTCCCAGATGGATGCTTCCCAGATAGACAGGTCCCAGATTGATACTTCCCAGATAGACAGGTCCCAGATGGATACTTCCCAGATACACAGGTTCCCAGATGGATACTTCCCAGATAGACAGGTTCCCAGATGGATACTTCCCAGGTAGACATGTCCTAGATGGATACTTCCCAGATAGACAGGTCCCAGATGGATACTTCCCAGATAGACAGGTTCCCAGATGGGTACTTCCCAGAGAGAGACAGGTTCCCAGATGGATTATTATTCCCAGATAGACATATCCTAGATGAATACTTCCCAGATAGACAGGTTCCCAGGTGGATACTTCCCAGATAGACTGGCTCAGATAGATGTTGTGTATTATATATTCTTTCCACTTGAATGCCTGAAAGTAACAAAAATACTAAACTGTTTTGAACTCTTTACCTCTTTTAGCCTGGAATAATCTGAGAAACAGAACTTTTAGCGTCTAATATTCATCAGGAATTTTGCAAAAAGTATAGGTTGTTAGATATAAAGCATTATTATTTTAAAAGATGTTTTAATGATCTATCTCATTGACAGTTTGTCAAATGATTTCTTGTATATATTTAAATGGCACCTTTATACTTTCAAGGGACGATATCGTTGTTCATGGATAGGACATACAGTTAAAACTAGAAGTCCTGTCATGAAATGCGCACAAATAGCACGTTGATATGCGCGTTAATGTACGAGTTATGGCCCAAGTAAAGCTATCAAATTCTGTACATATGGCCTGTGCACAAGCAATGTTTCAGCCAATGGACCTCCGGGTAACCCGGAGGTCCATTGGCAGAAACATTGCATGTGATTGCTATGAGTAAACCAGAGAAACTGCCGTGCTTTGGATGCCATTCGATATGGCAATTGCGCGCAATTCCAACGTGCAATTAAGCCTAGATAAGCGCATTATTCGTGACAGGACTTCTCTAGTTTTAACTGTAAAACTGTAAATGGTGCATGAAACATAGGAATATGAATGTTTGTTCAACCCTTTACCCAACAAATCGGCTGCATATCCCCGCATAATATGCAACTTCAACAGTTGAAAAAATATTATTTTTCAAAAATTTTCAACAAAACCATATCATTTGACCCTTCATTGGAATGAGCTCGTCAAGCTTGTTCCAACGAGGGGTCACTTGATAAGGTTTTGTTAAAAGTTTTTGAAAAAATGATATTTAAAATAATAAATTTTGATATCGTCTGCATTGGGTAAGGGTTAAAAGCACTTGGAAATGACACACACAGTTGGCTAAAATGACTACTGCAGTACCTTTCTGCGGTTTACCGTCTGTCGACTTTAGTCGCCTGTCGCGCCAAAAGAGTTAACTTAATCCCTAGGCTGGGGGCGTGGTGGTGTCATGGTAACCGGTTCTCGTCAGATCACTGAAGTTAAGCAACGTCGAGCGCAGTTAGTAGTTGGATGGGTGACCATTTCAGCGACTGATTTGCGCTGCCACGTTGTGTCCTTGGGCAAGGCACTTAACCCTGATTGCCTACATGGGGGCACGATGACACTGTGTACTAAGGCATACTGCACGTCAAAGGTGCGCATGTCTTCAACCAATCTAACCTTGCCTGTGCCGCGGTGCAGAGTTGGGGAGCTGACAGTTGTTTGTACGAATATTTAGTAATATGTAATACATCCATATATTAGATACTTTACATGTACCTTTGTTATCAGGACGTTACCCAGATGTGCGTCATTGCTGTGTCACATACTATACATGTACATGTCTTACACAAGTTGAGCTACAGTGTCATTGACACTTTCATTTACTGCACGAGATCGAGTTGGGTGGAGGGATATCACATACAGTCAAAACTAGAAGTCCTGTCATGAAATGCGCACAAATAGCACGTTGATATGCACGTTAATATGCGCATTATGACCCAATTAAAGCTATCATATTCTGTACATATGGCCTGTGCACAGGCAATGTTTCAGCCAATGGACCTCCGGGTAACCCGGAGGTCCATTGGCAGAAACATTGCATGTGTTTGCTATGAGTAACCAGGAAAACCTGCCGTGCTTTTGATGCCATTCGATATGGCAATTGCGTGCAATTCCAACGTGCAATTATGCCTAGATAAGCGCACAGTTCATGACAGGACTTCTAGTTTTAACTGTACTATACATGTACATGTCTTACACAAGTTGAGCTACAGTGTAATTGACACTTTTATTACCTGTGTAATAATGGGCAATTGAAACATCGTTTTTGCACCTTTTTTTGTTGAAAAATGAAAAAAAAACCGAGCATAAATAATGAATAATCAATGTTTACCAAAAATGAGGAATTAAAGTTCAGGCATTATTTAACTGGGTGTCATTCTATAAGCACCATAATTTGTTACAGTGCATGTTAGAAGCACCGTTTTTCTGGAATTTAGAAGGATGAGGTAGAAGACATTTTTAAAGTAGGAAAGGCTTCTAAAAAAGATATTCCAAAAGTACATTTTAAAAAAAACATCCTTGGAAAATGCTGATATGTCCTTGAAAAGTCCTTTAATTTTTTTGGTCCTTGACTGTAAGAACCCTGACTAAGGCATACTACACGTCCATGGTACACTAATTGTCTGACTTTTGCTTGCCAATGCTCAGTGGTTCTCTCCAGGTACTCTGTTGTCCTCCACCCATAAAACTGTCCAACACAAAGTGGGCTGTTGAAAGTGTCATTAAATCCCCCAAAACAAATAATTAAATTAGCTTAAATCCGCTCCGACTTGAAACCAGATTTAGATTAAGACGTGCCTGACTGACAATCAGATTTACATTGATGCCTTCCTGACTGGCAACCAGATTTAGATTGGAGCCTACCCGACTCACAACCAGATTTAAATTAAAGCCTGCCCAACTGGCAACTGGATTTTTTTCCCATTGCTGTAGAATCCTCTTAATTGAATATCCATTTTGCCAGTGAAAATTATTCAATTAACAGGAGTATACAATTAACAAGAATTTGTTCAGTTTCCTGTGTTCTGGAGGTAAACTGAGCATTTATTCTATTATATCTTGTTTGACAGAGCTCATAGAGCTCTGTCAAACAAGATATAATAGAATAAAGGCCTGTATTGGATGTAGTGAGGCCAAAAAGGTTAATAAATAAGGGGAATTTGGTGCATGTCACAGTAATTTTTTCGACATATTACAAAAAATTATGTACAATTAACAGGAGTTTACTCTACAACCCATATGCAATTAACAGATCAAATTTGTACTGAAGGTATGGTAAATGGTTTTGTGTTTTAAAATTATATTCAGTTAACAGGGATATAGAATTAAGAGATATCCATTTAAGTGGGCTCCACTGTATTTCTAAGCCTGTGATGGATGGATGTGTTAGATCTGTATATGGCAAGAATAATTACTTAGTGTGTCTGTGTGTGTGCAATTATGCAACTGCAATTGAGGTTTGTTGAAAGATAACTTCCTGGTGTAAGAAGTATATTATCACATACAATATGAAGGCTCATTATTACAGTACTTGACAGCACTCAAGTAATTTTCATGTGGATGACATACTTCAGAGTGTCTAAAAAAATGAAACTCTGGAAGGTACTGATGTAAAATCAAAGTGGATTGTTTGTGTATTCAGTGAAATAGCTTGCATAAATTTTGGAGGCATATCTGTTTGCTTAGTTAACCCAGGAAGGGTGGAACAAATAAAAAAGGTGAGGAAGCTACAGTTAAAACTAGAAGTCCTGTCACGAATAGTGCGCTTATCTAGGCTTAATTGCGCGTTGCAGTTGCGCACAATTGCCATATCGAATGGCATCCAAAGCATGGCAGGCTCTCTTGGTTACTCATAGCAAACACATGCAATGTTTCTGCCAATGGACCTCCGGGTTACCCGGAGGTCCATTGGCTGAAACATTGCTTGTGCACATGCCATATGTACAGAATTTGATAGCTTTACTTGGGCCATAATGCGTACATTAACGCGCATATCAACGTGCTACAGTTAAAACTAGAAGTCCTGTCACGAATAGTGCGCTTATCTAGGCTTAATTGCGCATTGGAATTGCGCGCAATTGCCATATCGAATGGCATCCATAGCACGGCAGGTTCTCTTGGTTACTCATAGCAAACACATGCAATGTTTCTGCCAATGGACCTCCGGGTTACCCGGAGGTCCATTGGCTGAAACATTGCTTGTGCACAGGCCATATGTACAGAATTTGATAGCTTTACTTGGGCCATAATGCGTACATTAACGCGCATATCAACGTGCTATTTGTGCGCATTTCATGACAGGACTTCTAGTTTTAAATGTATACTGGTATCACTGGCGATATCAGCAGTTGTGAGTGTCAAGTGCCTTTCAGGGGTTGTTCCCACAAGGAGGTCTGTTCGATTGTAACTTCTCACTCCCCTGTGTCATGAACAAACAATTCCAGTTTGAATATCACCCCTTAAAGTCCATCACATTTCTCGTTATGGCCTTTTGTCAATTACTTTAGAATGTACACCATGGAATACATTTTAACAGACCCTACCAGTCAGTTCTTGATTTCACAGTGTCTGTAGTGAAAGTATTAGGGAAAGGGAGTGCACAGTTAAGATTGGTCAAAGAAGATAGATGGATGAGACATCTGAATGCTCATTCACAAAAAACATCAAAGGTGAGCACACTTGACTTTGGACTTTTGGGTTATAACCCTTTACCTAACATGAAAAGCAGATGACACTTGCAAACAAAATTCTTGAATAACTAATTTTTTTCATTTTATGTCTCAAAAACGTAGGTTATGACCCCTCTTTGGAACAAGCTCTATATTTATATGGTTTTTGGTTCATATAATGAATAAAATCTTTCAACTCCTCACCAGTTTATATCCAAATTTACAAAAGCTGTCTAATAAATTAGATCTGCCCCTCGCTAATGCTTGGTCTAGAACTAATTTACTCAACTCATTTCGTAAATTTTGTTTCAAACTGGGGACTTGTTGAAGATCCTCTATTTTAGAAATGTGGACCACGAAAATGCATTTTTAACCCTTTAACGAACATGAAAAGCAGACGACACTTGCAAACAAAATTATTGAATAACTAATTTTTTTCACTTTTTGCTTCAAAAAGTATAGCTTATGACCCCTAACTGGAACAATGGCTGTTTTGGCCATTATGTTGGGTAAAGGGTTAACCCTTTGAACCCTCATTTCCTGGAATGGTATCCCGTTTGTGTACACTTATAGTGAGATGGGTCAGTCCAAAAACAATATACAGAGAGGATAAAATAATAACTACAGTCTGGCTGCAAACTGCAGTTATTATTTTATCAATGCCCCATGTATAGACCTCTTACAATAAGGAAAAATGGGATGAACTTATGCCTTGTACGAAAAATCAGTCTTACAAATTCAAAGGGTTAAACCACATTGAGGCCTTTAGACATAAACTGCAAGTTGCTTCAAAGACTTACACCTTCTCATTAAACCATACCTCCAGCTGCACATCCGTTGTTGGTCCTCCTAACATATTGATTTGTTTATGTTATCGCTGATACAATCACAAATGTTTTTTTCTTTTTTAACTCTTTACCAAACACGAATACAAATGATACTTGCAAAACAAAATTCTTGAATAACTAATTTTTTTCATTTTTTGTATTAAAAACATAGTTTATGGCCCCTCATTGGAACGAGCTCAAATGAACATACTCTGGCTTGTGTGATCACTTATTTCCACTGAGTGACCTTTGAATGTACCCTTAATGTGTTTACAAATACTCGGAAACAGGATCTATTTTTAGCTCACTAATTGTTTATTTGGGTCACACTTGTTTATTTGAAATTTGACAGAATCATTTAGAAAATTTATAAGGTGACTTAATTCAGCCAATCAGGAATTAATAGAACAATAGAACATTGGAGAAGTTTCTCATTCTAGAACTTTCTATTTGAAGACTGTATAATAACCTTTGTCAAGAGACTGCGTCATTCTTTCATCTCACACAGCATTAAGAAGTGACTGGCTATTGTTTATACATTCAGCATTAGAGATTATTATTACAGAACACTGCAGTATTTTAGATAGCAGCTGAGTTTAATATATATTCTATGGAATATTATTTTGTGATCTGGCCATCTTTTGTAGTGGAGAAGTGTTTCCAAAATTTGAAGAGAATTTATTCCTCTTGTGTGAACCATGATTTATTCTTGTGAAAACCCAGGATTCAACTGGATTATTTTCAAACTACCTGAGGTGCAAATACTTATTGGATATTAATTCCATTTGAATTTTGCTGAGTGCTTTTTAGGAATTTATTGGAGACTGCTGAATGTTTGAGTGAACATTTCATTGTAATTTATTGGATACTGTTTCTGCAGACACATTCTTGGACGTTACAATACCAGCTAGAAAGTTTCTTCATCACTGGATTACTGGATTCTATTGAACTTTATTTTGGACAAACTGATAAGTATTTCTGTTTATTTTTCTGCAAACCATACAGTGTAAAAGATATTGTATCATTTTCTTTTCATATTATTTTCTTTTATTAAATTTCAGAATAGTTAAATTGGAGTTATTGTTGTTGATTGTCAGATTTCTATCTGTTACCATTATTGTTATTACACACCATAACCGATTTACACCAACGACTATTGATCATGGTGTCAGTTTAACTCCTTGCATGCCGCTGGTGGATATTCCTGCCCAGGACAGAATTTTGCTTGCCTTTGAAATAAGTATTATTTGGGCATTTTTCATCCAATTTTCCTCTTGTAAATTGAATGATGACAATATTTGATGAAAAATATCTTGAAAATACTCAAACAGGTGAGGTTACAGTTAAAACTAGAAGTCCTGTCATGAAATGCGCACAAATAACACGTTGATATGCACGTTAATGTGCACGTTATGGCCCAATTAAAGCTATCATATTCTGTACATATGGCCTGTGCACAGGCAATGTTTCAGCCAATGGACCTCCGGGTAGTCCATTGGCAGAAACATTGCATGATTTTGCCATGAGTAACCAGGAGAACCTTCCGTGCTTTGGATGCCATTCGATATGGCAATTGCGTGCAATTCCAACGCGCAATTAAGCCTAGATAAGTGCTCTATTCGTGACAGGACTTCTAGTTTTAACTGTAGGACGTAATGAATACTGTTTTGATCAAGAGGGCTTCATGGCCCCAAATTATTTAAAACTCACTATTTTTTAATTTCTACAATAAATGCACTTAACCCTTCACCCAAAGCAGACGATATCAAAATTTATTTTTTTAAATATCATTTTTTCAAATTTTTCCAAAAAATTTCAACAAAACCATATCATGTGACCCCTCGTTGGAACGAGCTTGACGAGCTCGTTCCAACAAGGAGTCACATGATATCGTTTTGTTGAAATTTTTTAAAAAACAATATTTTTTCAACTACTGAATTTGCATATTACATGGGCGGATGTGGCTGATGTCAAAGGGTTAATTGACATAAAGTACCGTAATAATTAATGGAGGCCCGATAAGATAAATTTTATTGCGCAACCACAACATAAATGGGTATGGCACGTAATACAGAGATACAGTTAAAACTAGAAGTCCTGTCACGAATAGTGCGCTTATCTAGGCTTAATTGCACGTTGGAATTGCGCGCAATTGCCATATCGAATGGCATCCAAAGCACGGCAGGTTCTCCTGGTTACTCATAGCAAACACATGCAATGTTTCTGCCAATGGACCTCCGGGTTACCCGGAGGTCCATTGGCTGAAACATGGCCTGTGCACTGGCCATATGTACAGAATATGATAGCTTTAATTGGGCCATAACGCGCACATTAACGCGCGTATCAACGTGCTATTTGTGGGCATTTCATGACAGGATAAGCGCAGAATTTGTGACAGGACTTCTAGTTTTAACTGTAGTGCTTTGAAGGATATTAAAAATCCGTTTGTGGGGAAAATTCTTAATATCTTATATAAAATAAGTAAATGCATGTTTACATGTATAATACATGATGTATTACGCGACATGCTGATTCCATATCAGTCAATCATGTCACACACACTATATTAACAAATTAATTAACTGGTATGACCTCTATCAGAAAATATGACAACTTTTTTAGATATAAGCTGATGACTTTTGGTGTGAACAAATTTACGAAGAGATTATTTTAATACATAAACTTAACTCTTAACCTGCCAAGTATTTTCATTCTCATAAAATCAACGGATGCAATAAATACTTTATAATGTCTGACATGAAGAATTATCATATGACTCGTCCGTTTTGTTCATTTTAAAACATTTGATATTTTGTTTTCTTATTAATCAGTGATAAATAAAGCCTTCCATCAAATTCATTGGTCAATTTCAAAACTAGACAATTTGATTGGCTGAACAAAATAAAACTGGACCACATTTTCATAATTTGCATAATTAGAGTTGGGAGCTTTCATTCGTCTATTTCAAAACTGGACAATTTGATTGGCTAAACAAAATACAACTGGGTGACATTTGCATATTTTCAGTAGGAGAATTTACGTTATCTGTCCTATTTAGGGTGTGTTATATTGTATTAACTGGTTGAGGGCTAGATTATTTTTGGTGGTCTGAATTTGTTATTCAAAACTTGTTTTATTACAAATTATTGGAGAGTGCCCAAAGGCACTCTCCAATAATTTGTAATAAAACAAATTTAAATAAACAAAATATTATTTGTATTTGACTGAATATGAAATATAAGCAAGAAAAGAGTTTACTTTTGCTCTGGTATCCTCATTTTTTGAAAGCCCTGATAGTGGCTTCTAGCACCCAACCAGTTAATCTTTTACCTACAAGAAAAACGCCATTCATTATTTTCACTGTTTGCTCCAAAACATAGGTTATGACCCCTCATTGGAACGAGCTCAACAAGCTCGTTCCAATGAGGGGTCATAACCTATGTTTTGGAAGCAAAAATTGAAAATTTTTAGTTATACGAGGACGTTTTTTCCAAGTGGCATCTGCAACTCAAGTTAGGTGATTTGTTAAAATGTCCTACTAAGTGGCTATTTTGTGCGTGTGTGTGTCATATGATAAATAGAATATGAAATGAGTGTTTTTCTCATATAATATTTATGAAACTCGTCCGAATTTTCCATTTGGGCTCGCCAAAACGGAAAATTCTTAGACTCGTTTCATAAATATTATATGAGAAAAACACTCATTCCATATCCTCAATTTATCATTGATAAGATACCTGTTCCTGTTTGTCGAAATAGTTAACAAAACAAAAGTTAACCAAACAAATACAAATGTACCAGCAGGTGACAAAACTATTAATAATTTTGTTATCTTCAGGTCCATTTCCCATGAGAACCTGGCAAGTGAATCACTGCTTGTTTATTGTGGTAAATAAGCTCTGTTTAACTGGTAAATTGGGACACAGTCACCGATGCCTGGGGTGGAAGTCCTCTAAAATGGGCAACATGGGTACAAATGATTGGCTGGACTTGACATTATCTCCATGTTGTGGTCACGATTAGCCATTGTGCAGAAATATGTGACCTTAAACAGCAATAAATACACAGAACGACATGCATGTGTGAATGTGTCAATCGATATGGCACGAGTGCCAGTATTGAAGGATAAAACGAGAGGCCACAGGCCTTGAAGTTTATCCTTCCACGATACCTGTTCTTGTTTTGGGTTGTAAATGTTGCAATAATACAGTTAAAACTAGAAGTCCTGTCACGAACTGTGCGCTTATCTAGGCTTAATTGCACGTAGGAATTGCGCGCAATTGCCATATCGAATGGCGCACAAAGCATGGCAGGTTCTCCTTGTTACCCATAGCAAACACAAGCAATGTTCCTGCCAGTGGACCTCCGGGTTACCCGGAGGTCCATTGGCTGAAACTTTGCTTGTGCACAGGCCGTATGTGCAGAATTTGATAGCCTTACCATCGTCATAATGCATAGATTAACGTGCAAATCGACGTGCTATTTGTGCACATTTCAGGACAGGACTTTTGGTTTTAACTGTAAGATAGGTCAGAAAACAATACATCACATAATGATATTTACTACTGAATGAAGTTTTACAACTCACATTACATAGTGCACATACAGACCAAACAAATGACACAATGTGGTCATGTGATTCATTTGCTATTCACTGAGGCTATTGTTTATAGTTTGTCTAACTTTTCACTGGAGGTTGATTAAGTTATGCAGGTCATGGAACAATCACGTCATCAGAGTACACTTCTTCAGTCACCTGTTTCTTGTTTTCTGTTTTCAATGTTTTTCGTTATAATTGCGTGGTGTGTTGCCAATCAGTCTACTTCGACTCGATTTTCGGCCAATGACTAGTCGAATCGAAAAGTCAGGAGCCGTTTCTGTATATTCCATTTCTCAGAAAATGAATCAACAGCTCAGTCTAGTTTTGCAAGTTTCAACACTAGGCTGAGCTGTTGATTCATTTTCTGAGAAAAGAAATACTGGACTACTGGCATACTGCTGGTCTTCAGTGTCACATAAAATAAACTGCACTATGCATTGTGTAAAACTGATAGTTAGTTGAACAGTATAATGCTACGGGAAGCCTTTTGTACTCAAAATCTAAAAAATTTCCTGGGAGGTACCCCAACCAACTAGAGGGAATTACCACCTTTCATACCCATCCCCTCCCCCAGGGCTTTCATTTTAGAACCGTGGCCAGGCTGATGAATAGGCCAGGTAAAAACGGCCACCAGGCCTGGTTTGTACTGTTCAGAGCTGATTTTGCAGATTACATAAACTGTGGCAGATGCATTTGCCGGCTTGATAGATTGGCGACCAGGTTCACTGATCAGCCTGGTGAGAAAAATGTTTTGAGGCTGATTACCAGGCCTGGGCTGAAAGGCCTGGTGAAAATGCAAGCCCTGCTCAGTGCTATGCCCCATGGGTGATGCATTCTGCTTTTAGCTGAGGCAAGTTATTTAGCATAGGCTATTTTTAGCCTAGGCAATTTGCCCCTAATTAACAGGGCTGATTGATGCAAACTTAAAAAAATAAAAATTAAATCGTTTATTTCTGACATTTGACCCAGGTTAATAAAAGATAAATTTGTCCCTTGAGTGCAACAAAGCTTTAAGCATTACAAAGCCTTCTTGCACTCAAGGGATGAAATACACCACCACCTATGCTATTCTGTAGATTATGAGGCCTAAAACATAAAACAAACCAAGAACATGAACTTTTGCTGGCAAAGAAATAATTACAAAAATAAAAAATAAAATCAAAAAATGCCCGCCCACATGCAATTTCACAAAAAATGGCCAGAGAAATATAAGTTCTACTTTGTAAGGCCTTATAAATTACAAGCATTAACATATATTCAGCTGTAATATCTTACACCCAATCGCTATTCAGGCATTTGTTCAATTCTCTCCCTTTATCTTTTCGGTGATAATAATACTTTATCGTTATTTGTTCCACTCATGGATACATAACATATAAACATGAAATAATTATAAAAATAAAATATAAAATAAAAACACGCCCGCCCACATGCAATTTTCAAAAAATGGCCAAAGAAACAGATCTACTTTGTGGGGGCCTTAACCCTTTACCCAACACAGACGATATCAAAATTTAATATTTTAAATATCATTTTTAGCTCAACTTTGAGCTTTTGTCATGGCCCGTCGTCCGTCTGTCCGTCAACAATTGGATACGGCTTGGGCTAGAGGCCGCATTTATGAACCGATCTTTACGAAACTTCTTGGGTACCTTTGTTATGATCGTGGGACGAGAACGAGTTTTTTTGGGTGCGGTCCAAAATTCAAGATGGCTGCCAGCCGCCATTTTGTACCAACGATGCAGAAATCTGTTTTTTGTACAGAACTTTCATATGAAAGCTCTGATTTGAATAATTTTTTGTATGAATGTTTAGTACCATGGGATACATCACATATGATACAGGTCTTTTTCTCGTGCGTAAATTATGCAAATTAGACTAACTTTGATGTTTTTTGGTGTTACTTTCAGCACAATAAGTGCAAATGCCAATACGGCTCGGGCTAGAGGCCGTATTTTTATAAACTGATCTTCACGAAACTTCTTGGGTACCTTTGGTATCACCGTGGGACGAGAACGAGTGTTTTTGGGTCCGGTCCAAAATTCAAGATAGCCGATAGGCAGCCATTTTGTACAAAATTTGGTGCAATCAGATTTTTGCACAGAACTTCCATATGAAAGCGCTGATTTGAATAATTTTGTGTGTGAATGTTTAGTACCATGGGATACATCACATATAATACTGTTTTTTTTCTCGTGCAGAAATTATGCAAATTAGATGAACTTTGATTTTTTCAGTGCTACTTACACACAGTAAGTACACATGTCAATACGTCTCGGGCTAGAGTCTGTATTTATGAACCGATCTTCACGAAACGTCTTGGGTTATCACCTTGGGATGAGAATGAGTGTTTCATGGTTGCGGTCTAAAATTCAAGATGGCTGCCAGTGGCCATTTTGTACCGAAATTGGGTCCAATCAGTTTTTTGTACACAACTTCTATACGGCTCAGGCTAGAGGCCGTATTTATGAACCAATCTTTATGAAACTTCTTGGGTACCTTTGTTATCACTGTGGGATGAGACCGAGTGTTTTTGGGTGTGGTCCAAAATTCAAGATGGCCACCAACAGCCATTTTGTTCCAAAATTAGTGCAATCAGTCTTTTGTACAGAACTTCTGTGTGAAAGTTCTGATTTGAATAAATTTTTGTATGAATGTTTAGTAACATGGAATACATCACATATAGTACAGGTTTTTTTCTCGTGCAGAAATTATGCAAATTGAATGAACTTTGATTTATTCAGTGCTGCTTATACACTGTAAGTGCACATGTCAATACGGCTCGGGCTAGAGGCTGTATTTATGAACTGATCTTCACAAAACTTCTTGGGTACCTTTGTTATTACCTTGGGACGAGAACGAGTGTTTCTGAGTGTGGTCCAAAATTCAAGATGGCTGCCAGTGGCCATTTTGTACTGAAATTAGGTCCAATCAGTTTTTGTCACAACTTCTATAAAGCTTGTATTTAGGAACTGATCTTCACGAAACTTCTTGGGTCCCTGTGTTTTCACCTTGGGACAGGAACGAGTGTGTTTTGGGGTGCCTTTGTTATCACTGTGCTGTGAGAACAAATATTTTGGGGTTCAGTCAGATCCACTCTGGGACTCAAAGATTTCTTTTCTAGTTTAGCATCTGACTGTCACCCACCTTTACAATACTTTACCTATACATTTGTTACAGGAAACGGTCAGTATTTATGTACAGACCGTTACAATACTTTATATGTACCTTTGTTATCAGGCCATTACCTAGATGTTTGTCATTGCAGTGTCACATACTATACATGTACATGTCTTGACAAGTTGAGCTACAGTGTCATTGACACTTTCATTTTTAATTTTTTCAAAAAATTTCAACAAAACAATATGTGACCCCTCATTGGAATGTGCTCAGTGAGCTCGTTCCAATGAGGGGTCACATGATATGGTTTTGTTGAAATATTTTGAAAAATTTAATTTTTTCAACGGCTTTGCATACTACGTGGGGCGATTCGTTAGGTAAAGGGTTAACTTATCCGTCAGCAGCTTGCAAGAAGATAATTTATGTTTTGCGATTTTTCATTCAGAGTTTCTTCCATAAAGGATACAGCAAGGAGTTTAACTTTTTGTATTTTTTTCTTCAGGAATAATCACCATACCTAATGGATTTATTTTCTAACAGAGACATCAAATGACTGTGCAAATGCCAAAATGATGAAAAAATTGAAAAGGCGTTTGTCTCTGACACTACTTGGAAGTCGTGCCATTGATGAAAGTCTCTCAGAACTAGCAGAACATATTACCATAGAAGATAGCACGGTAACATGTAGCAGTGCCAGCAGCAATGGCATTAAAGAAAATGGTATTAGTAAGTTTGCTTTTTATTACATAATCACTATCAAATATAGTTAAAACTAGAAGTCCTGTCATGAAATGCGCTCAAATAGCATGTTGATACCGGTATGCACGTTAATGTACGCGTTATGGCCCAAGTAAAGCTATCAAATTCTGTACATATGGCCTGTGCACAAGCAATATTTCAGCCAATGGACCTCCGGGTAACCCGGAGGTCCATTGGCAGAAACATTGTATGTGTTTGCTATGAGTAACCAAGAGTGCCTGTCGTGCTTTGGATGCCATTCGATATGGCAATTGCGCGCAATTCCAACACGCAATTAAGCCTAGATAAGCGCACTATTCGTGACAGGACTTCCAGTTTTAACTGTAGCTTATTATTGAAATATTCTCTGCAACACGAAGTCATTGTGATGTCGTAACATTGTGATTTGTTTTTTGTCCTCTGACAAAATTTGTCCCCTACTTTTTGTTGGAGGTCTATTGCAATCCGTCCATGCATCCATTCGTGTGTTTGTGCATCTGTCCGGAATGATAACGATAGCTTGGGTCATTAAATCAAATTTGATATATATACTTCCTCTGCCCCAATGAGATGGTGAATTTCAAATCTGGGTTCAATCCAATAGTTTTTGTTGGAGTTTTGCCCCTTTTTCAGCCCTTTTCGTCACTGTGGAAATTTGTTGTCCAGATGATAACTTTAGTTTGAGTTATCGAAACAAAAGAAAGTTTGTATTTAGGTTTCTCTCAAGAATACGATGGTTAAGTGCGAATTTGGGCTTGGTCTGACCAATTTTGGCAGAGTTATGGCCCTTTTTCCATTTTTTCAGCTTCAAAAAATTTGTTGTCCGGATGATGACTTAAGTTTGGATGATTGAATCGAAACCAATTTTGGTATATGAGTTTGTCCCAAGAACAAGAACACGCTGGTCAAGTGCGAATTTGGGTATGGTCCGACCAATTTTGTCTGAGCTATGGCACTTTATCCATTTTTTCAACTTTGAAAATTTGTTATTTTAGCCTTCATTCTTCAATATGTCCAATGTGAGAACTTGCTGTCGGGGGACATAGCCCACGCCTGGTGGTTGCCTTGTTCAAGTAGAATTTAATTAGCCCTTTACCCAATGCAAACAATATTAAAATTTATTTAAATATTTTTTTTAATTTAATAATTTTTTTTAACAAAATTGTATCATGTGAAACCCCTCATTGGGATGACTTCTGTTCCAATGAGGAGTCACATGATATGGTTTTGTTGAATTTTTTGGAAAAATAATATTTTTTCAAATGCACAATTTGTATATTACATGGGGAGGGGGTGGAGGAGGGGTGTGTGCTGGGGGATGCTCCAATTTGTTAGGTAAAGGGTTAATTTACTTCATTTTTGAAGTCATTTTTTTTATTAACTCATTCAGGGGTCAGCCAAATGGGCAAATGGGGCAAAGAAGTCACCTTCTCATTCCTCAAGTCACCTTGGCTTACATTTGGGGTGAAATTCAAGTCGCCCTCCAAAACTTCCTTGGGAGACCTGGCAGTTTTATGCATTTTTAGCTCAACTTTGGCAAAGCCAATTTTGAGCTTATGCCATGGCCAGTCGTCCATCTGTCCATCAACAATTCAATACGGCTCGGGCTAGAGGCCGTATTTATGAACCGATCTTTACGAAACTTCTTGGGTACCTTTGTTATGGACGTGGGATGAGAACAAGTGTTTTGGGATCCGATCCGAAATTCAAGTTGGCCGCTGGCAGCAATTTTGTACAAACTTAGGTGCAATCAGATTTTTGCGCAGAACGTCCATATGAAAGCGCTGATTTGAATAATTTTTTGTATGAATGTTTAGTACCATGGGAAACATCACATATAATACAGGTTTTTTTCTTATGCGTAAATTATGCAAATTAGACTAACTTTGATGTATTTAGTGTTACTTTCAGCACTGTAAGTGCGAATGCCAATACGGCTCAGACTAGAGGCCGTATTTATGAACCGATCTTTACGAAACTTTTTGGGTACCTTTGTTATCACCGTGGGATGAGAATGAGTGTTTTGAGGTGTGCTCCAAAATTCAAGATGGCCACCAGCAGCCATTTGGTACCAAAATTAGTGCAATCAGTCTTTTGTACAGAACTTCTGTATGAAAGTTCTGATTTGAACAAGTGTTTCTGGGTGCAGTCCAAAATTCAAGATTGCTGACAGTGGCCATTTTGTACCGAAATTAGGTCCAATCAGTTTTTTGTCACAACTTCTATACAGCTTGTATTTATGAACTGATCTTCACAAAACTTCCTGGGACCTTTGTTTTCACCTTGGGACAGGAATGAGTGTGTTTTGGGGTGCCTTTGTTATCACTGTGCTATGAGAACAAATATTTAGGTTTTCAGTCAGACCCACTCTGGGTCTCAAAGATTTCTTTTCTAGTTTAGCATCTGACTGTCACCCACCTTTACAATACTTTACCTATACATTTGTTACAGGCTACGGTCAGTATTTATGTACAGACCATTACAATACTTTATATGTACCTTTGTTATCAGGTCATTACCTAGATGTTTGTCATTGCTGTGTCATATACTATACATGTACATGTCTTAACAAGTTGAGCTACAGTGTCATTGACACTTTCATTTAATGTTTTATTTCTCAAAAAAATGCTTCCGCATTCACAACAAAGTAAACACGGCTGCTGTTAAAATTCCATCACACGGCTCTGAAAATAGCCCAAACTAGCCCAACTTTATATTTCTGAAAAGAGTTGTAATGGTGTAGTCGTTCGGACAATTCGCCCCAACTGATAGCAACCAGTACAAAATGGCTATTTAAACAACGAATCACACAAGACACACATTGTGTTAATTAGAATTTATCCAAATTAACCACTGTTTCAAAACAAACAAAAAAATGTGTAGGAGACCGTTCATCCATAAAAAGTCGAACCTGCTTACGTTTTCACTCTTTTCCATTGAAAAATTCGCACTGCAGTTTGCATTGAAAGTTTTTCTTTGAACAATGAACTTGTTTTGGAAGGGGGTTACAGTTAAAACTAGAAGTCCTGTCATGGAATGCACACAAATAGCACGTTGATATGCGCGTTAATCTACGCGTTATGACCATAGTAAGGCTATCAAATTTTGTGCATGTGGCCTGTGCACAAGCAATATTTCAGCCAATGGACCTCCGGGTAACCCGGAGGTCCATTGGCAGAAACATTGCCTGCATTTGCTATGAGTAACAAGGAGAACCTGCCATGCTTTGTATTCCAGTCGATATGACACTTGCACACAATTCCTATGCGCAGTTAAGCCTAGATAAGCGCACAGTTCCTGACAGGACTTCTAGTTTTAACTGTAAATGTAATAAGGCTACGATAGAAATCACACATATTGGGATGGATAAGAATGGCAGGCCTTCATAGCACCAATCGCACCTGTCAATGTAAGATGATTGACAGAAATTATCATTATTTCTGCACAGTGTATTAGTTAGTATTATTACCTTGCGCAGAAGGGAAGGGAGACAACTGAAATATTTTGTCATTTGCCGAACAAATAAATGAACTCAAATTGTTAATAACGCTTAATTAACGAAGGATATAAAAACTTTTTTAATTACGCTTTTCAATTCCATTAGGGTATTCAGAAACCATGAAAGACCCAGCCTCTTTTGTGAACTTGAAATTTATTTTAAACACTTTAAATATTTTTTTTTAAAAGAATATACCTTCTATTTTTGGGAAGAACACTCTCACAATAGGTAATATTAAATTTCAAATCCATTGCTTTGAGGCAAATAGAAAATCAACTGCATGGTTACCATAGTCATCACTGGTAGGGAAAGATTAAGAGCATTTAGAAACCATGAAAGACACAGATTTTTGTGAGGGGGAGGGGGATATTTTAACCTACATTCTTGTTATATACCATCTGACTTAGTTTTGTGTGTGTATGTATGTTTGTATAACTTTTATTTATTTTTTTCTCCACAATTCGTCATGTTAGCTGTTGTGTTCTCTTTGTACATTCATTTAGTCACAATGTAATTCATATACGTTTTATGTTTTTTCATGACTTCTCCCTCGTGTCCACTGACTTCTCCCTCCTGGCCCCTGACTTCTCCCTAAAGTCTCTGGAGGGAGAAGTCACTTCTCCCTAAAATCAGCTGCCAGGCTGACCTCTGAACTCATTAACCCTTTACTCAACGCAGACGATATCAAAATTTATTTTAAATATTATTTTTTTCATATTTTTTGAGTGGACAGGCATCACCTTTTCCATTAGTGTGATAACTTCAACAAATATCATTGGATTTGGTCAATATTTTATTATGTGAGACTTTCTTAACAATGTCTTTAATAAGTTTGAAAACTGGAATGGTTTGGCAATACTGAGCTGAGTTATGGCCCTTAATTAGTTAATTTTTGCTTGTTTTCAGCTCATTAGCATGATAACTTCTACAAATATCAATGGATTTGGTCATCATTTGGTATGGGAGACTTTCTTAACTATGTCTTGAACGAGTTTGAAAACTGGTATGGTTCGACCATGCTGAACACAGTTATGGCCCTTAATTAGTTAATTTAAATCTGTTTTCATCTCGTTAGCACAATAACTTTAACAAATATCAATGGAATCAGTCAATATTTGGTATGTGAGACTTTCTTAACAATGTCTTGAACGAGTTTGAAAACTGGTGCGGTTTGGCCATAATTAGCAGTGTCATGCCCCTTAATTAGTTAATTTTTCCCGGTTTTCAGCTCATTAGTGTGATAACTTTACCATTTATCAATGGATTTGCTTAATATTTGGTATGTGAGATGTTCTTAATGTCTTGAATGAGTTTGTAAACCAGTGTGGATTGGCCATACTGAATGGAGTTGTTCTAAATTAGTCAATTTTTTCCTGTTTTCAGCTTTCATGTGAATAAAGTGATAGAGGAGTGAAGAGAATGAATGTTTCTGGAAATTAATTTCACAGCATTGTGTACTTAACTCTTAACCTGCTGAGTATTTTCTCAAAATTTTTCATGAATTTCAGTCATGGCTGCTGTGAAGCAGCCATGGCTGGATTTGGTGAAAAATTTCTACAAATGAAGTCCAGCTGTCATTCATGATATGATTGGTCCGATTTACAGCAAAGCATTCTCTTGAACAGAAGCCAAATTATACCATTTCTGTTGGCAGGAGTGTTGGTGTCCTGGCAAGAATATCTGCCAGCAGCATGCAAGGAGTTAATATGTGGGTAACAGCTCCATTGGAGCGTGGTGGCTCGGTGGTAAACTGTTGGACTTCTATGCTAGAGGTCCCGAGTTTGATCCCCATCCAGGACGGTCTGCGTTGTGTGCATGGGCAAGGCACTTTATCCCGCTTGCCTTCATGTGGGGCACAATGACGCTGTGTCCTTTGGCGTATTGCACGTCGGTGGAGCGGAGCTTGAACAGAGTTAGAATGTTGAGGGTACTCCGGGTTCCTCCACCCGTAAAACTGTCACAGTGACGATTAGCTATTGTGCATAAGTATGTGACCTTAAGTCCAAATAAATAAATAACAGCTCCAGTGAGAGAATGACTGAATGTTTCAGCGTATTGATCCAATTTGTAGGCTCTTCTGAAGTGTCTTCATTTATATGTTGGTGACAGGGAGGTTATTTTCACTCTTCTTGTGATTGAGTGAGGCGTGCAATACAGTTAAAACTAGAAGTCCTGTCACGAATAGTGCGCTTATCTAGGCTTAATTGCGCATTGGAATTGCGCGCAATTGCCATATCTAATGGCATCCAAAGCACGGCAGGTTCTCTTGGTTACTCTTAGCAAACACATGCAATGTTTCTGCCAATGGACCTCCGGGTTACCCGGAGGTCCATTGGCTGAAACATTGCTTGTGCACAGGCCATATGTACAGAATTTGATAGCTTTACTTGGGCCATAACACGTACATTAACGCACATATCAACATGCTATTTGTGCGCATTTCATGACAGGACTTCTAGTTTTAACTGTAGGTGTGCAGGTGGGATCACACACCTCAAAATCTAAGCACAGTTTTTAATTTTATAATGATTTTTAGCTCAACTTTGACGAAGTCAAATTTGAGCTATTGTCATGGCCCGTCGTTCGTCTGGCCGTCTGTCCGTACCGTCTGTCTGTCCGTACGTCAACAATTGGCTATGGCTCGTGCTAGAGGTCGTATTTATGAACCGATCTTTACGAAACTTCTTGTGTACCTTTGTTATGACCCTGGGACGGGAACGAGTGTTTTTAGGTGTGGTCCGAAATTCAAGATGGCTGCCAGTGGCCATTTTGTACCGATGATGCAAAAATCAGTTTTTTGTACAGAACTTCTGTATGAAAGTTCTGATTTGAATAAAGTTTTGTATAAATGTTTAGTACCATGGGATACATCACATATAATACGGGTTTTTTTCTCGTGCGTAAATTATGCAAATTAGACTGACTTTGATTTATTTAGTGTTACTTTCAGAGCTGTAAGTGCCAAGCTGCTATGGCTCGGGCTAGAGGCCGTATTTATGAACCAATCTTTACGAAACTTCTTGGGTACCTTTGTTATGACCCTGGGACGGGAACGAGTGTTTTTGGGTGTGGTCCGAAATTCAAGATGGCTGCCAGTGGCCATTTTGTACCGATGATGCAAAAATCAGTTTTTTGTACAGAACTTCTGTATGAAAGTTCTGATTTGAATAAAGTTTTGTATAAATGTATAGTACAATGGGATACATCACATATAATACGGGTTTTTTTCTCGTGCGTAAATTATGCAAATTAGACTAACTTTGATTTATTTAGTGTTACTTTCAGAGC
This sequence comes from Pictodentalium vernedei, assembly GCA_031216915.1. Classification (NCBI taxonomy): domain Eukaryota; kingdom Metazoa; phylum Mollusca; class Scaphopoda; order Dentaliida; family Dentaliidae; genus Pictodentalium; species Pictodentalium vernedei. The sequence goes on from CM062296.1 coordinate 40,696,550, forward strand.
TGTAAGTGCCAAGCTGCTATGGCTTGGGCTAGAGGCCGTATTTATGAACCAATCTTTACGAAACTTCTTGGGTACCTTTGTTATGACCATGGGACGAGAACGAGTGTTTTTGGGTGCAGTCCCAAATTCCAGATGGCTGCCAGCAGCCATTTTGTACCGACGATGCCGAAATCTGTTTTTTGTACAGAACTTCCATATGAAAGCTCTGATTTGAATAATTTTTTGTATGAATGTTTAGTACCATGGGATACATTACATATATTACAGGTTTTTTTCTTGTGCGTAAATTATGCAAATTAGGCTAACTTTGATTTATTTAGTGTTACTTTCAGCACTGTGAGTGCAAATCCCAATATGGCTCGGGCTAGAGGCCGTATTTATGAACCGATCTTCACGAAACTTCTTGGGTACCTTTGTTATCACTGTGGGACGAGAAGGAGTGTTTTTGGGTCCAGTCTGAAATTCAAGATGGCCGCTAGCAGCCATTTTGTTCAAAATTAAGTGCAATCAGATTTTTGCGCAGAACTTCCAAATGAAAGATCTGATTTGAATAAATTTTTGTATGAATGTTTAGTACCATGGGATACATTACATATAATACAGAGTTTTTCTCGTGAATAAATTATGCAAATTAGGGGTCCGGGTGGGACTTAGAAAATTTTGGACCAAAATCCGGAAATTAGTTTTTTGGTTTTTTATGCGTTTTGGTCAATTTTAAGACAAAAAAAAAAAAATTTTTTTTACACTGAAAATTTGGGGTCCGGGTGGGACTTAGAAAATTTTGGACCAAAATCCGGAAATTAGTTTTTTGTGTTTTGATGCATTTTGGTCAATTTTAAGAAGAAAAAGAAAAAATTTTAGTCTGAAAATATTTTGTTTGCCAAAATCCGGAAATTAGTTTTTTGTGTTTTGATGCATTTTGGTCAATTTTAAGAAGAAAAAGAAAAAATTTTAGTCTGAAAATATTTTGTTTGGGACTGAAAATTTCCACACAAAAATAATAATCTACAATGATTGGTCTTAATCTGTAGTCCATTACAGTCACCTTGTAATTCTTTTATTATTGTTGACTGGGCCAAAACAAATACTAATTCCTGTCATATTCATTATTCAGTTGTCTTGGTCACAGCAAGTACTAATTCCTGTCATATCCAAGTTGAGCTACAGAGTCAATGACTCTTTCATTTTTGAGGCATTCCAGAAAACTGAGCCACAAGACCCACCCAAGATCTTTCTTTGCATAAACTGATCAAATTATCCTATTGGGAGGGAACTTAACAAGTGGCCTCTGTGAACTCTAGTCCCTTAATCTATCTAACATCATGTCATTGTCACATTTTCTCCTTTATTGACTCGTCCACTGGATGGGCCAATAAGGGAGAAGATGTAACGAATGAGAACAGAACAAGGATTAGGCCACACAAAGTAGATCTTCTGTTTCTCAGGCCATTATTTGTGAAATTGCATGCAGGCGAACGTTCTTTTATTTTATTTTTTATTTCATTAATTACTTCTTTACCATCAAAAGTTTATGTTAATGGTTCAAGTTTTAGGCCTCATAATCTACAGAATAGCATGGGTGGTGGTGTATTTCATCCCTTGAATGCAAGAAGGCTTTGCAATGCTAAAGCATTGCAAAGCCTTCTTGCACTCAAGGGACAAATTCATCAATTTTTTTAACTTAGGTAGAATAAACCATTTAATTTTAATTTTTGTTAAGTTTAAATTGGTTATAAAAAGAGAGCATGCAGCAGCCAAAAGGACCATGCGGGAGGGCCTGAGAAACAGATTTTTTATTTTTTTAGGCCTTAGATGAACTTTATTCATTTTTTACCCTATCTTATGTAGTTTTCTGACTCAATAGTAACTGATCCCCTAGAAATCCAAAGAATGAAACAAAGGGAGGTTAGACTGAACCCAGTGGAGATATTTACAGAGTGTTTTTTAGTAAGTAGTGTTATATTGCAGACTTTTTCCAAGTTAAGAGGCCTGAAGTGTTATTTATTTATTTATTTATTTATTTATTGGTGTTTAATGTCGCATATTTCTGCACAGTGGCTAATCATGACCTTGACAATTTTATGGGTGGAGGAAGCCGGAGTACCCGAAGAGAACCACCGAGCAACGGCGAGCAACTGTCAGCTCCCCAACATACTAACTCCACACAAGCAGGGTTAGCATTGGTTGAAGACAGTGCACCATCGACATGCACTACGCCTTAGTACACAACGTCACCGTGCCCCCACGTGGTCAATGGGGGTGAAGTGTCTTGCCCAAGGACACAACGCAGTTGCCGTAGGTGGGATTCGAACCGAGGACCTCTCTGCTTGCAGCCTGCACCTCTACCTACTGAGCCACCGTGCCCTCCGAAGTGTTATTTACTTTATGTTCTTAACACACAGAATAACTCAGCTGCAACGGTGATTTTTTCCTAAAACCGAACCGTATCTGAAAAATCAAAACCTCCCAGCTGTACATTATAGGTGCCGTGGATTGGTCGTAATCCACTCATGGACAGAGATGTCCACGCACACGTTCACCAGGTAATAAAAATCATCATCAAAATTTTAATTAATGAAGCACCGGGTTGTACCCGGTGCTTCATTAATTAAATTTATTATGCTTATTAATATAATTAGTGTTTGGAATCTAATATTATATATTTAATGGGGTTCAACAACACTTTCAACAACCAGGGTCACCTCCTGTCAGACAGTTTTGTGGGTGGAGGAAGCCGGAGTACCTGGAGAGAACCACCGAGCAATGGCGAGCAACTGTCAGACTCCCCAGCATACTAACTCCACACAAGCAGGATTGGAATTGGTTGAAGACAAGTGCACCATTGACATGCAGTATACCTCAGTACACAACACCACCGTGCCCTCCACGTGGGCAATTAGGATTAAGTGTCAAGTACAAGGACACAACGTGGTTGCCGCAGGTGGGATTCGAACCGAGAACCTCTCAGCTTGTAGCCTGCACCTCTACCTACTGAGCCACCGTGCTCCCATCTTATATTGCGTCCGTGGAAATATAGCCTACCCATGGAGAGTGACCAGTCCTTGGCAGCTGTACTGCAATACAAAAATTAACTGTTCTGCTACAGTTAAAACTAGAAGTCCTGTCACGAATAGTGCACTTATCTAGGCTTAATTGCGCGTTGGAATTGCGCTCAATTGTCATATCGAATGGCATCCAGAGCACGGCCGGTTCTCCTGGTTACTCATAGCAAACACTTGCAATGTTTCTGCCAGTGGACCTCCGGGTTACCCGGAGGTCCATTGGCTGAAACATTGCTTGTGCGCAGTCAATATGTACAGAATTTGATAGCTTTCCTTGGGCCATAACGCGCACATTAATGCACATATGAACGTGCTATTTGTGCGCATTTCATGACAGGACTTCTAGTTTTAACTGTAAGTAGTATAATTAACTGTTCTTGGTCATCAACCATATGAACACAATATAACTTTGTATATGTCTTCAACTGTATAATTTTTGTATTGACTGTTCTAACGCTTGTTACAATGTCGGACGACTTTGCCTTACTGTAAAATTTGAATAGCAGTAATAGTCTGTTCATCCTAAACCACTCAATCTCTTCTGTTTAACTTTTATATCAGTGACAGACATTTTAACAAGTTATTGATTGCATAATATTATACTTCATTGATTTTTGTGCAGTTTTAATATTTTTCTTTCAATTATGTCATATCGTTTAATGGCAATCAGCCAGCGTTATTGATTTTTAACTCATAAATGTATCTTTTTTCTGGAGAATTAAATAAAATGATGAATATGGAATTAAGATTCGCTTTGGATGTTTTGACTTTGAGAAAATGTTTCAGGGTTCCTTCAGGTGCTTGAATTTCTTGGAAATCCTGAGTTTTAAAAACAGGCTGTAAAATTTGTCACGATTCAAGAAAAATTGGTTTTGATTCTAGCAAACTCCTGCTTGGAGGATCAATTTTCAATTCTTAACCCTTTCAACACTGGTGGTATCTTCCATGCTAGTTAAATGGCAGAAATTGGAAGAGTCCATATCCATGGGAACCTGTGCATCTGCGACTATAGTCCTGGATGGATTATTTATGCCCCTTTTCGACTTGAAAAAGCAGGCCTAGAATTTTGTCCAGAGATTTTCTCAGATGTTTGTGGGTTGATTCCTTTTAAACTTGGTATGGGGGTTTACTACCATGGGATCCTGTGCACCTGCGATGATAGTTATGCCCCTTTTCATCATAGAATGCCTGAATTGCCTAAAGTTTTGTACCGAGCTTTTCTCAGATGATTATAGGTCGATTTTGTTGAAACTTGGTAAGGGTGTTCACTGCCATGGCAACCTGTGCACCTGTGATTATAGTTTTGATCGGACTTTTTTCCCAGACTTATGCCCCTTTTCTGTTTTATAGCAAACACATGCAATGTTTCTGCCAATGGACCTCCGGGTTACCCGGAGGTCCATTGGCTGAAACATTGCTTGTGCACAGGCCATATGTACATAATTTGATAGCTTTACTTGGGCCATAACGCGCACATTAACGCGCATATCAACGTGCTATTTGTGCGCATTTCATGACAGGACTTCTAGTTTTAACTATAAGTGTTTGAAATCTAATATTATTGCATCCGTGGAAATATTGCCCACCTATTGAAAGTGACCAGGCCACTGCGGCTGTACTGTAGAGATGGATGCTTTTTAAAAAGTGGTTCGGTTTCTGTTTTTAAAAAATACCCCCCCCCTCCCCCCCCCCCCCCAGAACGACCTTCCCTATTTAAAAAAGAACGGCATGATGTTTTTTTCCAACTTTCATCTTCGTGTACTAACCCTAGCACACCCTAAAATTTTCAGGTAAATAGTCCCCTCTTACATGTAACAGTTATTTTAGGCACAATGGCATTCTACCAGTATTTATTTCAACCATCAAGGGCCTAATTCCAACTTTGATAACGTTTTAATGCAAAGGAATAGATGCCCCAACATGCATTGTTTGGGTAAACTCAAAACTTGCTTTCTAAGTACCTTGTCAGTTGTTTCTAGGCAAGTCTTGGCTGCCTTTGTAGGCCTCTGTAGGCAGCCAAGCCTTGACTAGAAACAACTGCAAAAGCCACCGGAGGTAGACTTTAAAAGTATAGCAAAAAATGTATAAAAATCTCCAGGCCCTTAAGGGTTAACCCTTTACCCAACGCAGACGATATCAAAATTTATTATTTTAGATATAATTTTTTAAAAAAATTTTCCAAACAATATTTCAACAAAACCATATCATGTGACCCCTCATTGAAACGGGCTCAATGAGCTCGTTCTGATGATGGGTCACATGATATGGTTTTGTTGAAATATTTTGAAAAAATTTAATTTTTTTCAACTGCTCAGTTTGCATATTATGCGGGTGGATGCAGGCGATTTGTTTGGTAAAGGGTTAAGAGTACTCTCAGTTGCATAAGTGTTCCCACACGGGCAATTTGGAAGTTGGAAATTACAGAGTGTGTCAAATTCAGGGAATGAATACCTTGACACATTTCTGTGTATATTTCATGTCTTTATGCATGTATGCAGATGCATAGCTTGAATAAAATTACTCACAAAACCATTACAAGGAGTGTTAATTTTCTTTATTTATTCTTTCACCTCAAAACAAATAAATGTGGAGCCAGGTTGTTAAATGTTTTTGTCAACACTTAACTCTATCATTAGATTAGATTAGATTGTTCATTTAGCAAATACACTCAAAATAAGACAGATTGCTTTAAAATACTAAATCATCCGATTATATATATAGAGGATATGGAATGAGTGTTTTTCTCATATAATATTTATGAAACAAGTCTAAGAATTTTCTGTTTTGGCGAGCCTCTAGCAAGTCCAAACGGAAAATTTGGACGAGTTTCATAAATATTATATGAGAAAAACACTCATTTCATATTCTATTTATCATATGACACACACACGCACAAATTAGCCACTTAATACGACTTTTTAACCCATCACCTAACTTGAGTTGCAGATGGCACTTGGAAAAAACATCCTCATATAACTAAAAATTTTTCATTTTTTGCTTTCAAAACATAGGTTATGACCCCTCATTGGAACGGGCTCGTCGAGCTCGTTCCAATGAGGGATCATAACCTATGTTTTGGAAGCTCTGCATCAAAAAGCAGGGCTGAGAATTTCCTTCTTCTCATCTCTTTTCAACTTTTGTCATTGGAATCTGTTTTTAAAAACTTAATTGCAGTTGGTTGCCTGCTGTATGTGAAAATTAAAACATTTTCTTTTGCATGGAGGGGAGGGGTGGGTGTGCGGGTGTGTTGAAGTTTAATCATGTACAGGGTACATTCAAGGAATGGTTTTGAATTTGACTAAGGGGTAGTCATGTCCTTGGAATCGCCTTGAAAATCCTTTAATATTCCCAAAATAAAAATGCTGGCAAAGTGCATCATAACTGCATACAGTTAAAACTAGAAGTCCTGTCATGAAATGCACACAAATAGCATGTTGATATGTGGGTTAATGTACGCGTTATGGCCCAAGTAAAGCTATCAAATTCTGTACATATGGCCTGTGCACAAGCAATGTTTCAGCCAATGGACCTCCGGGTAACCCGGATGTCCATTGGCAGAAACATTGCATGTGTTTGCTATGAGTAACCAGGAGAACCTGCCGTGCTTTGGATGCCATTCGATATGGCAATTCCAACGCGTAATTAAGCCTAGATAAGCACACTATTCGTGACAGGACTTCTAGTTTTAACTGTAGTTCATTTGCCGTAATTCTAACTATCAGGTTGTTACCGACTCCTTCTACTTCCCTTAAAGGGAAGTAGGTGGAGTGGGTAACCACTGGAGGTTCCCAGTTAGGACTAGTAAAGGTGGGGTCTTGAAAATTCTTGAATTTGGCTATTGTAGAGCCTTGAAAAATGCTGGAAAATGTTTAAAAGAGGCTTTGAATAGCCGTGAGTTTTATCAATCCTTCTCTGCAGGAACCTTACAGTTAAAACTAGAAGTCCTGTCATGAAATGCGCACAAATAGCACGTTGATATGCACGTTAATGTACGCGTTATAGCCCAAGTAAAGCTATCAAATTCTGTACATATGGCCTGTGCACAAGCAATGTTTCAGCCAATGGACCTCCGGGTAACCAGGAGGTCCATGGGCAGAAACATTGCATGTGTTTGCTATGAGTAACCAGGAGAACCTGCCATGCTTTGGATGCCATTCGATATGACAATTGCGCGCAATTCCAACGCGCAATTAAGCCTACATAAGCACACTATTCGTGACAGGACTTCTAGTTTTAACTGTAGCTCACCTTGGAAAGCACTGATTTAGTTGAAATAATATTTATTGCCAATAACAAAAGAGAACATAACACATTAATATTGTGTACTCTGATATGTGCACAAGCATGATAGCTCACCTTGGAAAGCACTGATTTAGTTGAAATAATATTTGTTCCACGAAAACATTTTCGGGGCTCTATTAAAATAGCTGGTGTCTTTCCGTGCGTGCGTGCATCCCACTTTGGTTTCCTGTTGATAACTTTAGTTATAGTTGTCTAAATCAAATGAAATTTGAAATGTACGTGTATAAACATAAAATGCAGGTCAAGTTTGAATCAGGGTGATGTCTGACAATTTTCGCCAAAGTTATGCCCCTTTTTCAACTTAGAAAATTCTTCTTTTTTTTTTGGTTTCCTGATGATAACTTTAGTTGCTATGGACTGATTCAAATAAAATTTGGTATGTAGGTGTATCAACATAACATACAGGTCAAGTTCAAATCAGGGTTTGGTCTGACAATTTTTGCCAGAGTTATGTTTAGGGCTGTCGCGACTATCATTTTTTGTAATCGACTAATCGTGACCAGTAATCGACGGTTAGTCGATTAATAGTCGCTTCCCATGATTTTTTAGCAAATCATTCTTCTGTTCGTAAAACTCTGAAAATGACAATGGCACCAGTGTGTTCAGACGAAGTGGGGTTGTGGCAACAACAAATCGGTCCCGACTGATGCTACATGTAGTCCAATCTTGGACCCACAGTCCGTAATATAATTTTGGGGGTTGGTACGTCCTGTAGGACGTACCAACCCCAAAAATAATATTACTGACTGCGGGTCCAAGTTTGAACTAGATTGAAGCCGATGAATTAAAATGAATTTACCAAAGAACGATCCTGCATATGTTTCCATTCTGCAATAAGTTTCTCGAAATTTTGAACATTGAGATCTATGCATTCCCTCGTCAGTTGTTAAAATTGGATCTTAGTCTGAAGTTCCGAACTTTGAGAAGTGATCTGACGTTCTGACTTTCGTCATAATTTTGTCACTTCCGCGCTTTGGGTTTTCCAATGGGTGCATCCGTGTGTACAAGACTGGAGAAATTCAGAAGAATCTATTCTTCTCGAAAAACTGTGATTGTTCTTTCTTACACAGTCAGTGACAGTCGTACAGTCTTCCGGATATGAATGTTAACTATGGTTAGATATTTAAAGTTATTCACCTTCATTGATCATTCACCTCACAAAACAATGCAATTTAGCCCAGACGTGTAGTAGACATGTACCACCTTGAAAATGAACGACGATTGACTAAAAATAAAAAACGTCGATGGTTAGTCGACTAATCGAATAATCGCGACAGCCCTAGTTATGTTCCTTTTTCGACTTCGAAAAATTCAATTTTTTTCAAATCTTGAATTGCACACTTCTTTCAGGGGACGTGTGGAGAACAAATCACATTTATATTGAGTACTCTAATATGTGCATAAGCATCATGATAGCTCACCTCGGAAAGCACTGATTTAGTTTAATAATATTTATTTCTTATAACAAAAGAGAAGAAATCCCATTAATATTGTGTACAAAAGAGAACATATTGCATTAACCCTTTACCTAACACAGAATTTTTAAAAAATAAATTAAATTTATCATTTTTTGAAAACAAATTTCACAATTTTGCAATAAAACCATACAAAATGGATATCATTAGAACCAGCTCAACGAAATTCTAATGAAATTCATATTCGTATAATTTTTTTGAGAAACATACTTATTTTAGGGTGTGGTAGGCTTATTCTGGTTAATTTTCTGGACGTTTTTGGCGGCTATGTTAGGTTAAGGGTTAATATTGGGTACCCTGATATGTGCACAAGCATGATAGCTCACCTCGGAAAGCACTGATTTAGTTTAAATAATATTTATTTCCAACAACAAAAGAGATCATATTGCATTAACCCTTTACCCAACGAATCGGCTACATCCGCCCGCATAATATACAAATTCAGCAGTTTAAAAAATATTATTTTTCAAAAATTTTTTAAAAAAAACATATCATGTGACCCCTTGTTGGAACGAGCTCATTCCAACGAGGGGTGACATGATATGGTTTGGTTGAAATTGTTTGAAAAAATGCTATTTAAAATAATAAATTTTTATATTGTCTGTGTTGGCTAAAGGGTTGTGTACATAGATAAAAAGAAAATGGGATTCAGCCTAAAGCTAAAAGGCTTATGCAAGGCTTTCTGCATAAAGCACTGATTTATGCTGTAGACAAGGTTTATACAGGTTATGGAAAGGTATTGAAAGTTTTGGAAAACAGTAAATTGATTTTCCAGGCCCTGGAAAAATCTGGAAAATTGGGGTGCGTTTCAGAAAAGTTATGGAAAACGAACAGATACATGTAACATGGGTATTTCTTCTGTCAAATGTGACCGTTCAAAAAATATTTGTACTCACAATTTTTAGGGTTCACCAAATATTGCTACCTGAGTCATTGGTATTTGGGGCTTCTTGACCCTTTAAAGGCCTCGTGGTTTGTGTACATTTTTGTCACACTTTGATAGAGTACATCTGGTGGCATAGGCAGCCATGACTTGCCTAGAAAGGACTGCCAAGGTACTTGCAATGTAGCTTAAGTTTACCTAAAGCCTCAATGCTCGAGCAAGCCAGAAAATAAGTAGACTGACATCTGCAAAATGAGGTCCCCAGAGGGTGAATTTAGTGATGCTACCCTGCTATAGCAGGATAGCATCACTAAATTTACCCTCTGTGAACCTCATTCTGAATCAGAGCCTCAAGAATAAATAGAAAGAGGTACCCAGAGGATAAATTGGCTCACTGTATGGGATAGCTTCATCAAATTCACCTTATGGGCACCTCATTCTGCAAATGTCAGACTGCGTATTTTCAGTTCAGGCCTGTGCTCGAGTCTTGGTTTTATTGCAGTAGAAAGTGATCAGAGTTGGAATTGGGCCTGTTGGGGTTAAACGAATTGTCAAGGAGTGTGGGGGTGGGGGGAGGAGGAAAAATTAGAATTATATATTGATTTACATTTAACTTTAGGGATTATGGAAGTGTGTTGGGGGTATGGTAAAGTATGGAAAGGTTATAGAAAACCAAATTGTCTAGTCTGTATGAACCCTGTGTAGAAGATGGTATAATGTTGGTATAGTGAAAGGGTGAAATGAATACATGAGAACAATCTTCTGAAAGTGCACATGCAAGAACTCATTGAATCAGTCTCCAGTGTTAAATAAGTATTTCCTGCAGGGAAGTAGCTCTTTAATAATCCAGTATTTATTGTGTGGAAATGTCATCGAACTCCCACACCAGCAATCTGTCTTGTGCTCAATTATCCACTTCGATTCACACAGGAGCGGTTTACTCTTTAAGCACTGTAGCTTCTATAAACAACATCAGACAGTGTCCTTTTTTTAAAATTTAATTTTATTTTCAGCAACATTTCTTATGACCTTCTTCAGCTCATTTCATGTATTTATGTGCAGATGCGTGCCCTCATTTACAGACCCCGGGTTACTAGATAAGCAGAGGCAAAGCTCTTGTTTGCATGGGAAAATTAAAATAACACAGAAAATTCTTTGTTGGAAGAGCTATACTCAACTTATCACTTTCTTTTTTTAAAATCCAATAATATTTATTTACAAAATGAAATTACTACAAATGTGATGAAAGAATTTAAGTATAAATATAGCCAAGCTACAACATGCAAAGGTGTTGGAAAATCGCCCCGCCTTATTGTATAAAATTAAAAGGTTACTACATTGGAAAGGTGACTGAAAAAAGCCCAGGGAGGGTGGGTTGGAAATTTTTAATTTTCCTCTGGCAATCCTGACACTGAGAGGAGGTCCGTCCTTCGAGAACAATTGTGAATGAAGATCGAGTGAGTTTCTTTGTCTCCCTTGGAAAATAGCCGCGAAACCGCACATGCTTATCTTTGCTCTTTTCAGTTGGTATGCAATCTCTATCCATGGCCTACCGAGTTCGACCGGAAACAAAAACTTCATACTCGTATAATTTTGTTGGCTAATTTTAGCAACTTCCTTTGTCTTATTTGATTCTCCTCGTTTACGGACGATCCCGGCAATGAGCGACATCATGAATTGACTACGTAGTAGGATCTTCCATTCCATTTATTGCCAGTAATTGTACAGTCCTTGCCAAAACACATAGACATAATTTTTTTATATACAGTGGAGCCCACTTAATTGGATATCTCTTAATTGTATATCCCTGTTAATTGAATATAATTTTCAAACACAAAACCATTTACCATACCCTCAGTACAAATTTGATCTGTTAATTGCATATGGGTTGTAAAATAAACTCCTGTTAATTGTATATAAATTTTTGTAATATGTCAAAAAAATTACTGTGACACACACCAAATTCCCCTTATTTATCAACCTTTTTGGCCTCACTACATCCAGTACAGGCATTTATTCTATTATATCTTGTTTGACAGAGCTCAAAGAGCTCTGTCAAACAAGATATAATAGAATAAATGCTCAGTTTACCTCCAGAACACAGGAAACTGACAAATTCCCTGTTAATTGTATACTCCTGTTAATTGAATAATTTTCACTGGCAAAATGGATATTAAGAGGATTCTACTGTATATAAATACAGCACTCCTCTGCACACAAAGCTTGATATGTGCTTCACGCGTATCTCGTTCATACAGTTGAAACTAGAAGTCCTGTCATGAAATGCGCACAAATAGCACGTTGATATGCGCGTTAATGTGCACGTTATGGCCCAGTAAAGCTATCAAATTCTGTACATATGGCCTGTGCACAAGCAATATTTCATCCAATGGACCTCCGGGTAACCCGGAGCTCCATTGGCAGAAACATTGCATGTGTTTGCTATGAGTAACCAAGAGAACCTGCTGTGCTTTGGATGCCATTCGATATGGCAATTGCGCGCAATTCCAACGTGCAATTAAGCCTAGATAAGCGCACTATTCGTGACAGGACTTCTAGTTTTAACTGTAGTAGGATCTTCCATTCCATTTATTGCCAGTAATTGTACAGTACTTGCCAAAACACATAGACATAAATTTTTGATATATATAAATACAGCACTCCTCTGCAATAGGACCTGGTATTTAATACCTGAGGTGTACAGTTAAAACTAGAAGTCCTGTCACGAATAGTGATCTTATCTAGGCTTAATTGCGCGTTAGAATTGCGCGCAATTGTCATATCGAATGGCATCCAAAGCACGGCAGGTTCTCCTGATTACTCATAGCAAACACATGCAATGTTTCTGCCAATGGACCTCCGGGTTACCCGGAGGTCCATTGGCTGAAACATTGCTTGTGCACAGGCCATATGTACATAATTTGATAGCTTTACTTGGGCCATAACGTGCACATTAACGCGCATATCAACGTGCTAATTGTGCGCATTTCATGACAGGATTTCTAGTTTTAACTGTAAGTCATCTAAAATGGGCAACATGGCTATAAACTATTGACTAAACTTGACTGTATCTCCCTGTTGCAGTCATGATTAGCCATTGTACAGAAATAGGCGACTTTAAAAACCAGTAAATAAATAAATGTCACATGGGGTGGGTAAGATAGACCTGTCTCCCCCAGGTATCTTAAATGAGACACGCATGTCTTAATAGGCAGGTTTGAGAGAAATATATACACTATGGTCGCCATGGACTGGTCACTTTCCATGGGTGGACATTATTTTCACGGATGCAATAATAATGCTACATTCCAAATACTAACTATAGGAATAATCATCAAAAATTTGGGAGCGCGGTGGCTCAGTGGTAGATTGTTGGACTTCTATGCTAGAGGTCCCGAGTTCGATCCCTGTCTGGGACGAGCCACGTTGTGTCCTTGGGCCCCTGTGTCCTCTAGTGTTATCAACATAGAAGAAGCAGAACACATAGTTTCTAGTGGTTATGCTGAATCTTGTACTGTAAATTGTAAGATTAGCAATACAGCGTAGTGCAAACCACATGGTTTGATTCCTTGTGTAATCTGGAAGTTGTGCAATTTCTGCCACCACAAGGCTTTCTGAAGAATCCATCCTCTGGAGTATTTTTGCTGTGGATATGTTTCGTTTCCTCGGCATTTTCCTCGGCACTGCTGATTGCTGAGGGTGAATTACCAGTGCTGCATAGATGCTGAAAGTGACCTTAATATGTAAGTAAATAAATTTTTGATCAAAAATGCCTAAAAAATGAAAGTAAACTCTATTCAAGTTTCCTTAATATGCATTGTTTGCAGGCCTGCATCCTTTGCACTGAAATAGTTTCAGGAATAGCATCGCAGACTGTTGTGTTTGCCTTCAGAAAGCTGTGTGTTGATGTCTTCATATAGTTTTGTCTTCCTTGAAAAATTGCACGCATGTGATAATCTGTATCACAATGATAAATTTCTAAGGCGGAACTTCCATCAATTACATCAACTCATGTCAATGATTGCTGAGAATAATTCATTTTCAATCTGGTAACATTTTGCACTGTGTTCTTAGTGAGTGTAATAATTCGTGCAAATAATTGTAGTGGAAAATTAATTAACCCATTACCTAACATAAAAAGCAGATGACACTTGCAAACAAAATTCTTGAATAACTAATTTTTTTCATTTTTTATTTCAAAAACATATCATCGAGCTCATTCCAAAGAGGGCTCATAACCTATGTTTTTGAGACAAAAAATGAAAAAAAAATAATGAAAATTAATAGGAGATTTTTGTGAAAAGCGCTAGCCGGTTTTGGTCGTTACATTTGGTAAAAGGTTAAGATTCAATTCTGTGGGAGCCTGGCACATAGCCGGGATTCTATAGTAGGGTGTGCAGAGCCAGTGTTTTTTTTTCCCAGGGGTGGGGGGGGGGGGGGGGGGGGAGGGATCAGGAGGTGGCAAATATGACATTCGGAAGGTCATCATGAGGATTTGGGGGCTCTCTCCTGAGCAAACTTTGCAAAACCTAGTGCGCTAAGAGTGAATCTGAGGTATTTGTAGAGCGTTTAGGCCTATATTGAAAACTATTTTGAGGCTCTATGTTATGTGAATTTATTGGGAGTTTAATAACACTTTCGACAGCCAGGGTCACCTCACATCAGAGAGTTTTACGTGTGGTTTAAGCCAGAGTACCCGGAGAGGACCACCAAGCTATGGCAAGCATCTGTCAAACGTACTAATTTCACACAAGCAGGGTTATCATTAGTTGAAGACAGGTGGGAGCACCATTGTCATGCAGTATGCCTTATTAGTCCCCTATGGGAACCAAGATGGCGGAATGGTAGCCATTTTTGTTGTGTTTTTTTAAGCTTTCTTCTCTATTTTCATGTTAACACCCTTCCCTCCAACATGGTTCAAGCTACACTTTGCAGATTTGGCACATGGATAGAGGGTTGGGAGGGGATGATGCACGTTCAATATTTTCAAAATCCAAGATGGCGGCATGGCGGCCATTTTTGTTGTGTTTTTTTTTAAGCTTTTTTCTCTATTTTATGTTACCACCCCTCATTCCAACATGGTTCAAGCTACACTTTGCATATTTGGCACATGGATAAAGGGTTGTGATGGGATGATGCACGTTCAATATTTTTTTTTCAAAATTCAGGATGGCACCATGGCAGCCATTTTTGTTGTGTGTTTTTTTAAGCTTTTTTCTCTATTATATGTTACCACTCCTCACTCCAATATGGTTCAAGCTACACCTTTCATATATAGTACATGGATAAAGGGTTGTGAGGGGATTACGCACGCTCAATATTTTTTTTTCAAAATCTAAGATCTGTATATCTGTCTGTCTGTTCGTCTGTCTGTCTCTCTGTTTTTATGTTACCACCTCTCCCTCCAACATGCTTTAAGCTACACCTTTCATATTTGGTACATGGATAAATTGTTCTGAAGGGATTTTTTTTCAAAATCCAAGATGGCGGAATGATGGCCATTTTGGCTGTGTTTTTTGAGATTTTTTTTCTCTATTTTTATGTTACCACCCCTCCCTCCAACATGGTTCAAGCTACACTTCTCTCAATTCTCAATTTTTAGATTCCATTCACATTTCAAATCCTGTCTGATAACCTGTATTTTACCCAAACCACCCCCCAGGTCTGACACTCCTGTTGACTGTTGCCATGAAACCCGAATTGTCCCCAAGCCGAACTGTCCCCAGGCCGAACCGTCCCCAATTATTTTACTAACCCCCCTCTCCCCCCCCCCCCCCCCCCCCCCCCCCGGTCTGATACTCCTGCTGACTGTGGTCATGTCTTATGTGACAAAAACACCTTATGTCACAAAAGCACCGTAGGGGACTAATACTACCTCGGTGGTCAAACACTTGTTACACATTGCCTCCGAGGCCCTGCATCAGCAATCAGGATTTAGTGCCTTGCCTAAGGACACAACGCAGTTACCCGTGGCGGGGATCGAACTGTGGACCTCTTGGTTTGTAGTCAATGCCGTAACAACTGAGCCACCACACTCCGGTGTCTTATGTGAAACTTGCTTCCAGTGAAAGCTGTCAAGCCTGATAATAGAATAAATACTCATTGGAAAGTGGTAAAATACTGGTTGATTGAAAAGTCCTTTTAATTTTACTGGTAGAGTGCTAAATTATTTTTGTTCGGAAAAAATGATTTTGGGGGACTATTAAAATAGGCGGTGCCTATCCATCCCTCCATCCATCTGTCTGTTCACCAGTCTGTCCATCCATCCCACTTTGGTTTCCCGATGATAACTTTAGTTATAGAAGCCCAAATCAAATGAAATTCGATCTGTTGGTGTATCAACATAAAATACATGTCAAGTTCGAATCGGGGTGCAGTCCGACAATATTTGCTAGAGTTATGCCCATTTTTTGCATTTCCTGATGATAACTTTATAGTTGGCCAAATCAAATGAAATTTGGTATGTAGAGGAATCAACATAAAATACAGGTAAAGATGAAATCGGGGTATGGTCCGATATTTTTTTGCCAGAGTTATGTCCCTTTTTCGACTTCAAAATATTCAATTTTTTTCAGATACCTCGAATTGCACACATTTATTCGGGGGACGGGTGGCCAAGTGGCCTTTTATTCAAATCAGAGTTGTAACATGAGGATTTTTTTTTCAAAGATACCATGTGCTACCATCATAGAGAGACTTAGTTTTACAATGCTTTATTCATAAATAATTGTTTTGTTACAATTTATTGGAGAGTGCCTGCTGGCACTCTCCAATAAATTATAACAATTTTATTTAAAAAACATTTTTCTTGCTACTGCCTCACAAACAGGAAGCTAATTTGTACAGTGTAAAGCCACTGAAGTGGCTATCAGCACTTTTTAAGAGACCCACGATAGTGGCTTCTGGCTCTCAACCAGTTAACTCAACCTGTTAATTGATTATCTCTCTTATTTATTTATTGGTGTTTAAGGTCACATACTTGTGCACAATGGCTAATCATGACCGTGACAGTTTTACAGGTGGAGGAAGGAGGAGTACCCGGAGAGAACCACCGAGCAACTACGAGCAGCTGCCAGCTCCCCAACATCGTAACTCCATACTGCAGCACAGGCAGGGTTAGATTGGTTGAAGACATGCACACCATCGACGTGCAGTACACCTTAGTACACGCCGTCATCATGCCCCATGTGGACAATCAGGGTTAAGTGCCTTGCCCACGGCCACCGCGCCCCCGATTATCTCTGTTAACCCTTTAACCAATACACAGGATATCAAAATTTATTTTTTTAATTATTGTGTATTAACATTTTTAAAAAAATGTCAATAAAACCGTATCATGTGACCTCTCATTGGAATGAGCTTGATGAGCTCGTTCCAACGAGGGGTCTCATTGTATGGTTGTGTTGACATTTAAAAAAAAATAAAAATTTCCAACTGCTTAATTTGAAAATTGCGGGGGTGGATGCAATGATTCGTTAGGTAAAGGGTTAAGTGAATAAATCTCACTGGCAAAGTGGCTGTTCACTTGACAGGGTTTAAATGTACTTGATATCTTTTCCACTGGAATATAGGATTTTTGAAGTCTAAATTACAACTCATCCAACTTCCCCAATGTTTAGCCACTCAATCTGTTCGATCTTATTCTTCCTCTTTAGTCTTTTTGTGTAAGAACAGCAAAAAACATTATTGGAGAAGAATAGTAACATATTTTGTACATCTTCATTATTCATTGCCATATTTATCGATTTGTTCTTTTGCCTGGTGATGTAATGTTATGTTTGTTTCTGATAGTCCAATAAATAGATAAATACCTGGTGTGATTCGACATATAATGCATCTTGAAAAGCTGTGCAGTGTCCATAATGGGAGACCAATTTAGCCCTTGTGTGTTATAAATAATCCAAATCTTTGCGAGATCTATATATTTTATTGGAGAAAAAGCATTAGATGATCCTTCTATCTGAAGTCTGTGGGTGGCATCTGTGATTAGTTTCTAACCCTCTGCACACTGATGTTGAGCCTGTCCTCATGAGAATCCCAGGAAGGGAAGCAGTTCTTGTTTACTTGTGGTAATTTACAGGGATTATATTTCATCTAAATTTGGGAGAATCTGTTTGGATTCGCGTGAAAATCGTTGCGAGAATCCATACCTGCTGTGAGTGTCCCAGGATTTCATAAGGCCATCATGGTTGAACCCCTGTTGTATACTGATAATACATGTTAACCCTTTACCCAACACACTGCTTTTTAATTTTTAAAACATCAACAGAATTTTAAAAAAAACATCTCAGTATTTATCAATAAAACCTTACAATATGGCCGTCATTGGAACCAGCTCATGGAGCAGGTTCCAATGACGGCCATATTTGTACAATTTTATTGACAAGGTGTCTGGATTTTTCAGGTCATGTTAGCCTTGTATTGGTTAATTTGCTGCCGCTATGATAGGTAAAGTGTTAAATTGACTCAATTCGTTACACACAAATCCAAGCAGAGATGCAGCGAGAACCTACTGGGATTCTCGCTGGTTTTGTTGCGCGAATCTTTGCATGAATTGATTCTGTGACTCTCGTTGAAATATAAGCCATGGTAAACAAGTTCTGTTCTACTGGTAACATAGAGGCCTGGTAACCAATACCTGGGGTGAAAATCTTCTAAAGTGGGGGCAGCATACAGTTAAAACTAGAAGTCCTGTCATGAAATGCGCACAAATAGCACGTTGATATGCGCGTTATTGTGTGTGTTATGGTCCAAGTAAAGCTATCAAATTCTGTACATATGGCCTGTGCACAAGCAGTGTTTCAGCCAATGGAACTCCGGGTAGCCTGGAGGTCCATTGGCAGAAACATTGCATGTGTTTGCCATGAGTAACCAGGAGAACCTGCCGTGCTTTGGGTGTCATTTGATATGCAACTACGCGCAATTCCAACGCGCAGTTAAGCCTAGATAAGCGCGCTATTCATGACAGGACTTCTAGTTTTAACTGTAGGTATAAACAATTGGCTAAATTTGACTTTGTATCTATGTTGCGGTCATAATACAGCTATAGCTGCTGAAAGTTGACCTTAACTGGTTGAGTGCTACATTATTTTCGGTGGTCTGAATTTGTTTATTTATTTATTGGTGTTTTAAGGTCACATACTTATGCACAATGGCTAATCGTGACCCTGACAGTTTTATGGGTGGAGGAAGCTGGAGTACCCGGAGTGAACCACAGAGCATCGACGAGCACTTGTCAGCTCCTCAACATTCTAACTCTGTTCAAGCTCTTCTCAAGCAGGGTTACAGCAGTTGAAGACCTGTGCACCATCGACTTGCAGTACACCTTAGTGCATGGCGTCATCATGCCCGCATGTAGGCAACCGGGATAAAGTGCCTTACCCACAGACACGATGTGGGTCATCCGGAACGGGGTTCAAACTTGGGACCTCTAGCATAGAAGTCCAACAGTCTACCACTGAATTTGTTTATTAAAATTTGTTTTATTACAAGTTATTGAAGCGTGCCCACAGGCACTCTTCAATAATTTGTAATAAAACAAATGTATAAAAACAAAATATTATTTGTGTTTGACTGAATATGAAATATGAAGATTGAAAATGTTGGCTTTTGCTGGATCGTTGTGTCCTTGGTCAAGGCACTTTATCCCGGTTGCCTATATGGGGGCACAATGACACTGTGTACTCAGGCATACTGTACATCGATGGTGCACATGTCTTCAATTGCTGTAACCCTGCTTGAGCGGAGCTTGAACAGAGTTAGAATGTTGAGGAGCTGACATTTGCTTGTCAATTCTCTGTGGTTCTCTCCGGGTTCTCCGGCTTACTCCACCCGTAAAACCCCCACAGTCATGATTATCCATTGTGCATAAGTATGTGACCTTAAACACCAATAAATAAATAAATAAATAAATTTTGCTTTGGTACCCTCATTTTTTTGAAAGCCCTGATAGTGGCTTCTAGCACTCAACCACATAAATACAAAACAGTAAATAAATAGTTCTCGTCGGATCACCGAAGTGAAGCAACGTTGAGCCCGGTTAGTCCTCGGTTGCATGACCGTCTGAGCGATTGATTCGGACTCCCGCATTGTGTCCTTGGGCAAGGCACTTAACCCTGATTGTCCACATGGGGGCACGATGACGCCGTGTACTAAAGCGTACTGCACGTCGATGGTGCATATGTCTTCAACCAACCTAACCCTGCCTGTGCTGCAGTACAGAGTTAAGATGTAGGGGAGCTGACAGCTGCTCGTAGTTGCTCGGTTGTTCTCTGCGGGTACTCCGGCTTCCTCCACCTGTAAAACTGTCACGGTCACGATTAGCCATTGTGCATAAGTATGTGATCTTAAACACCAATAAATAAATAAATAATATATAATAAGTAAATAAATAATTACTGATGTGTAAATAACAACACTTTATTACACATCCATTCAACTTTAAACCCTTGTATTTAACGGAATAGCCACTATCACATAAATGATTCTGTATTCAATGGGTGATGTACAAGCCGGAACTTTTTTCCAAGCACCATTCATACTAGTTCCTTTCCCATCGAGTCATTAGTTACGCTTTGAAAAGTTTCCAAATTTTGTCATACAATTATCGACAGTCCGTCGCATAGTGTGAAAATGAAAACATCCAAAGCAAAATAAAGTCGGTTGACAAAAAATTAGTAAACCAAAAATGAGATAATATTTAAAAAAACCCCAATCATTTCCAACCAGAACATTAACCCAGTCCCATGGTCATCTCGTTTTGTGGATCCGTTATATCTAAATTGGTCAACTTTATTTCGGTAAATCTTTGTACATCTTGACATGCTTCTCCCAGTTGTTTTGCAAATCTGCACAAATTTGTACTTATATTTTTACCAGCAGTAATAGCCACCACATGGTTAGGTGTGAATGGGCATCAGCCGAAGAAAAAAAGCGATACGAATTTCAACAAACACTTGTTCCAAAAAGGTTGTTTTAATTTTTTTTATCGATCCATTTGATCAGTACAGCTTCAGTCAAAACAAACAGACTCTTCACCTTTGGGTTTAAACATCGGAATTAAAATTTGTTTATTTAATGAATTTTAATGCATGAGTTGTGTAATAAACACAGAATGCGATGTGTGTTTGAATCGGTGGGTAAGGCTCTCGCGAAATATGACTACGCCATTCCAACTCGTTATGTAAAACACCCACCGATTCAAACACACGTCGCATTCTGTCCATTTACCTGAAAGTTTTTCCCCTGATACAACTGGAATTTAACCAATTCTATCTTGTCTTGAGCTCCATATCATGTTAATTCATCCTCCCTTCTTCAGGGAAGTGGAAGAATGGGGTAACAACAGGGCTGGGAGCAGTTAACGTTTCAAATTTAACCAAGTTAATAACTTTCAACTTGAAGATTATAATTGTATAGTATGTAGCATTGCGTCGTTATCTTGCGTTCACCCAAACCAGATCGCGCATGCCGATGACGTCAAATTTTGCGTGTTTTGACGAAATTGAAAAACATGAATAATTTAGATGTCCATCAATTATAGATGACCCATTGATATGGTGGCGAGACCATGAAGCCCTCCTACCAACGTTGGCGAAGCCCTATTACCAACGTTGGCGAAGTTGACCCGCCGATATTTGGCGATACAACAATATCAGCTTCATCCGAATGCCTGTTTTCCATGTAAGGATTGGTATTTGAACAATGGCGGATGTCTCTTTCTAAGGATACGGCTGCAGCGATTGTATTCTTAAATGAAAACATCGCTAAATGTTAGAATTTACAATAACCTGAGAGAACTATATTAACTACTCGTCCACTGAGTTCAAATGTGTTCTATCTGCCAGTAGGCACATAGAACACATTGGAACTCAAGAGATGAACTGTACATAAGTTCAATCATATTCAAATTCAAATCAATAAAAATAACCAAAGTTATTAAAATTTTGTTCATTTTAACATTTAACGTCAGTTAACTCGCTAAAGCAAAATTATTTAACAAGTTAATATGATAAAGAAAATTTTAACTCCTCCCAGCCCTGGTTAACAACCAGAGGGTCCAGTTTCATACTTCATCTGGGCATATATCAACGAGCCCATTTGGACGAGTTAATATATGATCTAGAGTCAGTGGCGGATACAGGAATTCTCAAAGGGGGGGGTGAATCGTGCAGATGCCGAAGGCATCTGCCGCGAGTGCCGAAGGCACGAGCTTTTGTAGGGAAATGAGTGACCAAATGGGGCATTCTGGTGGCTTCTGGGGTGGAAATCCTCTTGAATTTTTGAACGGCTAATTAACACTTTTTAAACAGCATGATTCAGAATTTCCAATTCTGTCATACTTTCAAGCCAGAATTAGAAAATTCGAAATATGCTCTTCAGATCCGTTTACCATAATATTGTGTTTTGGACACATTGTTTACAGTCATAACCGACTTAACTTCAGGAGAACATTGCGATCTGCCAGCGTTTGAAAGTTTTCAGCAGTCAGCCCTCTAGGCTCAGGTACCCCATGACTATGCCAATTAAGATCCTGACCCATAATTGGCATAGCCATGGGGTACCTGAGGCTAGGGGCATGTAACACCTCAAAATCATGCTGTGTCGGTGACGCTATAAATGAAGGCGACCAGTAGATATATTTTGCATAATTTCAACGGTATATTTGTTTTTCATAGCGAATGGTGATGGAGGAAATAAATGTCGTTGAATGTTTTACTTCAATTCATGTATTGTCCCCAAATGAAAATCCTGGCTACGCCCTACATGCGAGACAAACACGAGCTAAGGGGGGGGGGGGGGGGGGGGGGAGGCACCCCCCCCCCCTCCCTGCTGTATCCACCATTGTCTAGAGTTGAGGTTGAGACTTCAATACACACCTTGTCGGAACTCACATGATGGTTATAACCAAATTATCTTACAATATTCCTACCTTCATTTACTTGTTCGCATAATGAAGGGATTGGGTACATTTTTTAACGGCATCTGTTATGACTATAATTAAGCATCAACGAATTGAATACAGTTAAAACTAGAAGTCCTGTCATGAAATACGCACAAATAGCACGTTGATATGCGCGTTAATGTATGCGTTATGGCCCAAGAAAAACTATCAAATTCTGTACATATGGCCTGTGCACAAGCAATGTTTCAGCCAATGGACCTCTGGGTAACCCGGAAGTCCATTGGCAGAAACATTGCCTGTGTTTGCTATGAGTAACCAGGAGAACCTGCCATGCTTTGGATGCCATTCGATATGGCAATTGCGCGCAATTCCAACGCGCAATGAAGCCTAGATAAGCACACTATTCGTGACAGGACTTCTAGTTTTAACTGTAAGTGAAACCGAAACCATGTGATGAGCATATTTGACTGTTGTGCTACGTCGCAGCTCAGGAACAGTTCACCTGACAGAATCCTGTTACCCAAAGAAAGACAATTGTGTTGACTTAGTTGCGGGTCATCACCGAAATTACGTAGCAGACTAGTTCGAGAAAACAAAATGTAATTTACATAAATTAAAATCAACCAGATCAATTTATATGTAATACAGTTAAAACTAGAAGTCCTGTCATGAACTGTGCGCTTATCTTGGCTTAATTGCACGTAGGAATTGCGCGCAATTGCCGTATAGAATGGCACCCAAAGCATGGCAGGTTCTCCTTGTTACCCTTATCAAACACAAGCAATGTTCCTGCCAATGGACCTCCGGTTTACCCGGAGGTCCATTGGCTGAAACTTTGCTTGTGCACAGGCCGTATGTGCAGAATTTGATAGCCTTACCACCGTCATAAGGCGTAGATTAACGCGCAAATTGATGTGCTATGTGTGCGCATTTCAGGACAGGACTTTTGGTTTTAACTGTATCTTTGACAAAATGGATGCTAGGATCAGGAAATGAAAATGTCTATAATATGGTGATGCTCACTCGACTCATCTGGAATATTTCTGTTGGTCGAAAAAGTGAATCTATGGTTCGCTTTTCTGACCACATGAAATATTCTAGACGACTGAATCTAAAAATACCACTAACATTCATTTTTTTTAGAATCAACGCAAGAAATATTTCACAATCAAGACTTGAATTGTCAGAATCCTTTATC
This sequence comes from Pictodentalium vernedei, assembly GCA_031216915.1. Taxonomy (NCBI): domain Eukaryota; kingdom Metazoa; phylum Mollusca; class Scaphopoda; order Dentaliida; family Dentaliidae; genus Pictodentalium; species Pictodentalium vernedei. The sequence continues at coordinate 40,720,374 of CM062296.1, forward strand.
ACGTCGTCATTATCATCAGAGAGGTTTGTTTATTGAATAATTTTCCTCACCTCTGTAGTTTTATGATTATGCCACAAAGTTCCACTAAATGTGTTAATACTCAGTAGGTAGAGGTGCAGGCTGGAAGCCGAGAGGTCCTCGGTTCGAATCCCACCTGCGGCAACCGCGTTGTGTCCTTGGGCAAGACTCTTCATCTCCATTGCCTGGCTGGGGGCACGATGATGCCATGTACTAAGGCGTACTGCACGTCGATGGTACTCATGCCTTCAACCAATCTAACCCTGCCTGTGCTGCAGTGCGGAGTTACGATGTTGGGGAGCTGGCAGCTGCTCGTCGTTGCTCGGTGGTTCTCTCCGGGTACTCCGGCTTCCTCCACCCGTAAAACTGTCACAGTCATGATTGGCCATTGTGCATAAATATGTGACCTTAACCATCAATAAATAAATAAATAATGTGTTAATATCTTGATGCTTGCAAGGTGAATTGAATAGTTATTGATTGGAATGTCTATAACTGGAGCACAAAAGAATATCAGTATTTATTACTTTCCAAAGTGTGATTTACTGGGATTTCCCAATTTGATTATAAACGATAATTTAACACGTGAATTATGGAATCAACAATTGGGTCATGTATCCGTGCGTGCAAACGAAAATGCTTTGCCGTGGGTGTAATGGGGACTTCATTGTTTTTTTTTAACCCTTTACCTAACATGAAAAGCAGACAACACTTGCAAAAAAAAATTCTTGAATAATTATTATTTTCATTTTTTGTCTCAAAAACATAGGTTATGACCCCTCATTGGAACGAGCTCGACGAGCTCGTTCCAATGAGGGGTCATAATCTATGTTTTAGAGAGAAAAAATGAAAAAATAATGAAAATTAATTGCCGATTTTTGAGAATAGCGCTGGCCGGTTTTGGCCGTTACGTTAGGTAAAGGGTTAAATAATATTATCGTTAATAATGAAAAGTAATAAACAGAGTAATCACTTGACTGGACTGGTTACGTGAAATAATTCATTCAAGGCGAGGGACTATATTGTAAAACACTCGTGCACAGGAATAGGGTGTAAACAAATAGCCCATATAGTACAGTCACCGTGGACTGGTCGTATTTCACTCTTAGGCCGTAATGTCCAAGCATACGTTTACAGTTAAAACTAGAAGTCATGTCATGAAATACGCACAAATATCACGTTGATATGCGCGTTATGTGTGGCCTGGAAATAAATGTCGTTGTATGTTTTTACTTCAATTCATGTATTGTCCCCAAATGAAAATCCTGGCTACGCCCTACATGCGAGACAAACACGAGCTAAAGGGGGGGGGGGGGGGGTCCCCCCCCCCCCACCCCTCTGTATCCGCCATTGTCTAGAGTTGAGGTTGAGACTTCAATACACAGCTTGTAGGAAACCCACATGATGGTTATAACCAAATTATCTTACAATATTCCTCCCTTCATTGACTTGTTCGCATAATAAAGGGATTGGGTACATTTTTAATGGCATCTATTATGACTATAATTAAGCATCAGTGACTTGAATATAGTTAAAACTAGAAGTCCTGTCATGAAATAGCACGTTGATATGCGCGTTAATGTATTCGTTATGGCCCAAGAAAAGCTATCAAATTCTGTACATATGGCCTGTGCACAAGCAATGTTTCAGCCAATGGACCTCCGGGTTACTCGGAGGTCCATTGGCAGAAACATTGCATGTGTTTGCTATAAAACAGAAATACCTTACAGTTAAAACTAGAAGTCCTGTCTCGAATAGTGTGCTTATCTAGGCTTAATAGCGCGTTGGAATTGCGCGCATTTGCCATATCGAATGGCTTTCGGCAGGTTCTCTTGGTTACTCATTGCAAACACATGCAATGTTTCTGAAGCATTGCATGTGTTTGGTAGGAGTAACCAGGAGAACCTGCCGTGCATTGGATGCCATTTGATATGGCTATTGCGCGCAATTCCAACGTGCAATTAAGCTTAGATAAGCGCACTATTCGTGACAGGACTTCTAGTTTTAACTGTACCAGTTAATAAAAATCATCATCAAAATTTTAATTAATGATGCACCGAGTTGTACCCGGTGCTTCATTAATTAAATTTTTGATGATTATTCCTATAATTAGTGTTTGGAATCTAATATTATTGCATCCGTGGCTATTTTGTCACCAGTGGAAAGTGACCAGTCCATGGCAGCCGTACTGTAACAGCATTGAACTCGTTACAGAATTAGACTGGTGGCCTGAGAGCTTGCCGTCGTACCTGAAACGTCTAACAGATTCATTGAGCTGACTTAAAACTGAGCTGGCACCAGTGATATAACTTCTCAATCACAGAAGCCCTCAACAGAAAGTCTATACATTTCTTTTTTTCCTAATAAGGACTGCTTGCATAAATATTTTTACGTGTGAATTGTATTTGGTTATGAAATGAATTGATATTGGAAAGATGTGCATTCACTCTTTACCTAATGAATCCGCCATTGCTACCCACGTAATTTGCAAATTGATTAGTTGAATGAAAAAAAAATTGTTTAGGCTTAATAAAATTAAAAATCTGTTTCTCAGGCCCTCCCACATGGTCCTTTTGGCAGCTGCATGCTCTCTTTTTATGACCAATGCAAACTTGAAAAAATAAAAATTAAATGGTTTATGTCTGATATTTTACACAAGTTAATAAAATTGATAAATTTGTCCCTTGAGTACAACAAGGCTTTGCAGTGCTTTAGCATTGCAAAGCCTTGCTGCACCCAAGGGATCAAATACACCACCAGCCTTGCTATTCTGTAGATTATGAGGCCTAAAACATAAAATAAACCAAGAATATGAACTTCTGATGGCAAAGAAATAATTACAAAAATAAAATAAAAAACCGCCCGCCCGCCCGCATGCAATTTTACAAAACTTGGCCTGAGAAACAGAACATCTACTTTGTGTGGCCTTAAAAACATTAAAAAAACTGTATCATGTGACCCCCTCATTTGAACGAGTCTGTGTTAACCCTTAAAGGCCTGGAGATTTTTAAACATTTTTGCTATACTTTGAAAGTCCACTTCCTGTGGCTTTGCAGTTGTTTCTAGTCATGTTTTGGCTGCCTACGGAGGCAAGAGAATGGTGGCCAAGTGGATAATGTTCTGGTCTCTCATGCCACTGAGGTCCCATTCCCGGTGGGGGAAAGTTTTCGAGGTGTCTGAACACTCTCTGTCAGCATCAGTGGTGGAGTTGATGCTGTCACAGTGTACCATCCTATTGGGTGGGGATGTAAAATACCTGTCCTCTGTGCGGAGAGAGACGCACTCCATGCATGCTGAAGTTCTCTTCGTAGTATTCGAGAAGAGCGAGGTCACAAAGTTGCCGCTACAAAGGTCATCCCACACATCTACACCAAGGAGAGGCATTAATATAAGTTGCATAACTTTTTCGCCAGTCCTTGTAAAACAAATAAGATTACAGTTAAAACTAGAAGTCCTGTCACGAATAGTGCACTTATCTAGGCTTAATTGCGCATTGGAATTGCCTGTGCACAGGCCATATGTACAGAATATGATAGCTTTAATTGGGCCATAACGCACACATTAACCCGCATATCAATGTGCTATTTGTGTGCATTTAATGACAGGACTTCTAGTTTTAACTGTAAATAAAAATAAATAAAATAAAATTAAATAAATAAATAAATCCATGACTTGCCGAGAAACAACTGACATGGTACTTAGAAAGTAAATTTGGAGTTTACCCAAACATTGCATGTTGGGGCAACTGTTCCTTTGCATTAAAAAGTTATCTAAGTCAGAATTAGGTCCTAAACCCTTTGAATCCGAGAGGCCACTTTTCCAAAATTAAAAGTAGGATGGCTGCTGAGTGAATGAGTGTACAGGTAAAACTAGAAGTCCTGTCATGAAATGCACACAAATAGCACGTTGATATGCGTGTTATGGCCCAAGTAAAGCTATCAAATTCTGTACATATAGCCTGTGCACAAGCAATGTTTCAGCCAATGGACCTCCGGGTAACCCGGAGGTCCATTGGCAGAAACATTGCATGTGTTTGCTATGAGTAACCAGGAGAACCTTCCGTGCTTTGGATGCCATTCGATATGGCAATTGCATGCAATTCCAACGTGCAATTAAGCCTAGATAAGCGCACTATTCGTGACAGGACTTCTAGCTTTAACTGTAGTAGATCAATCAGTTTTTAGCTCACCTTACTTTCGGTCAGGAGAGCGATAGTGATCACTCACCATCCGTCGTCCGTGAACATGGGGTTTGCGTCTTCTCCTCCCAAAGCTTTGAACCAATTTAATTGATATTTGAGATAATAGTTTGTTATGACATCGCAATTTGATTTTGTTCAAATCAAGTTGCCTCACCCCACAGTAGGGCCACGCCCAAAAAGTGTGCTTAAATCTTAAAAAATCTTCTTCTCATGAACCAGCAATAGCAGAGACTTGATATTTGGTGTGCAGCTTCCTTTTGAGATGTAGACTCAGATTTCTTCAAAAGATCGTGGAGGTATATTTGCCTTCGTTATGGGAGGGGCAGGAATTTTCGCCCCGCCCAAAATTTCTGTTTTCCAAACCGAGAGGCAGATTTGAACCAAATTTGATATGAGGGCTTATTGGGTCATAAGTACTTAATTTATGCCCCAATTTTTTTTCCTGTCGCCCCATGGGAACCACAGGAGCTAAAAATAGAAATAAATTAAAATGTCCATATCTCCAAAACTACACAGCACTGAGAATTCTTATTTGGTGTGAAGCTTTCTTAGGATCAATAGAATGGAATGGTAAAAAAAAATTGCTATCGGTTTTATCATGGGGTACTTTTTGGGGACCTTTGAAAAAGTGCTGAGTCAGCATTTTTTAACACTGTGGTAATGCGAAAAACATTTAAGACTACTTTTCTCCCAAACCACTGCTCCAAAAGCTTTCAAATTTCACATATAACATCTTTGGAAGATTGTTTCACATGTTTATTGAAATCAAAACCCTGGGTCCATATTTGGGCTCTCTATGGGAGCCCAAATGTTTAAATTAGTACAGTATGAGGAATATTCTTTAAAAATCTTCTTCTTCAGATCTAGCAATAAGAATCTTTTAATATTTGGTATGCAGCATATTTGGTATTAGGGGGGTGAGATTCAGGTTTGTTCAAGCCAAGTCCCTGGGTTCATATTTGGACTCACTGTGGGAGCCTGAATTATAACTTAGTTCAAAATGAGGAATTTTCTTTAAAAATCTTCTTCAGATGCATCAGACGGAATATTTTGATATTTGGTATGCAGCATCCTTAGTGGGGTGAGATTCAAGTATGTTCAAGCCATTCCCTAGGTCCACATTTGAGCTCACTGTGGGAGCTCGAATTGTAACTTAGTTCAATATGAGGAATTTTTCTTTAAAAATCTTCTTCAAATTCAGCAGTTGGAATGTTTTGATATTTTGCATGCAACATCCTTGGGGGGCTGGGGGTGGGGGGAGGGGGGGTGGTGAGATTCCAGTTTGTTCAAGCCAAGTCCCTGGGTTCATATTTGGGCTCCCTGTGGGAGCCCGAATTATAACTTAGTTCAATATAAGGACTATTCTTAAAAAATCTTCTTCTTCACATCCACCAGTCAGAATCTTTTGATATTTGGTATACAGCATCCCACTGGAGGGGAGATTCAAGTTTGTTCAAGCCAAGTCCCTGGGTTGATATTTGGGCTCCCTGTGGGAGCTCGAATTATAACTTAGCTCAATATGAGGGATATTCTTTAAAAATCTTTTTTTTTAGATCCATGGGTCAGAAACTTTGGATATTTGGTATAAGCTTTTCTTAGGAGGGGCAGATTCAACTTGTTAAAATCAATTCCCTGGGTTGATATTTAGGCTACAATGTCAGGTGAGTGTCCTCAGGCCCCCTGCACATTGAAAATATTAATTGGTGTACTCCCAAATAATGAATATGGACTCTTTCAATTGCTGCCATTGAACTGGCGTAGAAGATACCCCAGGGTTCCCTTTTTGGGAACCCCAGGAAGTGAAACAGTGTTTTTTTACTGTGGTAAATAAGCTCTGTTTACTGGTAAAATAGGACCCAGTCACCAATGCTTGGGTTGGAAGTCCTCTAAAACAAGCCAGAAAATAAGCAGACTGTCATGCAAAATGAGGTCCCCAGAGGGTGAATTTAGTGATGCTACCCTGCAGAGCAGGGTAGCATCACTAAATTTACCCTGTGTGAACCTCAATCTGAATCAGGGTCTCAAAACTAAACAGAAAGAGGTACCCAGAGGATAAATTTTCCACTGTATGGGATAGCATCATCAAATTCACCCTCTGGGGACCTCATTCTGCAAATGTCAGACTGCTTATTTTCAGGCCTGCTCTAATATGGGCAACTTGGGTATAAACGATTGACTGAACTTGACTTTATTTCCATTTTACAGTCACGATTAGCCGTTGTGCAGAAGTATGTGACCTTAACCCTTTACCCAACAAATCGCCCGCATCCGCCCGCGTAATATGCAAATTCAGCAGCTGAAAAAATATTATTTTTCGAAATATTTCAACAAAACCATATCATGTGACCCCTCTTTGGAACGAGCTCGTCAAGCTCGTTCCAAAGAGGGGTCTCATGATATAGTTTTGTTGAAATATTTTGAAAAAAAATAAAAAATGATATTTAAAATTATAAATTTTGAAATCGTCTGCATTGGGTAAAGGGTTAAACACCAACAAATAAATACCACCAGGGTTCAAGGGATTAAAGGGTTAACAAGAATATTTTATCGAGTATATTCATTTGAGTGAGATTGATGTTTTTTGGTCCTTTCTTTTATTTGATAGAACTATCTGAGCTATAGCAAATATCTGTGCATGTATGGACCAGGATTCATTATAGGTGCACCGTGACCTGACTGTGTGGACTGTGTGTACACTGCAGGTGGGAGAGTACTGTGGCATTAAAATCAATAATGCAGTTATGCAACACCAATGATTTGTAACATTGTCAATGAAGTGTATTGTTTAAATGACAGTGAATGACACTGCACTACAAGTAACAAAAATTAACCTGAAATCGAAACATGCAGATTAACCACAATAGACATACTGTTTTCCTAATTAACCACAACAGACCTACTGTTTTCCTAAGTTTACAAGACATTTTTGTACCATCAACTGGGAGCGCGGTGGCTCAGTGGTAGACTGTTGAACTTCTATGCTAGAGGTCCCGAGTTCGATCCCAGTCTGGAACGACACACGTTGTATCCCTGGGCAAGGCACTTTATCCCGGTTGCGTACATGGGGGCATGATGACGCCGTGTACTAAGGCATACAGCACGTCAATGGTGCACATGTCTTCAATTGCTGTAACCCTGCTTGAGCAGAGCTTGAACAGAGAATGTTGAGGAGCTGACAGTTGCCCGTCGATGCTCAGTGGTTCTCTCCGGGTGCTCTGGCTTCCTCCACCTGCAAAACTGTCACGGTCATGATTAGCCATTGTGCATAAGTATGTGACCTTAAACACCAATAAATAAATATATACCATCACTTAAGAGGAGATGGTATTTGAACTGTGCATACATGCATTCATACTTTTAATTTTATCTTGGACTAGGAGCATGGTGGCTCATTGTTGAGAATATTGCAATTCATATCGAAAGATTGTAGGTTGGATCCTGACCAGACCTGAAAATAAACAGTCTGTCATTTGCAGACTGAGGTCCCCAGAGGGTGAATTTGATGATGCTAACCCATACAGTGGGCCAATTTATCCTCTGGGTACCTCTTTCTGTTTAGATTTGAGACCTTGATTCAGATTGTGGTTCACAGAAGGTAAATTTAGTTTAGCATCACTAAATTCACCCTCTGGGGACCTCTTTTTGCAGATGACAGTCTGCTTATTTTCTGGCTTGATCCTGACCTAGTGTCATCTGCATTGTTTCTTTGGACAAGACTCTTATTCCGACAAGACTCTTATTCCCAATTCAGGGCTTACATTTCAACGGGAATCCAAAAACCAATTCACGCAAAGATTTGCACAACAAAACCAGCGAGAATCCATATAGATTCTCGCTGCACCTCTGCTAGGATTTGCATGAAAAGAATTGAGTCAATTTAACCCTTTACCTAACATGGCTGCAGTAAATTAACTAAAGGCTAACATGACCTGAAATATCCTGACACTTTGTCAATAAAATTGTACAAATATGGCTGTCATTGGAGCTGGCTCAATGAGCCAGTTCCAATGACATCCATATTTGTACGGTTCTGTTGGTAAATATTGTTTATTTTTTAAAATATTTTCAAATTCATTTTATATTTTAAAAATTCAAAAACTGTTGGGTAAAGGGTTAACATGTGTTATCAGTATACCATGGTGGCCTCATGTGACACTCATAGCCCGTATGGATTCTCACAACTATTTTTTGCGAGAATTGGATTCTCCCAAATTTAGATGAAATATAAGCCCTGCAAGTGCCCAAGTGAGAACATGATGGTTCAGTGTGCTAAGTTGTACTGTGTGTCACTGGTATATAGGGCTGCATGGTATTACGGTATACCGGTTAGTACCGGTATTAAAATCATCACCGGTTAAAAACTGTCCATAAAGAAATGAATACCTGTATACTGTGAGTAACGGTATACAATTTTTGGGCCCGGTATTATGATTTGAAATTAACATTTTCTTGAAATAAAAATACATATAATGCATGAAAATAGGGAAAACATATTAAATGAAAGGGATATCATCAATAAAAATGATATTTTTGGACTTATAGATAGAAGTAATACTTACTGCCCTGGGGAAATGAGTGATTTTAATGGATTAAATGGAAGACTAATCCACGTCTGCAAAGTTATTGAACCTATTGTTATGAATATAAGCCATAAAATTATTAGTCAGTTGACTTGCTTTCATCCGATAGAAACTCGGATACAAGTAAATTAGTTGTTGTTTTGTTTAACTCCTGCAAAAAACATGGTCGACCTCTCTTGTCTCGATGAGCATTTAATTATTGAGCCAGGATCTGGGACGGTGGGACTGTGTATAGAGTGGAGCCCACTTAATTGGATATCTCTTAACTGAATAATCCTGTTAATTGAATATAATTTTTCAAATACAAAACCATTTACCATACCTCCAGTAAAAATTTGACCTGTTAATTGAATATAGGTTATAGAGTAAACTCCTGTTAATTGAATAAAAAATCTTGTAAGCTGTCAAGAAATTATCATGACTCTCCCCACTTTTCCTTTGTTTATAGAACTATTTGGCCTCAGTACATCCAATACAGGCATTTAATCTATTATATCTTGTTTGACAGAGCTCATGGAGCTCTGTCAAACAAGATATAATAGAATAAATGCTAAGTTTATCTCTAGAATACAGGAAAGTGACACAATCCCTGTTAATTGAATACTCCTGTTAATTGAATAATTTTCATTGGCAAAGTGACGATTCAATTAACAGGGTTCCACTGTATCACATTTATCAAGGGCTTATGGAAAAGTACAGTTAAAACTAGAAGTCCTGTCGTGAGATGCGCACAAATAGCACGTTGATATGCGCGTTAATGTACGCGTTATGGCCCAAGTAAAGCTTTCAAATTCTGTACATATGGCCTGTGCACAAGCAATGTTTCAGCCAATGGACCTCCGGGTAACCCGGAGGTCCATTGGCAGAAACATTGCATGTGTTTGCAATGAGTAACCAAGAGAACCTGCCGTGCTTTGGATGCCATTCGATATGGCAAATGCGCGCAATTCCAACGTGCTATTAAGCCTAGATAAGCGCACTATTCGTGACAGAACTTCTAGTTTTAACTGTAAGGTATTTCTGTTTTATAGCAAACACATGCAATGTTTCTGCCAATGGACCTCCGGGTTACCCGGAGGTCCATTGGCTGAAACATTGCTCGTGCACAGGCCATAGGAACAGAATTTGATAGCTTTACTTGGGCCATAACGCGCGCAGATCAACATGCTATTTGTGCGCATTTCATGACAGGACTTTTAGTTTTAACTGTACATGAACTTGCTTTTAACACTGAGAAAGGCATTGTATCTTTACTGGATTCATCTTCAGATTGTATCAACACAACTGTAAAATGTAAAATACATCTGTTTTTGCTTTGTCTCTTATCAATAGGGATAATAGTATTGTTGGGACTGAACATCAAGATTTATTCACATTCTTCCTTCTACACTAAAGCAATCTGAAAAGTACACAGTTCTAATCACTTCCCCAGTCAAAAAGTATTTGAATGAACATATTTGAGCGAAGAACCATTTTTTGCAGCATTTTTTTTTGTTGTTGTTGCAAGAATAGGTTAATTTGGTAAGGCCTAAAAAAATAAAAAAAATTGTTTCTCAGGCCCTCCCACATGGTCCTTTTGGCTGCCGCATACTCTCTTTTTATAACCAATTTAAACTTAAAAAAAATTAAAATTAAATGGTTTATGTCTGATATTTTACCCAAGTTAAAAAAATTGATGAATTTGTCCCTTGAGTGCTTAGCATTGCAAAGCCTTCTTGCACTCAAGGGATGATATACACCACCACCCGTGCTATTCTGTAGATTATGAGGCCTAAAACTTGAACCAAGAACATGAACTTTTGATGGCAAAGAAGAAATTACTGAAATAAAAAATAAAATAAAAAAACGCTCGCCCACATGCAATTTAACAAATAATGGCCTGAGAAACAGAAGATCTACTTTGTGTGGCCTAAGGGGAAACACACTTTGAAAACTGTTGCTCAGGTCGTTGATTTCTGTCTCTGTTCTACTGATGTGGGCATGTTGCAGTTGGTCACTATTAGGTCATGGAAGAGAAGAGGCCACTTTTGTGATCCCAGTACTGTAACTGGACCAATTATTTTCTGATTTTTTCAGGGCAACCAATTCGATCATTTTCCTAAAATTTCTATGGCAACCAATGTTTTAATTTTTCATAGTACACTATGCTCTGTTTGAAAGCTGTATGTCAAAGAGGTATACTGGCTTAGTTTTCACTTCATCTCTAGCAAAAGTATTTAGAGCCGATCAATCTTGTACAGGTACAATTAAAACTAGAAGTCCTGTTATGAAATGTGCACAAATAGCACGTTAATATGCGCATTAATGTACACGTTATGGCCCAAGTGAAGCTATCAAATTCTGTACATATGGCCTGTGCACAAGCAATGTTTCAGCCAATGGACCTCTGGGTAACCCGGAGGTCCATTGGCAGAAACATTGCATGTGTTTGCTATGAGTAACCAAGAGAACCGCCGTGCTTTGGATGCCTTTCGATATGGCAATTGCACGAAATTCCAACGCGCAATTAAGCCTAGATAAGCGCACTATTCGTGACAGGACTAATAGTTTTAACTGTAAGTGTTTCAGAAGAGAGAGAATTAATTATTACTAAGGTGTGTTCTCTCTCACAGAATAATAACAACTCAAAAATTTTTCTGCATCTTTTGGTGAATACTGTCGTACACGGTTCCTGCAGGGCCTTGGATTCAACAAATTGCCTTCAGTTTGACTAAGGGTTATTCAAGGCCCTGAAATTCTGGAAGATGTGCCAGGAAGCCTTGAAAAGCCTTGAACATTGACGATATAGAAATGCTAACAAAGTGCGTAATTATAACTATTCACCTGGAACTTAATTAAGCCCCCCTCCCTCCCTGTTTTTTTCGCAGTGGTGTTAATTGAAACTGTCATTACTTTCATGGTATCTTTCAGATGGCCAAAAGTGATTGTTTGCGGAAAGAATGGTCTTTTGACAAATGAAAGACAACACAATGATGAAAATATGCAGTATTTTAATGGCGCGAATTACACATATCTGTCACTAATGTTTTTTATGGAAAAATGTTCTCTCGACAAGTATGGTGCTGGAACAGTCCATGATGAAACACAGTGCCAGTAAAGACTGACAAAAAATGTGACTTGTGATCTTCAGAACACAATAGCAGTGTCTGACATCAGTAGCGAGTGTATCCACCATGTGCCTGGATGACAACCTGAACCCTCCTCTTAATGCTACCAGTGAGCCTTCAGATATAGTACAGAGGCAAATGCTGCCACTCCTCATGCAATGCAGCTTCCAAATTGGCCTAATTCTGTACATGCAGATCCCTTGCTTGCACTCGACATTCCAAGAAAGTCCCAGATCTGTTCTAAGGGATTCAAGTCAGGGCTCATTGCAGGCCAAGGTAGTGTTGTAATAGCATTGCTTAGAAGCAATACTCTCACAGCATGGGAATGATGTGGCCTTTCACCTTGTATGTCGTCCATGAATACAGGGCGAGTAGCCAACGGGTGGGGCACAACAACCGGATTGAGAATGTCCCGGATGTACTGATGGCCATTGAGATTCCCACAAAAGTCACCATATCAAGTTTATAATCAAAGAGAGGCATCCCCATATCATTGCTGATCCTCCACCATAAGGAACAGTAGGTTTGATGTTCCTGGGCACATGAGCAGTATTTCTCTGACCATCTGTGACATGAAGCAGGAACCTAGTCTCGTCTGACCAATGGACTTTACTCCACGTCCTGAGATTCCAATGTTGTCGGGCCAAACACCACTCCAAATGTCATCTTGATGCTGATTGGACAGAGTTGAATGCTTTATGACTCTTCTGGACCTCATACCCAGTGCTTTGAGACAATTTCAGACAGTTTTGTTGCACAAACGCCTGTTGGGGAACCAAAGGCATTTCAAAACCCCACTTGAAGCAAAGGGTTCATGCTTAACTAGGTGTTCCATACTCCGATCAGAAAGGTCTTTTGGGGTTGTCAAGGCCTTGGTCGTTCCTTAACATCGTTGGTTTGTTGATGTTTTCGGTCAAGTCTGCTGATGACAGAATGACTATAGCCAAGTTGCCTTCCAATAACTTTGAATGACATGCCTATTGCATGCATGCCAACGATTTGCCATCTTAGTGCCACTGACAGTCTCCTCCTTGCCATGTCAACATTTACTGATAAAATAAGTGACAAATTTTCTTTTTTTATACCCAGATATTGCATGTGGATGATAGTGTTTTTTGTGACATTTGTGGGTAGCATGCTTTACGTGGATGAGGGGATGTGTTTGGGGTACGCTATCAACCAGAAACATAATGTTTTTCACAAGATGAAATTTACTGCAAGACATATCAATTATTAAAACAATAACCAGTAACAGCAACTTCACTGTCAAGTAACATTTCAGGGTGTGCTTAACCCTTTACCCAACATAACGACCAATTTATCCTCTGGGTACCTCTTCCTGTTTAGTTTTGAGACCCTGATTCAGATTGAGGTTCACAGAGAGTAAATTTAGTGATGCTACCCTGCAGTGCAGGGTAGCATCACTAAATTCACCCTCTGGGGACCTCATTTTGCAAATGACAGTCTGCTTATTTTCTGGCTTGATGCGACAGCCCACATGTACTTTTCTCAATCAATAATCAGTATAGTTTTCAGCAAATATTCAATGAAAGAAGCACGGGGTCGTACATGGTGCTTCAACGCCAACGTGATCTATTAACAGATTAGTGAATCACTTGTCGATTAGTCACCAGAGTGTATCTCTAAAGCCTTGAAGTTTCCACTTCGTGCTTTTTTAAGGAATCAATACCCCTCTGTTCTTATAACTTCTTAACTCTTTACCTAACGTAACGGCCAAAACCGGCCAGTGCTGTTCTCAAAAATCGCCAATTAATTTTCATTATTTTTTAATTTTTTGTCTCAAAAACATAGGTTATGACCTTTCGTTGGAGGGGTCATAACCTATTTTTTTAGACAAAAAATAAAAAAAAATAGTTATTCAAGAATTTTGTCGTCTGCTTTTCATGTTAGGTAAAGGGTAAATTAAGTTCCAGGTGTATATATAGTTTCATATGTAAGAGTTCTTGAATGCATAATTCTAACTAGGACCCTCCGGGCATTACCCCCTCCTCCCACTTCCTTTGATGGGAGGTTTGAGGACAGAGTAATTACTGGAAAGTCTTTAGTTAGGTCTAGTGAATGCAGGCTTTGTAAATCCTTGAATTTGGCTATTGTAAGGCCTTGAAAAATGCTGAAATATGTCATGAAAGGGCCTTGAACAGCCATGAATTTTATCAGTCCTTGCCTGGAAGTTTATTGTGCCCCCCAAAAATTTTTGAGGGGGGTATATAGTCGAGGTCTCCATCCGTCCATCCGCCTGTCTGTACGTCTGTATGTACATCCGTCCTTCCATCTGTCCATCCAAACATTTTGTATTTAATGTTCTTTGGTATGGTGGTAGGGCAGCTTGGGGGAACGGATGCCCTCATACCTAGCATTTCGTCCATTTATGTTTGGTAGAGTTATGGCCCCTGTTTGTTTTTGGCCTTTGTTTCTGACTAAGGTAAATTGTACCATAGCCTATAGGGCAAAGTGCTGCACAATTTTTTTTTTAGTTCATTATTTTTCTGCGGCCCAGTGCTAGCAGGGGAGGTTGCATGACATTTTAACCTCTACATATCAATATATCCATATAGATATGGATGACACAAGAATTATAGTGATTTTGGTTCCAGTCCATTTAAAATTGTATCACTGCACCAATCGATTTCAAATTTGATTTGCTTATTACTAATGTCAAAATACAGGTCAAGTTCGATTTGGAGGAGGTTCACTCCGACCATTCTTGCAAGAGTTATGCCTCTTTTTAAATTCAAAAATCAGAAATATTCCAATTTCAGCTTTATTCTTACTGTCCAGTGCCTATAGGGGAAAGTGCTGCCCGATTTTTTTTTAGTTCACTATTTCTGTACTGCCCAGTGCTTGCAGGGGAGGTTGCATGTCATTTTAAACTACATATCAATATAACCATATAAATATGGATGCCAATTTCAGCTTTATTCTTACTGGCCAGTGCCCATGGGGGAAGTGCTGCCCAATTTTTTTTAGTCCACTATTTCTGTGCTGCCCAGTGCTTGGTGGGGAGGTTGCATGTCATTTTAACCTACTACATATCGATATAACCATATAAATATGGATGCCAATTTCAGCTTTATTCTTACTGTCCAGTGTCTTTTTGGGGAAGTGCTGCCCAATTTTTTTTTAGTCCACTACCCCATTTTTTTCTAGTCCACTATTTCTGTACTGCCCAGTGTTTGCAGGGCAGGTTTGCATGTCATTTTAACCTACTACATATCGATATATTCATATAAATATGGATGGCACAAGAATCATATCATAGTGTTTTTTTAATTCCGTTCATTCAAAGTTGTTTGGATGAACCAATTCTCTTCAAACATTCAGAAGTTATTTATTTACATGCAAGTCCGACTTTGCTACCTTCGGGGGCATCAGCACACGAGTTAGCGTTGCTCTTGTTTATTTATTTTGGTTTAATGACACTTTCAACAGCCAGAGTCACTGTGTGTCAGACAGTTTTACTGGTGAAGAGAACTGTCGAGCAATAGCAAGCAGCTGTCAGACTCCCACTATGTACTAACTCCACACGAGCAGGGTTAGCATTGGTTGAAGACAAGTGCATCTTCAACATACAGTACACTGTTGTACACAGCGCTGTTGTGCCCCCACAATCAGTGTCTTGCCCAAGGACATAATGCAGTTACCCCTTCAGAAACATAGCTTATGACCCTTTATTGGAACAAGCTTAATAGCTTAACCCTTTACCTAACCAATTGCACGCATCCGCCCACGTAATACGCAAATTCAGCAGTTGAAAAAATATTATTTTTCGAAAAATTTCAACAAAACCATATCATGTGACCTCTCTTTGGAACGAGCTCAAAGAGCTCGTTCCAACGAGGGGTCACATGATATGGTTTTGTTGAAATTTTTTGAAAAATTTAAAAAATGATATTTAAAATAATAAATTTTGATATCGTCTGCGTTGGATAAAGGGTTAAACTCATCATGCTTAATGACATTTTTTTCTGAATAGCTCTGGTCAGTTTATGATATTATGTTAGGTAATTTGATCTAGGAACTCTTTATATTTTTGGTAACTGTTGGCAAATAGTTGGCTGTCCAAAGCCTGTTTCCTTCCACCGTCCACCTCCCTCCACCATCCCCCCCCCCCCCCCCCCCCAAGAAGAAGTGAAGTCATGCTTTTTACTTTGGTAAACCTGTTTTGTTTTATGGGTAAAATAGAACCCAGTCACCAGTGCTTGGGGTTGCAGTCCTCCAAAATGGGCGACATAATAATAATAATATACACATTTATACAGCGCAAAAATTATAGTTCAGAAGATGTAGAACCATATTCTAAGGCGCTGTACATGTTACTGAGCTCATGCAAACATTCAAACGGAATATATACAGTCCAGAACATCACTTATAGGCTTTTTGAAACAGGTATGTTTTGAGATCTTTCTTGAAAAGGTTGACATTTGACAGTCTTTTTAGGTGTTCTGGTAAATTATTCCCCAAGTGAGGGCCAGCAAATGAGAATGACCTATCTCCAAATGTCTTGCACCTATGTTTGGAACATGTAGTAGCATTTTACCATCGGACCTCAAGTTGTATTGACACACATTTTTGGTATTAAGGAGTTCTTCTAAGTAGGCTGGTGACATGTCGTTTTGTGTCTTAAAAACTAATAGTAAAGTTTTGAAAATTATTCTGTACTTGACTGGCAGCTAGTGCCTATCCCTTAGAACAGGAGTGATGTGTTGAGATCTTGATACCTTGCATACCACTCGGGCTGATGCATTTAGTACCATCTGCAGGCGAGAGTAATGATATTGTGGAAGGTTGAACAGTAAGGCATTACAATAATCCAAATATGAAGTTACAAAGGCATGAACTAGGGTTTTTGTGGAGTCTTTGGTGAGGAACTGTCTTATCTGTTTAACTTTGTATAGACCCTTGAAAGCCTTGTAGCACATATTTGTAACATGTCTATCCATAAACATGGTAGAGTCAAAGAAGGCACCAAGATTACGTATACTGTTACTTGCACTGATGGCGGAATCTCCTACCTTCACTGCATTGATGTCAACTTTAGTGAGTTGCTGTCGTGAACCAATTCAGTCTTATCATCATTTATCATTAATTTGTTTGAAACCATCCATTTGCAAATGTCCGAAATACCTGATTCAATAGTTTCTAAAGCTTTAGTTTGATCCTTGATCGATCGTCGAAAACTGAAATAGATCTGTGTGTCATCAGTATACTGTATTTACTCTATGTATTGGGACAGCTAAAAATAATTATTTTCACAGGTGTCCCAATTGTTAGAAAATGGGGAAAGAACACAGCCTGGTCTTGATTTGATGCTGAATTAAGTTGTGTGTGATTCGTTTTCCATTACTATATATGAAAATCGCCGTCCAATTTCTTTTATATTTTCATTTTTTGCTTCCAAAACATAGCTTATGATCCCTCATTGGAATGCGTGCATTGCGCACGTTCCAATGAGGGATCATAAGCTATGTTTTGGAAGCAAAAAATGCCAATTTTTAGTTACTCAAGAATTTTTTTTATGAGTGTCATCTGCTACTAGCGACGGGTCAACTGGAAACAAATCTCCTGAATGTCCCAAACTATGGAGCATAAAAAAATTATAGTTTTCTGGAAAAAATGTGTGTCCCAAATCATAGAGTGTCCCAATACACAGAGTAAATACGGTAACCATGGACGTCAGGCAGGTGAGATTCAATGATGGTGGACATGGATGTTATATAAACGATTTACTGAACTTGACTTTATCTCCATGTTGCAGTTATATGATTATCCTTACGCAGGAAATTATGATTTTAAACACATAAATAAATAATAATAAAACCGGTAGCCAAGGCAAATGGAATATCACCTAAAATTTTCACCCAAATCCTTCAATAAGAGGTATTTTCTCAGCAAATCTTTTTCTTATATATTTCATCTGCATTTGAAACTTCAGACCGAGAGGGTGAACTTTACAAGTTTATACATGTTGGTGCAAAATGAGTATCATTTCAATGTAGATACAGTTGAAACACCTTAATTTGATTTTAATAATGTATGAGTATGCCTAAAAATTTCAAGTGATCACAGTTTTTTCAAGTTAGTACTGAATACGACTTTGTAACTTAAATACATATTGTATGAAAGGTTCAGTGAAAAAATGTTATATAAGTTTGCTTGTACTGTAGTGATTTTGTCAAGCCAGAAAATAAGCAGACTGTCATCTGCAAAATGAGGTCCCCAGAGGGTGAATTTAGTGATGTTACCCTGCACAGCAGGGTAGCATCACTAAATTTACCCTTTGTGAATCTCAATCTGAATCAGGGTCTCAAAACTAAATGGAAAAAAGTACCCAGAGGATACATTGGCCCACTGTATAGGATAGCATCATCAGATTCACCCTTTGGGAACCTCATTCTGCAAATGTCAGACTGCTTATTTTCAGGCCTGGATATAGTTATATGTACGTTTGTATTCAAATCATCTACACTTGAATTTGACTAACCCTTTACCTAACACAAAAGGCAGACAACACTTGCAAACAAAATTCTTGAATAACTCATTTTTAGCTGCGACTAGCAGCTCTATAAGTGGCAATGTCGGTCTGTCGGTCTGTCTGTCGGTCTGTCTGTCTGTCTGTGACCAATGAGTTTCAAAACTCAATAACTTTTGAAATACTTGATGGAATGACTTTATATTTGGCATGTAAGTGTATCTTATTGGTGTCTAGCCACTGTTCAATGCATGTGTTGTTCCAAATATTTTTCTTGGAGTTATGGCCCTTGATGAACTTCGAATTTTGTGAAATTGCACCACCCGTCGCAGCTACGGCGTCGATGCCGCGATTTTTGTGTCAGAAGCATAGCTTATAACCCATCATTGGAACGAGCTCAATGAGCTCGTTCCAATGAGGGGTCATAAGCTAATTTTTTTAAACAAAAAATGAAAAATATTGATAATTGAATGATGATTTTTGTGAATAGCACTGGCCGTTTTTGGCCATTATTTGGGTAAAGGGTTAACCCTTCAAAACTTGTATAACTTCCCATTATTCCATCTAAACACATGCCTTCAGATTGGTAATTTTGGTGCAACGGCAAATTCGGATCCTAGTGGGAGAGAGAAGCGCCATTATTACATTCTCAGCATCAGTTTCATATACTTTTTAATTTTTTATGCCCCCGAAAAAATTTTTCGGGGCATATAGTGTTTGTCATTCCATCTGTCTGTCATTCCATCCATCTGTCCATCCATCAGGAAGATCTTCGTGTCCACTGCATAACTCTGAGATGCTTCATTGGATTTTGTTGAAGCTTTGCATACATGTTGCTTATGGGGAGACGATGTGTCATGCACAAAATTTGTTTTTGTTCAATGGAGGTCAAGGTCACAGATCAAGGTCATTGCCACCTTAGGGGCATAGTCACTTCCGAGTGACAATCTCTTGTTTCATCTTAAAATCATAGTGTAAGCCTCTTATTACCCCCTTTTAAAATTATACTAGAATCCTGGTTGGTCTGTAAATGATGCATCCAGTATGGTTCATTCAACTGTACGAAGTTAGCAGGATGTATGAGAATATCACATGACAAGTAACCCCCTCCTTCAGTAGCTGTACAGCAGAAAAACAATTTTCTTTCCCACTTCATTTTACCTTGTCATAGGAGAGAAGTGTGTATCACCCCCAAGGTGAAGGTCATGCCCATTAGATAACCCCCAAGTACTTTTTCAAGACTCAAGTACCCAGAAATTAAGGCATAACTGTATCAAAATGACATAACAAACAGCAAGCCAAGAGTACATAAAACAGTGCAAGTGATTTCGGTTGTGAGTGGTTTTATAATTATACCCCATGCAACAAAGTTGCGGGGGTATAATGTTTTTGACTTGTCAGTCCGTCAGTCCATCAGTCCGTCAGTCTGTCAGTCCATCAGTCAGTCCTACTTGTTTTCCGGACTTTTTTTCTACACGCTTCCAGATATTGAGCGGATTTTTGGTATGTGAGTCTAACATGGTGGCCTACAGATCAAGTTTGCATTTTGTTCTGCTCCACTGATTTTTACCAAAATTACGGCCCTTGGACTCTGAAAAATTCATCAAAATTACAGTTTTCCGGACTTTTTTTCTACACGCTTCCAGATATTGAGCTGATTTTTGGTATGTTAGTCTGACATGGTGGTCTACAGATCAAGTTTGCATTTTGTTCCGCTCCACTGATTTTTACTGAAATTACGGCCCTTGAACTTTGAAAAGTTCATCAAAATTACAGTTTTGCAAACTTTTTTCCTACACGTTTCCAGATATTGAGCTGATTTTTGGTATGTTAGTCTAACATGGTGGCCTACAGAACAAGTTTGCGTTTTGTTCTGCTCCAATGATTTTTACCAAAATTACGGCCCTTGGACTCTGAAAAATGCACCAAAATTACAGTTTTTCAGACTTTTTTCTACACGCTTCCAGATATTGAGCTGATTTTTGGTATGTTAGTCTAACCTGGTGGCCTACAGATCAAGTTTGCATTTTGTTCCGCTCCACTGATTTTTACCGAAATTACGGCCCTTGAACTTTGAAAAGTTCATCAAAATTACGGTTTTGCAGACTTTTTTCCTACACGCTTCCAGATATTGAGCTGATTTTTGGTATGTTAGTCTAACATGGTGGCCTACAGAACAAGTTTGGGTTTTGTTCCGCTCCACTGATTTTTATCAAAATTACGGCCCCACAGACTTTGAAAAGTTCATCAAAATTACAGTTTTCCGGGCTTTTTCTCTACATGCTTCCAGATATTGAGCTGATTTTTGGTATGTTTGTCTAACATGGTGGCCTACAGATCAAGTTTGCATTTTGTTCTGCTCCACTGATTTTTACCGAAATTACGGCCCTTCGACTTTGAAAAGTTCATCAAAATTACAGTTTTCCGCACTTTTTTTCTACACGCTTTCAGATATTGTCGAAATTACGGCCATTTTAGTATGTGAGTCTACCACAATGACTTACAGATCAAGTTTGCGTTTTGTTCTGCTCGGCTGATTTTTGTGGAAATTACGGGCCCTGGACTCTGAAAAATACAAGTAACAGATTTCTGGGTCATTTTCCTGAAAATTACACTTTTCCGAGCTTGAAATATCGGGGCGCGTGGGGTATGTGAGCGTGCTCACTAAGGTTCTATATTGTTGAAACTTTCTGGAAAAGTGTTAGGAATGGGGGGTGGGAGGTAGAGATGGGCGGTTTACCGTAAATAGCATTCAGTATCAGTAACGATCCGATACCCATTTACCATATCGAGGGAATCTCAAAATATCAAAATTTCTGTGCTGTGAAAATATTCCCAACATTCGGTAAAAAATCAAAGGACAAACAACAAAACATAAGACAAAATTCATGATAAGAAAAGCCCATGAGCTGTGTATTTTATAAAAGCAGTCACCACTGGTCATTTGATGTAACAAAACGGAGCGAAAATACCCAGGGGGTATTTTCTCTCAGCTTTTTTGTTGCATCTGATGGCGAGTGCCTGTGTTATTTCAAACATTTTGACAAATCAGTGGCTTTGTCTGCTGTGAATGGACATCTACAGCTGGACTGTATATAAAAAATACCCTTGGTATTGTGTGAGTACATGCATTTTGTTGATACCGAATACCATACCGACACCCAGATAAATTGTTAGCTCATCTTGACAAAGTCAAGCTGAGCTAATCTAATCGCTTCCCGTCCGTCGTCCGTCAACACCATGTTTTGGTCTTCTCCTCCAAAGCCACTGGGCTAATTCAAATGAAAGTTTGTGTGAGTGATGGTCCAAAAGGGGCATTTCATTTTTGTTCAACTCAGTATGCCCGGCCCCATAGGGAGGGAGTGGGGGAAAATGCTCCAAAATATTTTAAAAATCTTCTTCTCAAGAACCAGTGTGTGCAATGACTTGATATTTGCTATGGAGCTTCCATATGAGGTGTAGAATCAAGTTTGTTCAAACGAAGTTCGTAAAGTAATATTTGGCTTTGTAATAGGAGGGGTAAGATTTTTGGCCCCGCCCAAAATTTCTATTTTCTGAACCGATGGTCCGGTATGAACCAAATTTGGTTTGTGGTAGTATTGGGTCATAAGTACTTGACCCATGCAAAAAAAAAAAATTCCCGCATCCCCATGGGAACCCTGGGAGCTAAAAATAGAAATATTTTCAAACGCCCATATTTCCCAAACCCCACGGAACAGAGAGCTTTTATTTGGTATGAAGTATCCTTATGACCAGTAGAATTGAATGGTAAAAAAAAATTGCCATCGGTTGTGTTAGGGTGTTCTGTAATGGGCATCGAAAAAATGCTGAGTCAGCATATTTGCAAAAATTAAAAAAAATCTTTTCTCCAGAACCAATCATCAGAATCTTTTGATATTTGGTATACAGCATTCATAGGGGGGTCAGATAAAAGTTTGTTCAAATAAAGCTCATTGGTTCATATTTGGGCTCTCTACAGGAGCCCAAAGTTTTAACATAGGGTAATATGGGGAATATTCTTTAAAAATCTTCTTCTTCAGAACCACCAGTCAGAATCTTTTAATATTTGGTATACATCATTGTTATGAGGGTCAGATTCTAGATTGTTCAAACCAAGTCCCTAGGTTAATATTTGGGCTTCCTATGGAAGCCCAAATTTTATCTTTGTTCAATATGGAGGGTAATTTAAAAAAATCTTCTTCTTCAGATCCATCAGTCAGAATGCTTTGATATTTGGTATGCTACATCTCTATGGGGGTCAAATTCAAGTTTGTTCAAATCAAATCCCTAGGTATATATTTGGGCTCACTATGGTATCCCAAATTTTTACTTAGTGCAATATGAGAAAATTTCTTTAAAAATCTTCTTCTTCAGATCCACCAGTCGGAATGCTTTTATATTTGGTATACAACATCTCTAGGGGGTTCAGATTCCAGGTTGTTCAATTCGAGTGCCTAGGTTAATATTTGGGCTCCATATGGGAAGATGAAATTTAACTTAGTACAATATGAGGGAATTTCTTCAAAAATCTTCTTCTTCAGATTCACTTGTCAGAATGCTTTCACATTTGGTATACAACATCTCTAGGGGGGTCAGATTCAAGTTTGTTCAAATCGGATCCATAGGTCAATATTGGGGCTCGCTATGGTAGCCCAAATTTGAACATAGTGCAATTCGAAGAAATTTCTTTACAATTTCTCTTCTTCAGATCCAACAGTCAGAATGCTTTCATATTCGGTACACAACATCTTTAGGGAAGTCAGATTTAACTGTGTTCAAATCAAGAGCCTGGGTTAATATTTGGGCTCTCTATGGGAGCTGGAATTGGCCATTTTGCTGAAGAATTAAAAATTTTGTATTTAGTTCCCTCTAGAGGTACTAAGATTAATCCACATAGGTTGTATCAAGGGGCTTCATAGGGGAGCTCTACATTTTACTTATGATCAACTGAAGAAAAGGCATGATGCCCAGATTATTTTTGTCACTCCTGAGGGACTCAAGGATTGACAGTGTAGCCTATGGAGATGGCTTGCTTAATGTAGACTCATTCTTGGACTCTGTTTAAATTGTGTTCTGTACAAGATGAGCGCTTCAGGCCCCATGGGGCCTCTTGTTTTAAAAATACCAATACTGAAACAAAATATGACATTCAATACCACCCATCTCAAGTGGGGGAGGTATTCCTCCAAGGCCACACCATTGCCCTCCTTTGCAGTCCAGCATCAAAGCTGGGAAGAAACTCGATCAAAGTTAAAACAATGATAAACAAGGTAGTCACTTTGAAGTGTCATGACATCAAATACAGTGTGGCCACCATGGACTGGTCACTTTCTTCACATGCATTTTGTTGATACTGAATATCGTACTGATACTGACGTAAATTGTTCTAAAAATACCAATACTGAATCTAGGACTGAAACGGTTGGCTCATTTTCACAACCGACTAACCGAGAGCTATAACCGGATAATATCCAGTAAACTGCAGCCATTATTTCACCAAATCTGGGATCAAAACTATAGGAATTGGAAAGCAGTATTCTCAGAAACTATTCCGTAGTGTGAATACAAACGAACATTGTCGAGTACTTGACAACGTTCGTTTGTATACATACTACGGAATAGTTTCTGCAGTTACTCCGAACTCACGGAAATTTCTGATCATTAACGATGACTTGAACGCCAAAGTCGATTATTTCTCAATATATACAGTGCTGCTTCGATGTGTAATCTATCTCAAGGAGAAGCGGCAGATTTACTACGTTTTAACCGTGGAATGGCGATCACTATCAATATTTCAAATAACTTTTTTTTTAATCGGTTAGGTAGGTAACCGATTTCAAACCAGTTATCCAGTTAACCATTTCAGTACTAACTGAATCGAAATCCGACACTTCAATACCACCCTTCTCAAGTGAGGGAAGTATTCCTCCAAGGCCACACCATTGCCCTCCTTTTCAGTCTAGCATCGAAGCTTGGAAGAAACTCAATCATCAAAGTTAAAACAGTAATAAAGAAGGTGGACACTTTGCAGTGTTATGACATTGAATACAGTATGGCCGCCATGGACTGTTCACTTTCTACAGGTGGGCAGTATATCCACAGACACAGTAATATTCGATTCCAAATACTAATTATAGGAATAATCATCAAAAATTTAATTAATGAAGAACATGGTACAACCTTGTGCTTCATTAATTAAAATTTTGCTGGTGATGATTTTTATGTGTACCCATACTATGTATGGTACACATAATGCCGGCATCCGGGGTGGCCATCCGTCGTTCGTCCATCCTTTGTCCGTCCATCCGTCTGTCCATCCGGCGTCTGTATCCATTTTTTTGGCATTCGATAACTTGAAAAATATTGCTTGGATTGTCAAGTTACTTTATATTTGTGTTCAGGTTACTGATGTGCCGAGCTGTATAGTTTTTGGTGTAAATCCTGAGATATTAACCCTTTATCCTTCAAATTGAAAATTTCTACAATCCCTTTGGCATTTGATAACTTGAAAACTATTGCTTGGATTGTCTAGTTACTTTATATTTGTGTTCAGGTTACTGATTTGCCGAGCTGTATAGTTTTTGGTGTAAATCTGTTATTTTGATCCTGAGATATTAACCCTTTATCCTTCAAATTGAAAATTCCTCCAATCCCTTTGGCATTCGATAACTTGAAAAATATTGCTTGGATTGTCAAGTTACTTTATATTTGTGTTCAGGTTACTGATGTGCCTTTTATCCTTCAAATTGAAAATTCCTCCAATCCCTTTGGCATTTGATAACTTGAAAAATATTGCTTGGATTGTCAAGTTACTTTATATTTGTGTTCAGGTTACTGATGTGCCGAGCTGTATAGTTTTTGGTGTAAATCTGATAATTTGATCCTGAGATATCAACCCTTTATCCTTCAAATTGAAAATTTCTCCAATCCCTTTGGCATGAGATAACTCAAAAAATATCAGTCCGAATGTAATGTTACTTTATATATTTATTCAGGTTACTGAGGTGCTGTGCTGTATAGTTTTTTTTATGTAAATCTGATATTTTGATCCGGAGATATTAACCTTTTATCCATCAAATTAGGCATTCCTCCAATCCATTTCTATATGTACCCATACCATGTATGGTGTACATAATGTCGGCATCCGTGGTGGCCCTCCGTCATACAGCTTTCTACTAGTTGCGTGTATGGGTACACATCTGACGATTTCAGCGGCCTATTTTTATTACCTGATAAATGCATGTGTGGCCATCACTGCCCATGCGTGGATTATGACCAGTCCACGGTGACTACAGTACCATCAAATTCCTCTTATTTTTTTTTGATGCTGACTGTTTAATTGCATTGAGATATTATAAACCTGTTTGTTGATAATATCATTGAGTAGTTGTATGTTATAGATTTTTGTGTTTTTTGTACTCAAAATTGATATTTTACCAATAGAGTTCTCAACATCCTTAGGAAATCATGTAATTTGCTGACAGTGATAATAGTAGTTCTGATGGAAATATTGGTGACATTGATTTAAAGACTGAATAAAAAGATATGATCCATATATAATCATCAATGCATATGAGCTCTTATTTATATGTGCATTGCATCTCTTTCTAGTTATCTAGTCACTGGAACCTTTCCTATTGAACTATACTGAAACCTGCATCGACAACACATGCGGTTATTGGGATATGGTGCACAAACATTTTACAATGTATAATGATTAGGCCTATGTGAGAACCCTGGGATATGGTGCAGTGTTTGTTTACAGGGATTCTTTTGGGTATCTACAAGGTCTGATTATGGACCCTTTCCCAATTGCATTTAGCCATGATTTTTCCCAATTGCAACACAAATTTTTCCAATTCCCATCCCCACTCAAACTAAAATTTAATTCTCATTTGGTGTCCTAAACTGGGGCAATCATAACTCCCTCTTGTACCTCCTCCCCTCCCCTTTGCTACCCCCCTCTATGCCCCCCCCCCCCCCCCCAAAAAAAAAAAAAAAATTCCCACTCACAGCCTGGCAATCTAGAAAATCCAGGAGTGTAAACGAATTGCCCTCTTCAGATTGCTTAGGAGTGCAATTGCACCTGAAATTTTCAATTCAAAAACTTGTATGCTATTTTGGTTATATTCACTTCAAGGTATTAATATTGTGACTGAAAAATTGTACTACATTCAGCTACATTGTGGAAAAATTGGCACACACATCTTCTCATTATTCAAAATGTTGCAAGTTGATTGGATGTTTTCACTAATGATTTCTTGAGTTAAATTTTGATTAATTTTTCATCAGCCATGACTAGATTTGATGAAAAATATTTTTAAAATACTCAGCGGGTTAAGAGTTAACTTCCTCTGGAGGGAAATCATGTGTGCACCATTATAGCAAAAGCTATAACATTGTTATATGTTTTTTTGGCTTAATAAAATTATAGAAAATAGTGTTCTGTCTTCATTGTGCTCAGTTGGTATGATCTAAATGCTTCATAAACCAAGATGGTCACCAACATGGTTGTCAAATACAAGCCAGAAAATAAGCAGACTGTCATCTGCAAAATGAGGTCCCCAAAGGGTGAATTTAGTGATGCTACCCTGCACAGCAGGGTAACATCACTAAATTTTCCCTCTGTGAACTTCAATCTGAATCAGGGTGTCAAAACTAAACAGAAAGAGGTACTCAGAGGATAAAATGGCCCACTGTATGGGATAGCATCATCAAATTCACCCTCTGGGGACCTCATTCTGAAAATGTCAGACTGCTTATTTTCAGGCCTGGTCAAATTCCATGAAACAAATAGGCAATATTCACCTTGTTGCTTACAGAATAGCCCCAAATGTTATATGCTGGTTCTGTCTCAATTATTAATTTATATCAGAATGGGAGTCCAAATTATAACTCAGTGAAAAATAAGGAATAATCTTTAAAAATCGTCTTCTTCAGGTCCACCACTCAGAATCTTTTTATAATTTTATACATGGTACACAGCTTCCTTGGGAAGGTTAGATTCAAATTTGTTCAAATCAAGTCCTTGGGTTGATATTTGGGTTTCCTGTGGGAGTCTGAATTTTAACTCAATGCAATATGAGGAATATTCTTTAAAAAATTTCTTTTCTAGAACCACCAATTAGAATGATATATAATCATTTGGTTTCTGGTGTGCAGCATCCTTAGAGGGGGCAGATTCAAATTTGTTCAAATCAAGTCCTTGGGTTGATATTTGGGTTTCCTGTGGGAGTCTGAATTTTAACTCAATGCAATATGAAGAATATTCTTTAAAAATTTTCTTTTCTAGTACCACCAATTAGAATTATTTGGTTTCTGGTGTACAGCATCCTTAGAGGGGGCAGATTCAAGTTTGTTCAAATCCAGTCCCTTTTTAACCCTTTGATACTTTTGTACATCTTATGACGTACGAAATCAAACAGCGCATTGATACTTTTGTATGTCTTACAGGCCTGAAAATAATTTTCATTGCGCTTCCAGACAAAATGTCAGACACCAAATGAATCATATTTGTCATTTAAGAATGATATCTGACATATTACAAAATGGAGTTTGAGTATTCGAAATAATGTGTTTTGGGTGTCCATGTACCTTCATCTTAAAACTGCTCAGAATTCATCCAACCATACCTTGTTTGGCAGGGCTCAGTGAGCCCTGCCAAACAAGGTATGATTGGTTTCATTCTGAATTGGAACTGAATTACCCTTCAGACATAATTTAGATCCACATATGGCTATATCAAATCATATTCCTTCACATGATGTTAATACTGCTGAGCTGTACAGTCACTTTCTTCACACTTCCTAACTTGCCAGGACCAGAAATCACAGTAATCATTAATTTTAGGCTTGCTAGTTATGTACATGATTTCCAGCATGCATGATGTTCTGATCACTGAACTTTATTGATAATTTTGGCATCAGACAAAATCAGACATTTTGTCTGATGATTTTAAACCTCAGTCAGACATTGGCCTTTTTGTACCTGACATTGTCCTTGTCTGACCACTTATTTTCTGGTATGATGTCTTATGATGTACAAAATCAAACAGCACCTTGATACTTTGTGGTCATTTGTTTTGTTATTATTTTTTTGATTTTTTAAAGTTTTAACCTCAATTCCTATTTTCTCCTGAATAGTGCTCAGTGACAGCCATTGAGCCAAATGTTATCACAGCTTAAAATACTAACATAATCCTGCTGTTAAGACGTCTTAACTGGGTAAGTGCAAGAAGCCACTATCAGGACTTTCAAACAATTAGGATACCAGAGCAAAAGCTACAGTTAAAACTAGAAGTCCTGTCATGAAATGCGCACAAATAGCACGTTTATATGCGCGTTAATGTATGCATTATGGCCCAATTAAAGCTATCAAATTCTGTACATATGGCCTGTGCACAAGCAATGTTTCAGTCAATGGACCTCCGGGTAACCCGGAAGTCCATTGGCAGAAACATTGCATGTGTTTTCTATGAGTAACCAGGAGAACCTGCCATGCTTTGGATGCCATTCGATATGGCAATTGCGTGCAATTCCAAAACGCAATTAAGCCTATGTAAGCACTCTATTCATGACAGGACTTCTAGTTTTAACTGTAACACTTTCCTTGCTTATATTTCATATTCAGTCGAACACAAATAATATTTTGTTTATATAAATTTATTTTATTACAAATTATTGGAGAGCATCTGTGGGCACTCCAATAATTTTTAATAAAACAAGTTTTGAATAACAAATTCAGACCACCAAAAATAATCTAGCCCTCAACCATATAATCATTAATGTGAAAAATATCTTGTTATTTGTATTCTCCGACGTTTGACATCACATTTTGAAAAACGTTGAAGAAACTGATTCCCGGTGATGTTTGAATGTCAAGATAATTAAAGTCTCAAAGGGTTAATATTTGGGATCAGGCCAGAAAATAAGCTGTCTGACATTTGCAGAATGAGGTCCCCAGAGGGGGAATTTGAAGGTGCTATCCCATACAGTGGGCCAATTTATCCTCTGGGTACCTCTTTCTGTTTAGTTTTGAGACCCTGATTCAGACTGAGGTTCACAGAGGGTAAATTTAGTGATGCTACCCTGCTGTGCAGGGTAGCATCACTAAATTTACCCTTTTGGGACCTCAGTTTGCAGATGTCAGTCTGCTTATTTTCTGGCTTGTTTGGGATCCCTATGTAACTTAGTACACTGTATAATATATATTGTGCAATCTACTTCTTCAGATCCACCTGTCAAAATATTTTGGAACACAGCATCCTTAGAGAGGTTGGATTCAAGTTTGTTCAAATCAAGTCCCAGAGTTTATGCTTGGGCTGAATATGGGAGCCTAAAATTTAATGAAGTACAATATGGGGAATTTTCTTTAAACATTTTCTTCTCCAAAGGCAACAGTTAGAATCTTTTGATATTTGGTATACAACATTCATATGGATATGACCAGGCTAAAATCTGGAGTCCAGAAACACTGGGTTAATTCGAAA
Source organism: Pictodentalium vernedei (assembly GCA_031216915.1). Taxonomy (NCBI): domain Eukaryota; kingdom Metazoa; phylum Mollusca; class Scaphopoda; order Dentaliida; family Dentaliidae; genus Pictodentalium; species Pictodentalium vernedei. The sequence goes on from CM062296.1 coordinate 40,750,258, forward strand.
ACTTTGTGAATAACAGATTTATAAATTAATGAATAGATGGATTAACGCATGAAGATGTTTTTCACTCATACGATTCATTACAATGGCCACTTGATTAATACAAGATACTACATGTTATTGTCTGAGCTACCAATGTTGATTGGTTCATTTTAATAATGTTACTTGGAAATTGTACATATAAAAGCATGTCAACTCTGTAAATTTGGTAATTCAGATAATCGATTGTAAGAACGTTAGGCGGAGAGTTTGGTAACCGCTCCCGTCAACATTTTGTATTACATGTACGCAGCAGTCCAGTTAATAAATTTGTTACATAGTGTAAAGATTTTTAGTCTCAGTAATCTGTGAAGTGAGGTCCCCGGTACGATATATCTTCACGACCAGTTCCTCTGGTCATATGGATGTCGGATCAAGACCCTGGGTTAATATTTGGGTCCCCAGGGATCCCAAATTTTAATTTGGTACAAAATGAGGAATATTCTTTAAAAATCTTCTCCAGAACCCTCTAGCCATAATCTTTTGATATATGATGCATATCATCCTGAGAGAAGTCAGAATCAAGTTTGTTAAAATCAAGTCCTTGGGTTAATATTTGTACTCTCTATTGGAGCCTGAGGGTTGACTTAGTCCAGTACGAGGGATAATCTTTAATCTTCAAAAATCTGCTCCTTCGAATCCAATCATCAAAATCCTAAAATCCTGATTTGTGGGGAGGGGGTGGGGGTAGTAGCTTCAAGTTTGTTTAAGTTAAGTCCTTGGGGGTGGGGGTGGGGGGGGGGGTAGCTTCAAGTTTGTTTAAGTTAAGTCCTTAGGTTGATATTTGAACATCTGGAGCTATTCTATGAATTCTTTTTTCGTTATTTTGCAATTCATTTGGGAAATGAGTTTTACATCACATCAAGTTTTGTTTAACTGGAATCTGTGCTTTATTTGTGTTGTAGCATCTCAATACCAGAAAAGGTCATCTTACTTGGATAATACAATTAAAACTAGAAGTCCTGTCACGAATAGTGCGCTTATCTAGGCTTAATTGCGCGTTGGAATTGCGCACAATTGCCATATCGAATGGCATCCAAAGCACGGCAGGTTCTCTTGGTTACTCATAGCAAACTCATGCAATGTTTCTGCCAATGGACCTCCGGGTCACCCGGAGGTCCATTGGCTGAAACATTGCTTGTGCACAGGCCATATGTGCAGAATTTGATAGCTTTACTTGGGCCTTAACGCGTACATTAACGCGCATATCAACGTGCTATTTGTGCGCATTTCATGACAGGACTTCTAGTTTTAACTCTAGAGCTATGAATAATTACTTGACTTCATTCTGCAGTGTTAACTAGCCATAGACCTTAATTAAATTCTTAATTAAACAACTTTGGCAGGTGAGGGCCCTCTTGTTAATTTAGTCTATGCCTACGGAAATGATTGGTATAAAACTGGCATAATGACTTCATTAGTTCCTGGCTTCCTATGATAGATGTGTTTTGGTCCCTTAAGTTTTTTGCCCATTTGATAGCTTCCCAGACACTAAAATTGATTAATGCATATACCGACAGTAACTATGTGTAAAGTGTAACAAGGTAAACCAAAGTCTTTTGTATTTTTTAAATGTAGAAATTCATAAATGTCGGAGGTCGAATCATTGATGTTGTAAAGCCATTCATATATCTGTCAATTGCTTGAATGTACAGGAACAACTGTGCTAGGTGCTTTGTACAGAAAGAATGTTGAAAAGGAACTTACTTTAGTTATACATCATTCTAAAAGGTCAAACTTCTAATTTGTAATTATTACCTACTGTAGTCTAATTTTTCAAGTGACATTAAATAGTGAAGAGTGATCAATCAATAATTAACTCGTTGAGTGTAGTGTTCAACCGATGATCAAAATTGGACATCCCAATCGGCCGATTGTGGGCAATCGGATGACAACAGCAATGGCTCTTAGAACATCGGTTCAACCGATTGTTGCCAAGCATTTTTTTGTGATGATTCATTAACCACATTTTATTATCTTCTGCAACTGTTAATGTAAAATGATGTCAATGATACCATTCATTAAAGTTGAGAAACAGCTACAATGTGTATTTCTAATTTCTCTACAGTTAAAACTAGAAGTCCTGTCATGAGATACGCACAAATAGCACATTGAATTGCGCGTTAATGTACGCATTATGGCCCAAGTAAAGCTATCAAATTATGTACATATGGCCTGTGCACAAGTAATGTTTCAGCCAATGGACCTCCGTGTAATTTAAATGACATGTAAAGCTTACAATTGAGCGTACTTGTGGTAATTGCCAGTTCATACCAGAAAAAGTGATGGTTGCATTCCATTGACTCAGGTCGCAGTAAAATGATCAGACGGTCACACTTGGGAGGTACACTGAGAGCCATGTATACTGCCCAAGTGTGTGTATCTGGTCATTTTACTGTGACCTGAGTCAGCGGCGTATAACACTATGAAATATGTTCAATTTAATGTAGTTCTCATTCTGCAGATAAAAGTCAGCTTATTGTCAGGCTTGCCTATATGAGTGTCTGAATTTTAACCTACAGCAATATGAGGAAAATTCATTAAAAATCTTCTTCAGATCCACCAGTCAGAATCTTTTGATTTCTGTTTACAGCATCCTGAGGATATCACTTCCTGGATAATTAGTGCTTATATAACAAAGTTCAGTTTTGCTGGTAAAATAGGTCGCCCACACCTCATTGTTAGTCCTCAAAAGTGGGAAGTAAATGATTGGCTACACTTGACTTCATACCTGTGTTGTGGTCATGATCAAGCCAGAAAATAAGCAGACTGTCATCTGCAAAATGAGGTCCCCAGAGGGTGAATTTAGTGATGCAACCCTGCACAGCAGGGTGGCATCACTAAATTTACCCTCTGTGAACTTCAATCTGAATCAGGGTCTCACAACTAAACAGAAGGAGGTACCCAGAGAATAATTGGCCCACTTTATGGGCTAGCATCATCAAATTCATCCTCTGGGGACCTCATCCTGCAAATGTCAGACTGCTTGGTTTATATTTGGGCTCCCTATGTGAGCCCGAATTTTTAGGGGGGCAGATTCAACTTTGTTCAAATTGAGTCCCTGGATTTGCACGCTTCCAAAAATTATGGATGAAGTGATGTCATGGGAGCCCCAATTTTAACTTAGTGCAATATGAGGGAATTTCTTTAAAAATCTTCTTCTTCAGATCCACCTGTTAGAATCCTTTCATATTAGGTACACAACATCTCAAGGTGGGTCAGTTTCAGTTTTGTTTAAATCGCTTACCTGGGTAAATATTTGGGCTCCCTAGATGCCCAAATAACAACTTAGTGCAACATGAGGAATTTAAAAAAAAATATTCTTCTTCAGACTCTGGAATATGAGAAAATTTCTTTAAAAATCTTCTTTTCTGATCCACCAGTCAGAATCCTTTCATTTTTGGTATACAACATCTACTGGAGAGTCAGATTCATATTTGTTTAAATTGGGTGCCTGGGTTAATTAATATTTTGGCTCTCTATTGGAGCCCAAAGTTTAACTTAGTGCAATGTGAGGACATTTCTTTAAAAACCTTCTTCTTCATATCCACCAGTCAGAATTCTTTCATATTTGGTATATAATATCTCTGGGGGGGATCAGATTCAAGTTTGTGCAATTTGAGTCCCAGGCTTAATATTTGCGCTCATTAATGGGGGGCGGGTGGGGGGGGGGGGGGGGCTGGAGAGGGGTACTGGTTATGTTCAAGTTTGTTCAAATCCATTCCTTAGTGTTTTTCCATATAATTTGCCTTTCGTGACTTCATTCCTTTGGAGTGTTGATGAACCATGTCTAACTGAATGTGACTCCAGATACTTCTTTGAACCACTTTGACAGGTGAATGATTAAGGCCCCTTGGGGCCTCTTGTTTTGTTTTTAGCTTAACTTGATAAAGTCAAGATGGGGAGGGGTTAGCTTAACTTGATAAAGTCAAGATAAGCTATTGCCATCACGCGTGCGGAAGTCTGTGAGTCTGTTCACATTTTCCTTTAGCACAGACTATTTATGATTTCATTGTAACTTGGTAGGATGCCTCGGTATAATATCTAGATGAGAACGTCCCCTTTTGTTCATGATCTGTCCACTGTAACAGCTGCCCAAGCCCGAAACCCAAAACTTTTAGCACTGTATACAGGCAATACTTAATATGGAGGGATTTCATTGTAACTTGGTAGAATGACTCTGTATGATGTCTAGATGAGAACTTCATTTAGTCATGATCTGTCATCCGTGACGACTGCCCAAGCCCAAAACCCGAAAACCTTTAGCACAGTCTACAGGTCATATTTATGAAGGGATTTCATTGTAACTTGGTAGGATGACTCCATATAATTCCTACATGATAATGTCCCCTTTTGGTTGTGATTGGTCAACTGTGACAGCTACAGGAGCCCGAAGCCCGAAAACCTTTAGCACAGTCTACAGGTCATATTTATGAAGGAATTTCATTGTAACTTGGTAGGATGACTCCAGATAATGCCCAGATGAGAACATCCCCTTTGGTCGTGATCATTCAACCATGACGGCTGCCTAAGCCCAAAACCAGAAAAACCTTTAGCACAGTCTGCAGGCCATATTTATGAAGGAATTTCATTGTAACATGATAGGATGACTCATTTTAGAATAATTTCACTGTAACTTGTTAACTTTCGTTGACATACATTAATTGTGAGGACAACATACATTAACTGTGAGGGCCACATTAACCCACCCCTCAATTCTTTAGTACAGTCTACACCTCATATTATTTTTATTGAAAACATAGCATACAGGGAAAAGAAATTAACATATTCCCAATTATCACAATTCTTGTCTTATTTCATAATCCTTTCATAAACATTGAACGTTATCCTTTTCATCAAACACAACACACAGACGAAGTTATGCTACAGTGTCATTGACACTTTCATTTTTAGCTCAACTTTGACGAAGTCAAATTTGAGCTATTGTCATGGCCCGTCGTCCGTCCGTCCATCCGTCCGTCCGTCTGGCCACCTATCCGTCTGTCCGTACGTCAACAATTGGCTATGGCTCGGGCTAGAGGTCGTATTTATGAACCGATCTTTACGAAACTTCTTGTGTACCTTTGTTATGACCCTGGGACGGGAACGAGTGTTTTTAGGTGTGGTCCGAAATTCAAGATGGCTGCCAGTGGCCATTTTGTACCGATGATGCAAAAATCAGTTTTTTGTACAGAACTTCTGTATGAAAGTTCTGATTTGAATAAAGTTTTGTATAAATGTTTAGTACCATGGGATACATCACATATAATACGGGTTTTTTTCTCGTGCGTAAATTATGCAAATTAGACTGACTTTGATTTATTTTGTGTTACTTTCAGAGCTGTAAGTGCCAAGCTGCTATGGCTCTGGCTAGAGGCCGTATTGATGAACCGATCTTTACAAAACTTCTTGGGTACCTTTGTTATGACCGTGGGACGAGAACGAGTGTTTTTGGGTGCGGTCCGAAATTCAAGATGGCTGCCAGCTTCCATTTTGTACCGACGATGCAGAAATCTCTTTTTTGTACAGAACTTCCATATGAAAGCTCTGATTTGAATAATTTTTTATATGAATGTTTAGTACCATGGGATACATCACATATAATACGGGTTTTTTTCTCGTATGTAAATTGTGCAAATTAGACTAATTTTGATGTTTTTTGGGGTTACTTTCAGCACTGTAAGTGCAAATGCCAATACGGCTCGGGCTAGAGGCCGTATTTATGAACCGATCTTTACGAAACTTCTTGGGTACCTTTGGTATCACCGTGGGACGAGAACGAGTGTTTTTGGGTCCGGTCCGAAATTCAAGATGGCCGATGGCAGCCATTTTGTACAAAATTAGGTGCAATCAGATTTTTGCACAGAACTTCCATATGAAAGCCCTGATTTGAATAATTTTTTTGTGTGAATGTTTAGTACCATGGGATGCATCACATATAATACGGGTTTTTTTCTCGTGCAGAAATTATGCAAATTAGATGAACTTTGATTTTTTCAGTGCGACTTACACACAGTAAGTACACATGTCAATACGGCTCAGACTAGAGTCTGTATTTATGAACTGATCTTCACGAAATGTCTTGAGTACCTTTGTTATCACCTTGGGACGAGAACGAGTGTTTCTGGGTGCGGTCTAAAATTCAAGATGGCTGCCAGTGGCCATTTTGTACCGAAATTAGGTCTAATCAGTTTTTTGTACACAACTTCTATACAGCTCAGACTAGAGGCCATATTTATGAACCAATCTTTACGAAACTTCTTGGGTACCTTTGTTATCACCGTGGGATGAGAGCGAGTGTTTTTGGGTGTGGTCCAAAATTCAAGATGGCCACCAGCAGCCATTTTGTACCAAAATTAGTGCAATCAGTCTTTTGTATAGAACTTCTGTATGAAAGTTCTGATTTTAATAAATTTTTGTATGAATGTTTAGTAACATGGAATACATCACATATTGTAAGGGGGTTTTTTTCGTGCAGAAATTATGCAAATTAGATGAACTTTGATTTATTCAGTGCAACTTACACAATGTAAGCACACATGTCAATACGGCTCAGGGTAGAGGCTGTATTTATGATATATTGAATAGCCATGAGGTACCTGAGGCTAGGGGCATGTAACACCACAAAATCATGCTGTTTCGGTGACGCTATAAATGGAGGCGACCAGTAGATATATTTTGCATAATTTCAACGGTATATTTGTTTTCCATAGCGAATGGTGATGGAAGAAATAAATGTCGTTGTATGTTTTTACTTCAATTCATGTATTGTCCCCAAATGAAAATCCTGGCTACGCCCTACATACGAGACAAACACGAGCTAAAGGGGGAGCGACCGCCCCACTGCCCCACCACCCCCCCCCCCCTCTGTATCTGCCATTGTGCTCCGTTGAGTTGAGCTGAGAATATCATAGAATGAACAAACAGGCCTTTAAATATTGAAAATTTGCTTAACCCAAAATGCGGGTAAGCCCCTCAAAAAATTGCTTAACCCATTTTTTTTTTGCTTAACCCATTTCACTTTTTCAGTTGATGTTTTACATTACAGAAAAGAACTTGCACGAACGGAATAAAGGTTAAGCTATGGGACGTTTGCTCGAACGCTGCATGAACTGAACGCTAGTTTGTGCAATTTTTAAAGGCTTGAACAAAGGGTGTGAACACCTGTGATACAGGGTAATAATGTAGGTCAGAGAGCACTGCAGTGCATTCTAGATATTAACATTGCATTATTAGCTCACCTGACTGAAAGTCAGTGTGAGCTATTGCCATGACTTGGCATCCGTCTTCCATCGAACGTTAGCTTTTACAAAACAATCTATCCTCACAAACCAATGGCCCAAATTGAAACATATATGGGCCACATCATCTAGGGGATATTCTGTTTTAGTTTTGTTCAAATGGGGTCGCCGCCCTTTTTGGGCGTGGTCTTATGCCCAAATATGATGAAATTCTTTAAAAATCTTCTTCTCATGAACCATTAGTGGGAATGCTTTGATATTTGGTATGAAACTTCCTCTGGTGTTCAAGATTAAAAGTTGTTCAAAGAAAGTTGATAGATCCATATTTGGGTTCTCCAGGGGATGGGCTTACTTTTGAGCTCCCCTGAAAATTTCTATTTCAAGAACCAATGGAGCGATTTGAACCAAATTTTATATGTGGCATTAGTTGACCCTAAGTACTTCATCATGCCCCCAATATTTGTTGCAGGAACACCTGGCGCTAAAAATAGAAAAAAATGAAATGTCCAATATTTCCCAAACTGCACGGACTAGAGATTTTGTATTTGGTATGAAGCTTTTTTCTGAGCAGTTGAAACAATTGGACAAAATAATTGCTGGCAAATCTGTCATATGGTTCATTCAGATTACATATTCTCCATACCCATAACCCTTACAGTTTAGGACAACTTGGTCCACGTGAGCATTTTAGGCTCCCTTGAGCCTCTAGTTATTATTAATAATGTTTTTTTAAAGGGGGGGGGGGGGGGGGGGGGGGGCTGTGGTGCATAGCTATGCCACCGGAATAGTACTAGTAGTATATGATCATTATGTTATGTGTGGGGTTAAATTATGAGATTTTTGCAAAAAGAACCACTCGGGGGGAGCAAATTTTGAACATACAACTGATCTATAATCATCAACCTACAAACACATAGATTACATTCAAAAGCCACAGCTGAAGTGGTTTGTTATTTAATTAGCAATCTTTGTTCAGTCACAGGGATACTGTGAAACTAATTTGCACTAATTACATCGTATCCATGTGCCACATTTAGAGAATTAATTCAGTAACAATGTCAATGAGGGCATTCTTTTGAAAAGAAAATTGTAACACGGAAAATGACATGATAATTATTAACTTCATGAAACAAATGGGACTTGTACCCTATAAACATTTGGAGTTGAACCCTTCATACAACAAAAAAAAATTTTGCTACTATCATTTGCATACAGGTATGTACCCATAGGCTGCAGAATGACTTTGAATGTGAGAGAAGGAGGGGCTGAATGTACATTTATGTGGGGTTTTGGGACCAAATATTTTGAACATTGTTGGCTACCATGTCATCAAGCCAGAAAATAAACAGACTGTCATCTGCAAAATGAGGTCCCCAGAGAGTGAATTTAGTGATGCTACCCTGCACAGCAGGGTAGCATCACTGAATTTACCCTCTGTGAACCTCAGTTGGAATCAGGGTCTCAAAACTAAACAGAAAGAGGTACCCAGAGGATAAATTGGCCCACTGTATACGATAGCATCAACAAATTCACCCTCTGGGGACCTCATTCTGCAAATGTCAGACTGCTTATTTTCAGGCCTGCATGTTATAATTGAATACATCATTGAGGATAAGCCTAGAAATAAGCAGACTGTCATCTGCCAAATGAGGTCCCCAGAGGGTGAATTTGGTGATGCTACCCTGCACAGCAGGGTAGCAACACTAAATTTACTCTCTGTGAACCTTTGCTGAATCAAAGTCTTGAGCCTAAACAGGTAGAGATACCCAGGGGATAAATTAGCCCACTGTATGGGATGGCATCAGCAAATTCACCCTCTGGAGGTCCTCTGCAAATGACAGATTGCTTATTTCCAGGCTTGACTAAGGATCCCCATTATCTTGTGATTTCATGTGGATAAATGTCGCGCTGTACTGTAAAACATGAAAAAACATTTTTTGGGCTATTTATTTATTTATTGGTGTTTAAGGTCACATACTTATGCATGATGGCTAATCGTGACTGTGACAGTTTATGGGTGGAAGAAGCTGGAATATCCAGAGAGAACCACCGAGCATCGACGAGCAACTGTCAGTTCCTCAACATTCTAACTGTGTTCAAGCACTGCTCAAGCAGGGTTACAGTGGTTGAAGACATGTGCACCATTATTGGTGTTTAAGGTCACATACTTATGCACGATGGCTAATCGTGACTGTGACAGTTTATGGGTGGAGGAAGCTGGAATATCCAGAGAGAACCACTGAGCATCGACGAGTAACTGTCAGTTCCTCAACATTCTAACTGTTCAAGCAGGGTTACAGTGGTTGAAGACATGTGCACCATCGACGTGCAGTACGCCTTGGTACATGGCTTCATTGTGCCCCCATGTAGGCAACCGGGATAAAGTGTCTTGCCCAAGGACACAACGCAGGTCTTCCCAGACGGGGATCAAACTTTGGACCTCTAGCATAGAAGTCCAACAGTCTACCACTTAGTGATGTTCCGATTAATCGAGTTCATTGAGCATTGCTCGTTTGGACCTTTATTTTGATTAATTGAGTAGATATTCGTGTACTCGAGTAAAACCGAGGAAAACTAAGAAACTTTGGAAGCTGAGAAGTGGTACGAAAATAATCGAGATTTCATTTCCAGAAGACATGGTGTCGCTTACGACATGAAAAACTGGTTTGTATTTCCGTAAAATATCAAACATATTTGTGTACACCACTGCACATGGGGCGCGGTGGCTCAGTAGGTAGAGGTGCAGACTGCAAGCCGAGAGGTCCTCGGTTCAAATCCCACCTGTGGTAATCGAGTTCTGTCCTTGGGCAAGACACTTCACCACCATTGCCCATGTGGGAGCACGGTGATGCTGTGTACTAAGGTGTACTGCACTTCGATGGTGCACCTGTCTTCAACCAATGCTAACCCTGCTTGTGTGGAGTTAGTATGTTGGGGAGCTGACAGTTGCTCAGTGGTTCTCTCCGGGTACTCCGGCTTCCTCCACCCATAAAACTGTCGAGGTCATGATTAGCCATTGTGCAGAAATATGTGACCTTAAACACCAATAAATAAATAAATAATAAAGATTTCTGGCTTTCTGATTTCCAAACCATCCAGTATGTAAGTTGAACCTGTCAGTAGCCATGGCAGGCTGCTTATTTTCAGGCTTGAAGATATTACAGTTAAAACTAGAAGTCCTGTCATGAAATGTGCACAAATAGCACGTTGATATGCACGTTAATGTACGCGTTATGGCCCAAGTAAAGCTATCAAATTCTGAACATATGGCCTGTGCACAAGCAACGTTTCTGCCAATGGACCTCCGGGTAACCCGGAGGTCCATTGGCAGAAACATCGCATGTGTTTGCTATGAGTAACCAAGAGAACCTGCCGTGCTTTGGATGCCATTCGATATGGCAGTTGGGCACAATTCCAACATGCAATTAAGCCTAGATAAGCACACTATTCGTGACAGGACTTCTAGTTTTAACTGTAAGGGTTAAGACAGTTGTATATATGTAGAATATTTACTTAGTTTTATGAACTTGAAATGAATATATAATTCACATGCAGTTCAACTCATAAATATGCTGTATATGCCTGTGGCTGTTGGAAATGTTATAATTGTCAGAATTTGACATAAAAATCATATCTGACATGTTTTCAATCCACATTGGGCTTCGTTTTTAGATACTTTTTCTTGACATGCAGTCTAAATTCAGTTACTTTACTCCAAAATAGGTGTTAGCCAAACAGTTAGCGTCTCTTTTCAAGAAATGTCTGCTTGTATATTATCTATTTATTTATTTATTGGTGTTTAAGGTCATATATTTCTGCACAATGGCTAATCATGACCGTGACAGTTTTACGGGTGGAGGAAGCCGGAGTACCCAGAGAGAACCACCGAGCAATGGCGAGTAACTGTCAGCTCCCCAGCATACTAACTCCACACAAACAGGGTTAGCATTGGTTGAACACAGGTGCACTATCGACATGCAGTACACTTTTAGAACACAGCGTCACCGTGCCCCCACATGGGCAATGGGGGTGAAGTGGCTTGCCCAAGGACACAATGCAGTTGCCGCAGGTGGGATTCGAACCGAGGACCTCTTGGCTTGCAGCCTGCACCTCTACCTACTGAGCCACTGCGCCCCCCTTGTATATTATCATCATTGTAGGTTTTAGTTCTATGTTCTCTCAAGAATAGTTGCCAGTACTGAAGTTGAATGCCTTTTTAGCTCTTCAGATAAAAATCCCTATATTAGGCCTAAAAAAAATTTAAAAATCTGTTTCTCAGGCCCTCCCGCATGGTCCTTTTGGCTGTCACCTGCTCTCTTTTTATAACCAATGTAAACTTTAACAAAATTTGAAGTAAATGGTTTATGTCTGATATTTTACCCAAGTTAAAAAAATTGATAAATTTGTCCCTTAAGTGCAAGAAGGCTTTGCAGTGCTGAAGCATTGCAAAGCCTTCTTGCTCTCAAAGGACGAAACACACCACCATCCATGCTATTCCGTAGATTATGAGGCCTAAAACATAAACCAAGAGCATGAACTTTTGATGGCACGCAATTGCCATATCGAATGGCATCCAGAGCATGGCAGGTTCTCCTGATTACTCATAGCAAACACATGCAATGTTTCTGCCAGTGGACCTCCGGGTTACCCGGCGGTCCATTGGCTGAAACATTGCTTGTGCGCATGCCATATGTACAGAATTTGATAGCTTTACTTGGGCCATAACGCGTACATTAACGTGCATATCAACGTGCTATTTGTGCGCATTTCATGACAGGACTTCTAGTTTTAACTGTACCTGTGAAAAGCCGGTATGTTAAATTTTAAATTTTAACCCCACTAACGGTGTAAAGCTTCTTGTGCGGTTAAAAAATTAAAACCTATAGTAGGAAGTTCATCCAACTTGACCTTTGACTATGAGTACATGCATTTTTATCTTAATCCTTAACTGGTAGAGTGCTAAATTATTGATGGTCATCCAAATTTGTCTGCATCTCTTTGCCTTGTTACAATTTATGGGAGAGTGCCCAGTGGCACTCTCCCATAAATTATAACAAGGCAAATCCTCACAGACTAAATAATTTCAATTAAAAAATAATATGAAGAACATCAACAGAATATGAAGCCATTAAGTTGTGGCACCAGTGCACTTCTGAATAAAGCTCAAATATGGGCTTTCAGCACTCTGCCAGTTAAGGGCCTAATTCCGACTTTGACAACTTTTTACTGCAGCAGAACAGGTGCCCCAACATGATATCTCTGGGGGAACTCGGTGTACCTTCGTAGTTTTTTTAGGCAAGTCTTGGCTGCCTATGTAGGAAACATCGGGAGGCCACTGGTTGTAAACTGTTGAGAAGTAGAAAAAACTTAAGCCATTTTTTCTCCATTGTCTGTGAGGTGTCACACTGAATATATCCTCCAATGTTTACATTTTTATGTGGTGCAGCTGCTGAAGCACTGTTCCTGGACATCATCCACAATTACGCTTGATTTACAGGCACGCTAAGAATTGGCCACCTTGAATGTGCCAGCGTTGGCAGCTGCCCACTATTAAAGAAAAAGGAATAATTTATTCATTTATTTATTTATCGAGGTTTAGTAAGAATTTGACAGCCACAGTCACCTTGTGTCAGACAGTTTTAGGGTGGAGGAAGCCAGAGTACCTTGAGAGAACCACTTAGCAATGGCAAGCAACTGTCAGATTCCCCAAAATACCAAGCCTGCATAAGGAGTGTTATAAAAAATCAATGTGGTTAGTTTCACAAGCAGGTCTGAAAATAAGCAGTCTGACATTTGCAAAATGAGGTCCCCAGAGGGTGAATTTGATGATGCTATCCCATACAGTGGGCCAGCTTATCCTCTGGGTACCTCTTTCTGTTTAGTTTTGACACCCTGATTCAGACTGAAGTTCACAGAGGATAAATTTAGTGATGCTACCCTGCTATGCAGGGTAGCATCACTAAATTCACCCTCTGGGGACCTCATTTTTCAGATGACAGTCTGCTTATTTTCTGGCTTGTTCACAAATTAATGCCAAGTCCAACATATTCGGCAGGGCCTTCAAAGTCCAGCATATTCTTTAGGGTCCTGCAAAGCTTTGAGATTCGATTAAATTTTGAATCTTAATTTGCTATTCAGTTTGATTCAAATTGGCTGCACGTTTTGTTTCCATTCGAATCTTTTCACTGGAATATAGTTTGGCATCAGTCATCTTCATCGTCTCACAATACATATAGTTCTGTTGGAAATTGTGGGGGCGCGGTGGCTCAGTTGTAGAGGTGCGGACTGCAAGCCGAGAGGTCCTCGGTTCGAATCCCACCTGCAGCAACCGCGTTGTGACCTTGGGCAAGACACTTCACCCCCATTGCCCACGTGGGGGCACTGCGACGTTGTGTACTAAGGCGTACTGCATGTCGATGGTGCACCTGTCTTCAGCCGATGCTAACCCTGCTCGTGTAGAGTTGGTATGTTGGGGAGCTGACAGTTGATTGCCGTTGCTCAGTGGTTCTCTCTGGGTACTCTGGCTTCCTCCACCCGTAAAACTGTCACGGTCATGGTTAGCCATTGTTCAGAAATATGTGACCTTAAACACCAATAAATAAATAAATAAATAAATAGTTGGAAATTATACATAAATTATTTTGAAAACAAAGACTGAGTGTAGTTTCCACTATCTAAACAGAAACAACATCTGCACTCATGCCACCAGCCATGCTAATTGCAGTCACACTACACATTACCACTGTTAAAAGAAAATTTAAAATTTCCTGGCATTATCAACAATGAGCTGTTGCTAGCGGCGAGCCCTGAGGAGTGCCTAGTACAAATGATTCTCACACCCATTTCTATTTTTCAATGAGAATCCTTACTGGGCCTGGCAGTCTAGAAAATCAAGGAGTGCAAAACAATTGCCCTCCTCAGATTGCTTGGGAGTGCAATTGCACCTGGGATTGTCAGTACATATATTTGTATGCTATTTTGGTTACAGTATCACCCATTCTCCCATCGAGTGGAGGTGTCACCCAAGGTACTACTCTCAAATTTCATACAGAGACACAATTAAAAAGCACAAGCCAAGTTTCAACCAATGGACCTCCAGGTTTAACCTGGAGGTCTATTGGCTGAAACTTTGCTTATGCTAATTACGCTTTGCATCAAATTAGCTTTTATTGCTTGAGAGAAATCGTCACTCCGTAGGTGATTTATTGGCAGTGCACTCTCTATGTACTGTATATTCACTTCAAGGTTTTAATATTGTGGGGGTGCGGTGGCTCAGTAGGTAGAGGTGCAGGCTGCAAGCCGAGAGGTCCTCGGTTCGAATCCACCTGTGGAAATCGCGTTGTGTCCTTGGGCAAGACACTTCACCCCATTGCCCATGTGGGGCATGGTGGTACTAAGGCCTACTGCACATCAATGGTGCACCTGTCTTCAACCAATGCTAACCCTACTTGTGTGGAGCTAGTATGTTGGGGAGCTGACAGTTGCTCACCGTTTGCTCGGTGGTTCTCTCCGGGTACTCTGACTTCCTCCACCCGTAAAACTGTTGTGGTCATTATTAGCCATTGTGCAGAAATATGTGACCTTAAACACCAATAAATAAATAAATAAATAAATAACTTAATATTGTGACTGAAAAATTGCACTACATTCAGCTACACAGTAGAAAAATTGGCACACACATATAATCTCATTATTCAAAACGTTGCATTAAATTCTTATGTGACTGTCTTCTATACTCAAATTGTATCGAAATGCAACATAGAATGGGTCAGGAATTATCACGAATTAATGAAAGATTGACAAATGGCAGTCCCAAGCAGGTCTGGTATTCTCAATTTTTTCTAGGTGTCCAGTAGGCATGTAACACTCCTGCACTCCAAAAGAATGTCAGGCCTGCCTTACTGGGTAATGTTCCAACTACATCACCAAGGCATGCCTTCATTCATTCATTCATTCATTTATTCATTCATTCATATATAGTGTTACTAGTGTCATTCATTCAATCGTTCAGTCATTCGTTCTCTCATTCATTCGGTCGTTCGTTCGTTCCTTCCTTCCTTCCTTCCTTCTGGGTGGACGATCGGATGGATGGATGTGTGGGTGCTTGACTGATCGAGCGTGTGGATGTGTGACTGACTTGCTGTTTAGGGTAAAAAATTAAAGTACCTCCACCTTATTTATTTTTGATCAAGAGCACTTAAACAATTCATCAGATAATTTATACCCTGTAGTGCCCTCTTGCGCTAAATCGTCAATTTAGCATCATTGGGGTCGTGAGCTGGAAGACAAATCGGTCTCTCAATAATACTTCTTATGAATGTCGTCTGTTGGTCGTTTTAAGGGCTGTTATGTTTATTAATTGTTAGTTATCAAAGTGTACATTCCTTGATGTAATTATGCAATATTATTCATTATCAAATGAACTTTTAATTAGTGAAACTATACCTTGAAATACAGCCAACGCTAGTTCGTCAACTTAGTACCAGTGAAATAACTTTAATCCCAAATTCTCACCCGGTTGATCATTGACCGTCTGCCGTCTGCCAAGTGTAACGTCAAAACTCTCAGCGCCATTGACAACTATTCAATTTTCAAGGTCTGTACACTTTTGTTTGTTTTTCGGGATTTTTTTTTTTTTTTTTTTTTTTTTTTTTTTTGTCTCTGAAATAAGGCTTATGACCCCCTCGATGATGATAGTTCATTCATTCATTCATTCATTCATTCATTCATTCATTCATTCATTCATTCATTCATTCATTCATTCATTCATTCATTCATTCATTCATTCATATTACTCCACCTCGTCTTTTACAAATTGACTCACTCATTCTCTATCCTCATTGAATCCATTGTTTTACTGTAAAGTCCTTTAATTGTAAATTTATTTGTTCAATCATTCATCCAAGATACCATATCACTTTGATGTGATGTTAGGTAGGGTGATGTTGCACCCGACGTACTTGTATATAAACTACAGTGTTTTTATCCTGTTTGTACAGAAAATTTTCGTTTCTAAACAAACTCCCAATTACATACTATTACCGCAACAGACTGTGACTAGAAATGAAAAAGAAATAACGTCTCAACCCGTCCAACAGTTGAACTTTATCTGGGACTTAACCTCCTTTTATCTTCATCTTGGAACAATATATTGTAGTTATGTTTTATATATTTGTCCAGCGAGAAAGGATGGTAGTATGTTGGTGAATTATGGCGGGTAACATTACACTCGACGAGGTGCAGGTAGACGCAGAGTACGACTTTATTCAGCTCTATAATGAGAAAATATGTTCCTTGACAGAAAATGATGAATCCCCATATAAAAACCACGCAACTGACTGCAACTACTTTTCGCCTAGAGACTTTCAGTCAATGGTTTGTAAAATAGACGCAGGATTCTCAATATTCCATCTCAATTGCCAAAGCCTGAAGGCCCATTGGGATTCCTTTCAAAACATGCTATATGACCTACAAACAGGAAAGAACTTCTTCGACATAATAGGACTTACCGAAATTTTCCAAATTCCTCCAGAGATGTCGTTCAGTCTGGATGGCTATGCCCCGATTATTAAACGTATGAGACACGAGAATGATGATGGTCGAGGAGGGGTTGGTCTATATATTAAAGAAGGAATACCCTACAGAGTTCGTAATGATATTTCGTTCTTTATTCCCCATGTCTTCGAATCTCTGTTTATTGAAACTAAAGATAAATACCAACCCAGAATTATTGGCGTTATTTATAGACCCAACACTCCTCCTAAAGCCGACATCAACCTTTTCTTATCAAAATTAAATGAAATAACGAATGTTTTAAATGCCGAAAATAAAAAAGTTTATATTATGGGGGATCTTAACCTGGACCTTTTAAAAGCAACTACACACTCAAAAACGGAAGAATTTGTTAATCTCATGTTCAGTCAAGGCTTTCTGCCGTATATCACCAAGCCAACGAGAGTAACCTGTCGTTCTGCTACTCTGATAGATCATATCTTCTCTAATAATGTTCCACAAGCAGCATTACCTGGAATAGTCATATCTGACGTGTCAGATCATTTTGGTGTTTTCTATATTGAGGAAAACCCCAAACCAAAAGATACACCACACTTTACACTAAAAAGAATAATAAATGCAGAAAGAATAGTTGAATTTAAAACACTTATCTCGCAAAGTGATTTTAATCCTGTAATGCAGTCGAATTGTCCCAATGAGTCATATGAAACCTTTCTAAACATCTATATGGAAGCCTATGAAAGAGCATTCCCTCTCAAACGTGTTAGCCAGAACAAAAAATTTATTAAAAAACAGCCATGGATGACAAGGGGGCTTGTAATATCCTCCAACAACAAAGAAAAATTCTACAAGAAAAAACTCCATGCTCCCACCGAAAGGAACTCAGAAAACTATAAAAACTACTGTAGAATCTTCAACAAGGTAAAAAAACAATGTAAAGCTACCTATTATAGAGATATCCTAAACGAAAACAAAAACAATATGCGAAGAACGTGGCAGATTTTAAACGAAGCAATGGATAAAGGAAAACATGAAGCCAGATTACCATCGTTCTTCATCCAGGACAACATCGAGTTAAACGAGCCCCATGCCATCGCAGAAGAATTCAACAATTTCTTCATCAACATTGGAAAAAACACATCCGAACAGATTCAGAAAACTAATAAGTCCTACACAGATTACATGGACAACAATGTCTCCAATAATCTCTATTTAATACCCACAAATCCCACAGAAGTCAACCGAGTAGTAAATAAAATGAAGCCAAAATTATCTAAAGACTGCGATGACATCACAACCTGTCTTCTTAAGCATACGATAACCGAAGTATTGGATCCTCTAACACATGTAATTAACAACTCTTTCCTAAACGGCAAAGTACCAGACAGGATGAAGATCGCGAAGGTGATACCCATATTTAAAGCGGGTGACGAGCACAGCTTTACAAATTACAGACCTATCAGTATACTTCCGGTATTCTCAAAAGTAATGGAAAAACTCATGGAAGTGAGGCTAGAGAGTTTCCTCAATAGGTTTAATATTTTATACCCTCACCAATATGGGTTCCGAAAGCGACATAGTACTATTCATCCAGTTCTTCAGCTCCTTAAAAGCATTGCAATAGAAAATAATAAAGAAGAAAAAAACAGCACCTTAGCACTGTTCCTGGATTTGTCAAAGGCTTTTGACACCATAAATCACGAAATACTATTAGGTAAACTGGAAACATATGGCATCCGAGGTGTCACCAACAATTGGTTTAGAAGTTACTTGTCCAACAGGTCTCAATATGTCACGTACGGAGAGCACAAATCGAACTTAGCCAAACAGAGTTGTGGTGTACCACAGGGCTCGATTTTAGGCCCTATTCTTTTTCTTTTATATATAAATGATATAAGTAACTCAACATCACTCAATCTTTTATCATTTGCCGATGACACCACTGCACACTGCCCGGGCTCCGATAATAATCCCATTACATCGTATTTCAATGACGAGCTCCAGAAACTATTCGAATGGTGCTCTGTGAACCAGTTAATGCTGAATGCTAAGAAGACCTCGTACATCATACTTAATCCAAATAAAGGTAGGAACAAAAATCTTTGTCAAGAGGTAAAAATAAATAACCAAAACATTAACAAAGTTGGGGCCACCGAAACAGAAAAATCTGTTAAATTCTTGGGAATTAGCATTGATGAACATTTATCCTACAAGGCTCACATATCCCGATTATGCTCGAAAATAGCACGCGCAAACTATAGTCTAAACAAAGTTAAAAATATCCTCCCCCACGGGGCTATGAAAACTTTGTATTACGCCCTCATACATAGCCATTTGGTATACGGAATCCAGGCATGGGGCAACTCAAGAGCTATCAAAAAACTAGCTGTCCTGCAAAAACGTTCAATACGAATAATTAATAACAAAAAGTACAATTCTCATACAGATCCCCTGTTTAAAGAAAACCAAATACTCAAGGTTGATGATTTGTTTAGGCTACATGCACTACTGTTCGTGTTTGACTGGCAGAACGGCAGATTACCGGTGTCTTTCAATGATATATTTAAAATTACTGACAATCCATCTGGTAGGAGAACTAGACAGTCAGGCCTCCTATACATAGAAAAAACACGGACCCAAACTCTGGATAAATTTCCTTTATACTCCTTCCCGAAACTATGGAATGCTCTGGACGACACAACTCGTAATATTAGCGACAGAAGCATGCTTAAGAACAAGCTAACTTCCACGTTCATTTCCTCATATTCCAGTTATGTCAGCTGCAACAATCCCTACTGTCCTGATTGCACTTCGTAAACTTCGTAAATTGTCAAAGTCGTGGTCCGAGTCTAAATCTGGAATCCTCGTCTTGTGCAACCTGTCGCGCTTCCTCCTTACAGTGGTGCTATGTAAAATACTATATGGATATAAGTATGAACTTGCAAATAAAAGTCTACACAAATAAATCAGTAACATTCGTCATCCTACGATGATGATGCAGCTAACGTAGACACCACACCCAAACATCATGACCAACCTCCTTGTCGCAGTCTAAACGATACGAACTTCACGATGGGACTTGTTGCCGCCCTCATGTGTTATGATAAGTAGTGGAGGGAGTCCTATAGGCAGGTTGCTTCTTGCCTACCTTGAATCACCGTCTTTCCGCTGGCGAAAATGAAACACTAATACTCTAATATCAGAAAAGTAATGATTCGATCGTCATTCTCCATCATGTGTCACATAATTGGCTCTCTGTTCATTCTTTCAGTCACAGTCTGTTTGCAATCACCCCATCTTCTTCCAGGGGGTGGCAGGTAGACAGCCAATCTGGCTATGCCACTTCCTACGGTATACTTCACATTACATTTGTGCAATATGTTTATTTGTAACCATTTTACATGTATGTGTACCGTGAATAAAGAATCTGAATCTGAATCTGAATCTGCCTTCAAAAAAGGCATGCCTTGGTGATGTAGTTGGAATATTTTATCAGTCAGAACTTGAGCCATCACTGTTGGAGCAAATCAGGTTTACAGCACCCCTTCCCCCAGTCAGTCATCTTCAAGACGCCCCTGATTCAGTTAGAGAATCAATTTGAATTCGAATAATAGACCTGATTCGATTCAAGATTCAATTCAAAGCACAAATTGGTGATTCGCAGAGACATAATATTCGGGCTGTGCTATTCACAAAAATCACCATTCTGATTTTATTATTTTTTTCATTTTTTGACACCAAAACATAGTTTATGACCTCTCATTAGTTCGAGCTCAGTAGGCTCTACCATTGCATGATCATAAGCTTTCTTTTGTGACAAAACTGAAAATATTTAATTATTGAAAATATTTTTATGCCCCCCCCGACTTGGGTCGGGTGGCATATAGTGATTGAAGTGTGCTTGTGACCGTGTGTGTGTCCGAGCCAATAACTCGAAAACTGTTAGGGCCACAGTCATCAAACTTCACACACTTATAAAAGACCATCGGAGGAAGTGTCACACACCATAGCCGGGTTCATACCTTCAAGGTCAAGGTCACATTTCAAGGTCACACTAAAAATCGGTCAATATTCGTGTCTCAGCCATAACTCAGAAACCAATCATAGTACAATTGTTAAACTTTTTACAAATGTTAAGGACAGTCAGAAGGTGTGTCGCGTATAATAGTTTCCACCCCATCTGCAAGGTGAAGGTCACAAGGGGGAGGGGGGGGCATGTGTTACCTTAGTAACATTCTTCTTGTTTTGAAAGTATCATGAACTGTCCATGTTAGGTGAATGGTTAAGCCTTTTAAATATTATATGTGGAATTGAAATGTTCCCCTGCTAATATCAGATACAGAATCAAGGACATAAAAAAAAATCTTAGACTTTACCCATCTGGTTATGTTAAAGTATCAAAGCATCATCATGCTGCCCAGATGGAGATAAAAGGCCAATGTAAGCAGAGATACTGGTAAGTCGGCAACCTCTTAGAAATGAAGTAAAAACACAATTTTTAGAATTCATCACTTTATAAACATCTTATCTGGTATTTTGCTGAATGGTAGCTAACTATGACAGCTGCTGTTTGAAAAAAAACAAGAAAGGTTATTCAGATCATCATGTAGATTTCTGCCTAATTGAAACCATCAAAACAAATTTTACTTGTCTTGTCCACCTGATGATTCAAACTTTTCTGCATGAGAGTCCATGTTTCCACTGGCATTGTTTATTATACCTTGCCACACAGTGGAAGGGAGATATAAGAATGGGTTGGGGATATACAGTTAAAACTAGAAGTCCTGTCACGAATAGTGCGCTTATCTAGGCTTAATTGCACGTTGGAATTGTGCGCAATTGCCACATCGAATGGCATCCAGAGCACAGCAGGTTCTCCTGGTTACTCATAGCAAACACATGCAATGTTTCTGCCAATGGACCTCCAGGTTACCCGGAGGTCCATTGGCTGAAACATTGCTTGTGCACAGGCCATATGTACAGAATTTGATAGCTTTACTTGGGCCATAACGCACACATTAATGCGCATATAAACATGCTATTTGTGCACATTTCATGACAGGACTTCTAGTTTTAACTGTAGGAATGGGTTGCATCCACCTATCTTGCCATCCTTCCATCCATCGGCCCATTCATCTTTGCCTATTTCTTGTCATCACATGTGAATGAAAACGATTCAAATTATTTTTTCCAAAATTTAATAGATAGCTTTTTTGGTGATGATGAATGGGATTGCAAACAAGTTTTATCTGTATTTCTTCAAGAGTTATTGCCCCTGCTGGACTTGGACATTTTTGTCATCACATTTCCATTTCATGTATTCACATTTCAAAGAAAATCGTTCAAGATTTTTTTCCAAATTAACATGATAGTGGTTTGGCGATAATATCATGAATGGGATTAGGAACCAACCAGGTACAAGTTTTTAGCTCATCTTGACAAAGTCAAGCTGAGCTAATCTGATCGCTTCCCGTCCATCGTCTGGCGTCCGTCGTCCGTCAACACCATGTTTTGGTCTTCTCCTCCAAAGCCACTGGGCCAATTCAAGTGAAAGTTTGTGTGAGTGATGGTCCCAAAGGGGCATTTCATTTTTGTTCAACTCAGCATGCCCAGCCCCATAGGGAGGAAGTGGGGGAAAATGCTCCAAAATATTTTAAAAATCTTCTTCTCAAGAACCAGTGTGTACAATGACTTGATATTTGCTATGGAGCTTCCATATGAGGTGTAGAATCAAGTTTGTTCAAACGAAGTTCGTAAAGTAATATTTGGCTTTGTAATACGAGGGGTAAGATTTTTGGCCCCGCCCAAAATTTCTATTTTCTGAACCGATGGTCCGGTATGAACCAAATTTGGTTTGTGGTAGTATTGGGTCATAAGTACTTGACCCATGCCAAAAAAAAAATTCCCGCATCCCCATGGGAACCCTGGGAGCTAAAAATAGAAATATTTTCAAACGCCCATATTTCCCAAACCCCACGGAACAGAGAGCTTTTATTTGGTATGAAGTATCCTTACGACCAGTACAATTGAATGGTAAAAAAAAATTGCCATCGGTTATGTTAGGGTGTTCTGTAATGGGCATCGAAAAAATGCTGAGTCAGCATATTTGCAAAAATTTTAAAAAATCTTTTCTCCAGAACCAATCATCAGAATCTTTTGATATTTGGTATACAGCATTCATAGGGGGGGGGGGGGGGGGGGGGGGGGGGGGGGGGGGTCAGATAAAAGTTTGTAGAAATAAAGCTCATTGGTTCATATTTGGGCTCTCTACAGGAGCCCGAAGTTTTAACATAGGGTAATATGGGGGATATTCTTTAAAAATCTTCTTCTTCAGAACCACCAGTCAGAATCTTTTAATATTTGGTATACATCATTGTTATGAGGGTCAGATTCTAGATTGTTCAAACCAAGTCCCTAGGTTAATATTTGGGCTTCCTACGGAAGCCCAAATTTTATCTTTGTTCAATATGGAGGGTAATTTAAAAAAATCTTCTTCTTCAGATCCATCAGTCAGAATGCTTTGATATTTGGTATGCAACATCTCTATGGGGGTCAGATTCAAGTTTGTTCAAATCAAATTCCTAGGTATATATTTGGGCTCACTATGGTAGCCCAAATTTTTACTTAGTGCAATATGAGAAAATTTCTTTAAAAATCTTCTTCTTCAGATCCACCAGTCGGAATGCTTTTATATTTGGTATACAACATCTCTAGGGGGGGGGGGGGTCAGATTCCAGGTTGTTCAATTTGAGTGCCTAGGTTAATATTTGGGCTCCATATGGGAACATTTAACTTAGTACAATATGAGGGAATTTCTTCAAAAATCTTCTTCTTCAGATTCACTTGTCAGAATGCTTTCACATTTGGTATACAACATCTCTAGGGGGGTCAGATTCAAGTTTGTTCAAATCAGATCCATAGGTCAATATTTGGGCTCACTATGGTAGCCCAAATTTGAACTTAGTGCAATTCGAAGAAATTTCTTTACAATTTCTCTTCTTCAGATTCAACAGTCAGAATGCTTTCATATTCAGTACACAACATCTCTAGGGAAGTCAGATTTAACTGTGTTCAAATCAAGAGCCTGGGTTAATATTTGGGCTCTCTATGGGAGCCGGAATTGGCCATTTTGCTGAAGAATTAAAAATTTTGTATTCAGTACCCTCTAGAGGTACTAAGATTAATCCACATAGGTTGTATCAAGGGGCTTCATAGGGGAGCTCTACATTTTACTTATGATCAACTGAAGAAAAGGCATGATGCCCAGATTATTTTTGTCACTCCTGAGGAACTCAAGGATTGACAGTGTAGCCTATGGAGATGGCTTGCTTAATGTAGACTCATTCTTGGACTCTGTTTAAATTGTGTTCTGTACAAGATGAGCGCTTCAGGCCCCGTGGGGCCTCTTGTTTTTCAAGAGTTATTGCCCTTGTTGGCCTTAGACTTTCTTGTCATCACATTTCAAAGAAAACCACTGAAGATCGTTTTTCCAAATTTAATGCATAGCTTTTCGGTAATAATATCATGACAAGAATTATGAATCAGCCGTGTACAAGATTTTCTTTAATAAAGAGTTATTTCCCTTGTTAAACTTTCTTGTTAAACTTTTCTTGTCATTAAATTACCATTTATTGTCATCACATTCTGAAGAAAACTGTTATTTAATATACATTTTTAGCTTACCGAAGGGAGCTTAACTTATCACTTGCCGTCCGTCGTCGTCCGTTTCCGTCGTCGTTGTCTGTAGTGAACTTTACATTATCGACTTCTCACAAACTACTCAACCAAATTGAACCAAATTTTGTGTGCATGTTCCTTATCATATGTCAATTCAAGTTTTAAATAAACTTGCCGCTCCCACAGGGGGCACCAGAAGGGGCATAAATCTGATAGCACCCATAAATTTTTTGGTTCAAATCAAGTCCATGGGTTAAGATTTGGGCTCTCTATTGGAGCACAAAGTTTAAGTTGGTGCAATTTGAGGAAAGTTCTTTAAAAATCCTCTTCTTCAGATTGACCTCTCAGAATCCTTTCATGTTTGGTATACAACATCTATAGGGGGGTCAGATTCAAGTTTGCTCAAATTGAGTCCTTGGGTTAATAATTGGGCTCCCTGTAGGAGCCCAAATTTTAACTTGCTGAAATATGAGGAAATTTCTTTAAAAATCTTCTGCAGATCCACCAGTCAGAATGCTTTCGTATTTGGTATACAACATCTCTAGGGGGGGTCAAATTCAAATTTGTTCAAATCGGGTCCCTGCGTTAGTATTTGGGCTCTCTATTGGAGTCCGAAGTTTAACTTGGTGCAATTTGAGGAAATTTCTTTAAAAATCTTCTTCTTCAGATCAGCCACTCAGAATCTTTTCATATTTGGTATACAACATCTATAGGGGGGGCAGATTCAAGATTCTTCAAATTGAGTCACTGAGTCAATATTTGGGCTCCCTATGGGGGCCCAAATTTTAACTTTGTGCAATGCGTGGAATATTCTTTAAAAATCTTCTTCAGATTCACCAGTCAGAATCCTCGAATATTTGGTATACATCATCTCTAGGGGGCCAGATTCAAGTTTGTTCAAGTCGAGTTTCTTGGTTAATATTTGGGTTCCGTATGGGAGCCTGAATTTTAACTTAGTGCAATATGAGAAAATTTCTTTAAAAATCTTCTTCTTCAGATCCACCAGTCAGAATGCTTTCATATTTGGTATACAACATCTCTAGGGGGGTCAAATTCAAGTTTGTTCAAATCGGGTCCCTGAGTTAGTATTTGGGCTCTCTATTGGAGCCCAAATTTTAACTTTGTGCAATGCATGGAAATTTCTTTAAAAATCTTCTTCTTTAGATCCACCAATCAGAATCCTTTCATATTTGGTATACAGCATCTCTAGGTGGGTCAGATTCAAGTTTGTTCAAATTGGGACCCTGTGTTAATATTTTGGCTCCCTATTTGAGCCCAAAGTTTAACTTAGTGCATTGTGAGGTGATTTCTTAAAATACCTTCTTCATATCCATCAGTCAGAATTCTTTCTTATTTGGTATATGACATCTCAAGGGGATCAGATTCAAGTTTGTTCAGTTTGAGTCCTTGGCTTAATATTTGGGCTCTATGGACAGGGGTGGGTTGGAGTGGGGGGGGGGGGGGGCGGTGGGGGGAATTGACAAAATTTTAAAAATGATATTTAAAATAATAAATTTTGATATCGTCTCCGTTGGGTAAAGGGTTGAGCAAGTGGCTATGTGAAAATGTTTAAAACAGTATTACAGTAGAACCCGTCTAGTTGGCCATGCACATCCCTCTGTGTGGACACTTATTGACAGTTTAAGAAAGGACTTCGCATTAGTGTCCACTACTCTCATCTAGGATGCACTGGGGGAGAAACAGCATAAAAGAGTTGAAAAAAAAACAAAAAACAACTACAGGAAAAACTGAACAAGGTGTGTTTTGACCGCAAAAATGGCCTGAAAACCATAGAACAGACACTACAAGCTGTAGCGCATTGTACAGTTAAAACTAGAAGTCCTGTCACGAATAGTGCGCTTATCTACGCTTAATTGCGTGTTGGAATTGCGCGCAATTGCCATATCGAATGGCATCCAAAGCACGGCAGGTTCTCCTGGTTACTTACAGCAAACACATGCAATGTTTCTGCCGATGGACCTCGGGGTTACCCGGAGGTCCATTGGCTGAAACATTGCTTGTGCACAGGCCATATGTACAAAATTTGATAGCTTTACTTGGGCCTTAACGCGTACATTAACGTGCATATCAACGTGCTATTTGTGCGCATTTCCTTACAGGACTTCTAGTTTTAACTGTAAATTATTGGTTCTATTGTCTCCTGCAATTGTGTTGTCATGCACGTTCCAAACTGCAGGTGCGAACATAGGTGGTCTACTTCCAGTACAAAGAGGTGGACAACACCAGCTTCAGTTGGTGGAGATTGAATAAGCTGATATCCCCCATTGACGTAGGTACAGTCTAAATACTGCAAAAGATCTTCCAACCCAGCGGGTGTGTTAGCACTTAGAAAGTTCATGCCACCTTGAACGTCTTCAAGTGGCAGGAATGCAAGGCCATCTATCATGCCGCAGAATAATTTGGCCTCATTTTCATTCTTATATCTGTCAGTCAATCGCAATGATTGAATTTTCCTCCATGTGCTCTGGGTTAAGTGGTAAAAGCACCCCTTGACTTGTTATATGTTCACCCAACACATTTCGAGATGCCTGAATGATTGCATGCTTGAAGTCTGTGACAATAGTTGTTGGGTCAGGACAAAAACCTAACTCTTCACACCTATCCGATATAGCCTGTAGTATCTCCTCATAACACTGACGTGTCTTGTGTGTTAAGAGGGCATAAACACATGATACAGGTGTGTCAACCAGGGGTGCACGGATGACATACAGCTGTGAAAATATCTTTGGTGCCATAGAGAAATTGCCATCCATAAACCACTTGTCAGTGCTTGCTAAGTGTTTCAACGCTGAATTAGCAGCAAATATAACAACACGGTGTGGTCGATGGTCAGATCCACTATCATAAATTAGGAACAATAATATTTACATACAGATTTATATTATAAAATTTATTTTTTATACCAATTGGAGGGGGAATATGTCCAAGCTGAAATTTAGAGGGGGGAAAAATCGGGGAGGGGGGCCTAGGGAGGAAAAAATGGGGGGGGGGATTTGTCCTAGGGGGAGGAATCCAGGGGCGAGGGTATGTTCTAGCTGAAATTTGGTGGGGGGGGGGGGGGGGGGGAATGTCCAGGGGGTAAAATGTCCTACATTCCATTGCTTCATAGGGACAATGTACTGCAGATCAAAAAAGTTTTTTTCTTATGACATACATGTTCTCCCTCCCAATGTTTTATCCCCCTAAGTTGAGCCCCTGGGTACCTATCTTGTCCATGCTTAGATTATGATTTATAATCAGTATTATGAGATGGAAGGAGTATAAACAAAGGAGTTGTGTGTTTGGGGGTGGGGGGTCAAGTATGTGCGGTGCATTGTCCAACTGTTTCGTATATACTTGCTTCTACAATATCAGGCTCCAGCCTACCTAACGTTATGTTCCCCATGCATCTGACGTTCTTTCTTATTCATAACTGCTGAGGCTATCAATAGTGAATATGGACTTTAAATAGTAAGCAACTTTTTATATATTTGTGGATAATGGAATGATGTTATTGTTTATAATACGCAACTTCCCTTTGGAGGACCTAATGTGATAGTATTTGGTTTTTGATTTCCAATTTTTAGCTCACCTGGACTAAAAGCTTCTGTAAATTTTTCACAATTTCATCTTCTTTTCTGTAACCGCTGAGCCGGTATGGACCAAACTTGGCAGGAATGGTCTATAGGAGGTCCTCTACAAACGATCCTCATTTTGTTCCCGTGGGTTGAAAAACATGGCCGCCAGAGGCATTCTTTGATTCTCGTTGGTGGAGTTTCAAAAATCTTCTCCTCTGAAATGGCCAGGCCAAATGTTTTGGTACTTCACATAAATGATGACTCTCTACCAACGATCCTCATTTAATGTTGATCGGGTTGTAAACGTGGCCGTAATTACGTCTTATAGTTACCATAGAAACCCTATGGGAAATCACATTTTCATCTTCTTCTTTGGAACTACTGAGCCATCGTGAACCAAACCTTGCAGGGATAGTCTATGGGAGGTCTTCTACAAATGCTCCTCATTTTTGTTACCATGCATCGAACAACATGGCTGCTAGAAGCATTTTTTGATTCTGATTGGTGGATTTTGAAAAATCTTCTCCTCTGAAACCGCAGGGCCAAATGTTTTGAAACTTTGCATGGTTGATGACAGAGACACCCTCTACCAACGATCCTCATTTAGTGTTGATCGGGTTGCAAACATGGCTGCAATTGTGGCTTATAGTTACTATAGAAACCCTATGGGAAATCACATTTTCATCTTCTCTCTGGAACTACTGAGCCAACGTGAACCAAACTTGGCAAAAATGGTCTATAGGAGGCCCTCTACAAACTGTCCTCTTTTTGTTCCCATCGGTTGGAAAATTTGGACACCGGAGACATTCACTGATTCTGATTGATGGATTTTGCAAAAATAATCCCCTCTGAAACTACAATGTCAAATGTTTTGAAACTTCACATGATTGAGGACTGGGACACCTTCTACGAATGATCCTCATGTTATGTTGATGTAATGGTGCAAACATGGCCACAATTGTAGCTCATAGTTACCATGGAAAGCCTGTGGGAAATCACATTTTTATATATAGTTCCAGGTGAACGATTACAGGCTCTTTAGAGCCTCTTGTTTTTATTTAGGAAATTATGATCCGCTGGTGTCATCGTATTATGATTAGATTTCAATTCCAATTGAGAAAAAGGCCGCTGTTGTGATCAGTATTTTCTCCCCCCACTGCATGTGTAACATATGTCTGTCCAGGGTGAGATAGCAGGGAGAGACAGATGTATCCCACCCCACCCACCTGACATTATACATTTATAACGTTATTATGATGTTATGCATATCGTATCAGTTTCTTGCTACCAACTAATTCATTTTGCCATCATCAGAATGCCGTGTGATCAAAGTTTGATGCTCTAAAACTCTTTAAACCCCAAGATGCCACCGTTCCAAATCGATTTCGTGGTATATACCTTTGGTATATACATAACTTGTGCATGCTCTTTCCAATGGTGTCATTAGTTTTTCAAAACCACGAATACCAAATGAGTTGATTATATCAGCATGTGATCGCTGATTAACTCTGTCTAACGTAACCGCTGTATGGTGGGGAGAAAAATAATCCCTGATGGGTACGGGTGTGGGATGGGGAAATCTCATTCTCGGGACAAGATATTTGGTCCAGACACTCGGCAAGCCTCGTGTCTGGCCCAAATATCTTGCCCTCGGTGAGAGAGATTATTATTATCCCTGATGGGTGAGGGTGTGAGATGGGGAAATCTCACCCTAGGGCAAGATATTTGGGCCAGACACGAGGCTTGCCGAGTGTCTGGACCAAATATTTTGTTCTGAGGGTGAGATTTCCCCATCTCACACCCGCCCCATTCAGGGATAATTTTTCTCCCCCCACCTAAACAGTCTGATGTCATCAAAAGTAATTCAAGGGCACGTGCAGCGAACAATTTTGTTGTCCATTTCTGAAAAAAAACTTTGCTTATCGGAAAAAGCATACAAAAGTTCTGTATTTACCACAGGTATATACCAAATTAAATCCCAAAGCCGGCAAGACAGGGGTAAAAAGATTTGTAGTGAAATGAACATTGACACATTCCGATAAAGTCATATTATGATTTCTGCAATGTATTTGCATAACTTTTCGATGGGAATTTCATGCAACTCACTTCACTCAAAATGGCGTTAATCCAAAAATTCCTCTAAAAGAGTCAAGTGTCTTTTGGTTTTGCGGTCTGTGTTTTTATTTCTATTTTCTTTCACAAACGTCTGTCTGCTAATATTTCCGAAATGTGATAACTTGTTTGTTTACAGAAGAACGTGCAATGATTGAATGGACCTGCGCTCATTAAATAAGCTAATAAAGGTTGGTCACGTGGGTGGGGTGAGATAGCTGTCAGGTGGGTGGGGTGAGACAGGCATATCTCTCCCCGCTGTCTCACACAACTTTATATATGTCTCGGTACCTTAGTAGTGGGAGAAATGCTTTTCTCACCCCACCCATGTGACAGCTATCTCACTCCACCTATTTGACCAACTTATTTACATATTTAATTGGGACTGTAACTATTTAATCATAGCAAATCACATCGCACATGTATAAACAAACAAAATGGAAGGATGTTTTCCTACCATAAATACAACTTATTTTATAAACGAAAAGCGAAACCAGAACACTCTTAAGAAAAACTTCAGCACACCTCAAATTGATCTATCAGTTAATTTTAGAGAAATATAAAGATTATCGGAAAATCGATGAAGTTGAAACCGAAACATTATACAACTATTTATAATTAACCTTGGTCAAGAAAATGGCACTGAAGTACATGTCTGGAAATGTTGATTTCATTTGAGCTCGCTTCAGTGCATTAACCCTCAATGTGCGGTGCTAGTCTGTGTGTTTTGAAGTATACAACTATGGTACAGCAGAACCTGTCTTGAGAGACCGCCCTTTCGGCCACACAAAAGTGGTCTCTCAAGACAGGTGGTCTCTCATAACAGGTTTCAGGTTTTCTCAAGTCAGTGAATAGCCAACCACAAAATTTAGAAATGGAAAAGAATGGATTTTTGTAATTACTTTATTTTTCTTTTTTATGAAGTTTTTGTAACAAATTGAAATGGACTGTTATAAAAATTATAAAAATAAATTAGTGTTGAAAATCTTCATTGAAGATTTTCAACACTAATTTATTTTTATAATTTTTATAACAGTCCATTTCAATTTGTTACAAAAAGATTTTCAACACAAATTTATTTTTATTCCTATCTTGTCACATTTCAGGTATGTATGAAATAGTTTATTCAGCAATAATCTTAATCTTTTCACAGGGGTCTTATAAAAACATCTCAATCTTTAATGAGTTAGCAACTGAAACCCAATTAAGAGATTTTAATACTTTTAATTGCATTAGTATAACAATGGATTTTCCAATTCCAGAAAAGGTAAGAAGTTTTTGTCATGGTTTCAGTCTTCAAAGGAGCGGTCTCTCAAGACAGGTCAATTATGGCATAAAAATACAAGTTGGTACCAGGTCACAGTGGTCCCTCAAGACAGGTGGTCTCCCATAGCAGGTCCATTATAGAGTAAAACCAATCGGTGCCTGGCAGATGTGGTCTCTCAAGACAGGTGGTCTCTCAAGACAGTGGTCTCTCAAGACAGGTTTTACTGTATATACCATTCCGAATATCTTATCTGTTTTCTCCTAGAATGAACACACTAAGAATTATTTTTCCTGGAAAATATTATATTTATTAATGGTGTCGCATCCCTAAAATTGTGGGAGAAAAATCATCCTCGATGAGTATCGGGTGGGACGGGTAAATCTCACCCTCAGGGCAAGATATTTGAGCCATACACTCTGCAAGCCTCATGTCTGGCCCAAATATCTTGCCCCTCGGGTGATATTTCCCCATCGCACCCAGATACCCAGATTGGGTATAATAATATTCTCCCCCCACTGCATGTGTAACATACGTCTATCCAGGGTGAGATAGCAGGGAGAGACAGATGTATCCCACCCCACCCACGTGACGTTATACATTTATAACGTTATTATGACGTTATGCATATCGTATCAGTTTCTTGCTACCAACTAATTCATTTTGCTGTCATCAGAATGCCGTGTGATCAAAGTTTGATGCTCTAAAACTCTTTGAACCCCAAGATGCCACCGTTCCTAATCAATGTAG
This sequence comes from Pictodentalium vernedei, assembly GCA_031216915.1. NCBI lineage: Eukaryota > Metazoa > Mollusca > Scaphopoda > Dentaliida > Dentaliidae > Pictodentalium > Pictodentalium vernedei. Next base: position 40,782,429 of record CM062296.1, read on the forward strand.
TGGTATATACCTGTGGTATATACATAACTTTTTCATGCTCTTTCCGATGGTTTCATTAGTTTTTCAAAACAACGAATGCCAAATAAGTTGATTATATATCAGCATGTGACCACCGCTTAACTCTGGCTAACGTAACTGCTGTATGGTGGGGGAGAAAAATAATCCCCGATGGGTACAGGTGTGGGATGGGAAAATCTCACCCTCGGGACAAGATATTTGGTCCAGACACTCGGCAAGCCTCGTGTCTGACCCAAATATCTTGCCCTCGGGTGAGATTTTCCCATCCCACACCTGTACCCATCAGGGACTATAATAATCACATACAATACTGTACTGTGTACTTCTACTCTGTAATATAGTGAGTGACTACTGGTAGATGTTGTTATATTTATTCTTTATATAAATACATGAATATTTCATATCTCCATCATTAATTGTTCCAAGCACACATATTTATACCACCTGTGTAACCAACAATTATTTCATGCATAGATCTCCATAGAATTACTGAGGGATTGAAATTCATTGGAATTCATTTGTTTTGGCAAGTCACTATTGAGTTTCATTGCTGTTTGGCACAGAATATGGATATTTTACTATTGGGAGGATGTAAAAAGTTTCTTGTGTGGAGAACTTCATTTTTGTGGGAGAGAAAATTAAACCAAAACAAATTTGTTTCTCTTCACTATTAACATCATGCACTGAACTTTCATACTGATAAAGAAGATTACTGTTCGCAGAAAACATCTGGGTATGCCCACATTCGTGACAGTATTAGTTTTCATAGAGAAAAATGTGGGTTAAGAAATACACCAAATTAATCAATTAATGTTTTTTATCATGTTGGATGGTGTGGTGGGCAAGTTGGCATCCTACTCACTGCAGTGGACTGGATGGGCATGTGGTTGCAAGATCTATCATACAAAAGGTTGGTGTTATTTATCTGATCAGTTCACGCCTCCGTAAATACAGTACTGCCAAAACTATCTGGCTGATGAGTGCCAGTTACATAATGTTTCTAAATATGACTGCTGAAGAAACATAAAAAATGTTTATACAGTGGAATCCTGTTAATTGAATAGCCACTTTGCCAATGAAAATTATTCAATTAACAGGAATATTCAATTAACAGGGATTGTCTCATTTTCCTGCATTCTAAGGGATAAACTGAGCATTTACTCTGTTATATCTTCTTTGACAGAGCTCTATGAGCTCTGTCAAACAAGATATAATAGATTAAATGCCCGTATTGGATGTACCAAAGATAAATTGGTCTATAAACAAAGGAAAACTAGGGAGAGTCAGAGTAATTTCTCGACAGATTACAAGATTTTTAGCTGCGACTAGCAGCTCTGTAAGTGGCTCTGAGTAGGTCTGTCTATCGGTCAGTTGGTCGGTCTGGTCGGTCGGTTGGTCTGTCGGTCGGTCGGTCTGTCGGTCGGTCTGTCTGTGACCAATAAGTTTCAAAACTCAATAACTTTTGAAATACTTGATGGAATGACTTTATATTTGGCATGTAAGTGTATCTTATTGATGTCTAGCCACTGTTCAATGCATGTGTTGTTCCAAATATTTTTCTTGGAGTTATGGCCCTTGATGAACTTAGAATTTTGTGCGATAGTCCCGTTGCAGCTATGGCGTCGATGTCACGATTTTTTTATTCAATTAACAGGATTTGCCTCTCTAACCTATATTCGATCAACAGGTTAAATTTGTACTGGAGGTATGGTAAATGGTTTTGTGTCGGGAAATTATATTCAGTTAAGAGGGATATACAATTAAGAGATATCAAATTAAGTGGGCTCCACTGTAGTTGTTTTCTTTTCGTTTTATGTACATTACATTGAAAGTGGATTACTACAGGGTTCCTGTGGGGGCCTTGGATTCAAGAAACTCCCTTGAATTTGACTAAGGGTCATTCAAGGCCTTGAAATTCTGGAAAATGTGTCGGGAGGCCTTGCAGAGCCTTTGATATTCACAAAATAAAAATGCTGAGGAAGCACTTTATCATAACTTGGTACAGTAATTTTATATGCCAGAGAGTTTGTGAAGGCTTGGTCCTAACTAGGACCTCCGGTCATTACCCTCTCCTCCCTCTTCCCTACATGGGAAGTGGAAGGTGGGGGTAATGACCTGGGGTCCTAGTTAGGACTAGTGAAGACAGGGCCTTGAAAATCCTTGAATTTGGCTATTGTATGGTCTTGAAAAATGCTGAAGTATATTGAAAAAGTTAGAGCTGTAGGTTTTTAAATTTCTTGTTCGGTTTCGGTTTTTCAGGTGGAGTCAAACCTCGGTTCGGTTCGGTTTTTGGTTTGTTCATGAGGCCAAATAAAATTCAATAAAACTCATTATTATGTCCGGAGTCATAACTGAATGGCAGTGAAATTGAGTGAAACTCAATGAATGCCCGAAATAAGCTATAATCAGGAAGAATCAGGAAGGCCAATATAATAATTACCTAAATATACAGAACTTTTATTGTGCTTGGCCATTTTTCGAGGTCTGACACCTACACGCAACTTGAGGAAAGCTGCAAACACAACTAAACTGAAATGTCGGAAATTCACAGAATGTTGCCTTTCCAGAGTAACATTCCCTACTCTGGGATGGGTACATGCTGTGAATTTCTGCAGCAAGAAATTATTTAATAAAAAACGAAAAACCTTAGATTACGGGATGTCGACGGTTTCGGTTTTAAAAAAAACCCTAAAAACCTCGGTTCGGTTTCATTTAACCTACAGCTCTACAAAAAGTCCTTGAATTTTATCACTCCTTGCCTGCAGAAACCCTGTACTATTAAGACACCCATGGAGTGGAGACTCCACCCATATTAGAACTTGCAATTTCGATTATGGAGTATAAGAAGTTCTATTAAATGTTCAGCTAATGGACCTGCAGGTTTAACCCAGAAGACCATCAGCTAAAACTTTGCTTGCATTCCGATGCAACCCTTTCCCCTAGAAATCGACATATGTACCCTTCCATTCACTATGCAATGAGTGTGTACAGGATTTGAAGAGGGGGGTGGCAAGCAGAGGTGGCAGAAGCTCGATAAAAGTGGAAGGGCACAAATTTTCAAGGCCACACTATAGTGTCCCATTTAGATAAGCAGGCTGCGATGTGGTCACTTTCCTGTCCATTTCTTCTACTTCAATCATCATTCAACCCGAAGGCTAGCCTTCAGGTTGGAAGATGGTCGAATTAGAAGAAACGGACCGAAGCGACCAAAGGTGGGATTCATTGGCCAAATGTTTGGATTTGCAAATAATATTACAGGAATGCCTGTATATTAGCACGTTTGCATGCACCCATTTTAACTCATTTTGTAACCATGCAACATGTCTGTGGAAAAAGTGGAGGGGCACATTCCTCTGTGCCCCCCCCTCCCCCCCCCCCCCCCCCCCCCCCCCGGTTCTGCTACCTCTGGTTTCAAGAAAGGGCACCCACCTCTCATTATATTTTCACAATGATAATCAGGTATACCTATCAAATGTCTCACATCTAACGCATGTGATTTCCCCCATGTCAACCCTGGGAATTAAAGCAGTGCTTGTTTACTGTGGTAAACAAGGTCAAGCTCTGTGGTACTGGTAAAATAGGACCCAGTCATCAATGCTTGGGGTGGAAGTCCTCTAAAATGGGCAACACAGCTTTTAACCGGTATAAATAAATTTACTAAACTCAACTTTATATCAGTGTTATGCTCATGATTAGCCATTGAGCAGAAATACAGTACAAGTCAATAACCACTATAAACTATGTATCTTTCTCTTCCTACACCGATAAGATCAGAATCTGACATCATTTTCTGGAAAGATCTCAGTGAGAGCTTTCCAGAAAATGATGTCAGATTCTGATCTTATCAGTGCAGGAGTAGCAGTATACCTAGATTATTGCGGTTATGCTACAACTTATTTTGGCTTCACTACTCAATGGGACGTTAAACACCAATAAATAAACAAGCTCTATTTTACTGGTAAAATAGAACCCGGAAACCAATACCTGGGGTGGAAGTCCTCAGAAATGGGCAACTTGGTTATAACCTGTTGGTTGGACTTGACTTTATATTAATGTGACAGCCACGATTAGCCATTGTGCAGAAATATGTGACCGTAAACACAAATAAATAAACAAATAAATAATTAAATAAATAAATAAATAAATCATGTGGTTTAACCCTGATGAATTGGCTGCAGAAATATGTGACTGTAAACACAAATAAATAAATAAATAAATAAATAAATAAATAAATAAATAAATAAATCGTGGTTTAACCCGGATGAATTGGCTGCAGAAATATGTGACCGTAAACACAAATAAATAAACAAATAAATAAATAAATAAATAAATCATGTGGTTTAACCCGGATGAATTGGCTGCAGAAATATGTGATTGTAAACACAAAAAAATAAACAAATAAATAAATAATTAAATAAATAAATGAATAATCAGGTGGTTCAACACTGATGAATTGGCTGCCGAAATATGTGACCGTAAACACAAATAAATAAATAAATTTCCCCGTGGGAACCCCGGGAAGTAAGCAGCACTTGTTTACTGCGGTAAACCAGTTCCGCTTTACTAGTAAAATAGTACCCAGTCACCAGTGCTTGGGGTGAAAGTCCTCTAAAATGGGCAACATGTTGATCAACGATTGACTATCCTTGACTTCATCGCCATGTTGTGTCACGATTAGCCATTGTGCATAAATATGTGACGTTAACCACCAACAAACAAACAAACAATAAATAAATCATGTGGTTTAACCCTGATGAATTGGCTGCAGAAATATGTGACTGTAAACACAAATAAATAAATAAATGAATAAATAAATAAATAAATAAATCATGTGGTTTAACCCTGATGAATTGGCTGCAGAAATATGTGACCATAAACACAAATAAATAAACAAACAAATAAATAAATAAATCATGTGGTTTGACCCTGAAGGATTGGCTGCAGAAATATGTGACCGTAAACACAAATAAATAAATAAATCGTGTGGTTTAACCCTGATGAATTAGCTGCAGAAATATGTGGCCGTAAACACAAATAAATAAACAAATAAATAAATAAATAAATAAATCATGTGGTTCAACCCTGATGAATTAGCTGCAGAAATATGTGACCGTAAACACAAATAAATAAACAAATAAATAAATAAATAAATCATGTGGTTTAACCCTGATGAATTAGCTGCAGAAATATGTGACCGTAAACACAAATAAATAAACAAATAAATAAATAAATAAATAAATAAATCATGTGGTTTAACCCTGATGAATTGGCTGCAGAAATATGTGATCGTAAACACAAATAAATAAATAAATAAATCATGTGGTTTAACCTGGATGAATTGGCTGCGTCTATGCACATAATTTAAAAAAGAAAACTATTATATGACCCCCCTCATTAAATGATTTCATTCAGCTCATTCCATTGAAACCTGCCATGTAACCTGATATGGTTTTGTTGATTTTTTTTTTTAAATTTGAAAAAAAAAAAATTGGAATAAAATTTTACATAATTTTAACGTGGGTTGAAAGGTTAATCCAACTTGTTCTTGAGCCAATTAACCCTGTATGCAGTGTGCAGGGTATCAAAATATTGCTCGGTGGTTCTCTCCGGGTACTCCGACTTCCACCAACCGTAAAATTGTCCAACACCAGGTGACACTGGCTGTCAAAAGTGTCATTAAACCCCGATAATAAATAAATTGACTCATCTGTATTTGGTTACAGGAAAGAATTTGCTATTGTATTTTATATTATATTAATGTAATACAGTGGAACACACTTAATTGGATATCTCTTAACTGAATAACCCTGTTAATTGAATACAATTTCCCAACACAAAACCATTTACCATACAGTACAGTCCCCATGGGTTGGTCGTTATCCACACGTGGGCAGTGATGTCCATGCATGCATTTACCAGGTACAGTGGAGCCCACTTAATTGTATATCTCTTAATTGTATATCCCTGTTAATTGAATATAATTTTCAAACACAAAACCATTTACCATATCTTCAGTACAAATTTGATCTGTTAATTGCATATGGGTTGTAGAGTAAACTCCTGTTAATTGTATATAAATTTTTGTAATATGTTGAAAAAATTACTGTGACAGCACCAAATTCCCCTTATTTATGAACCTTTTTGGCCTCACTACATCCAATACAGGCATTTATTCTATTATATCTTGTTTGACAGAGCTCTATGAGCTCTGTCAAACAAGATATAATAGAATAAATGCTCAGTTTACCTCCAAAACACAGGAAACTGACCAAATCTCTGTTAATTGTATACTCCTGTTAATTGAATAATTTTCACTGGCAAAATGGATATTCAATTAAGAGGGTCCTACTGTAATAAAAATCAGCAGCAGCAAAATTTTAATTAATGAAGCACCGGGTTGTACCCGCTGCTTCATTAATTAAATTTTGGATAATTATTCCTACAATTAGCATTTGAAATCTTAAAATTATTGCGTACGTGGAAATATTGCCCATCCGTTGAATGTGACCAGTCCACGGCAGCTGTACTATACCTCCAGTACAAATTTGACCTGTTAATTGAATATAGGTTGTAGAGTAAACTCCTGTTAATTGAATAAAAAATGTTGTAACCTGTCAAGAAATTACCTTGACTTGTCTCAATTTTCCTTTATTTATAGCCCTATTTGGTCTCAGTGTATCCAATACAGGCATTTAATCTATTATATAATAATCCTTGAGCTCTGTGAAACAAGATATAACAGAATAAATGCCAAGTTTATCTCTAGAATACAGGAAAATGACACAATCCCTGTTAATTGAATACTCCTGTTAATTGAATAATTTTCAGTCGCAAAGTGGCTATTCAATTAACAGGATTCCACTGTACCAGATTTGAGTTTAAATTTATTGCTTCAAAATGTATTCAGAGAAACACAAACAGAGCGAAGTGTAAACAATTTTGATGGCAAGGAGAATGTGCATGCTTTGGTAGAAGTGCATGCTAAAGACGAATTGTACATGATAATTGCCTGCGTAACTTGCATCAGCAGAGCAAAAAACCTGCAACGATCGAGTTGGAGTTTATATCACAGAGGATGACTTGTGTATCAAGGAAGGCAGGTATCATAAGGTTCAAGGCAAAATAAGAATAATAACACTTTCCCTGACTTGCTGCAGTTCTTGGGTGAGAAGGCCTTAGTTACCCCTGTGCTCCCAACTGCATCCCTATTCCCACGCTTCTCTCCTCCTGACACTCTGAGACGAACTGCTTGATGACATCCCTTGCCCCATTCTTCACAATCTCTCCAATTAGCATATTAACCGTCTCCTTTGAATCACTTACTAACCACATGCCCTTCGTTCTGCCATCCTGCTTCCCCATTACACTCCGAGTGAATCTTATTTTTTTAGACTGGTATTTTGGGCATTCTAGTAGAAAGTGTTCCAGGGTCTCCACCATGCCAAAATTACACATCTGGCACTCCTTTTCACTAATTTTCCCAATTTTTCCCTTCCCTTGAACAACAGTGACCACCGAAAGGTGTCATCAAGGTTACCTCTTCAAAACCAGGCTTCCCTTTATCACACAGGCCACCGAAAGACCTCTTTGATTTGACCCTCTCCTCTCGCCAGTTAAGGTTACCATTCTCTTTTTCTCTTTCTCTGACATTTTTTTTTTACCCTGGATTGCCCCTATATCTAGGTCCGAGATCTCCAATGAGTAGTTCTCTATTAACGCCCTCACTTGGACCATCCACCCTGTCTTGGTATTTGATTTGAAAATACTCTGGAACATTACTTTACACAATCGGCTGTCAGGGAGTTTTCCAAATAATTAAGATATCAGAGTTTCAATAAGTCTATCATGTCCTTGGTCCTCATCCACCCAAGCTCCCACCGATTGCTTCCAGTATACTGCAATTTATTTGACCCTGTTATCCATCAGCCTGCTTCATTCTGCAGGGTTTCCAAGGTCTGTACAGCCATTTGGTTTAGAGGTACCACTTCTGTACCATATGTTATACTTGGCAGACCCAAAGAAAATCTTATTATGTAATTAATAAAACATAACAAACTTCATAAACAGGCATATAATTAACTCCCTTCACAGTGCTGGCATATGATTAACTCCCTTGACACTGTTATCAAAATATAAAACTTTCATTCAACAAATTTTTACCATTATAATGAAACTAGACATTTAACGGGTTTAGTGCTACAGTTAAAACTAGAAGTCCTGTCACGAATAGTGCACTTATCAAGGCTTAATTGCGCATTGGAATTGCGCGCAATTACCATATCGAATGGCATCCAAAGCACGGCAGGTTCTCTTGGATAATCATAGCAAACACATGCAATGTTTCTGCCAATGGACCTCCGGGTTACCCGGAGGTCCATTGGCTGAAACATTGCTTGTGCACAGGCCATATGTACAGAATTTGATAGCTATACTTGGGCCATAACGCGTACATTAACGCGCATATCAACGTGCTATTTGTGCGCATTTCATGACAGGACTTCTAGTTTTAACTGTAGAAGCCACTACCAGGGCTCTACTGAAAAATGATGAAAGTCACACTGTTTGCACTAATTTGTTGTTGGCTCAGGAGTAGAAAAAAATATTAATAAATTATTTTGTTACAATTTATTGGAAAGTGCCAAGTGGCACTCTCCAATAAATTGCAACAAAAATACTCAAGTTACAAGTAAACATTGAAAAGTAATTTAGCTCTCCACCCGTCCACCCGGGAATGGTAGACTGTTGGACTTCTATGCTTGAGGTCCTGAGTTTGATCCCCATCCGGGTGGACCCACGTTGTGTCCTTGGGCAAGGCACTTTATCCCTGTTGCCTACATGGGGGCACGATGACGCCGTGTACTAAGACATGCTGCACGTCGATGGTGCACATATGTTTTCAACTGCTGTAACCCTGCTTGAGCGGAGCTTGAACAGAGTTAGAATGTTGAGGAGCTGACCGTTGCTCATTGATGCTCGGTGGTTCTCTCTCTGTGTACTCTGGCTTCCTCTACCTGTAAAACTGTCATGGTCACGATTCGCTATTGTACATAAGTGTGTGATTTTAAACACCAATAAATAGCACTCCACCCGTTAAGATTGACTTGGTTAAATCCCAGGTTGCATGATGTTGAAAATTTGCTGCTTAAAATTTTGGTATTTAGACATCAATGCGCAGAGGGTTAAATTAATCCATGCCCAACCGTGAAAGAATGTGGAGTGTTCTATCATGAGTGTAAATTCAAGATAGCCTCAAATAATCTCATGTTAACGAGCAAAGCGATAATGATATTGTTGATAGGAAACTATGCTGGATTAATTGGGCCAGTACAAATTGGGTAATCAATCTATTTGTTCACCCGTGGTTTACTTCAGTGAAATAGAGTGATTGATTTGGGTTTGCGTATATTACAGGTGTCCAGACAGCAAACACAATACTCACATTGCAAGAACAGATTCGGAATTTTGACTGGATCGCAGGAAGCTTGGGGGTTCAGTGGTTACAGCATTGGACTTCAAACCGAAAGGTTCATGGTTCGATTCCTGCCAGAGGGACTGCTTTGTGTTCTTGGGCAAGGCACTTATTATCAAAATTGCCTGTATGGGGGGTACGTTGACGAAGGTGCACTGCATGTCGATGGTGCACTTGCTTTCAACAAATGCTGATCCTGCTTGTGCAGACATTGTGGAGTATGACAGTTGCTTAATTGCTGTTTGCTCATGCAGTGGTTCTCTCCGGAGACTCCTCCATCTCCAAAATTGTCCGACACAAGGTGATCTTGACTGTCGAAAGTGTCATTGAAACTCAACAAAAATAAAACAAAAGTCTTGATCGCAACTGCATCGTGATCTGAACAAAATTTCTGTCAAAAATACCCGTTGAAACTTGGTATGTGCATTCACTACCATGTAAACCTGTGATTATAGTGGAGATCAGACTATTTTCTCTGTAATTTCTTCTTTTTGCTAAGAATAATTTGTTGCTAGGTCTAATAGCCCAAGAACATTAGGTTTCACTAGGGAAAAAAATCGGAGAAAGCTGATTTTTTCAGGGAATGTCGAGTACATGTCACTGAACGATTAGACAAAAGTCCCCTAAAATCCCAGTTGAGATTTTTTTTCTACAGCCTTTTTTCGAAAACGCGTTTGAAAAAAATTTAAAAAAATCGCACGAACTTTGTAACCTCGAATTGATCCAACTGTATTTTTTGTTTACGCGTATTTCGAGCTACATAATGTCTAATATACATTTACCTAGAGGAAAATGTGCATTCTGTGACAATTTCTGCGAAAAATTATTGAAAATTTACAAAAAAAGTATAGGATTTATGCAAAAAATGACGATTTTCCTAACGGATTTGCCCAAAGGGTCGTAGTACAGAACGGGATGTTAGTTGGACAGACGATAAAAAATCCACCACCATTTGAAGACTTTTATCATTGCTTACAAAATAGACATTATGGAAGACCCCCTCTGCTTCTGGCCGAGTTCCCCTTTTGGCATAAAATTCGTCAGCATGAGAACTCAACTATTTTCGGTCTTGGGACCGAACAGACACGTCTGTGTCTGGCAGCATTAGATCAATAAATAATATTTACAGAATGTACAAAAATCAATAAATAATATTTACAGAATGTACAAATCAATCAACATGGATTAAGTTACATTGACTATGAAATGACATGACCTATATACATATTATTCATCGATCTCAGAAATTTCCGACAGGACAGTGTTTCTGTGGTTGTTACAAGAATCCGAACTGCAATTACACAAACCTGAGCAAGAGAGTCCTGCCTTCTTACACCCACACCTTTTTGTACAAGCACTCTTGCAACCACAACTGATCAGATTCAGTAGGTTATCAGGGGCACATGGCATTGTGGCTGCAGTCGGTACAAGAAGTCCATTCTCTAGCGACCACCCCCAATCCGTTGGAGGACGCGCAGTGCCCAGCCATTGTTGGACCTGGAGATAACATCTGTAGACATGTTGTTGTGCAGCATCGCTGCTTGGTGGGAGTGAGGCTAGGTCGATGGGTTTATTCAGTTTAGATTTTGCTACATAACGCTTGTAAGTGACATATCTATATTGGTCGAGAGAGGAAACAGTTTTACTCCCGTATAAGATCAGGAGAAGTTGTTCCCCGGCAGCGGCTACTGAACTTGGTGTACTGTCATCCGCCAAAATTGTGTTGACATACTGTTGTGAGTCGCTAGTAACATCGGAGACAATTGTACTGAATACTTTCTTCTTACCAACTCGAAAGAGTGCAGAAGTAGTGTCACAACCACTTATAGAATGTGCTACAAGGAAGTTGCTTCTATGGTCACCCATTTTGGTTGCTATTTCACTAACTGAAACTAGTAAGTTTGGGGTAATGGAATACATCATGTGAATATTACATCCCGGTTGAACTCGAGAGGTAAGAATGACTAACAAGTCTGTGTCTGTTCCCACAACGACAACATTGTTGTCATCTTGAGCGATGTCAAGTGCAGTTTCGGCTATCAGTACATCAGCATCAGCCTCGGCCTGCTTGGACTGAATATTGATAGTAGATAGCTCCTGCATTAGAAGATCGATCAGTTGGGTTTTGTTCTTGGCATTTGCAAGGAAATCGGATTGGGGTGTGGTGGCTGGTAACTCGGGTGAGATATTGATATCAATGGAATACCTGTCTTTAGATCTACGGGCTTGTTCCATGCCCTTTGTCGACATTGTACAAGCATAACCATCAAAAACAACCACGACGTTCGCCCCAAAATGTCTCACTAGATAATTGGAATATGATGTACATATGTCCTTATATGACGACTGTTTAGGCCATACAACTGCCCTCAATAAAAATCCACCATCTACAACAAACAGAGAATGTTCTGGGATTTTAGTTTGCTCGGAACCGTATGTTTTGAGGATCTTACCGAGCGTGCTTTTCTGTGTCTTCCTCATTCCAGCAGAATCAAACAATGCTGGTGGTTTCGGGGCGAGTTCATATTTGAGATACTCTTCCATCTCTGCTTGTGACTGAATAACACATGTGATGCGGTTGAACAGAATTGTGGGGTCAATCACTACCTTACTTCCACGGACTTTGATGCTATTTGCCATCGATGCGAAAGACTTCACAGTGTCAACACGTCGTAGTTTGATGCTGTTGAACGTTTTGCTTACAACATTCGATACGCAACATTCACCAATTTTGCGAACTTGGTCACAGTTCACAGTTTCGTCGGCCACAAGCCCGGTAGCTATAGAGACTAATTGTAGTGGATCTCTATTCTGAAAGGGGGAATGCACTCTGAGCCAGTTCAATAATTTGGTGATATCATTGGCATCAGTCAATTGTGAACTTTGACGGAGATCCCGATGTTGTTCGCCATGACCAGTGTGAACATGAACAAAATTTTCGAGAGCATTACATATCGGAAGGCAAAGAGGTAGTCCATGTACCCATTTCGCAACAGTGCTATCGGTTATTCCCTTGCCATGTGTGAGACCACCAGGGAGCTTGAACATTCTCATTAAACACTGCTCTATGGTCTGATCAGAATATATCCCGTCCCAGAATTTATCTGAGCGCCTTATGGTAAAGTAACCTTTCTCAGTGAACAACTTCAAATCATCCTGTTGCATTATTTCTGTTAGCTCATTCATCTGCTGCAAATAGAGATCAGAACTTTTTGCGTATGCAAAATGACCACCTGCGTGAAATACTGGAATCATATTGCGAACACAATATGTGTGGAGTTCCCAGTCCCCTGTGCGCTCTGCTCTCAAGAACAACTGGAGAAGACCTATTTGCTCGTAGTATTGTACCCAAAGCTTTCCTGTGCGTCCTACGGACGCATTCTGGAGCAGTTCGTGTAATTTTGACAGTAGATGGTTGACACTTTCTTGATTGACAGCGTCAGCTGTTGTACAGTCACCTCTGGCAAGTCCACAGAATATTTCAATGACTTCTGTGCAGTCTATGTTATCTAGTGTTCGGCTTTCTTCAAACACAAGTTTTGTAATGGCAATTTGTGTTAGCAAATGGGCACGAACTGCTCTTGAATATGCATGACCACTGATCAAATGATGGATTGACCCACCAGCATAAACAGTCCCCCAAAGTTCATCCAAGCCACTACCAGCCATGATCGAACCAATTGCCCCTAAATATGACATAATCATATGGAAGCCGCCGAGTGTAACGAAAACTTTTGTCAACTTATCTGACGAAGACACAATCTCCACTGCTTTAGGCGAACACCACATTATGTGATTTAATCGAACATGGAAATTGAAACAATGATGCTATAATACGGTATTTGAATGAGAAAAGTCGATGCCGTTTGAATTTGAGTTTAGGGGGTATGGTTAATATTTCACACGTTTCACCAGTTCATTATGGAATAAATGACTATTGTTATATATCATTATAAAGCCACTGCTTTTCTGCAATTTTTGATATATAATTTAACTCCCAAAGTAGTCGTAGATTTGATTTAATGGACGTTGTGTGTATGAAAACAATAAATTTTTTTTCGTAATTTTGTACATTTTCGTGAATATTTCACCATTGAGTGTGAGGATTGGTACAAAGTTGGCATTTTCTGTTGGGGATATGTATTCTCAATATAATTCAGCATGATATTTATGATTCTCACCCTACTAAGGCAAATAAGAATGAGAAATATGGAGCTGGGTCGAATTTTTAAAAAAAAATTTTTTTTCATCAAAAAAACGCTATAACTAAAAAAGCTCAACTCGGATTCGCGGGGACTTTTCACACTTTATCCGCAATGTGTGTCCCGGAAACATATAAAAAAATCAGCTTTCTCCGATTTTTTTCCTTACTTTCTCATTTTTATGTCTAATGTGCCTGGACTATAAATTTTGTCCGGAAATTGTTATATGCCAATCCCACTTTGTGTGCATGCATTTCAGTACCATGGTGCCAATTTTATACCTATTGCTGTAGCAGTATGCCAATCATTGCAGCAGTGGGTATTGATAGGCCCATCCAGGAACAGTCAGTCAGTCAGTCACACATCTAGTTGTGTCGCTGCCCCACGAAGTGGGGAGCGACATATAGGGATTACTTTTGTCGTCTTGCGTCGTCCGCATCGTCTGCGTCACACTTTCTCTTATCCGCCACTCCTCTTTAACCTATGAATGGATTTTGATGAAACTTTCAGTGATTCTTTATCACATCATGGCATTGTGCACCTCCTATTTTATTTTTTGATCCGCTGTATTTTTTCCAGAGTTATGCCCCTTTTCCACTTAGAATTCTGTCTGAAACGCCAGGCGACACACGTCTTCCATAGAAGACTCACATCTAAGTTTTTCTTCAAATTAGCAGCTTGAACCCGGAGGTCCATTGGATGAAACATTGCTTGTGTTTTTTGTCACAGAATTCAAAAGTGATATGTTGGGTGGTAACTCCACTCCACGGGTGATTTAGTTACAATCCACTCTCCACGTACTGTATTTGTGTTTAAGGTCACATATTTCTGCACATTGGCTAATCATGACCACAACAGTTTTACGGGTGGAGGAAGCCGGAGTACCAGGAGAGAACCACTGAGCAATGGCGAGCAACTGTCAGCTCCCCAACATACTTACTCCTCTCCTCACAAGCAGGGTTAGCATTGGTTGAAGACAAGTGCACCATCGACGTCACGACGTGCAGTAGTACACAACGCCACCGTGCACCCACATGGGCAATGGGGAGAAGAGTCTTGCCCAAGAACACAACATGGTTGCTGCAGCTGGGATTCGATCTGAGGACCTCTTGCAGCCTGCACCTCTATCTACTGATCCACCACCCCCCCTCCCCCCCCCCCCCCTCGGACATATAAAGGCTGTGGGCTGGTGGTAATTCAGGACACTAGTCTTTAGGGTTAAGGCTTCACTTCCAGCTGGGGGCAGGGTGGCGTTGCGGTACCAGTTCACGTCAGATCACCAAAGTTAAGCAACATCGAGCCCGGTTAGTCCTCGGATGGGGAACCGTCTGAGCGATCGATTCGGACTCATGCACTGTCCTTGGGCAAGGCACTTAACCCCCATTGTCCACATGGGGGCACATTGAGGCTGTGTACTAAGGTGTACTGCACGTTGATGGTGAGCATGTCTTCAACCAATCTAACCCTGTCTGTGCTACAGTGCGGAGTTACGTTGTTGGGGAGCTGGCAGCTTCTCGTGGTTCTCTCCAGGTACTCCGGCTTCCTCCACCCGTAAAACTGTCATGGTCATGATCCGCCATTGTGCATAAGTATGTGACCTTAAAACACCAATAAATAAATAAATAAATATCACTTCCGGCTTTCAACCACTCAGGAAAACTTATATTTCCTTGCAGACTCTCATGAGATAATTAAAAGGAAATGAAATGAAATGAATAAAATAAAATAAAATAAAATAAAACAAAATAAAATAAAATAAAATAAATAAATACATTTGTAAATAAATAAATAAATAAATAAATAAATAAATAAATAAATAAATAAATAAATGAATAAATAAATTGAAATGAAATTAATAAAATAAATAAATAAATAAATAATCCTTGAAGAGAATTGGAAGGAGGGGTAATGAGTGATGGTTCCTAATTAAGACTAGAGAAGGTGGGGCCTTGGAAATCCTTGAATTTGGTTATTGTTGGGCCTTGAAAAATGTTGAGAAGCAGCTGCGAATAGCCTTGAATATTATATGTCCCTGCCTGCAGGATTCCTGAAACATATTCATATTATTTTGAATTTCTCTTGCTTTAACTCCCTGCCTAACACAAGAGGCAGGCGACGCTTGCAAATAAAATTCTTGAATAACTGATTTTTTTCATTTTTGGGGTTACAAACACACCTTATGGCCTCTCATTGGAATGAGCTCAATGAGCTCATTACAGTGAGAGGTCATAAGCTATGTTTTTGTGACAAAAAATTAAAAAATAATGAAAATTAAATGATGATTTTTGTGAATAATTCTGACCGGTTTTCCCCATTACGTTGGGTAAAGGGTTAACACATTCTGGAAAGGGTGAGATGAAAGTGGGGATAAGTGGAAAGATAAGACAACATTTTCTCAGGCTGTCTTAATTTCTGATTTGTAGAATTCTGTAGGCAGAGGGTCAAACCAGCCTTGGTCTGCATATTGCTACTATATCCTGATTCTTGGTAACTGGCCTACATTTGATTAAATCTGGATGATGAGTTTCAAGATTTTCTCCTCCATAGAGATTAAAACTCCACAAGATACAGTGTCTGGTTGATAGATATATTTGAAATAAAGTTGGAAATGAAAATAATGTTCCTGATAAGCACTTATTTGATATGATGAGGAAAGAGTTTCCCCAAATTGCTTGAAAAACTCTCTAAAAGAACTTCTTTCAGTTATTGTCAATGTGGTCTCACTTAGTTATCACTTCATTGAAAACATCATTAGAAATTGGCTTGGGAATGCTTCAGGAACAAGTTCTTAACTGTAGAACTTCATTTATCTGCTGCGTGATTTATTGCACTGATTCATGTTTTAATTTCAATCACTCTTCAAGTTTTTTCCTTCAATCTTAGAAACTGGAGCTGGTCTTGAGTAGCTTTATCACTGGCATTAAATAAATTGTGCATGCATCTGTGGGTGGATTTATCCAACCTTTGAATGAGATATATTGTAAAGGGCACCTGATATTTACTGTCGAAATAAGTTGTGGGATATTTGCTGAATAAAAACTTTGTGTACCATTTTTCACTGTTAACCTCTTGCTTAACACTGCTAGAAGACAGCACCAACATTACTGTGTAGTCAACCAAATTGGATGTTCCTTAATTGATTAACCTGGTTAACTCTTTACCTAACACGAAAAGCAGATGGCACTTGCAAATAAAATTCTTGATGCACTAATATTTTTTATTTTTTGTGTCAAAAACATAGCTTATGACCCCTCATTGGAATGAGCTCATGGTGAATTTTGTGAATAGCACTGGCCGGTTTTGGCTATTACGTTGGGTAAAAAATGAAAAAGTTAAAAAAATTGAATGGTGAATTTTGTGAATAGTGCTGGCTGGTTTTGGCTGTTACGTTGGGTAAAGGGTTAATTGAATATAACTTCCATCCACAAAACCATTTACTAATTAGGGAGCGTGGTGGCTTAGTGGTTACGGTATTGGACTTCAAACCGGAAGGTCCATGGTTCGATCCCCGCCAGGAATAACTGCATTGTGTCCTTGGTCAATCCCAATTTCCCATGGCACTTAATCCCGATTTCCTATGTGGTGGCATGGTGGTGCTGTGGACTTAAGGCGTACTGCACATCATTGATGTACTTGTCTTCAACCAATGCTTACCCTGCCTGTGTGGAGTTAGTATGTTGGGGCATCTGACAGTTGCTCACCACTGCTTGGTGGTTCTCTCTGGGCACTCCGACTTCCTCCACCCTTTGGTCATCAAAACTTGACATTTATTAGCCCTGTGCTGGGACAGTCTCTAGAGTTATAATTATGCCCCCCGACTTAAGTCGGGTGGCATATAGTGCTTGAAGTGTGTGTGTGTCCATCTGTGTGTGTGTGTGTCCGAGCCAATAACTCGAAAACTGTTAGAGCCACAGTCATCAAACTTCACACAATTATAAAGGACCATGGGAGGATGTGTCACACACCACATCCGGGGTCGTACCTTCAAGGCCAAGGTCACATTTGAAGGTCACACTAAAAATCAGTCAATATTTGTGTCTCAGCCATAACTCAGAAATGAATCATAGTACAATTGTTAAACTTTTTACAAATGTTAAGGTCAGTCAGAAGGTGTGTCGCATATAATAGTTTCTGCCACATATGCAAGGTGAAGGTCACAATTGACCTTCATATGTTCAGGGTCACAAATCATGTCTCAAGCATAACTCCAAAACTATTAGGGCTACAATCATCTAACTTCACTCAATTTTAAAGGACAACAGGTGGATGTGTCACACACCACAGCCAGGTCAGTAAGGTCAAGGTCACATTTCAAGGTCACACTGAAAATCATCAATATTCGTGTCTCAGCCATAACTCAGAAACGAACCAAAGTTCAAATATTAAACTTTTTACAAATATTTTGTTTGATGGAGGTCAAGGTCACAGATCAAGGTCCTTGCCACGTAGGGGGGGCACCGTCACTTCCGAGTGAATCTCTTGTTTTTCTTTTATTATTATTTCTTACAAAATATTGTTCTGTCACAATTATATGGTAGCACAATTGTTCAGAAGGTAGAGATGCAGGCTGCAAGCCGAGAGGTGCTCGGTTCGAATCCCACCTGCGGCAACAGCATTGTGTTCTTGGGCAAGTCACTTAATCCCAATTGCAAACATTGGGGCACGGTGGCATTGTGTACTAAGGTGTACTACACGTTGATGGTACACTTGTCTTCAACCAATACTAACCCTGCTTGTGTGGAGTTAGTAAGTTGCTGAGCCAGACAGCTGCTCTCCGTTGCTCGGTGGTTCTCTCAGGGTACTCCGACTTCCACCACCCATGAAACTGTCTGACACGTGGTGACCCTGGCTGTCGAAAGTGTTGTTAAACCCCAATAAATAAAAAAATGAAGGAAGAATACACTTGGGACAACTTTTACAGATCAATATATAATATTAAAAAAAAGTAGGGGATATCCAAACTGATGTTGATATTTTCGTTCATCATTCTGTCCATCTGTGCAACCATCCATCTGCTTGTTTGTCCATCCATCCATCTGTCTTTCTGTTCATCTGCTTCCATCCATCTGCATGGCCATCCATCCATCCATCCATCCATCCATCCATCCATCCATCCATCCATCCATCCATCCATCCATCCATCCATCCATCCATCCATCCATCCATCTGTCTTTCTGTCCATCCATCCATCCATCCATCCATCCATCCATCCATCCATCCATCCATCCATCCATCCATCCATCCATCCATCCATCCACAGTGATATCTCAACAGTTAGTGGATGGATTTCAATGAAATTTGGTGTGAGGGGTCCTTGTAACAAGCCACTCCTGCACATGTTATATAAAAAGTTGCCTTCATATCTTTCACCAGAGCTATGGTCCTTACTTTGTCAATTTTTCATGGTTTTTTGGTCCTTACTTTGTTTTTAATTCATTTATGCTTCATCAGTCCAGCACTGCAGTGGGAGTATAATTGACTTCAGCAATAGCTCTTCTTGGTCATGTAACCATCACCTTAAAAGTCAAGACATGAACTATCAGTCGAGACAAATTAGGTTTACACTCTTCCAATCGGTAATCCTCATCTCGCCCCTGAGGACAGAGAACTAATGAGTAAACTAATCAATATCATATGTATGACATACACTCATAATTGTGAAGAAAATTGGATTGAACTGAACTGATACCGATATCATGGGAAAACCAAACCAATAGTTCAATACCATACCGAAACTGTCTGAATTTTCAAATTTTCATACATTTGTATTATTTATAAGGTCTTGTTGAGGCTTGATAACAGTTGAAAGGTTCATTTTCAATAAAGAAGTGACTGATTTCCTTTTCAGTTTTGTTAACCCTCACTTGTCTGGCAATTGTCCTGAATTCCCACTAGACTATATCCTGTATATGTCCAGTTGCTTAACAGTTAGTTCTAGTCCAGTCTTGGCTGCCTGTTAACCCTTTACCCAATGCAGAGGATATCAAAATTTATTATTTTAAATATAACTTTTTGAAATTTTTCAAAATATTTCAACAAAACCATATCATGTGACCCCTCGTTGGAACGAGCTCAACGAGCTCATTCCAACGAGGGGTCACATGATATGGTTTTGTTAGAATTTTCTGAAAAATAATATTTTTTCACCTGCTGAATTTGCATATTACGCGGGCGGATGCGGCCGTTTCATTGGGTAAAGGGTTAAGGCAGACAAGACCTGACTAGAAATCACTGTCCAGGTGATTTGTCTATTGTCAGTAGGACTTCCTAAAGATGGGAAGGTCAGGGCACGTGCTCTGAGATTGAAAAAGCCTGAAATAGGTCTTTAACGTGCATTGAAAACAAGTCACAAAATTACTGTAGATATGATTTGTGTTCATAAAACAATGCCACTGTTGAGCTACTTGGATGTGGCATTTATAGCATTGTGATAGAGTAAAAGATGAACAACTTATTCTTTTCTTTCCTGAGGTGAATTCCCCTTTGGAGCCCACTTAATTGGATATCTCTTAACTGTATATCCCTGTTAATTGAATATAATTTCACAACACAAAACCATTTACCATACCTCCAGTACAAATTTGACCTGTTAATTGAATATAGGTTATAGAGTAACCTCCTGTTAATTGAATAAAATATCTTGTAACATATCAAGAAATTACCCTGACTCTCCCCAGTTTTCCTTTGTTTATAGACCTATTTGTCCTCAGTACATCCAATATAGGCATTTAATCTATTATATCTTGTTTGACAGAGCTCATGGAATAAATGCTAAATTTATCTCTAGAATACAGGAAAGTGACACAATCCCTGTTAATTGAATACTCCTGTTAATTGAATAATTTTCTTTGGCAAAGTGGCTATTCAATTACCAGGGTTCCACTGTATCAGCATCTTTCAGTCTGATACTGAATACTGACCGATATCGAGGTATACCTCCCTAAAAATATCAAAACCGAACTTAAAATTCCAATACCACCCACCTCCATAGAAAATAATATTAGATGTCACGTGACTTTCCCGCATGCTGATTGGTTGAACAGAAACACCCTATTTTCCGATAGTTCGTCAGCGAAATCGCACAGACCGACTATCATTTTTGAAAAAAAGAATAGTGCACGGTAATAGTGCACGGTTATAAATAGTAACATTCGAATTCGCTTAGAAAATTCCATTGAAGCGTAAATACTTTACAAGACATCTCGTGCCATATACATTATTACATTTAGTTTGGAGAAATAAAAATTCCCTGTGGGAACCCCGGGAAGTAAGCAGCACTTGTTTACTGTGGTAAACCAGTTCCGCTTTACTAGTAAAATAGGACCCAGTCACCAATGCTTGGGGTGAAAGTCCTCTAAAATGGGCAACATGTTGATCAACGATTGACTAAACTTGACTTCATCTCCATGTTGTGTCACGATTAGCCATGGTGCATAAATGTGTGACATTAACCACCACCAACAAACAAACAAACAAACAGAAATAAAAATATGTGTATCGAAAGTGATGTTTGTAGTAGTGTTGGGGGTGGGGAGGGGGTTAATGGAATAATGGTATTGTGTTTCTTGGTGTTTTGGTTCTCTACCTCTCTATCCCAGAACTATGAGTGGCAGAATTAACTTAGTTTACCTGTTTAAGCCCTGAACCATTTTCTTTTCTCTTTAGCTGTGAATAAGAATATGATCTTGCATATATGACCGATGAAGAACCCCCCCCCCCCCCCCCCCCCACACACACACACACATCTAATATAATAAATATAGCATGACTTTTCGTTGACAATGCCAAAATAGTGGTCCTCGAGGAGAGGATAGTCCCGACGCGTAGCAGCACTTGTTTACTGTGGTAAACCAGTTCCGCTTTACTAGTAAAATAGGACCCAGTCACCAATGCTTGGGGTGAAAGTCCTCTAAAATGGGCAACATGTTGATCAACGATTGACTAAACTTGACTTCATCTCCATGTTGTGTCACGATTAGTCATGGCGCATAAATGTGTGACGTTAACCACCACCAACAAACAAACAAACAAACAAACAGAAATAAAAATATGTGTATCGAAAGTGATGTTTGTAGTAGTGTTGGGGGCGGGGAGGGGGTTAATGGAATAATGGTATTGTGTTTCTTGGTGTTTTGGTTCTCTACCTCTCTATCCCAGAACTATGAGTGGCAGAATTAACTTAGTTTATCTGTTTAAGCCCTGAACCATTTTCTTTTCTCTTTGGCTGTGAATAAGAATATGATCTTGCATATATGACCGATGAAGAACCCCCCCCCCCCCCCCCCCCCCACCACACACACACACACACACATCTAATATAATAAATATAGCATGACTTTTTGTTGACTATGCCAAAATAATGGTCCTCGAGGAGAGAATAGTCCCTCCGCTACGCGTCGGGACTATCCTCTCCTCGAGGACCACTATTTTGGCATTGTCAACGAAAAGTCATGCTATATTTATTATATATATACTTTCTAAAACTGCTTCCCTTGAATATCCATGAATATTTACAGTGACAGTTTAGCTCTCCAAAGAGTGCAACTTAAAAAAATTTAGGTACGCTATTTTCTACTTGCCTTGTGTTGACAGAAATGAAGTGCTGGGATAAAGTAACTTAACGCATATGTATGTTAAGCCTGTACACATTTTGTTAGTGGGTGTATTTGCTCTTTAATCTGAGAGATGCAAAAGAGTATGTTTTCATTTAGATATACTAGCTTGAATCAATACTTGTTCTGATGTTGAGGATTTTAAAGATTACTGAAATTACCCTGATTTGCACTTGATAACCAGGTTCTGACAATTGAATGTGAAGTTTTGACAGTTACATGTTACAGGTTGTTGGTTTTGTTTTTGTACTCTTAATTTGTACCTTTTCATAACTTGTTTCCAAAATTATAAGTTTTTTAACCCTTTGGACCCCATACAGCCACAAACTGTGCCTTTTATACTGTTAAAAAAAAGTAGGGGATATTTGATAAAAGTGAGATATATGAAGAAATATATTTATATTTTCATTAACTGGTTGAGTGCTAGAAGCCACTATCAGGGCTCTATTGAAAAGTGCTGAAAGCCACTATAGTGGCTTTACACTGTATTCATTACCTCATTTGTTTAGCTAGTTGAAATATAAAAAATGTCTAAGCAAATTGTTTATTACAATTTATTGGAGAGTGCCAAGGGGCACTCTCCAATAAATTGTAAGAAACAATTGTTTATGAATGAAGACTTACTATACTGGGGCTCCTTTTGCTCATAATATGGTATCCTTGAGAAAAAAATATTCGCGTTACAAATCACCTTTGAAAAATAATTTAGCACTCTACCAGTTAAAAAGACAGGTGAGGCATTGCACTGTGACATCTGGTGAATGATTTCAGTAATAGTTGGGTGTCTGACAAGCACACATTCCACGCACTGTAGAAGACATAGATGGTCAGTCAGAGAATTTACCACATTCAGTCCAAGACCTGAATACCTTGTAAATCCTCCTCGATTCGCGAGACAAGCACGGATCCGACGTGGCATACTCCTCACCAAACGTCCAATAGCAGCTTGACTGATGTTATTCCATTCTTCCTGTAGTGCAGCGGCGAGTTCCTGGACATTGGTAGAAGGCTGTTGGGGTTGTCGTAGGCGCCTGCCAAGCATATCCCAGACGTGCTCAATTGATGAAAGGGCTGGACTCAGTGCTGGCCAAGGTAGTGTAGTGATGTTCTGCTCCTGGAGGAACTCTGTAGCGACCTGGGCCCTGTGTGCTCTTGCATTGTCATCTTGGAAAATGAATCAAAGACTGTGACATCGTGCAAATGTCACCATATGAGCTGCTGACATGTTGTCATGGTAGTATTGCCCTATGACACGCCCTTGGATGACATGCAATGCTGTTCTGCTTGTCATGGTTATGCCTCCCCACACCATAACCGATCCACCACCAAAACGATCGTGCTACCTAACGGTTACGTCATGGTAACATTCGTTCTGCTGCCGCCACACTCTGTTTTGGCTGTCGTGGAAGTCGAGAGTTAACCTTGATTCATCGGAAAACAGGACGTTGATCCACCGATGATTGTCCAAGCACTGTCCTGCTCCACACCAATTACGCCTTGCTGCGATGTAACGTTCAGTCAAACGTGGAATTATTCGAGGTCGAGCTTACAAATTCCAGCTGTGTAGGTGATTTCGGATAGTCTTAACACTGACTCTCACATCTTTCGCTCGGTGCAGGTGCTGTCCAATTTCTGAGGCACTTTGATGGCGGTTACATAATGTTGTGGTTCGATTGAAATGATCCTGAAAGCAGTTGTCACCCTTGGATGATCTGATTGACGTCTGTCATCAGCATTGCCTGTCTGACGGTAATGTGACCACAACCTGCTAATTACCGATTGAGTAACGTTGAGAATTTGAAGCACTGCCGTCTGTCTGCTGCCAGCTTCCAACATACCAGCAGCACGTAAACATACATCACGTGTCAGTCTTCACATACCTCAAAAGTTACGTTTCGACCAGAAACTATTGATGAACGTGTTTATACCAAGAAGAGAACGATGGGACCTCCGAAAAAGTCTGTCCAGTACAAATGAATATTTCAAAACGTACCCCACAGACATTAACGCAGCTCTCGTACGAAAAACCTGCATAAAGTTTTTGCGTGTCGGTGACATTCATGATCCACACTAAACTTGGTAACATATTGATGTGTCCAATCACGCATATCCAATGCCATTTTCCGAAAATATCAACATCAGTTTGGATATCCCCTACTTTTTTTTTAATATTATGTATTGATCTGTAAAAGTTGTCCCAAGTGTATTCTTCCTTGATTTATTTATTTATTGGGGTTTAATGACACTTTTGACAGCCAGAGTCACCTCGTGTCGGACAGTTTTACAGGTGGAGGAAGCCAAGGTACCAGGAGAGAACCACCTAGCAATGGCAAGCAACTGTCAGACTCCCCAACATACTAACAAATGCACCCGTGATGTGAAGCATGCATTAGTACACAACGCCACCGTGCCCCCACATGTGCAATCAGGATTAAGTGCCTTGCCCAAGCATACAATGCAGTTGCAACTTGCTTCCTAATCCTTGATTAGTCTTCTCATAGGATGCATTGTTTACATCATCGTTTACATCATCGTGAAATTATTTAGTCTGAATGAATTTGTCTTGTTACAATTTCTGGGAGAACACCTGCAGGCATTCACCTATAAATTGTAGCAAGGCAAAGACAAGTGACCAAGGTTTGACAACCTAAAAAACTAAGCTCACTGTTGTTCACAAGTTTTGCTTTACTGGTAAAATAGGAACCGAAACCAATGTCTGGAGTGGAAGCAGGCCCGAAGTTAGGAGCATTAAAATCACCCGACTTAGTGGGGGACGAAGTGGCAGTTGTATGCCAAAGTCATACCCGAGATGCATAGCATCGAGGTGGGGGCCTGGGGGAGAGTATGGAGGGAGTCACCCCTGAGAGGGTAACACCCTCCCATACTCTTCCCCACTTAGGTGTGTTACCCCCTCCCATTGATGGGGGTTCGGGGGACCTTCCCTGAGGAAATATTTAAAAGACAAGCCTCTGATAACGATTCTAGAGTTTCTTGGCTTATGATATCGGCTTTTCTAGCATCTCAATAGGGCATGGTTAAGGTGGTTTTTCGGTGCGTTTGAGATTGAGCGAGGAATCGGGTGTTTTGTAGCTAGACTGGAATGCAGAAGAGGAATATAATGTCATGCTGATGTTCATTTCTGACAGATTCTCTCGATCTTTCAGCAGTTTTCAAAATATTTTCGAACGATTGGAGAATCTATCAGAAATGGACATTTGTACGACTAGGCTTTGTCGGTCAGAATTTTTTCCGATGGCCATTGAAAATTTCCGATGGAGACTGTCATGGGTGGGGGTGGGGGTTGCTCCTATTGCACACCCACTGGTTTTGGCCCTGAGTGGAAGTCCTGTAAAGTGGCCAGCATAGGTATAATTAATTGAAAAAACTTGATTTTAACTTGACTTCATCCCTATGTTGTGGTCATGAGATAGCCGCAGATACTGCTTATGACCTTAAACACCAATAAATAAATAATTGTTAATAAATAAATAACTTTTTGGGGCTTAAACATAAATAAATAAATAAATCTGAGTTTGTCAGGGTTATTATTGATGAGAGATGTCTTAGAGGAGATCACAATACTATCAGTAGAATGTGAATCTAGACATCTACACTTTCTTGGATTCATACCCCAATAAAACTGTATTATTCTTTATAATCACGTCCTATTTATGTTTTTTCTCCAGAAAACTCTTCCTGATACCATAATGCCAAGCTTCCTGTTACAAATGTCTATGACTTTATGAAAGTTGTCATATTGATTTTTTAATACTATTTGGATTTGAATATTTAGTTTGTCTTGGAATTGCTAGACAATTTCTGTTTTTATTATTGTTCCAATTTTCGATCAAGATTTCTTGACTTATGCCTGCTCCTTTTGGGAAAAGGCCTCGGACCCCTTATCAGAGGGAATATAGGCATTTACAAAGACCATAATTGGGAGTATTCTGAAATTAGATTATTCTCAAAACAGTTCCATGCAAGCCTGAAAATAAGCAGATTGTCATCTGCAAAATGAGGTTCAGCAGGATAGCATCACTAAATTTACCCTCTCTGAACCTCAATCTGAATAAATGTCTCAAGCCTAAACAGAAAGACGCACTTAGAGGATAAATTGGTCCACCATATGGGATACCATCAGCAAATTCATCCTCTTGGGACCTCATTCTGCAAATGTCTGACTGCTTATTTTCAGGCCTGAGCGTGGTTGCTCAGTGGTTATGGCATTGAACTTCAAATCGAAAGGTCCACAGTTTGATCCCCTCCAGGATTAATTGCATTGTGTCTTTGGGTGAGGCAGTTAATCCCATATGGGATACCATCAGCAAATTCATCCTCTTGGGACCTCATTCTGCAAATGTCTGACTGCTTATTTTCAGGCCTGAGCGTGGTTGCTCAGTGGTTATGGCATTGAACTTCAAATCGAAAGGTCCACAGTTTGATCCCCTCCAGGATTAATTGCATTGTGTCTTTGGGTGAGGCAGTTAATCCTGATTGCCTACATGTGGGCAGAGTGGCAAGCCTGAAAATAAGCAATCTGTCATTTGCAAAATGAGGTTGTCAAATTAAGTGTCAAGAAACAGTGGTTGAAAGTTCTTAAATGTCTGATAACTGAACCTCCATTCCTAAAGCATTTTACTTTTGGTAACACTGTGGAAGATTATCTTGATCACTTGGGAGTGTGGTCAAGTCAAAAGTAAGCAAACTGTCATCAGCAAAACGAGGCCCCTAGAGGGTGATTTTAGTGATGATACCCTGCTTAGCAGGGTAGCATCACTAAATTTACCCTCTGTGAACCTCAGTCTGAATAAATGTCTCAAGCCTAAACAGAAAGACGTACTTAGAGGATAAATTAGTCCACCATATGGGATACCATCAGCAAATTCATCCTCTGGGGACCTCATTCTGCAAATGACACTTTGCTTATTTCCAGGATTGGAACTTACATGTTCCTTTCAAATGGACATTAATGTTGCACGTAAAGGACATTTTTTTTCTCTTGACATCAATATTCCCACAGCTGGATATTTACGAGGCAGGTCCCCACCCTCAGACCAAATTTGGGCTTGAATCCGACAGTTTGGCGATTTAATTAATATAATCCCACGTTATTCAACAGTAAACTATGTAAAGTTTCTTATTACTGTCAAGAAATAGATCTTATTTGCATCTAACAAGTCAGATTGACAAAAAGAAAATTAACAGTAGCAAGCTATTAATTGAAAATACAATTTGTTTTTATTTTTGGAATTCACTTAAAAAAAAACGTTTTCACAATCCATTCCATCAAGGGGCCGTAAGTTGAATTGCTTCTTGAGAATATTACTGACTGGTTTAGACCATTATTTATTTATTGGTGTTTAAGGTCGCATATTTATGCACAATGGCTAATCATGACCGCAACAGTTTTATGGGTGGAGGAAGCCAGAGTACCCAGAGAGAACCACCGAGCAACGACAATCAGCTGCCAGCTCCCCAACATCGTAACTCCACACTGCAGCACAGGCAGGGTTAGATTGGTTGAAGACATGCGTACCATCGACGTGCAGTACGCCTTAGTACACGGCGTCATCGTGCCCCCATGTGGGCAATGGAGATGAAGTGTCTTGCCCGAGGACACAACGCGGTTGCCGCAGGTGGGATTCGAACCGAGGACCTCTCGGCTTGCAGCCTGCACCTCTACCTACTGAGCCACCGCGCTCCCGGTTTAGGCCATTATGTTGGGTAAAGGTTGCTATAGATGAGATTTACTCTAAGGCTGTACAGTGCACAGGGTTAGCTACTCAATTAAATTTTTTTTTATAACCAGAAAGTGTGACTAACCCTGTGCAGCGCACAGGGTTAGTCACATTTTCTGGTTATAAAAAAATGATGACTGCCATATCACACGTCACATGAAAATGTACACTCACTAAGACTGCGCATGCACAGAGATAGTTAGTTGCATGATAGATACAAAGTTTGCAGGGGATATGGAAATGGCTTCCGTCCATTCGTTCATCTGTCTGTCCATCTATTATTATTATTATTTATTGGTGTTTAAGGTCACATATTTATGCACAATGGCTAATCATGACCTCGACAGTTTTACGGGTGGAGGAAGCCGGAGTACCTGGAGAGAACCACCAAGCAACGGTGAGCAACTGTCAGCTCCCCAACATACTCCTCCACACAAGCAAGGTTAGCATTGGTTGAAGACAGTGCACCATCGACGTGCAGTACGCCTTAGTACACACCGTAACCGTGCCCCCACGTGGGCAATTGGGGTGAAGTGTCTTGCCCAAGGACACAACGCGGTTGCCGCAGGTGGGATTCGAACCGAGGACCTCTCGGGTTGCAGCCTGCACCTCTACCTACTGAGCCACCGTGCCCCCATGTCTGTCCATCTATCGATCCGTAACAACTTGGGACTTTCATATCTCAGTCACTGGATGTTGGATTTAAATGATCTTCAGTATGCTGATAGACCACCATGGGGGAAAGGATATTCACAAGTAACAGGTTTTGGGCCTTTTCCCACTTATCCCCTGCCAAAAAGAAGGTTATTTGGGATATATAAATGTTTTCCGTCCGTCCTTTTGTCCGCACCAACAGATCAGGTTTATGTGCCCAGTTGTTGGTACACAGCACTGTTATGTGTCTAGTCTGATTTATGTGACTAGCCATGTGTTCATGTATCTAAAAAGTGGGTTATTTGGCTGAAATGTTTTTTTTTATGTGGCTAAAATAGTTTATGTGGCTGCTAAGTGACAGAAAGTGTGTATTGTATTTTCAGGGATTTTATCTTAGGGTAAGGGTTAGGGTTAGGGTCAGTAAGCTGAAAGGGTTAGGGTTCGCTGCCCCCCAGAAATTAGACTTAAAGAGTTTTTAGTGGTTATCCATGCGTTTTAAATTCTTCAAATATTTTAGCTAAATAAACCCTGATTTTAGGGGTGTCCATC
The DNA here is from genome assembly GCA_031216915.1 of Pictodentalium vernedei. Taxonomy (NCBI): domain Eukaryota; kingdom Metazoa; phylum Mollusca; class Scaphopoda; order Dentaliida; family Dentaliidae; genus Pictodentalium; species Pictodentalium vernedei. The sequence continues at coordinate 40,811,671 of CM062296.1, forward strand.
CATCCATCCGTCTGTCCATAACAACTTTCTACCTTCATATCTCAGTCAGTGGATGTTGAATTTAAATTATCTTTGGTATGCTGATAGACCACCGTTGGGGAAAGGATATTCATAAGTAACAGGTTTTGTTCATTTTTTTTCTAGAGTTCTGGGCCTTTTTGTACTTTTTATGCCCCCCCCCCCCCCCAATTTTTTTCAGCGGACTATTAAAGTAGCCAGTGTCCATCCGAGCGAGCGTGTGTCCATGCGTCTGTGCATGCGTCCGTCTGTCCCACTTTGGTTTCCCCGTGATAACTTTGTAGTTGGCAAAATCAAATGAAATTTGATATGTAGGTGTATAAACTTACAATACAGGTTAAGTTCAAATCAGGGTGATGTCTGACAAATTTTGCCAGAGTTATGCCCTCTTTGACTTCAAAAATTCATTTTTTGGGGTTTCTTGATGATAACTTCAGCTATAGTTTGCCAAATCAAATGAAAATTGGTATGTAGGTGTATCAACATAAAATACAGGTCAAGTTTGAATAAGGGTGTTGTCTGACAAGTTTTGCCAAAGTTATGCCCCTTATTCGACTTAGAAAATTCTTCTTTTTTTGGTTTCCTGATGATAACTTTATTTGCTGTTGACCAATTCAAATAAAATTTGGTATGTAGGTGGATCAGCATAACATACAGGTCAAGTTCAAATGAGGGTTTGGTCCGACATTTTTTGCCAGAGTCATGTTCCTTTTTCGACTTCGAAAAATTCAATTTTTTTTAAATCTCGAATTGCACACTTTTTTTAGGGGATGTGTGGCCGGGTGGCCTTTTATTTCAACTTAGAATTCCCCTTTTTAGTAAAGCACTTCTTTGCGGGAGATACCGGTGGCATTGCACCTTGTTTATAACCAGAAAGAAAAGAGTGACTAACCCTGTGCATTGTACAGACTTAGTTGGTAAGCTAACATACACTTACTAACCCAATGCATTACACAGAATTAGTTGATAGGCTGGGATATCACATACGGGATGAAAATATAGTCTTTGGCTGTAAAATTGTACAGGGTTAGTTGGTTACAGGGTACATTGGGTGCAGAATTCAAGGAACTAATGGAAACACGTATCCTGGATTGTGGAATTTTTCAATTTTAATGTGAATACCAAAAATGAAAACATATTCTATTTTCAATTCACCCTTTGAACACTGGTGGTATCTTCCATGCCAGTTAAATGGCAGAAATTGGAAGAGTCCATATCCATTATTTGGGGGTAGAACACTTAATATTTTCAATGTGCAGCCTCCAGGCTGCACGTTGAAAATATTAATTGTTCTGCACACCCGTTCACTTAGTAGCCATTCTACTTAATGAAATAAGGACATATCGTATTGCTGGACAAGAAAAGCAGTCTCTCGTGTTGAAAGAGTTAATAATCTGTTCAGTGGGGGCACGGTGGCATTGCGGTAACCGGTTCTCATCAGATCACCGAAGTTAAGCAATGTTGAGTGCGGTTAGTAGTTGGATGGGTGACAATTTCAGCGACTGATTCATGCTCTCGCATTGTGTCCTTGGGCAAGGCACTTAACCCTGATTGTCTACATGGTGATGCTGTGTACTAAGGCATACTGCACATTGATGGTGTGCATGCCTTCAACCAATCTAACCCTGCCTGTGCCGCGGTGATGAGTTCAGAGTTACGATGTTGGAGTGCTGACAGCTGCTCATCATTGCTCGGTGGTTCTCTCTGGGTACTCCGGCTTCCTCCACCCATAAAACTGTCACTGACATGATTTGACCCTGGCTGTTAATGTGTAGTTAAACCCCAATAAAAAAACAAATAAAAAATAATCTGCTCAGTATGGAGTTAAAAGGGTTTCTTCAGCCTAAGATTCATGATTTTTAGAGAAATGTATTTTATGTTCATGTGCATTTTGAAGAAATTTTAATCACCTTGACATAAAGTTTGAAATGCTGTTATTATGGCAAATATGAAGGTCTCAGTAAACTGTAGTTTCACTGCCACCCAGAGTGTTATCTCTCTGCATACATCTCCTGAGTAATAAAACAACACATTATCAGAATGATAAAAAATAGGTTAGTTGTGATCTGTTGAAAACTAGACTTACTTGCCTTATCTACAAAAGGCATGCCAGTATTATTAGGAAAATGCTTTTAACTTGAAATAGACTGAGTTCATCTTTAACCCTTTGATCCTCAGATCAAGTATATGTTGATAATTACCTTATATACAAGTACACAGCTACAGATGACTTAACCGTGTTGATAATTACCTTATATACAAGTACGCAGCTACAGATGACTTAACTGTGTTGATAATTACCTTATATACAAGTACACAGCTACAGATGACTTAACTGTGTTGATAATTACCGTATATACAAGTACACGGCTACAGGTGACTTAACTGTGTTGATAATTACCTTATATACAAGTACACAGCTACAGGTGACTTAACTGTGTTGATAATTACCGTATATACAAGTACACAGCTACAGGTGACTTAACTGTGTTGATAATTACCTTATATACAAGTACACAGCTACAGGTGACTTAACTGTGTTGATAATTACCTTATATACAAGTACACAGCTACAGATGACTTAACTGTGTTGATAATTACCGTATATACAAGTACACGGCTACAGGTGACTTAACTGTGTTGATAATTACCTTACATACAAGTACACGGCTACAGATGACTTAACTGTGTTGATAATTACCTTATATACAAGTACACGGCTACAGATGACTTAACTGTGTTGATAATTACCTTATATACAAGTGCACAGCTACAGATGACTTAACTGTGTTGATAATTACCTTATATACAAGTACACAGCTACAGATGACTAACTGTGTTGATAATTACCTCATATACAAGTACGCAGCTACAGATGACTTAACTGTGTTGATAATTACCTTATATACAAGTACACAGCTACAGATGACTTAACTGTGTTGATAATTACCTTATATACAAGTACACGGCTACAGATGACTTAACTGTGTTGATAATTACCTTATATACAAGTACACAGCTACAGATGACTTAACTGTGCTGATAATTACCTTATATACAAGTACGCAGCTACAGATGACTTAACTGTGTTGACAATTACCTTATATTCAAGTACACCGCTACAGATGACTTAACTGTGTTGATAATTACCTTATATACAAGTACACAGCTACAGATGACTCAACTGTGTTGATAATTACCTTATATACAAGTACGCAGCTACAGATGACTTAACTGTGTTGATAATTACCTTATATTCAAGTACACCGCTACAGATGACTTAACTGTGTTGATAATTACCTTATATACAAGTACACAGCTACAGATGACTTAACTGTGTTGATAATTACCTTATATACAAGTACGCAGCTACAGATGACTTAACTGTGTTGATAATTACCTTATATACAAGTACACAGCTACAGATGACTCAACTGTGTTGATAATTACCTTATATACAAGTACACAGCTACAGATGACTTAACTGTGTTGATAATTACCTTATATACAAGTACACGGCCACAGATGACTTAACTGTGTTGATAATTACTTTATATACAAGTACACGGTTACAGATGACTTAACTGTGTTGATAATTACCTTATATACAAGTACACAGCTACAGATGACTTAACTGTGTTGATAATTACCTTATATACAAGTACACAGCTACAGATGACTTAACTGTGTTAATAATTACCTTATATTCAAGTACACAGCTACAGATGACTCAACTGTGTTGATAATTACCTTATATACAAGTACACAGCTGCAGATGACTTAACTGTGCTGATAATTACCTTATATACAAGTACGCAGCTACAGATGACTTAACTGTGTTGATAATTACCTTATATTCAAGTACACCGCTACAGATGACTCAACTGTGTTGATAATTACCTTATATACAAGTACACAGCTACAGATGACTCAACTGTGTTGATAATTACCTTATATACAAGTACACAGCTGCAGATGACTTAACTGTGTTGATAATTACCTTATATACAAGTACACAGCTACAGATGACTTAACTGGTAGAGTGCTAAATTATTTTTGGTCCTTAAAATTTCTTCATGCATTTTTGCCTTGTTATAATTTATGGTAGAGAGCCAGTAGGCACTTTCCCATAAATTGTAACAAGGCAATTCCTAACAGATATAGAGATTATTGCCATTATGTGGATGTACAAAATATGTATCCGAGTAGAGCTCCGAGTTCTAAGGGCAGATCACGACGAGTCGAAGATGAGTCGTGATCTACCCTTAGAACCCGGATCGAGACTTGGATACATATTTTGTACATCCACATAATGGTAATAATCATTTTATCTTACAATATGCTGGGGATAAGTCAAGAATGTAGATGAATATATAACAATCTATTTATTCGTATGGATGAATAAAAAGAAAAAAATGGAACTCACGCGAAAGGAACGTGCTTGTATCCGATCCCTTGATAAAACACCTATTAGATGGTCAGATGCACGACAGTTGCGGAGTTAATACAGACAAAGTACATGTTGATTGTAAGATAAAAAATAATATCACTTCAAAGATAATATGAAGCACATCCTCAGAATATGAAGCCTTTAAATTGCAGTACCGGCACTAAAGAATAAAGCCCAAATTTGGGCTTCCACGACTCTACCAGTTAACAGTGTTTCTACATTATTGTTGGCTGCCTATATAGGCAGCCAACAATGATGTCAAAGCACTGTCAAGATAAATGTATTCTACCTGTAGAGTGGCCTGTAACTACCGAAAAATAGTGAGTATGTGTGTGTGTGGGGGGGGGGGGGGGTGAGGGGAGGGGGGATCAACATTCTGCCCTTCTGTCAGTGCATATTGCCATGCATATATATCAAGTGTTTTCAACAGCACTTGATATATATGCATGGCAATTAATATTTTATGATATCATTAGTAGTCAAATGATTAGTCGACTAGTCAATGTCGACTCTGGGCAAACCAGTAGTCGACTCTCAATTGTGCAGTCGACTAGTCGGAGGAGTTCAAGCTTTTAGGTAAATAGTATCCCTTCTGTGCCACTGTCAGACAGTTTGAACAGCAATATTGGGCAATCAATGTATACATCTATTGCCATCTAATAGTAGTGACAGTAGTTTGTTTTAACTGGTACTAGTAGAGTGCCGAATTATTTTGGGCTATCAGGATATGTTATTAATTTGCCTTGTTGCAATTTATGGAAGAGTGCCTATAGGCAACAAGCCAAATTAAATAAGACTATATAATTTCACTCTCAGCATAATCAGAAGCCCATTAACAGAATAATGTTCCAGTAAGTTGCTGTATATGAATGCCCAAGTGAAGCCAAATTTGGACCTTCAGCACTCTACCGGAACACCAACACTGTTATAAGGAGACAAGTTATCACCAATGACTAGTCGAGGTCGACTTGACTTTTGGGTATTGACTAGTCGACTTTGGAATTCACTAGTCGTTTGAGCACTAGATATCTTATGATATCAGGTGCCATGTAGGGCAGGGCACTCCACACAGGAAGGTAAATGAATATATTCTAAACAGAATTGTTGAATTTACAAGGACACCCTGGTCTCCTTTTGTATGGGCAGCAGGGTATATAAACTGAGATGGAAGTTAAGACCATGATATAATATATCAGGTGCTCAGCGTGCCCTAGCTGTTCAGCTCTATTCTGTAAGGCAGGGCATCATTCTGGCAAATAATTCCTTGGCAGGGCAGTTATTGTGTGGACCGTGGTAACTTGCCATACTCTCTGCCCTGCGAACAGAAGATCTGAATATTTGTGGGGGTGTAGGGTGTAGCTCCAACCCCCCCCCACCCACCCACCCCAGGATTTATGCCCCTGCCGGTAGCGTTCTCATGGAAGAATACATTTGGGCAACCTTTTCAGACCAATATAAAAGGGGTTGTTTGTGGCTATATGAGAACTTAACGGTTAACCCCTCTTGATTTCTTGGGTATAAATTTTAGTATCAACAGAGTCCTCTCTGACAGTGGAATTTGGAAGGAGGGGATTAACTCCTTGCATGCTGGAATTCGAAAGGAGGGGATTAACTCCTTGATAATTCTGCCCAGGACAGAATTTTTATTGCTCCCAAAATAAGTATAGTTTGGGTACATTTAATCAAATATCCCTCCTGTAAATATAATGGTTTATATAAAAGTTTTTCATTAATGGGGAGTGCGATGGCTCAGTGGTAGACTGTTGGACTTCTATGCTAGAGGTCCCAAGTTCGATCCCCGTCCGGGATGACCCGCATTGTGTCCTTGGGCAAGGCACTTTATCCTGGTTCTCTACATGGGGGCACGATGATGCTGTGTACTAAGATGTACTGCACTTCTTCAACCGCTGTAACCCTGCTTGAGCGGAGCTTGAATAGAGTTAGAATGTTGAGGAGCTGACAGTCGCTCGACAGTCGCTCGTCACTGCTCTGTGGTTCTCTCCGCGTACTCGGGTTTCCTCCCCCCATAAAACTGTCATGGTCACGATTAGCCATTGTGCATGAGTATGTGACCTTAAACATCAATAAATAAATATATAAATTTAATTGATGATTTCTTGAGTTATATTTAGATGAATTTTTCATCAAATCTAGTCATGGCTGCTGTAAAGCAGCCATGACTAGATTTGATGAAAAATATTTTGAAAATGCTCAGCAGGTTAAGAGTTAACCCTTAGATCCTCAAGACAACTCCCTTACTTTGGACTGTCATTTTGAAAATCACAGGAGAGCAGCTATTGTCCTCCTGGGAAAAGTTTCAGTAGGTGACTACAGTAGAACCTGTCTTGAGAGACCGCCCTTTGGGCCACACAAAAGTGGTCTCTCAAGACAGGTGGTCACTCATAACAGGTTTCAGGTTTTCTCAAGTCAGTGAATAACCAACCACAAAATTCAGAAATGGAGGAGAATGGATTTTTGTAATTACTTTGTAGTTCTTTTTTATGAAGTTTTTGTAACAAATTGACATGGACTGTTATAAAAATTATAAAAATAAATTAGTGTTGATAATCTTCATTGAAAATTTTCAACACTAATTTATTTTTATAATCGTATCGGTCACATTTCAGGTATGTATGAAATTGTTTATTTGGAAACAACCCTAATCTTTTCACAGGGTTCTTATAAAAACATCTCAGTCTTTAATGAGTTATGTAACTGAATAGCAATTGAAACCAAATTAAGAGCTTTTAATACTTTTAATTATGTTAGTATAACCCCAATGGATTTTCCAATTCCAGAACAGTTAAAAAGTTTTTGCCATGGTTTCAGTCTTCAAAGGGGCAGTCTCTCAAGACAGGTCCATTATGGCATAAAAATACAAGTTGGTACCAGGTCACAGTGGTCTCTCAAGACAGGTGGTCTCTCAAGACAGGTGGTCTCCCATAGCAGGTCCATTATAGAGTAAAACCAATTGGTGCCTGGCAGATGTGGTCTCTCAAGACAGGTGGTCTCTCAAGACAGTGGTCTCTCAAGCCAGGTTTTACTGTATCCCCATAGAATGACAGTCATTTCACTATGGGGCTTCCGTGTGAACCCTGGGAAGTGAAGCAGTGTTTGTGTACTGTAGTAAACAAGCTCCGTTTTACTTGTAAAATAGGATCCAGTCACCACTGCTTGGGGTGGAAGTTCTCTAAAATGGGAAACATGGGTACAAATGATTGACTAAACTTGGCGTTATCTCTGTTGCGGCCGTGATTAGCATTGTGTAGAAATATATTACCTTAAATACAAATAAATAAATTAGGCTATGGTACATGGTTTCCCATCATATTTATTTATTTATTTATTTATTTATTTATTTATTTATTTATTTATTTATTTATTTATTTATTGGGCTAAATGACACTTTTAACGTCCAGGATCATCTCGGTCTGGAAGTTTTACATGTGTAGGAAGCCGGAGTACCCGGCGAGAGAGAGCCACAGAGCAGTGGCAAGTAACTGTCGTAGTCTCAGATGTACTAACTCCAAATTTATGTAATAACATCCATTGGGAGCTGTGAGCCATCAAATATCTTTATCTGAGTTGGACAGACTGAGAACAGGTGATTTTACATACAGTCAAGAAGAGGTCCTGTGGACAATACAGGCATTCTTCTGCTCTCCTTGTGAAAGGGTCTGGGGACCATGTAGTTGGAAGAAGTTGCGCCATGAAAGCTTCAATTGAGAATTTGTTTTGAGGGAAAAGAATAAGATAAAAAAATTATCTTTTTATTGAACTGAGAACATTAATACAGAAGCTAGTACATAATAAACAGTCACATGAAATCATGATTAATCGAGTCTGTGTAATGTCTATAAAACTCTTCTTAATACCATTGTTAACCCTTAAAGGACTTTATTTATGCAGTTTTGCTACACTTTGTCCATCTACAGTACGTGGAGAGTGGATTGTAACTAAATCACCCGTGTAGTGGAGCCATCACCCAAGCTATAACTTTCAAATTTTGTGCATATCAATAAAACACACAAGCAATGTTTCAGCCAATGGACCTTCGGGTTTAACCCGGAGGTCCATTGGCTGAAACTTGGCTGGTGCTGGTTATGCTTAGCAACAAATTTACAATTATTTCTTGGGTGGAATCTCCACTCTGCGGGTGATTTAGTGATAATACACTCTCCACGTACTGTACTTTGTCAGCCCTTTATCAGACTATATTCTGTGGCTTAACTGTTGTCTTTAGGCAAGTCTTGGCTGCCTATATATGCAGCCAAGACTTGCTTAGAAACAACTGACAAACTGACAAGGTTAGCTTATCTGAAGACTTCATGTTGAGGCATCTGTTTCGTTGCAGTAACGAGTAATAAAAGTCAGAATTAGGCCTTTGACTCTTAACCCACTGAGTATTTTTATTATATTTTTCATAATAGCTTGTCATCATGGCTGCTTTACAGCAGCCATGACTATATTTGATGAAGAATTCATCTAAATTTGACTTTAACACCATTGGTGAAAAATTGCATTCAGTTTATAAAAGGATAACATGGTTAACCCTTTACCCAACGTAACGGTTAAAACCGGCCAGCACTATTCTAAAAAATCGCCTGTTAATTTCCATTATTTTTTCATTTTTTGTCTCAAAAATATAGGTTATCACCCCTCATTGGAACGAGCTCGTTGAGCTCGTTCCAATGAGGGGTCATAACCTGTGTGTTTGAGATCAAAAAATGAAAAAAAATTAGTTGTTCAAGAATTCTGTTTGCAAGTGTCGTCTGCTTTTCATGTTAGGTAAAGGGTTGAAAGAACCCAAATAATTCTTATTTTAGTGGCAAGAGAAATCCTGTCCTTGGCAGGAATATCTGCCAACAGCATGTAAGGAGTTAAGGGTTAAATAAAAACATGTTGTTTGCCCTTGAATTCAGATGCTTTAGTGTACTGAATATATGGTCATTGTAGCCCATTACAGGTGTGTAGTTTTTAGCTTAACTTTACAAAGTCAAGATAAGCTATTGCTATCACACATGTGGAAGTCTGTGAGTCTGTAAATCTGGTCACATATTCTTTAGCACAGGCTACAACCCATAGTTCTTGTCGATCATCACGAAATTTCATATGCAGGTTCTAGGTCATGTCTAGATGAGAACATCCCCTTTTGGTCGCTATCTGTCAACTGTGTCGGCTTTGCAAGCCCGAAACCTGAAAACCTTTAGCACAATCTACAGTTTGTATTTATGAAGGGATTTCATTTTAGCCATTCCGTATAATGTCTAGATGAGAAAGTCCACTTTTGGTCGCAATCAGTCAACTGTGATGCCAGTGTGAGCCCAAAACCTGAAAACTTTAATTTAGCACAATCTATGGGTTGTATTTATGAAAGGATTTCATTGTAACTTGGTAGGATAACTTTGTATAATGTCTAGATGAGAACATCCCCTTTTGGTTGCACCCGGTCAGCTCCATGAGCTCTGTCAAACAAGATATAATAGATTAAATGCCTGTACTGGATGTACTAAGGCCCAATAGGTCTATAAACAAAAGGAAAACTGGGGAAAGTCGGGGTAATTTCTCGACAGGTTACAAGATTTTTTATTCAGTTAACAGGAGTTGACTCTATAACCTATATTATTAACAGATCATATTTGCACTGGAAGTATGGTAAATGGTTTTGTGTTAGGAAATTATATTCAGTTAACAGGGTTATTCCGTTAAGAGATATCCAATTAAGTGGACTCCATTGTATTTCAAAATTGCACAGCAGTGAAGGGGTTAAGACTTTTGGTTCCTTTGAGTCATTGCTTATAAGGTATGTCTTTCACACAACATTAACTCTTAACCTGCTGAGTATTTTCAAGATACTTTTCATCAAATCTAGTCATGGCTGCTGTGCAGCAGCCATGACTAGATTTGATGGAAAATTAATCTAAATGTGAAATAAGAAATCCTTGGGGTTAAAATCCGTTCAATTTACAAGGTGAAAATTTTATTATATGTGCCCAAATTATATTTATTTTGGTGACAAGAGAAACCCTGTGCTGGGCAGGAATACCCGCCAGCAGCATGCAAAGAGTTAAGAGATCAACATACAACAGGCAACTAGCATAATTATCAGTAGTATTTTAAAGCAGCTCCTGTATAAGTTAGAGGACTGAAGCTTTCAATGGCGACAAAAGTCTAGACAAAGGGAGACTGTTAAGAATAATATCAATGATTATATAAAATCAATGAGAAGTTTTTCACTGAAGAAGACAATTACTCCCAGCTCATCTGATAATGGTTTTCTGTATTATGCAAGATAAACATGTCAGACGTAAGTAAAACTTTGTAAAGATTCCCTATAGCATTTTAATACAGATGCTGTTTGCCATTTTTGACGTAAAGGCACTCGAGGGACTGATCATTTTTATACAAAGGTTAAGAACCATTAAAAAGAGTACCAGTTCAAACGTTTTAACCATTTTTACCTAACATAATGGCATCACTGATCTATTTCTGAGACCTACAGTACAATTCGAAATAAGTTGTATGGTAACCACTATAAACTATGTGTCTTTCTCTTCCTACACTGATAAGACCAGAAGCTGACATCATTTTCTGGAAAGCTCTTACAGAGCTTTCCAGAAAATGATGTCAGATTCTGATCTTATCAGTGCAGGAGCAGCAGTATACTTAGTTTATTGTAGTTATAATACAATTTATTTTGACTTGTACTGTACTGTAGTGCTTGCAAACCTTTGACACATGCATTCCTTGTGGGAACCCTGGGAAGTTCAGTAGTGCTTGTTTACCTGTGGTAAACAAGTTTTTACTGTTAAAATAGGACCTAGTAATCAATGGCTGGGGAGCACGGTGCCTCAGTGGTTACGGTATTGGACTCAAACCGAAAGGTTCACAGTTTGATCCTCTCCGGGGTAACTGCATTGTGCCCTTGGGCAAGGCACTTGATCCTGATTGCCTGTGTGGGGGCATGGAGGCACTGTGTACTAAGGCGTGCTGTACGTCGATGGTGCACCTGTCTTCAACCAATGCTAACCCTGCTTGTGTGGAGTTAGTACTTTGGGAAGACTGACAGTTGCTCACTGTTGCTTGGTGGTTCTCTCCGGTACGGGTTCTCCGGCTTCCTTCACCCATAAAACTGTCTAACACATGGTTACCCTGGCTGTCGTTAAACTCCAATAAATGAATAGATCATGAAGGTGAAGTCTTAACTAGGACCCTTCCTGTCATTACCCCTTTCACTTCCCTTAAGGGAAGTGGGAGGAAGGGGAAATAACCAGAGGGTCCTTGTGAGGACTAGTGAAGGTGGGACCTTGAATTTGGCTATTGTAGGACCTTGAAAAATAATGAAAAATGTCAGGAAAGGGCCTTGAACAGCCATCAATTTTATCAGTCCTTGCCTGGAAGTTTATTTATTTATTTGGGTTTAATGACACTTTCAACAGCCAGGGTCACTGCGTGTCGGACAGTTTTACTGGTGAAGAAGCTGGAGAGAACTGTCGAGCAATGGCAAGCAGCTGTCAGACTCCACTATGTACTAACTCCACACGAGCAGGGTTAGCATTGGTTGATGACAAGTGCACCATTGACATACAGTACACTGTTGTACACAGCGCCATTGTGCCCCCACAATCAGTGTCTTGCACAAAGACATAATGCAGTTACCCCTTCAGAAATATAACTTATGACCCTTTATTGGAACAAGCACAATGGCTTAAGCTCATCATGCTTAACTGTTTACCCAACGCAGACGATATCAAAATTTATTATTTTAAATATAATTTTTTTTAATTTTTCAAAGAATTTCAACAAAACCATATCATGGGACCCCCTCATTGGAACGAGCTCAATGAGCTCGTTCCAATGAGGGGTCACATGATATGGTTTTCTTGAAATATTTTGAAAAATTTAATTTTTTCAACTGCTCAAGTTACATATTACGCGGGCGGATGCGGGCGATTCGTTAGGTAAAGGGTTAATGGCATTTTTTTCTAAATAGCTCTGGTCAGTTTATGCCATTATGTTAGGTAATTTGAGATTTTATGAAGGAACTCGAACCCCTTATATTTTTAGTAACAGTTGGACCTTGAATAGCCTTGAATTTTATCGGTCCTTGCTTGCAAGAAAACTGCGCTGGATTTTTTAACCCTTTACCTAACATGAAAAGCAGACGACACTTGCAAAAATAATTCTTGAATAACTAATTTTTTTCATTTTTGTCTCAAAAAACATAGGTTATGACCCCTCGTTGGAACGAGCTCGACGGTTTTGGCTGTTACGTTGGGTAAAGGGTTAAGCAAAAATTACACACTTTTTATTCCGAACTTTGTGAAAAGCTCTGGTTGAATTTATTGATCATACAGGGGGCACGGTGGCTCAGTTGGTAGAGGTGCAGGCTGCAAGCCGACAGGTCCTCGGTTCGAATCCCACCTGCGGCAACCGCGTTGTGTCCTTGGGCAAGACACTTCACCCCGATTGCCTACATGGGGGCACGATGACACTGTGTACTGAGGCGTACTGCACGTCGATGGTGCGTATGTCTTCAACCAATCTAACCCTGCCTGTGCTGCGGTGGAGAGTTCAGAGTTACGATGTTGGAGAGCTGACAGCTGCTTGTCGTTGCTCGGTGGTTCTCTCCGGGTACTCCGGCTTCCTCCACGCGTAAAACTGTCACGTTCACGATTAGCCATTGTGCATAAGAATGTGACCTTAAACACCAATAAATAAATATAAATAAATAATTGATCATATATGAACATAAAGAGTCAAACTGGTTTTTCTGCAATCCTTTTTGTCTGGAAGCTACAAGTTAAAAGACTTCTGTCAATCTTTTTATCTGAATATGGCAAATAAATTACCCTACATCAGTCACAATTATTTCCAAGAAACAGTTTTCATGTTGGCAATGACCTGTTCATCCCATATGTCTGCTTTAGGGTTTGATGGATGTATTCCATAATTAGTTGTTTGACAAGTCTTGTGTTTATTTACATAAATGTCTGGGTTTTCTGTGTAAGTAGCTTCTGTTATATTGACATTCTGCTCATGTAGGGTTGCTAATGGTGTGAAATGATCATGATGTTTTATTATCCAGTGCAATCAAAGGTGGTACTTGTAGTTGCTGGCACATTTCAAACTGTTCCCCAGCAAGACAGCTGGAAGTGACCAACATTCTATGTTTTTCTTGAATTAACCATTTACCTGACACCAGTTACAGGTCAAATTATTATGGAGTGTGGTGGCCCAGTGGTTACGGCAGTGAACTTCAAACCAAAAGGTCCATGGTTCGATCTCAGCCTGGGGTGATTGTGTTGTGTCTTTGGGCAAGCCACTTAATCCTGATTGCCTATGGCGATACTGTGTACTGATATGTACTGCACATTGATGGCGCACTTCAACCAATGCTAACCATGCTTGTGTGGAGTTAGTATGTTTGGGTATCTGACTGCTGCTTGGTGGTTCTCCCGGTGTACTTCGGCTTCCTCTTCAATACAAAACGATGCTCAAATCACAAAATAATAGTCCATACAGATATATATATAAATATGTTTACCTTGGCTGCTATCTATAATAATGCACCATCTTATAATAATAATTTCAAATGTTCAATGAATGCTGAATGTATAAACAATTGTCACTTCCCATTGCTGTGTTAGATGAATAAGTTGAAGTCTCTTGACAGAGGTTATATAGCCTTTAAATAGAAATTTTCAGAATGAGAAATTTCTCCAATGTTCTTTTGTTCCACTAATTGCTGATTGTCTGAATTAAATATCCTCATTAAGTTTCTAGATGATTGTGTCTAATTTCAAGTAAACAAGTGTGACTAAAATAAATAGCTCCTGTTTAGGAGTATTTGTAAATATGTTGATAGGTACATTCAGTGCAAATAAGTGATCGCACCAGCTAATGTCAACTTATTATAATTAATAAATAATTTTAGAAAATATTAATTGTTTATAATTATTAACTAAGGACAAGTCAATTCTGATATTCTAATGGGGCTTGTAACAATGTTCAGTTTTTAAATTTGTATAACAAAAGGGCACAGTCTGTGGCCATAACTATGGAAATAAGTGCACTAGAAATCAGACAACTGAACTTGGTCTTCGTTTTGTAATTATATGAAAAACTGTCAAATTTCATGTCACTCTGCAAAGGAGAGGAACAGATATCACATGGGAACCCTAGAAATGGCCTAGTTTTGTTTAATCAAGGACCATAACTCTGCAAGTACTTGCACAAAAATTCTGAAAATCAAACTTGTCCTTTGGACTATGGTCATAGCAGGAATGAGAGTGGAAAGTATCGGAAGTATCTGAAATAATCTGAAAGTGTGTGTCAGTAGACTTTTGGCACTTTTTTTTTTATCTCGCACAGCATTGATAAGTGTTTATACATTCAGTATTCATTGAACATTGGAGATTATTATTACAGGACAGTGCATTATTCTAGGTAGCAGCTGAGTTTAATATATATCCTACAGAATATTATTTTGTGATCTGTGCATCAATTTGTAATGAAAAAGTGTTTCCAATACTTAGAAGAAAATTTATCCTTGCTGTTAACCCTTTACCTAAAATGAAAAGCAGACAACACTTGCAAACAAAATTCTTGAACAACTAATTTTTTCATTTTTTGTCTCAAAAACATAGGTTATGACCCCTCATTAGAACGAGCTCAATGAGGGTTTATAACCTATGTTTTTGAGACAAATAATGAAGGTTAATTGGCAATTTTTGTGAATAGCGCTGAATTTTCTACAAATCGTACACTGCGATTACAGTTTGAATCACTGGCAAAAGCTAAAAATCATCCTCTGAGTACCGATGTGTTCTATGTGCCAGTAGGCAAATAGAACACTTTGGAACTCAGGGGACGAAGTAGTAACGTGGGTTGGGGTGTGGTGGCGTTGCGGCCCGGTTAGTTCTTGGATGGGTGACCGTTTGAGCGATCAATTCAGACTCCTGTGTTGGGCAAGGCACTTAACCCTGATTGTCCACATGGGGGCACGATGACGCAGTGTACTAAGGCGTACTGCACGTCGATGATGCACATGTCTTCAACCAATGTAACCCTGCCTGAGCTGCAGTGCGGAGTTATGATGTTGGGGAGATGGCAGCTGCGCGCCGGTGCTCGGTGGTTCCCTCCGGGTCCTCCAGCTTCCTCCACCCATATGACTGTCACCGACATGATATGACCTTGGCTGTTAAAGTGGCATTAAACCTTAATAAATAAATAAATAGTAACACGGGTTCCCCTGACAAAGTTGGTTAGCGACAAAATGTATTCTTTTTGTTGGTATTTGTCAAATGACTTGCTGAGTGTCCTTCTAACAATTGTTTTGGTAAACGGGGAGGCATTCTATCCTTCCACGCTGGCACTCGTGCCATATCGATTAACCCATTCACACGCGTGTGTCCTTCTTTGTATGTACAAATCAATACTTGCCTACTATACTATAAGATGGAATGAAATGGGTTATATGAATCAATGTTTTCCCTCTAGTCTCTGACTATCTCTGAATATCTTATCTCTCAAACAATCGGTTGCCGACTCTACTCTTCAGATTTTCATTTCAGTTTTGACAACAGACATGACAGAGCAGATTTTGTTGTCAAACCAAGATGGAAATGCTACTTTTTTTTGCCTGATTGGTTATGTTTGCAGGATGTGTTATTTGTGCGATGCAGTATCTCCATGACAGATTTTCTAGTTTTGATTATGTTGGAGCCTATAGATTTTTCAGTGTTTAACCCTTTACCCAACGTACCGGCCAAAACCGGCCAGCTCTATTCACAAAAATCGCCAATTGATTTTTATTATTTTTTCATTTTTTCTCTCAAAAACATAGGTTAAGACCTCTCTTTGGAACAAGCTCGTTCCAATGAGGGGTCATAACCTATGTTTTTGAGATGAAAAAAATTAGTTATTCAAGAATTTTGTTTGCAAGCGTCATCTGCTTTTCATGTGAGGTAAAGGGTTAACCCTCTGCACGCTAATGTTGACATATTGAAAATTTAACCTGGAAATTTTTCCCATAATGCTGTATATTTATTTTTTATTGGGGTTAAATGACACTTTCAACAGCCAAGTTCACATCATGTCAATTTTATTGGTAGTGGAAGCCAGTGTACCCAGATAGGAGCAGCGGGTGTGACTGTTAGACTCCCCAACTTACTAACTCTGCACAAGAAGAGGTTGAAGCAGTTAAGTGTTCCATCAACATGCAGTGTGCCTTAGTATACACTGCCACCATGCCCCCATATGGGCAATCTAGATTGAGTGTCTTGCCCAAGGGTGCAATGCAGTTACTGCTGGTTGGATCAAACTATAAACATTTTTGTTCAACTCTTAACCCTTTACCTAACGAATCGCCCGCATCCACCCACGTAATATGCAAATTGAGCAGTTGAAAAAATTAAATTTTTCAAAATATTTCAACAAAACCATATCATGTGACCCCTCATTGGAACGAACTCATTGAGCTCGTTCCAATGAGGAGTCACATGATATGGTTTTGTTGAAATGTTTTGAAAAATTTTAAAAAATTATATTTAAAATAATAAATTTTGATATCGTCTGCATTGGGTAAAGGGTTAAGTATTTTCAAAATATTTTTCATCAAATCTAGTCATGGCTGCTTTGAATCAGCCATGACTAGATTTGGTGAAAAAATTTGTGTAAATTCAACTTGAGATATCATTGGTCAAAAAGTCTATTCAGTTTACAGGAGAGTAGTATTATTAACCCTTTACCTAACATAACGGCCAAAAACGGCCAGCGCTATTCTCAAAACTCACCAATTAATTTTCATTATTTTTTCATTTTTTGTCTCTAAAACATAGGTTATGACCCCTCATTGGAACGATCTCGTCGAGCTCGTTCTAATGAGGGGTCGTAACCTATGTTTTTGAGACAAAAAATGAAAATAATATTTATTCAAGAATTTTTTTGGCAAGTGTCGTCTGCTTTTCATGTTAGGTAAAAGGTTAAATGTGTCCAAATTATACTTACTTCAAGGGCAACAGATTACATGTTCTGGGCAAGAATATCTGCCCACAGCATGCAAAGAGTAGAGTGTATTATCACTAAATCACTTGCAGAGTGGAAATACCACCCAAGCAATAATTGCAAATTTGTTGCAAAGCATAACAAGCACAAGCAAAGTTCCAGCCAATGGACCTCCGGGTTAAACCCGGTGGTCCATTGGCTGAAATATTGCTCGTGTTTTTTGTCCATATGTACAGAGTTTGAAAGTGATCCTTTGGGTGATAACTCCACTTCACAGGTGATTTTTTGACAATCCACTCTCCATGTACTGTATTTTAGTGGTAAGAGATTTTGTATTCTTGGCAGGAAGTCAAACCCTCTAACCACTGGGCCAATGCCCTCTTCTTTCCAGGCCTTTAGATTACCCCATAATCACACCATTTATAGGTGTGGGAGCGCGGTGGCTCAGTAGGTAGAGGTGCAGGCTGCAAGCCGAGAGGTCCTCGGTTCGAATCCCACCTGCTGCAACCGCGTTGTGTCCTTGGGCAAGACACTTCATCTCCATTGCCCGCGTGGGGGCACGATGACGCCGTGTACTAAGGCGTACTGCACGTCGATGGTACGCATGTCTTCAACCAATCTAACCCTGCCTGTGCTGCAGTGCGGAGTTACGATGTTGGGGAGCTGGCAGCTACTCGTCGTTGCTCGGTGGTTCTCTCCGGGTACTCCGGCTTCCTCCACCCGTAAAACTGTCATGGTCATGATTAGCCATTGTGCATAAATATGTGACCTTAAACATCAATAAATAAATAAATAAATTTATAGGTGTGCCCAAGTTAGAGAAGGTGTGAAAACATCAAGAAAAATATATAAATTCTCTGTGTCTCTTCTACATTTGCAAATAACTTTCCATCATAATATCACCATTGAAATGCAAGAAAGGCATGGCAATAAAACATAACAGGATAAAGCTGTTATTTCTGGTTTCAATGTGCCCAAACTTGGGCCAAATGGTGGTTTTTATACCCCACAAAACAAAGTTTAGTGGGTATATAGGGGTCAACTTAATTGTCCTTCGGATGGTTAGTCGGCCTCTCGTCGTCGGTCCGTTGCACACGTAAACTTGTGGAGCGAAGTACTTCCACAGTTTTAGCCACACTTTCATTAAACTTCTCAAAATAATCAACATGATGAGGAGCAGTGCATGACATAATCTTTTTCCTGATCGGATTCAAGATGGCTGTCTGGCATCCATATTGGATTTTGCAAAGTACTTGTGGTGCAAACTACTTCCAAAGTTTTAGTCACATTTTCATGAAGGTTCACAAAAATGATCAACATGATGAGGGGAAGTGCGTGACATATTTTTTTTCCAGATCGGATTCAAGATGATCAACTAGTGGACATATTGGATTTTGCAAAATACTTGTGGAGTGAACGACTTCTACAGTTTTTGCTGCATTTTCATGAAACTCAATATAAATTGATCGACATGACGAGGAGCAGTGCGTGAAATAAATTTTTTCCAGATTGGATTCAAGATGGCCGACTGAAGGCCATATTGGATTTTTTTTTACTTCGAAAACTTGAATGCCCCTTTTCCGTCACCCACAATAGGCGGTATGCCATGGTGGGAGTATACCGAGTGACAGACCATCTCTAGATTTGTCTGAATTTCTTTGAGAGCTGGTGCCAACAGCAATAAGGCTGAAGAAAATTAATCTTTTGATTCTCAGGCACCGGCGCATTCATTTTTCGGCCCGCATTCGTCATTTTTATTTCAGAGGCAAAATTCAAAACTACCAGGTGATTTTAACGGTATCACATCGCGATTTGCGATGCATTATGTCGTATACATTGATACAGTATTGTTATTCTCTTCGCGAAATGTGACACGATTCTCATATGTATACAAAATAAATATTTATTTAACTGGTTGAGGACTAGATTATTTTTGGTGGTCTGAATTTATTCATCAAAAATTGTTCTATTACAAATTATTGGAGAGTGCCAACAGGCACTCTCCAATAATTTGTAATGGAACAAATTTGTATAAAAAAACTTTATTTACGTTTAACTGAATATGAAACATGGGTAAGGAAAATGTTACTTTTACACTGGTACCCTCATTTTTTGAAAGACCTGGTTGTGTCTTTTAGCAGTCAATCAGTTAAAAAACTTCTTATTATTTTTGTTCTCCATTTTAGTTGTTCTATATTGATTTTGTGTTGTGTGATCACAATTGGATTTTAGGCATCGGTGACCATTCCATGAGGAATAAAAAATAAAAATAAAAACCGCCCTCCCTCATTCGTTTTAAAAAAAAAATGCCTGAGAATCAATTAGTTAATTTTGTTTGGCCTAAGATTGAATTTCTTAAATTTTCATTTGCACTGTGGGGAAAAAATATGCTGCTTCAAATTTTGTTATTTTGACATCAGTGTGCAAACCGGGGGTTAAAACAGTTCAAAATGTATGAAGAATAAAGTTGCTCTGATTGAGTGGAAAAAGAAGATGTCTATTTAATAGGTCCTGTTCTGAAATCCCTTTCAGATTAGTTTACGAACTTTGTGGATTGAATGATTAATTATAAATCAAATTGTATTCCCTGTTGTCCTATTATGTGATGACAATTTTTCTCCAGTTCTTTGGTAATTTTTTTCCTTGGAATCTGAGTACTGATGTTCGCACTGACATTTCAATTATAAAATAACAGCTAGCAGGAAACTCTCGGGACATATTGATGAATCTCAGTTTAATGAGGAAATGTAATGACATGGGTCAGTGCCTACCTGAGATTAGAGAATATCCAGGAATGCCCAGCAGAGATAATGTAATCTTGCTGACAATTTTTTTTGATTTAGTAGAGAAATAAATCTTCTTGTCCAGCAGTGTTAACCCTTGAAATAAAACAATTTACCTAACAAGAGCAGCAGGCGAGACTTGTTTTTATTTTCTTGAATAGGCCTATGAAAGTTAAAAATCTTTTTCTCAGGCCTTCTTGCATGGTCCTTTTGGCTGCCGCTTGCTCTCTTAGCATAACCATTGCAAACTTAAAAAAATAAAAATTGAATGGTTTGTGTTTGATATATTACCCAAGTTAATAAAATTGATAAATTTGTCCCTTGAGTGCAACAAGGCTTTGCAATGCTTTAGCATTGCAAAGCCTTCATGCCCTCAAGGGACGACATACACCACCACCCATGCTATTTTGTAAATTATGAGGCCTAAAACATAAAACAAATAAAGAACATGAATTTTGCCTCTGGGTCATATTATATTAACTTTTCTCTCGGACTTGTTGATATATGCCCAGAGATGAGGTTTAAACTCCAATGCACCATCTTGCAAACCCACATGATGGTAATAACCTATGTGCATGTATTTATTTATTTATTTATTTATTTATTTATTTATTTATTTATTTAATGGTGTTTAAGGTCACATACTTCTGCACAATGGCTAATCATGACCATGACAGTTTTACGGGTGGAGGAAGCCGGAGTACCCGGAGAGAACCACTGAGCAACGGCGAGCAACTGTCAGTTCCCCTACATACTAACTCCACACAAGCAGGGTTAGCATTGGTTGAAGACAAGTGCACCATCGACGGGCAGTACGCCTTAGTACACAGCGCCACCGCGCCCCCACGTGGGCAGTGGGGGTGAAGTGTCTTGCCCAATGACACAACGTGGTTGCCGCAGGTGGGATTCGAACCGAGGACCTCTCGGCTTGCAGTCTGCACCTCTACCTACGTGCATGGATAAGACAATACCATTAAGGGTATCAGGGGTCAAAAGGGTAACACTATGCAGAATAAACAAGTTTGAACAAACATTGACCATCAACTCCTTGCATGCTGCGGGCAGATATTCTTGTCCAGGACAGGATTTCTCCTGCCATTGAAATATGTTTCATTGGGGCAGATTTAATCCAATTTCCACTCTGTAAGTTGAATGGATTTTTTCATCAATGATTTCTTGAGTTAAATTAAGATGAATTTTTCATCAAATCTTGTCATGGCTGCTTCACAGCAGCCATGACTAGATTTGATGAAAAATATCTTAAATATGCTCAGCAGGTAAAAGGTGAATTTCTTGCAAGCTGCCCAGAACAGGAAAACTCGTACCACAAAAATAAGTAAAATTTGGGTACTTGAAACCAAATTGGCTTCAGAAGATTGAATCAGCATTTCAACCAATGATTTCTTGAGTTAAATTTTCGTGAATTTTTCATCAGATCTGGACTTGGCTGCTTTACAGCAGTCATGATTAGATCTGATGGAAAATATTTTTAAAAATACTCCACGGTTAACAGTTAACCTTACATCTAACACTGCCAAACTATAACAAAGCATACCAAAGGTTACCAGAAAGTTAATTTGTTTGGAAGTCTAATTACAGTACGTGTGAGGTGGAAATGTGCCTGGTCACCAGAATCTCGGAAGTAATGTTATAAGTCAAGTGACAAGTGATGTCATGTTGGTGTTTGGTTGGCATGGTAGCATGCATGAGTAGAGCTGGGCGGTATTGAAATTTGAAGTTCGGTTTCTGTATTTGTATTTTAGAATGATTGAGATTCTCTTGCGGTGCGGTAAATCGGTATTGGCTCGATACCGAGCGGTATTTATGGTATACTGCCCATCTCTATGCATGAGTGTCCATGTTGTGACATCATTATCATGATTATGCCTGGTGTTAGTGCACCTGCGCAGCAGATGTTAGTAGGATGACATGAGTTAATTCCTTCGTCCTTTTTGTATGTGTCAAATTAAGTGTCTAAAACAGCTTTTGAAAATTCTTAAATGTCCGATAACTGTACCACCATTCCTAAAGCATTTTACTTGTGGTAACACTGTGGAAGATTACCTTGATCACCAGGGAGTGTAGTCAAGCCAGAAAATAAGCAGACTGTCATCAGCAAGGTGAGGTCCCAAGAGGGTGATTTTAGTGATGCTACCCTGCACAGCAGGGTAGCATCACTAAATTTACCCTTTGTGAACCTCAATCTGAATCAGGGTCTCAAAACTAAACAGAAAGTGGTACCCAGAGGATAAATTGACCTACTGTATGGGATTGCATCATCAAATTCACCCTCTGGGGACCTCATTCTGCAAATGTCAGACTGCTTATTTTCAGGCCTGAGCGTGGTTCCTCAGTGGTTATGGCATTGGACTTCAAACCGAAAGGTCCACAGTTTGATTTATTTTTTTATTTATTGGTGTTTTTAAGGTCACATATTTCTGCACAATGGCTAACCATGACCGTGACAGTTTTACGGGTGGAGGAAGCTGGAGTACCCGGAGAGAACCACCGAGCAACGCCGAGCAACTGTCAGCTCCCCAACATACCAACTCCACACAAGCAGGGTTAGCATAGGTTGAAGACAGGTGCACCATCAACGTGCAGTACGCCTTTGTACACAACGTCACTGTGCCCCCACGTGGACAATGGGGGCGAAGTGTCTTGCCCAAGGACACAATGCGGTTACCGCAGGTGGGATTCGAACCGAGGACCTCTTGGTTTGCAGCCTTCACCTCTACCAACTGAGCCACCCCAACCCCCCCCCCCACCCCCACCCCCTCCACACAGTTTGATCTCCAGCAGGATTAATTGCATTGTGTCCTTGGGTGGGGCAGTTTATCCTGATTGCCCACATATTTGCAGAGTGCCGAGTAGCAATCTGTACTTGGGTGTAGTGCAAATCAAGGTTTTCCTTGTCTGCAACCATTGCTAACCACAGTGGTTGGTGGTGTATTTTGGGTTCATTTCAGTCAGCAGTTTTGACAGCTGTTATGCCATTTGTGCCAGTACATCCACCCAATTTTCTTACATCTTTTTTCTTCCGATTTGAAAATTGCCATGCAATCATTAGAAAATGCTTCAAATTTCTACTTCCTGTTTCCAAGGTCAACACAAAATTTTAAAAGTAAATTATTCCCTGATTGCATGACATTCCCCCAATAACCATAATTTAATTCCATAGAAAAATAATGAGAGGCAAAGAGCAGGAAGTTGTTGAGAATTCTCAAAGGAAGGCTAAATTTTGTTTCACATTTCATGTAGCATACATTATTTAGTTGTCTACTTGCATTCAATGCTCTGGGCACTTCGTGGTTATAAATTTGTAGCACTTACTACAGTTGGGAAATAAATCCACTTTGATTATTATTTGATTAATGGCAGATTCACAGATTTCCATAGCGATTGAGCTACAAAATCATCAAGTTTCCCTTGGAAGTGATTTTTTAACTGACTCAATACTGTGACAATCTATCAGGTGTCTACTGAATAGTGTCACATACTAGTGTAATCATTTTATGAGCCATTAATTTCATTATATTAACCCTTGACCCAACAATTCACAAAAATCGCCAATTAATTTTCAATATTTTTTCATTTTTTGTCTCAAAATCATAGGTTATGAGAATGAGTATTTTTGGGTGCAGTCCAAAATTCAAGATGGCAGCTGGTGGCCTTTTTATACCAAAATTAGGTGCAATCAGTTTTTAGCTCATCTTGACAAAGTCAAGCTGAGCTAATCTAATCGCTTCCCGTCCGTC
Source organism: Pictodentalium vernedei (assembly GCA_031216915.1). Taxonomy (NCBI): domain Eukaryota; kingdom Metazoa; phylum Mollusca; class Scaphopoda; order Dentaliida; family Dentaliidae; genus Pictodentalium; species Pictodentalium vernedei. Next base: position 40,835,688 of record CM062296.1, read on the forward strand.
GTCCGTCGTCCGTCAACACCATGTTTTGGTCTTCTCCTCCAAAGCCACTGGGCCAATTCAAGTGAAAGTTTGTGTGAGTGATGGTCCCAAAGGGGCATTTCATTTTTGTTCAACTCAGTATGCCCGGCCCCATAGGGAGGGAGTGGGGGAAAATGCTCCAAAATATTTTAAAAATCTTCTTCTCAAGAACCAGTGTGTGCAATGACTTGATATTTGCTATGGAGCTTCCATATGAGGTGTAGAATCAAGTTTGTTCAAACGAAGTTCGTCAAGTAATATTTGGCTTTGTAATAGGAGGGGTAAGATTTTTGGCCCCGCCCAAAATTTCTATTTTCTGAACCGATGGTCCGGTATGAACCAAATTTGGTTTGTGGTAGTATTGGGTCATAAGTACTTGACCCATGCAAAAAAAAAAATTCCCGCATCCCCATGGGAACCCTGGGAGCTAAAAATAGAAATATTTTCAAACGCCCATATTTCCCAAACCCCACGGAACAGAGAGCTTTTATTTGGTATGAAATATCCTTATGACCAGTAGAATTGAATGGTAAAAAAAAATTGCCATCGGTTATGTTAGGGTGTTCTGTAATGGGCATCGAAAAAATGCTGAGTCAGCATATTTGCAAAAATTAAAAAAAATCTTTTCTCCAGAACCAATCATCAGAATCTTTTGATATTTGGTATACAGCATTCATAGTGGGGGTCAGATAAAAGTTTGTTCAAGTAAAGCTCATTGGTTCATATTTGGGCTCTCTACAGGAGCCCGAAGTTTTAACATAGGGTAATATGGGGAATATTCTTTAAAAATCTTCTTCTTCAGAACCACCAGTCAGAATCTTTTAATATTTGGTATACATCATTGTTATGAGAGTCAGATTCTAGGTTGTTCAAACCAAGTCCCTAGGTTAATATTTGGGCTTCCTACGGAAGCCCAAATTTTATCTTTGTTCAATATGGAGGGTAATTTAAAAAAATCTTCTTCTTCAGATCCATCAGTCAGAATGCTTTGATATTTGGTATGCAACATCTCTATGGGGGTCAGATTCAAGTTCGTTCAAATCAAATCCCTAGGTATATATTTGGGCTCACTATGGTAGCCCAAATTTTTACTTAGTGCAATATGAGAAAATTTCTTTAAAAATCTTCTTCTTCAGATCCACCAGTCGGAATGCTTTTATATTTGGTATACAACATCTCTAGGGGGGTCAGATTCCAGGTTGTTCAATTCGAGTGCCTAGGTTAATATTTGGGCTTCATATGGGAACATGAAATTTAACTTAGTACAATATGAGGGAATTTCTTCAAAAATCTTCTTCTTCAGATTCACTTGTCAGAATGCTTTCACATTTGGTATTCAACATCTCTAGGGGGGTCAGATTCAAGTTTGTTCAAATCGAATCCATAGGTCAATATTTGGGCTTGCTATGGTAGCCCAAATTTGAACTTAGTGCAATTCGAAGAAATTTCTTTACAATTTCTCTTCTTCAGATCCAACAGTCAGAATGCTTTCATATTCGGTACACAACATCTCTAGGGAAGTCAGATTTAACTGTGTTCAAATCAAGAGCCTGGGTTAATATTTGGGCTCTCTATGGGAGCCGGAATTGGCCATTTTGCTGAAGAATTAAAAATTTTGTATTCAGTACCCTCTAGAGGTACTAAGATTAATCCACATAGGTTGTATCAAGGGGCTTCATAGGGGAGCTCTGCATTTTACTTATGATCAACTGAAGAAAAGGCATGATGCCCAGATTATTTTTGTCACTCCTGAGGGACTCAAGGATTGACAGTGTAGCCTATGGAGATGGCTTGCTTAATGTAGACTCATTCTTGGACTCTGTTTAAATTGTGTTCTGTACAAGATGAGCGCTTCAGGCCCAGTGGGGCCTCTTGTTTGTACAGAACTTCTATATGAATTAAGTTCTGATTTGAATAAGTTTTTGTTTGAATGTTTAGTAACATGGAATACATCACATATGATACATATTTTTTTCTTGTGCATAAATTATGCAAATTACTTTACCTGTACATTTGTTACAGGCTGCAGTCAGTTTTTATGTACAGACCTTTACAATACTTTACATGCATCTTTGTTATCAGGTCATCACCCAGATGTGTGTCATCGCTATGTCACACACTATACATGTACATGTCATACACAAGTTGAGCTACAGTGTCATTGACACTTTTATTTGGTGTTCAAAACTACAGGCCTGGCATTCTTTAGGAGTGCAGGAGTTCTGCACGCCTAGAAAAAATTGATGAGGGCAATTTTTTGCACCCCTTGATTTTCTGGAATGCCAGACCTGTTTGGGACTGCCTTTAAAATCCATTATCATTTCGTCCTCTGGCACAGAGCACACATTGGAACTTGGGACGATTTGTCAATGTTGTATTGATTTGCAATAATTCATAGCCCATTCTGTGTCGCGTGTCGATACATTTTGAGTGTAGAAGACAGTCACATAAGAATTGAATGCAACATTTTTAATAATGAGAAGATGTGTGTGCCAATTTTTCCACAATGCAGCTGAATGTAGTACAATTTTTCAGTCACAATATTCATACCTTGAAGTGAATATAACCAAAATAGTTTTTGCGTTGAAAATTTCAGGTGCAATTGCACTCCCATGCAATCTGAGGAAGGCAACTGTTTTGCACTCCTTGAATTTCTAGATTGCCAGGCCTGTGTACCCATGCATTTCATTGATCAAAACTGGGCCCTCTTATCAAAATCTCGTGAAATGCTATACATGCCCGAAGACCACAGTGGTGAAAATATCGCTGAAGGGCTGAAGAATGTTTTACAGTGGTTGGGTCTACCTGATGACAAACTGGTTGCTGTGTCATCTGAAAATGCCAGCAATGTTATAAAAGCTGTAGAACTGAACAACTGTGTGCGAATGGCATGCTTCAGACATTGTTTAAATCTCGCATTGACCAACTCCATAAAAAATGAAACACTTATTGCATGAGTGATAGGGGTGGCAAAAAAAGTTGTGACCCATTTTTCACAAAGTTGGAAGGACCAGAGGCTCAAGTGAGCCTAAAAGGCTTAACTGGCTCAAATTGTCAAAAGAGATGAGTGTATCAGTAAGTGATCAGCAGCAAGAGCAAATTTTTTATTTGCTATGACACAACCAAAGGCAACTTTGTGCTGGTCCTAGGAAAGCTTCCTAGCAAGCTCTGTTCTGTGAAGTATTAAAAAACAACAACTGAACGAAATTTCGTTTTGTTTTGACGTCTTGATTTTCTAGATTGCCAGGCCTGAAACTATAAAGCATTGTTCATATATATGACAAACTGTTATTTTGTTTAGATTTTTGATGAGATCGAAAATAACCTATCATCTATTTTCAAGCTAATGTTTCATTACTTATATAGCAGTACATTAAATTAACAACATGTCTTATTTTTATAGGCTGTACCAAATTTGTAAACTTTATAAATACCCAGACCTTTAGATCAGTCTAATTTCGGCACAACGGCAAATATGGATGTGGCCTGAATGGTTTGAGAAAAAGCACCGGTAATTCCTTCTTGGCATCTATTTAAGGTTTCAGGTTCCCATCTTAAAATGATAGTTTAGAATCCCTTGTTATAGGTCTTCACCATTATCACTGGTTCCCATCACCCTTTGATGTAAGTTTACTTGACTAACTCGAGAAGGCTTCTTAGTTTCCCAGTGTCCAGTGTCCAGCCAAAGACCTATTTGAATGTAAGTGGGGGCGCGGTGGCTCAGTAGGTAGAGGTGCAGGCTGCAAGCCGAGAGGTCCTCGGTTTGAATCCCACCTGCGGCAACCGCGTTGTGTCCTTGGGCACAACACTTCACCCCCATTGCCCACATGGGGGCATGATGGCATTGTGTACTAAGGCGTACTGCACGTCGATAGTGCACTTGCCTTCAACCAATGCTAACCCTGCTTGTGTGGAGTTAGTATATTGGGGAGCTGACATGATTAGCCATTGTGCAGAAATATGTGACCCTAAAGTAAATAAATATAAATAAATAAATAAATTTGCATGTAAGCAAAATTATGCATGGTGTTTACTGAGAAATGCCACAAACATGAATATAATAGAATTCAAGCTTTAAATGCATGATCATATAGAATTCGCCACTGAAAATCAATCGCCGTCGACAGTGTCGTATACGACACTGTCAATGCCGATTGCTTTTCTGTGGCTAACTCTGTGGGTTTTTAAAAAAATTATTTATCGGGTGTATTGTTTGATTTTGAAGGTTAAGCTCTAAGCAATATTACAAGCATCGGGGAAATCTAGCAAAACTATATATTGCCGAAACACTGCAAAACTTTAGAAAAAGTTTCAAACTCCACATAATTTGGGCATAATTATCTTATTTGGGCACAGCATTTGCCGTCATTAGTTGGGAAGAATTTGAAGGCCTGCAATACCAATTTCTTGACTTATTATCATCTGTTGGAAAGCTCTCCATCAGAGAGAGCTTTCCAATAAATGATTATTAGTCAAGATTATTGTCAGATCTGCATATTCGGTTAACACACATTTCACAAACACAGTCTATGACCCCCTCATTGGAACTAGCTTGTTGAGCTCATTCCAATGAGGGTTCAAAAGCTCTGTTGGAATGCAAAAATTAAAAATTTTTGTTATTCATGAGCTCTTTTTACAAGTGCGCAAGCCTGAAAATAATTCTCATTGGTGCTTTCAGACAAAATGTCAGACACCAAATGAATCATGTCATTTAAGAATGATATCTGACATATTACAAAATGGAGTTTTGAGTATCTGAAATAATGTGTTTTGGGTGTACATGTACCTTCATCTTAAAACTGCTCCAAATTCATCCAACCATACCTTGTTTGGCAGGGCCCAAACAAGGTATGATTGGTGTCATTCTGAATTGGAACTGAATTAGCATTCAGACATAATTTAGATACATCAAATTATTTTCCTTCACATACTGTTAATACTGATGAGCTGTACAGTCACTTTCTTCACACTTCCCAACTTTCCAGGACCAGAAATCACAATAATCATTAATTTTAGGCTTGCTAGTTATGTACATGATTTCTAGCATGCATGATGTTCTGATCACTGAACTTCATTGATAATTTTGGCATCAGACATTTTGACTGATGATTTTAAACCTCAGTCAGACATTGACCTTTTTGCACCTGACATTATTTATTTATTTATTGGTGTTTAAGGTCACATATTTCGGCACAATAGCTAACCATGACCGTGACAGTTTTACAGGTGGAGGAAGCCAGAGTACCAGGAGAGAACCACCGAGCAACGGCGAGCAACTGTCAGCTCCCCAGCATACCAACTCCACACAAGCAGGGTTATCATTGGTTGAAGACAGGTGCACCAATGACGTGCAGTACACCTTAGTACATAGCGTCACCGTGCCCCCACGTTGGCAGTGAAGTGTCTTGCCCAAGGACACAACGCGGTTGCTGCAGGTGGGATTCGAACCGAGGACCTCTCGGCTTGCAGTCTGCACCTCTACCAACTGAGTCACCGCGCCTCCCCTGCACCTGACATTATCCTTGTCTGATGACTTATTTTCTGGTATGCAAGTGCCGTCCCCTAGTTTGGTCTGGGCAATGGTGTACTATATAATTTGAACTGCATGTCAATAAAGCCACAGATACTGAATGTGTCAACACTAAATCTCTTCTCAGTACAAAGAAAAGTGAGAATGGAAGATCAGAAATTTTGGGTGTACTTGTGTTAGTGCACTCATTCAAGTCAGTACACTTCTCTTCTATTTTCATCACATGAAGGATAAAGCTAATCTCCCTTTTAAATAAAGAGGGACTTCGGAACAATTCCATTATTAGTTGTCAGTAATGATTGAACTCAGCCCATGATTACTGTTATTATTGTTCAAAATCAGCAAACAGATGTAATCAAAACATATTCCTAAATCAGCATACAGTAGTACTCAAACGATTAGTCGACTAGTCGATGTCGACTCTTGGCAAACCAGTAGTCGACTCTCAATTGTGCAGTCGACGAGTCAGAGGAGTTCAAGCTTTTAGGTAAATAGTATCCCTTCTGTGCCACTGTCAGACAGTTTGAACAGCAATATTGGGCAATCAATGTATACATCTATTGCCATCTAATAGTAGTGACAGTAGTTTGTTTTAACTGGAACAAGTAGAGTGCTGAATTATTTTGTGCTATCAGGATATGTTATTAATTTGCCTTGTTGCAATTTATGGGAGAGTGCCTATAGGCACTCTCCCATAAATCGCAACAAGCCAAATTAAATAAGACTATATAATTTCACTCTTAGCATAATTAGAAGCACATTAACAGAATAATGTTCCAGTAAGTTGCTGTATATGAATGCCCAAGTGAAGCCAAATTTGGACCTTCAGAACTCTACCGGAACACCAACACTGTTATAAGGAGACAGGTTATCACCAATGACTAGTCGAAATCTACTTGACTTTTGGGTATTGACTAGTCGACTTTGGAATTCACTAGTCGTTTGAGCACTAGCATACAGATGTAATCAAAACATACAGTAAAACTTGTCTTGAGAGACCACCTGTCTTGAGAGACCACATATACCAGGCACCGATTGGTTTTACTCTTTAATGGACCTGCTATTAGAGACCATCTGTCTTGAGAGACCACCTGTCTTGAGAGACCACTGTGATCTGGAACCAACTTGTATTTTTGTGTCATAATAGACCTGCCTTGAGAGACCGCCCCTTTGAAGGCTGAAACCATGACAAAAACTTTTTACCTGTTCTGGAATTGGAAAATCCATTGTGGTTATACTAACATAATTAAAAGTATTAAAAGCTCTTAATTGGGATTCAATTGCTTACTAGTTAAAGATTGAGATGTTTTTATAAGACCCGTGTGAAAAGATTAGGATTAGTGCTGAATAAACAATTTCATACATACCTGAAATGTGACCGATAGGAATAAAAATAAATTTGTGTTGAAAATCTTTTTGTAACAAATTGAAATGGGCTGTTATAAAAATTATTAAAATAAATTAGTGTTGAAAATCTTCAATGAAGATTTTCAACACTAATATATTTTTATAATTTTTATAACAGTCCATTTCAATTTGTTACAAAAACTTAATAAAAAAGAACTACAAAGTAATTACAAAAATCTATTCTCCATTTCTGAATTATGTGGTTGGTTATTCACTGACTTGAGAAAACCTGAAACCTGTTATGAGAGACCACCTGTCTTGAGAGACCACTTTTGTGTGGCCCAAAGGGCGGTCTCTCAAGACAGGTTCTACTGTATTCCTAAATCAGCATACAGATGTAATCAAAACATATTCTTTGGATTTCATCAGCCATGCGGTACACAGAGGGCGTTTCGGTAGGCATCAGCCCGTACTCTTAATTCTAGTTCTGTAGAAAGTTGGAATCAAAGAAGCAAACATGCACTTTGTGGATCACCAAATGTTCAACTCCATGGTGCTTCCCGTGGGAACCCCCCAGGAAGTGATGTAGTGCTTGTTTACTGTGCTAAACAAGCTCTGTTTTACTTGCAAAATACAACCCCATAACTATTGCCTGGAGTGGAAGTCCTCTTTACCCTTTCCCTAATGTAACGGTCAAAACCGGCCAACGCTATTCTCAAAAACATATGTTATGACCCCTCATTAGAACGAGCTCGTTCCAACGAGGGGTCATAACCTATGTGTTTGAGACAAAAAAATGAAAAAAATTAGTTATTCAAGAATTATTTTTGCAAGTGTCGTCTGCTTTTCAGGTTAGGTAAAGGGTTAAATGGGCAACATGTACATAAGTGATTGGCTGGACTTCACTTTATATCTATATATATTTATGTTGCAGTCCCAATTAGCCATTGTGCAGAAATATGTAACCTAAACTGGTTGAGTGCTGAATTATTTTATGTCATCAAAATTTGTTCACAAGCAAGCCTGAAAATAAGAAGACTGACATCTGCAAAATGAGGTCCCTAGAGGTTGAATTTGGTGATGCTACCCTGCACAGCAGGGTAGCATCACTAAATTTACCCTCTGTGAACCTCAGTCTGAATGATGGTCTCAAGCCAAAACAGAAGGATGTGCCTGGAGGATAAATTGGCCCACTGTATGGGATAGCATCAGCAAATTCACCCTCTAAGGACCCCATTTTGCAAATGGCAGGTTGCTTATATTCAGGCTTGTTCACAAGTCTTTGCCATGTTAGAATTTATTGGAGAGTGCCTATAAATTGTAACAAGGAAAATCCGTATGGGCTAAATAATTTAGATTCAAAAATAATATGAAGGACATCCACATAGTTTGAAGCCTTTGAGTTGCCGTACCTGCACTTCAGAGTAAGGCCCAAATATAGGCTTCCAGCACTCTTGCAGTTAAACACCAATAAATAAATAACCCAGAGTTGCAGATTTAACTTGGTAGATCCTGGGAAGTGGTGCCATGTTTGTTTACTGTATCAAAGAAGTTCTGCTTTATTGGTAAAGCCAGGTATATCCTAGGTGTACAGCACGTTAACCACCAGACTTACACCACATTGATGCTACACTTGCCTTAAACTGCTAGAGTGCTGGAAGCCCATATTTGGTCTTTATTCTGAAGTGTAGATGCTGCAACTCAAAGGCTAATTCATATTTTGTGCATGTGCTTTATATTATCTTTGAAGAGAAAGTTTTTAAGTTTGTGTGGATTAATTCACCTTGTCACAATTTATGGGGGGATATCCCAAGAGCTCTCTCCCATAAATTGCAACACGTCAAAGACAAGTGAGAAAATTTTGATGACAAAAAGTAATTCAGCACTGAACCAGTTAACTCTGCTTGTGATGGGATAGCAAGTTAGAGGGTCTGACAGTTACTCACCAGTGCTCGGTAGTTTTGTCTGGGTACTCAGGCTTCCTCTACTCATAAAATTGTCCGATATTGTATGACCCAGGTTGTTATAAATGTCATTAAACCTCAATGAACAAATAAAAAAACATAAACATGTACACATCTTATGTACAAATATGTAGATGTGCATAGGAGTGATCCCAATAGAAAATTTGAAGTAATATATATACGTTATTACAGTGGAGCCCACTTAATTGGTTATCTCTTAATTGTATATCCCTGTTACTTGAATATAATTTTCAAACACAAAACCATTTACCATACCTTCTGTACAAATTTGATCTGTTAATTGCATATGGGTTGTAGGGTAAACTCCTGTTAATTGTATATAAATTTTTGTAATATGTCGAAAAAATTACTGTGACACGCACCAAATTTCCCTGATTTATCAACCTTTTTGGCCTCACTACATCCAATACAGGCATTTATTCTATTATATCTTGTTTGATATAGCTCTATGAGCTCTGCCAAACAAGATATAATAGAATAAATGCTCAGTTTACCTCCAGAACACAAGAAACTGACCAAATCCCTGTTAATTGTATACTCCTGTTAATTGAATAATTTTCACTGGCAAAATGGATATTCAATTAAGAGGATTCTACTGTACACCATGTGGCTTTCTGAGATGGTGTGTTGACTCATTAGGATGAGTTGAAATATGACCCAGAGGGGAGGTCAAGACTTAATCACCAATAAATGGGAGAGCACAGTAGCTCGAAAGATCCATGGTCCAGTACCCTCCAAGGACTACTGTGCTGTGTCTTGTGGAAAGGCACTTAATCCTGATTGCCCACTTGCGGCAACTGCGTTGTGTCCTTGGGCAAGACACTTCATCTCCATTGCCCGCGTGGGGGCACGGTGGCGTAGTGTACTAAGGCATACTGCACTTGTCTTCAAGCAATGTTAACCCTGATTGTGCAGAGTTTAGTACATTGAGAGTCTGACAGTTGCTCGCTGTTGGTCAGTGGTTCTCTCCAGGTACTCCGGCTTCCTCCACCCATAAAACAGTCTGACATGAGGTGACCTTGACTGCCAAAAGAGTTGTTAAACCCCAATAAATAAATCACCAATAAATAAAAAAATAGTCTTATTTTCCTTTTGACTAGTTAAATAGGACTCAAGAATCATATCATCATAATATAGCCTTCAGTCTTTCGATTTTGAAAATCGTAGGCACGTTATACATCGCTCGCTACTATTTGACATGAGGCGCGCTATCCTGTATCCAGCACCGTCGAGTGATGGTTGTGTTGATGGCAAGAAAAGTTAACATGCAAATTGCAATGAAGAATGCATCCACTAATTGACAGCACTGTGCATTCAGTGCGGCATTTGGGCACATCGATATTGAACGACAACATGAAAACTGGACGATTTGGTGCTTTCATGGTTTTCATTAACCCTTTACTTAACGCTAGTAGCAGACGACACTCGTAAAAAAGTCTCGTATAACTAAAAGTTTTCATTTTTTGCTTCCAAAACATAGGTTGTGACCCCTCATTGGAACGAGCGCAACGCGCTCGTTCCAATGAGGGGTCACAACATATGTTTTGGAAGCAAAAAATTAAAATATTAAAAAAATTGAATTGCGATTTTCATTTATAGCGCTGGCCGATTTTGGTCATTACGTTACGTAAAGGGTTAAAGGAATCCCAACTTTTGGGTCATGACGATGTATTATGCTCCAAGTAACAAAAAAAAGAGCACACTGCGGCTATAATTTATGTAGAGCTAGTAAATTTGCTCCATCGGTGAATACTGAATGGTGATTGGTCCAGGGAGCACGAACCTCTCAAGAACACCAGTTTTTTCCAAACAGTAGAAGTAAATAGGATTTGTGCTGAATACATTCACACTGTTACTAAAGCCCACGGCCAAATATTCGTCCCTTGTTACCAAATAAAAAATAATTGGCTGTTCACACAGAAATTATATCTCAACTGGAATGAATTACCAGATTTTGATCACTCTCTTAGCAGAGCCGAGGCGCGCTGTTGTTGGCTCGCAAGAAGTTAACATTGCGGGTGCCATGGCGCGCAAGAGCGACAGCGCGCATCAAAATCGAAAGACTGAGCCTTAGATTCTGAAAATGACATAGAATCTATTTATTTATTGGAGTTTAAGGTTACATATTTCTGCACAATGGCAAATTGTGACCACAAATTAAATATTAAGTCAACTCCAGCCAATCACTTATATCCATGTTGCCCATTTTAGAGGACTTCCACCACAGGCATTGGTCATCGGGTCCTATTTTACGATCCTCACTTCCCAGGGTTTACCTGTAAAGGCAACTCCATTTCTCCAACCAATCGTTTATACCCATGTTGCTTATTTTAGAGGATTTCCACCACAGGCATTGGTCACCTTTCCTATTTTGGGAGTAAAACAGAGCTTGGTTACCACAATAAAGAAGCACTGCCTCATTTCCCAGGGCTCCAGTGGGTACATAAAATAATTGATAAGCTATGGAGAAAAGTAGAAAAGGCAGAAAAAAATATTCCTTCAACTTATTTGCACTCATATATAAGTATGGGTGGGTAATTGGAAAAGGAAATAATTTTGTAATTTTACCATAATAACGGGATATAAGTTAATGAAAGTCAGTTGTCTATTTATCAGATACAATCTAGGTATATTGTTTCCCTTTGTATATGTATATATGTATGATACAGTATATACTATAAAGACCATGGTAATAATTAGTACAGAATAGCTCACTATGTATATCCTTGGTAAGAATAATGTACTTTTGACGTATCAGGCACAGTGAAAATATTACCCCTAGGTCAAGTTCATCAAAAATACTGCATGAACTCAATGTAAATCTTTAGATGCATAACCACAGGGTACTTTCGCAGTCGTTAACTCTTAACCTTCTGAGTATTTAAGATATTTTCATCAAATCTAGTCATGGCTGCTGTGAAGCAGCCATGACTAGATTTGATGGAAATTTCTTTATTTATTTATTGGTGTTTAAGGTCACATATTTATGTACAATGGCTAATCATGACCGTGACAGTTTTACGGGTGGAGGAAGCCGGAGAACCACCGAGCAACAACGAGCAGATTCCAGCTCCCCAACATACTAACTCCACACAAGCAGGGTTAGCATTGGTTGAAGACAAGTGCACCATCAATGTGCAGTACACCTTAGTACACAACGCCACCATGCCCCCACGCGGGCAATGGAGATGAAGTGTCTTGCCCAAGGACACAACGCGGTTGCCGCAGGTGGGATTTGAACCGAGGACCTCTCGGCTTGCAGCCTGCACCTCTACCTACTGAGCCACCATGCTCCCTCTTCTAAATTTAACACGAGAAATCAATGGTAAGAAAATCCATTCATTTTACCGGAGGAAAATTTGATTAAATGAGCCCAAATTATCCTTATTTCAGTGACAAGAGAAATCCTGTCCTGGCAGGAATATCCACCATCAGCATGCAAATAGTTAAATGAATTTAGGTGCCCAGGGCTTTTTAACCCTTACCTTTTGAACTCTATTGGTATCTTCCGTGTCAGTTTGATGGCCACAATTGGAAGAGTACATATTCATTATTTCTGGCGAGACCAATTAATATTTTCAACGTAGAATCTTGAGGCTGCACGTTTAAAATATTGTCTGATTTATCCCACACATCTACGTAGCAGACATTCTACTTAATGAAATTATGACATATCATGTTCATGGGCCGGAAAACCGGCCCCCGAGTTCAAAAATGTTAAATTCTCAGATTAATTTTATGATACAGTGGAGCCCACTTAATTGGATATCTCTTAATTGTATATCCCTGTTAATTGAATATAATTTTCAAACACAAAAACCATTTACCATATCTTCAGTACAAATTTGATCTGTTAATTGCATATGGGTTGTAGAGTAAACTCCTGTTAATTGTATATACATTTTTGTAAAATGTCAAAAAAATTACTGACCAAATTCCTGTTAATTGTATACTCCTGTTAATTGAATAATTTTCACTGGCAAAATGGATATTCAATTAAGAGGATTCTACAGTAATAAGAGGATTCTACTGTAATAACTAACATATATACAGGTACACAACTTCAGATGACTTAAACCCTGTTTCTATGCTGGCTGCCTGTATGTTTAACTGGTGGAATGCCAAATTATTTTTCCAATGTGATTTGTGAAACATTTTTTTTTTACGAAGATTTCATGCCATCAACAAGGTGTGCCTTTGTTTAGCAGGCTTGTCATTTTGAAAATTGCAGGAGGGGCATTATGGTTCACCTCAAATCATCCCAGGAGGGCCATTTTGGGTTCACCTAAAATGAATGACCCCAGGAAGGTCATTTATGATTTGTGGGAGCCATTTTTAGCTTAACTTGACATTGTCAAGATAAGCTATTGCCATCACGCATGCGGAAGTCTGTTCACATTTTCCTTTAGCACAGGCTACACCCCACTGTTCTTGTCTGATCGTCACGAAATTTCATATGCAGGTTTGGGGTCATGACTATATGAGAACGTCCCCTTTTGATCGCGAGCGGGCAACCGGTATGGCTGCCCGAGCCCAAAAACCGAAAACCATTAGCACAGTCTACAGGTCGTATTTATGAAGGGATTTCATTGTAACTTCGTAGGATCACTCCAGATGATGCCCAGATGAGATTGTCTCCTTTGGTTGCGATCATTCAACCAGGAGGCTGCCCAAGCTCGAAGCCCGAAAACCTTTAGCACAGTCTACAGGTCATATTTATGAAGGGATTTCATTGTAACTTGGTAGGTTGACTTCATATAGTGTCTAGATGAGAACGTCCTCTTTTGGACATGACTGGGCAACTGTGACGGCTACAGGGGCCCGAAGCCTGAAAACCTTTAGAACATTCTACAGGTCATAATTATGAAGGGATTTCATTGTAGCTTGGTAGGATGACTCCAAATAATGTCTACATGAGAACGTCCCCTTTGGGTCGTGATCATTCAGCCTTTATGGCTGCCCGAGCCCAAAGACCTTTAGCATAGTCTATAGGTCATATTTATGGAAGGATTTCATTGTAACCTGTTAGGTTGACTCCATAGAATGCCTAGATGATGACATCCCCTTTTGGTCGTGATTGACCAACTGTGATGGCTACAGGTGCCCGGAGCCCGAAAATCTTGAGCACCGTCTACAGGTCATATTTATGAAGGGATTTCATTGTAACTTTGTAGGATCACTCCAGATGATGCCCAGATGAGAATGTCCCCTTTTGATTGTGATCATTCAACCATTATGGCTGCCCGAGCCCGAAGCCCGAATACCTTTAGCACAGTCTACAGGTCATACTTATGAAAGGATTTCATTGTAACTTGGTAGGTTGACTTCATATAATGTCTAGATGAGAACGTCCCCTTTTGGACACGATTGGGCAACTGTGATGGCTACAGGGGCCCGAAGCCCAAAAACCTTTAGAACAGTCTACTGGTCATAATTATGAAGGGATGTCATTGTAGCTTGGTAGGATGACTCCAAATAATGTCTACATGAGAACGTCCCCTTTTGGTCGCGATCATTCAGCCTTGATGGCTGCCCGAGCCCAAGACCCCAAAACCTTTAGCATAGTCTATAGGTCATATTTAAGGAAGAATTTCATTGTAACCTGTTAGTTTGACTCTATATAATGCCTAGATGATGACATCCCCTTTTGGTCATGATTGGTCAACTGCGACGGCTTCAGGGGCCCGAAGCCCAGAAACCTTGAGCACAGTCTACAGGTCATATTTATGTAGGAATTTCAGTGTAACTTCATAGGATCACGCCAGATGATGCCCAGATGAGATTGTCCCCATTTGGTTGTGATCATTCAACCATGATGGCTGCCCGAACCCAAAGCCCAAAAACCTTTAGCACAGTCTACAGGTCATATTTATGAAGGGATTTCATTGTAACTTGGTAGGTTGACTTCATATAATGTATAGATGAGAACATCCCCTCTGGACGCAATTGGGAAACTGACGGCTACAGGGGCCTGAAGCCCGAAAACCTTTAGCACAGTCTACAGGCCATATTTATAAAGGGATTTCAATGTAACTTGATAGAATGACTCGTTTTGGAATAATGTCACTGTAATTTGGTAACTTTCGTTAATATACGTTAACTGTGAGGGCCACATACATTAACTGTGAGGTCATATTAACCCACCCCTCAGCTCTTTAGTACAGCGTATACCTCATATTATTTTTATCAAAAACATAGCATACAGGGACTAGAAATGAACATATTCCTAATTATCACAATTCTTGTCTTATTTCATAATCCTTTCATAAACATTGAACATTATCCTTTTCATCAAATACAACACACAAGTTAAGCTACAGTGTCAGTGACACTTTCATGTTTTAGCCTGATGGGTAGACAACTAATAACATTTTGAGGTACATGGTTTGTGTAATTATGATGAACGTCATCATGTAATGTATAGAAGCAGGCTTGAATATTTGGATGCAAGATACCAGGTTATCCATGACACTCACCAACAGTGAGTGTTATCTTGCATCCAAATAACCAAGCCCGTATCTATACATTACATGACTGTAAAAGCTAGTGCACTGTGCTCACCGCCAGATCCGATAACTTGGGACGAATCAATCAGATTTGGGGGATGAAACGTCCCAGGCATATCGTCAGTGGTCATACTGGCTTGGGGATGATACATCCCATAATCATGCATGACACGAGAGTTGTTTCAGTCTGATGTTCAATGTGATAACTAATTACAACTTTGGAATTGGTTGACCTCCGCTCATATTTGGAAAGTTACTTACTGTCTCTGGGTGACTGCGTAGACAACACACTACAAACTTAACAATTTGCGCTTTTGTTACATGTACCTCCTTCATACTGCGAAAATTGCCGTTTGAGGCGGCCGATTTTGAGGTGCCTTCGACTTAATTAATGGGCCACAGAAATTGGGGTTAGGCGGACGTTTATCGCCCGAAATTTTGAACTTAGGTGGGCGACTGCGGGCCAGGGGGCGATCGCCCACCTCAAAATGACAAGCCTCGTTCAGCAAGATTTGGCTCATAAATAATTGTTTTGTAACTGGCACCATCCAATGAATTGTTACAAAACAATTTTTATCAACATTTTTCTTGCTATTGCTGAGCAAACAACAATCTTATGCATACAATACAAATACACTAAAGTGGCTTTTAACACTTTGCAAGTGAGCCATGATAGTGGCTTTGAGCACTCAACCAGTTAAACATTGTCAAGATAAATGCACCCTACCAGCAAGCCAGAAAATAAGCAGACAGTGATCTGCAAAATGAGGTCCCCAGAGGGTGAATTTAATGATGCTACCCTGCACAGCAGGGTAGCATCACTAAATTTACCCTCTGTGAACCTGAATCTGAATCAAGGTCTCAAAACTAAACAGAAAGAGGTACCCAGAGGATAACTTTGCTCACTGTATGGGATAGCATCATCAAATTCACCCTCTGGGGACCTCACTCTGCAAATGTCAGACTGCTTATTTTCAGGCCTGCCTACCAGTAAAGTTCTTGGGAAGAATACAGTTGGCACAACTTTTTTAATGCAATATGGATTTGAATGTTTGTGGCTATATGGTGACTAAGGGTTAAAACTTTATTTGACAAATTCAAAGGTGGACAGGGTTCAGAAATCTTCCTGAGAAGAATCACTACTTCATTCCTATGCCATAGAATGTCATTTTTTCGTTTGATTTATCATGAGGGAGACATTTTTTTGGCAATGATTAAGTGAAAAATTTTAGATACCTTAAAACTGGATCCACCACTCACTGGAAAATCTCTCTTCACACCAGTTTGCCTGTGAATATACCAAATCCACTCAGTGCTTTACATAAAAACTGCCGTTCTTTTGTTTTCATATTCTGCTTCCAGAGCTATTGTTGAAATGATTACTGCCATTTGGATTTTTACCAATCAACTAATCGTTGGGTAATAGTCAACGAATAATCAACTATTCGGTTATGCGATGTCGGGTGCTAAACTAAGCAATAAAGTCTACAAAACTGTGGTTTTAACTGAATTCATTGGCTGGAGTGGCTTCCAAATTACAATACAATTAATGGGTCAAACTGCTCGACATTATGGAAGTCGATGTCTCCATGTCCTCACGACCAAACAACCGGTGCTGCAAAAAAAAATTGGTCGAATAATAAATCTTTGGTGTTCCTATTTCCTAAGGGGAATTGAGGAGAGGGCCCAAAATATTTGGTTTCGGCAATTTTTTTTTCACGTGTAACGATTTGTGAAAATAAGTAGGTGGCTTCGACAGCTCTCGTTGTTGTTATTGGTCATTGGTGCCTGTGTTCGTTGTCATTAGTAGCAACTGGAGCTCTTCCGTTGTGAAATTTTGGTGTCAGTTTTGTCGAGAGTTGAGTCTTGGGTTTATTATTTAACTTTCAAGTTCAGGTGAACAGGAAAAAGTTCGAAAAACTCGTCCATTGAACAAAATCCTGAAACTAAAACAAAATCCCAATCCCAGCATATTATGTGTAACTAACGTATCTAAACACAGTAACTTGAACAGTGGCATAGCTCATTAGCTCTAACATTTCCTACTATACTCATGTTGTTTTGTATTCCCCTCCCAACCCCCACAATTAGTGACACAGCACAAATGGCGACCATATATATCTGTCAATCAAATAGTGTATCCACCCCATTCATATGACATCAGAGTTCAAACGGAACTTGTTTTGCTTCTGTTTTATATCTGGGACTTAGGTTATGTTATGTATTTTTGCGCTTTCCTATTTGTCTTGTCTCTCACTCAATGCATTCTGCATATTGCAGTGCGATGGCTTTGATCTTGAAGGCACGTAATGTCGTTTAGACAATGTAGCAAACTTCATTAACCCTTTACCTAACCTGAAAAGCAGACGACACTTGCAAAAATATTTCTTGAATAACTAATTTTTTTCATTTTTTGTCTCAAAAACATAGGTTATGACCCCTCGTTGAAACGAGCTCGACAAGCTCGTTCCAACGAGGGGTCATAACCTATATTTTTGAGACAAAAAATGAAAAAAATAATGAAAATTAATTGGCGATTTTTGAGAATAGCGCTGGTCGGTTTTGGCCATTACGTTAGGTAAAGGGTTAAGAAGTTATAAGAACAGAGGGTATTGATTCCTTAAAGAAACACAAAGTGGAAACTACAAGGCTTTAGAGATACACTCGGGTGACAAATCGACAAGTGATTCACAAATCTGTTAATAGATCACGTTGGTGTCAAGCACAATGTACGAGCCTGTGCTTCTTTCATTGAATATTTGCTGAAAACTATACTGATTATTGATTGAGAAAAGTGCATGTGGGCTGTCGCATGAAGCCAGAAAATAAGCAGACTGTCATTTGCAAAATGAGGTCCCCAGAGGGTGAATTTAGTGATGCTACCCTGCACTGCAGGGTAGCATCACTAAATTTACTCTCTGTGAACCTCAATCTGAATCAGGGTCTCAAAACTAAACAGAAAGAGGTACCCAGAGGATACACTGACCCACTGAATGGGATAGCATCATCAAATTCACCCTCTGGGGACCTCATTCTGCAAATGTCAGACTACTTATTTTCAGGCCTGTGTCGAATGGTCAAAATCTGAGTGTGGGCAATTTTGCCCACACTTGGATTTTGACCATTCGACAGCATTTATACTGCAAGACAAAAGTATTGCGTCGCTTTATAATCAGGTAGGGGCGCGGTGGCATTGTGGTAACCAGTTCTTGTCAGATCACCGAAGTTAAGCAACGTCAAGCTCGGTTAGTCCTCAGATGGGTGACCGTCTGAGTGATTGATTAGGACTCCCGCGTTGTGTCCTTAGGCAAGGCACTTTACCCTGATCGTCCACATGGGGGCATGATGATGCCGTGTACTAAGGCTTACTGCACATCGATGGTGCGCATGCCTTCACCCAATCTAACCCTACCTGTGCTGCAGTGCAGAGTTACGATGTTGGGGGGCTGGCAACTGCTCGGTGGTTCTCTCCAGGTACTCCAGCTTCCTCCACCCGGGAAAACTGTCATGATCATGATTAGCCATTGTGCATAAGTATGTGTGACCTTAAACACCAATAAATAAATAAATAAATAATAATCAGATAAGCTGAAGGGTTTAATCATCCTAAAACATACTGAAACAGTTGAATTATGAATTACATATATGTAGTGACAAGTGAGAAAGAGTGATGTTGTCTTGTTACATTTCAGTAGTGCTCAAACGACTGGTGAATTCCAAAGTCGACTAGTCAATACCCAGAAGCCAAGTCGACTTCGACTAGTCATTGGTGATAACCTGTCTCCTTATAACAGTGTTGGTGTTCCGGTAGAATGCTGAAGGTCCAAATTTGGCTTCACTTGGCCATTCATATACAGCAACTTACTGGAACATTATTCTGTTAATGTGCTTCTAATTATGCTAAGAGTGAAATTATATAGTCTTATTTAACCGGTTGGGTGCTAGAAGCCACTAATCAGGGCTTTGAAAAAAATGAGGGTACCAGAGAAAAAGCAAATATTTTCCTTGCTCATGTTTCATATTCAGTCAAATACAAATAATATTTTGTTTATATAAATATGTTTTATCACAAATTATTGAAGAGTGCCAGAGGGCACTCTTCAATAATTTGTAATAAAACAAATTTTTGATCAACAAATTTCGACCATCAAAAATATTGTAGCCCTCAACCAGTTAATTTGCCTTGTTGCGATTTATGGGAGAGTGCCTATAGGCACTCTCCCATAAATTGCAACAAGGCAAATTAATAACATATCCTGATAGCCCAAAATAATTCAGCACTCTACTAGTACCAGTTAAAACAAACTACTGTCACTACTATTAGATGGCAATAGATGTATACATTGATTGCCCCATATTGCTGTTCAAACTGTCTGACAGTGGCACAGAAGGGATACTATTTACCTAAAAGCTTGAACTCCTCCGACTAGTCGACTGCACAATTGAGAGTCGACAACTGGTTTGCCCAGAGTCGACATCGACTAGTTGACTGATTGTTTGAGTACTACATTTCAGTCATGGACAATCATAATGAGAAGAAAATAGAAGCAAAATAATCTTTTCAGGTATTTTTCACCACAGCCTGAAAGGGATGAATTAACGCCAATCAGTAATTTCCATCAAGCAGTCACCGGGCACTTCAGTGTGCACACGGTTCACCAATTGTACACCAATCAGCGTTGTGATATCACTCAGACTGATTGGTGTTCACATAACTCCATCAGGGAACTATGTTTTAGCTTGACCAGTTCTCTGTTTCAGTACTGTAATTAGCCTTGCATTAACCAATAAACTTTGTCACTAATTTCATCAAGTTTCAAGACAATAACTGACCTCATCAAGTGGCCATTTTGTTGTATGCTAGAGCACAGACAAGCATCAATTTTTCTTGTGGATTTTGGTGTCCACAAGACATTTTATGCAGCCCTGTCTTGATCAACTACACTCATGTAGTCTTCAGGGAAGCGCGGTGGCTCAGTGGTAGACTGTTGGACTTCTATGCTAGAGGTCCCGAGTATGATCCCCATCCGGGACGACCTGTGTTGTGTCCTTGGGCAAGGCACTTTATTCCAGTTGCCTACATGGGGGCATGATGATGCCATGTACTAAGGCGTGCTACTCGTCGATGGTGCACATGTTTTCAACTGCTGTAACACTGCTTGAGTGGAGCTTGAACAGAGTTAGAATGTTGAGGAGCTGACAGTTGCTTGTCAATGCTCGGTGGTTCTCTCCGGATTTTCCAGCTTCCTCCACCCGTAAAACTGTCATCGTCACGTTTAGCCATTGTGCAAAAGTATGTGACCTTAAACACCAATAAATAAATAAATACATGTAGTCTTCAGAGAATTTTGTGTTTATACATGTCAACAGCCATAAGTGAGCTTGAGTTTCTGAAGAGAGCAGTTTCCCCTGATCGCCCCTATGTTCCTGATTTGGAGCGAGAAATTTAATTAACACAGGAGTCCGAATTGATCACTCAGAGTGTCACCCATCCAAGTCCAAGGACTAACCGAGCTCGACATTTGCTTAACTTCGGTGATCCGACGAGAACCGATTACTGCAATGCCACCATGCCCTTTACTGTAACATAAAAGTTTCATATGCTGTGGATGTTTCCATATTATCTTGTAAGTGGAATAATTTAGTCTGTATGGATTTGCCTTGTAACGATTTATGGGAGAGTGCCCACTGGCACTCTCCCATAAATCGTAACATGACAAAGACATTTATTTGAACAAATTCTGACAACCAAAAATAGCTTAGCACTCTACCAGTTAAAGAACACTTGTCTTCAAAATAAAATGACCTCAAAGTTTAAAAGGTCAATTTTTGGACTTTCTGTATTTTTAAGAAAAGCAGGCGTGTTAAATATTTATTTATTTATTGATGTTTAAGGTCACATATTTATGCACAATGACTAATCATGACCGTGACAGTTTTACGGGTGGAGGAAGCCAGAGTACCCGGAGAGAACCACCGAGCAACGATGAGCAGCTGCCAGCTCCCCAACATCGTAACTCTGCACTGCAGCACAGGCAGGGTTAGATTGGTTGAAGACATGCGTACCATCGACGTGCAGTACGCCTTAGTACATGGCGTCATCGTGCCGCCACATGGGCAATGGGGGTGAAGTGTCTTGCCCAAGAAAAAAACGCGGTTGCTGCAGGTAGGATTCGAACCGGCGTGTTAAATAATTCTTCATATAAGTAAACTATTTGTACTTTCAGGTCATGTACATGAAAATCCACGAATGGGTTCAGATGGGGAGAGTGAAGAAATTTCAGTCACATCAGATGAGAAAGAGGATTATGTGTCTCCTGTTAAATTACGAGAAAGAAGACGACGATACAGTCAGGTACATATTTAATGATAGTGTCTGTATGTCCAGTTTGTCAAGACAGCAAGGTGTGGTCAGTCCTGAAGTATTTCTGGTACTTGTTTATCTGTCTTTGTCATATATAGAAATTGATTGATGAGGTTGCTTATAGAAAAGCTTGGTGTCTGAACCTCTACTCTGTCCCCTCATCTTCTTTTTACTACTTCAAAACTGATTGATTGCACAGATTTGATGAAACAGTCACATACATACCTGACCTGTCCAGTTTTTTGCTTACTTACTACAAAGTAGAAGTGAAGTAATGTCATGATCCCGTCGGAATCAATGTCCAATTTTGCAAGAGTTTGTGTTTAAGTAAATTTATTTGAACCCAATGCCCCCAGGGCTTTCAAATTGCAGTGGTGAGTTATTTAGGACCAGGACTACAGTACTGAACCCTTATTTTCAGTGGAAATTTTTCTTCAATTATTTTTTTCATGTAAAAAGTTAGTAAATTTTCTGTTGTAAAAAGTTGTGTTAAGGTAAACTATATTGCATATTATCATTATTATGGTTATCTATATTGCTTATAGGGGTGTGTTTGTTGTGTGTGTAGTTTCTGTTATGCCTTATACTAAGTAAATGTGCTGTTATTTTGCTTGTTTTTCCTTTTTTCAGCAGAAAATCTGTGAACTTGTACAGTGGAACCCACTTAAGTGTCTATCTCTTAACTGAATAACTCTGTTAATTGTCTCCCGCTTTTTGAAAAAATGGGAGATATTAAATTCGGGGTGTCCTTCCGTCCTTCCGTGTTTTTTTTCGTTTCCAGACTCTAACTTTCCTTACAGTCAATCAATTTTGATGAAATTTGGGTAGTAAATCACTTTCATCAATTGTGGGTCCAAGTTCGAATATGGGCATTTTCCGCGCATACTTAATTAGGTTGCGGAAATTTGATTGGCTGACAGTTTCCAGACTCTAACTTTCCTTAAAATCAACCGATTTCGATGAAATTTCATATATGGATTACTTTTATCAATACCTAGGTCAGGTTCGAATGTGGGAAATTTTGTACTGAAAATCTGTCCATCTGCCTGTCCGTCTTCCCCGCACATCAACGCACCTCGGACTAAAAGCCGTATTTATGAACTGATCTTCACAAAACTTCTTTTGTATCTTTGTTATCATTGTGAGACCAGAATATGTGTTTTGGGGTTTGGTCCAAAATTCAAGATGGCCGTCAGTGGCCATTTTGTTCCGAAATTAGGTGTAATCAGTTTTTTGTACAGAACTTCTATATGAAAGTTCGGATTTAAATATATTTTTGTATGAATGTTTAGTAACAAAATGCAAATTAGGGAAACTTTGATTTATTCAGTGCCACTACTAATACACAGTAAGTGCACACCTTCCGTTGTTAGGCTCTAACTTTCCTTACAATCAGTCGATTTCGATGAAATTTGGGTAGTAGATCACTTTCATCAATTGTGGGTCCAAGTTCGAACATGGGCATTTTCTGCGCATATTTAATTAGGTTGCTTAAATTTGATTGGCTGATCGTTTCCAGACTCTAACTTTCCTTAGAGACAACCGATTTCAATGAAATTTCATATATGCGATTACTTTTCATATCAGTTTAATGTAATATGTCTTATACAGTCTTAATTTTTATACCCCCCGCAAACAAAGTTTGGGGGGGGTATATAGGAATCACCCTGTCCGTCCGTCTGGCCGTCCATCGTAAGCGCAACTCCTCCTAAACCGTTTGAAGAATTTTCATGAATCTTTACACAATGGAAGAACTCCATATGAAGATGTGCATGAAGCAATATAATTCCGTTCTGACATTTCCAAGGGGAGATAATCTAACTTATACCGTCTGTCCATCCTTGTATACACAACTCCTCCTAAACCATTTGAAGAATTTTCATGAAACTTTGCACAATGGAAGAACTCCATATGAAGATGTGCATGAAGCAATATAATTCCGTTATGACATTTCCAAGGGGAGATAATCTGTCTGTCTGACCATCCTTGTAAGCACAACTCCTCCTAAACCATTTGAACAATTTTCATGAAACTTTACACAATGGAAGAACTCCATATGAAGATGTGCATGAAGCAATATAATTCCGTTCTGACATTTCCAAGGGGAGATAATCTAACTTATACCGTCTGTCCATCCATGTAAGCGCAACTCCTCCTAAACCATTTGAAATATACCCCCCCGCAAACAAAGTTTGGGGGGGTATATAGGAATCACCCTGTCCGTCCGTCTGTCTGTCCGTCTGTCCATCCATCGTAAGCGCAACTCCTCCTAAACTCTTTGAAGAATTTTCATGAAACTTTACGCAATGGAAGAACTCCATATGGGAATGTGCATGAAGCAATATAATTATGTTCTGACATTTCCAAGGGGAGATAATCTGTCCGTCTGACCATCCTTGTAAGCGCAACTCCTCCTAAACCGTTTGAACAATTTTCATGAAACTTTACACAATGGAAGAACTCCATATGAAGATGTGCATGAAGCAATATAATTCCGTTCTGACATTTCCAAGGGGAGATAATCTAACTTATACCGTCTGTCCATCCTTGTAAGCGCAACTCCTCCTAAACCGTTTGAAGAATTTTCATGAAACTTTACACAATGGAAGAACTCCATATGAAGATGTGCATGAAGCAATATAATTCCGTTCTGACATTTTCAAAGGGAGATAATCTAACTTATACCGTCTGTCCATCCTTGTAAGCGCAACTCCTCCTAAACCATTTGAAGAATTTTCATGAAATTTTACACAATGGAAGAACTCCATATGAAGATGTGCATGAAGCAATATAATTCCATTCTGACATTTCCAAGGGGAGATAATCTAACTTATACATTTCAGGCGGGGGGGGGGGGGGGGGGTATCAGTTTGTGAGTTTGCTCACAGTACCTCTAGTTAGTGATTCTCACAGTTATACTCCACATCACTTTACTTGCTTTGACAGTGACCTCCGTGAAAATAAATCTAATAACCACTGTCTGTTCTGTCTCTTCTAAAAAACTTTCACTTGCAACTCAACTATATTCCACTGGATGCATTAATTCCCCTTAAAACTGCTTCCCAGCAGGAGACATGAATTCACTGAATTTGCTTGTTGAATATAATTTTCTAATACAAAACCATTTACCATACCTTCAGTACAAATGTGACCTGTTGATTGAATATAGGTTATAGAGTAAACTCCTGTTAATTGAATAAAAAATCTTACAACCTGTCAAGAAATTGCCCTGATTCTCCTCAGTGTTCCTTTGTTTATAGACCTATTTGGCCTCAGTACATCCAATACAGGCATTTAATCTATTATATCTCATGGAACTCTGTCAAACAAGATATAATAGAATAAATGCTAAGTTTATGTCTAGAATACAGGCAAGTGACACAGTCCCTGTTAATTGAATACTTATGTTAATTGAATAATTTTAATTAGCAAAATGGCTATTTAATTAACAGGGTTCCACTGTACTCATCACAAAGCCACCTAATCATTGCACGCTTTGGTTTTTGCAGGAAAAGTGTGTATTTTATGAAAATAAAAAGCAAAGGCATGCAATAAATGGACTTCCAGCTCTCAACTAGTTCAGACTTTAAGGTCAAGGGGGGAGCGCAGTGGCTCAGTAGGTAGAGGTGCAGGCTGCAAGCCGAGAGGTCCTCTGTTCGAATCCCACCTGCGGCAAACGCGTTGTGTCCTTGGGCAAGACACTTCATCTTCATTGCCCGTGTGGGGGTACGGTGGCATTGTGTACTAAGTCGTACAGCACGTCGATGGTGCACTTTTCTTCAACCAATGCTAACCCTGCTTGTGTGGAGTTAGTATGTTGGGGAGCTGACAGTTGCTCGTCGTTGCTCGGTGGTTCTCTCCGGGTACTCTGGCTTCCTCCACCCATAAAACTGTCTCAGTCATGATTAGCCATTGTACATAAATATGTGACCTTAAACACCAATAAAGGGTCAAGGGGAATTTGAATTCGGGATTTTAACCCTTTGAACCTGAAAGACTGCATTTCTGTTCCAGGATTGCAGTATGACCTTAATTCATAAAGTAGATAGATTGTTGCTCAGTGAATTTTTGTGGTGGACCAATCAAGATTTTCAGCATGCTCCAAGAGCTGTGTCAGACAAGATATAATAGAACAAATAGAACACAGTTCATCACAAAAAATACCGTAAAATTCCAAAATTCTTGTTAACCCTTTACCCAACGCAGACGATTTCAAAATTTATTATTTTAAATATCATTTTTTAAGTTTTTTCAAAAAATTTCAACAAAACCATATCATGTGACCCCTCTTTGGAACGAGCTCGATGAGCTCGTTCCAAAAGTGTTTCATTTTGGTAAACTGATCATTCGTTTTGTGATGGCCTACAGCTAGGACATGGAGTTTGAATGGCCATTGAAAGAACTAGAGAACTGGAGGTGGGAGGAGAATTTCCACCCTTGCAATAACTCTCAGTTTTTTATACTAACTTGACAAAGCCAAGATAAGCTATTGCCATCATGTGTGCGGAAGTCTGAGTCTGTCCATCTGTCAATCTGTTCACATTTTTCATTAGAAAAGGCTACACCTTGTAATCCAATCGTCACAAAATTTCATATGCAGCTTTGACGCCATGTCTAGATAAGGACATCCCCTTTTGGTCGCAAACAGCCAGCCATGATGGCTGCCCTAGCCCAAAACCCGAAAACCCCAAAACATTTAGCACAGTCTACAGGTCATATTTATAAAGGTATTTCATTGTAACTTGGCAGGATGTCTCTGTGTAATGTCTAGATGAGAACGTCCCCTTTTGGTAATGATCTGTCAACCGTGACAGCTGCCCAAACTCGAAACCCAAAAACTTTTACCACAGTGTACAGGTCATATTTGATATGGAGGGATTTCATTGTATGAGGTCTAGATAAGAACTTCCCCATTTGGTCGTGATATGTCAGCCATGATAGCTGCCCAAGCCTAAAACCCGAAAACCTTTAGCACAGTCTACAGGTCGTATTTATGGAGGGATTTTATTGTAACTCGGTAGGATGACTCCATATAATGTCTAGATGAGAATGTACCCTTTTGGTCACGATTGGTTAGCTGTGACAGCTACAGGGACCTGAAGCCCTAAAACCTTTAGCACAGTCTACAGGTCATATTTATGAAGGGATTTCATTGTAACTTCATAGGATCACTCCAGATGATGTCCAGATGAGAATGTCCCCTTTTGGTTGCGATCATTCATGCTACTGGTTGTATTTCTGAAGAGATTTCATCTCTATCACGAGATTTAATAGATTATCCCTTTACCCAACATAATGGACAAAAATAGCCAGCACTATTCACAAAAATCACAATTCAGTTTTTATAATTTTTAGCTCAACTTGGCAAAGTCAAGCTGAGCTATTGCTGTCACTTCGCGTCCGTCGGCATACGTATGTACATACATATGTTAGAGCTGTAGGTTTTTAAATTTCTTGTTCGGTTTTGGTTTTGGTTTTTCAGGTGGAATAAAATCTCGGTTCGATTCGGTTTTCGGTTTGTTCATGAGGCCAAATAAAATTCAATAAAACTCATTCTTATGTCCGGAATCATAACTGGATGGCAGTGAAATTGAGTGAAACTCAATGAATGCCCGAAATCAGCTATAATACATGAAGAATCAGGAAGGCCAATATAATAATTACCTAAATATACAGAACTTTTATTGTGCTTGGCCATTTTTCGAGGTCTGACACCCACACGCAACTTGAGGAAAGCTGCAAACACAACTAAACTGAAATGTCGGAAATTCACAGAATGTAGCCTTCCCAGAGTAGTAAGAGCACCCAGACACTGCCATTGGCAGTGTCTGGGTACTCTTACTACTCTGGGATGGCTACATTCTGTGAATTTCTGCAGCAAGAGAGTATTTAATAAAAAACGAAAAACCTTAGATTACGGTATGTCGACGGTTTCGGTTTCGGTTTTTTAGCCTACAGCTCTTTCAGTTAACCTACAGCTCTAACATACGTACATCTGGGCGTACGTATGTACATAGTATGTCCACAATTTCCTTTGGCACACCTCACAGGTCGCATTTATGATCATGTCACTTTGTAACTTAGTATGCTTGTTTGGGGTGACCTCTAGATGGGAGATATCGATTTTCTTCCGTTTCTGTCAAAAAATGTTGCCGTTGGCAGTGGTCTTTGAACTTAGTTTAGTCAGACCTAAATATTTCCCTTTGGTACACCCTACAGGACACATTTATTATTAGATCGGTTTTTAACTTGGCATGCTTGTTTGGGGTGACCTCTAGATGGGAGCTATCGATTTTCTTCCATTTTCGGCAAAAAATGTTGCCGCTGGCAATGACCTTTGAACTTTGTTTAGTCAGACCTCAATATTTCCCCTTGGCACACCCCACAGGGCACATTTATAATCGGATTTCTTTGAAACCTGGTAATCTTACTTGGGGTGACCTCCAGATGGGAGCTATTGATTTTCTTCCATTTCCAGCAAAAAGTGTTTAGTCAGGCATCAATATATTCCTTTGGCAAACCCTACAGGACACATTTATAATCAGATCAGTTTGAAACTTGGTATGCTTGTTTGGGGCTACCTCTAGATGGGAGCTATCGATTATCTTCCATTTCCGTCAAAAAATGTTGCAACTGGTAATGACCTTTGATGAACTTGTACACTTATGCATCAGTATTTCCCTTTGGCACACCCTGCAGGGCACATTTATAATCAGATCAATTTGAAACTTGGTATGCTTGTTTGGGGTGACCTCTAGATTGGACCTATTGATTTTCTTCCATATCTGTCAAAAAGTGTTGCTGCTGGCAACGGACTTTGAACTTAGTTTAGTCAGACCTCAATATTTCCCTTTGGCACACCCTACAGGGAACATTTATGATCAGCTTGCTTTGAAACCTGGTATGCTTATTTTGGGTGACCACTAGGTGAGAGCTATCGATTTTCTTCCATTTCGGGCAAAAAATGTTGCTGCTGACAACAACCTTTGAACTTAGTTTAGTCAGGCATCAATATATTTCTTTGGCACACCCTATAAGGCACTTATGCATCAATATTTCACTTTGACACACCCTGCAGGGCACATTTATAATAGATCAATTTGAAACTTGGTATGCTTGTTTGGGGTGACCTCTAGATGGGAACTATCTATTTTCTTCCATTTCCAGCAAAATATGCTGCCGCTGGCAACAACCTTTAAACTAAGTTTAGTCAGGCATCAATATATTCCTTTGGCATGCAGGGCATATTTATGATCAGATCGGTTTGAAACTTGGTATGTTTATTTGGGATTACCTCTAGAAGGGAGCTATCGTTTATCTTCCATTTCTATGTATTTCTATTGATTTCCTTTTCATTTCTATCAGAAACTGTGGCTGTTAGCAACAATCTTTGAATCTATTGCTTTTGTGCATTTAAATTCTTTTTTGACATGACCTACAGGGCACATTTATCGTAGGATTGTTTTTGGACTCGGCATGCTCATTAGGCGAAACCTCAACATGTAGACTCGTTTCTGTGAAAAAAGTTGCCGTTTACAATGACCTCCAAACTTACTGCATTTGTGTATCAACATTCTTCCTTTAGCCAGCCTAACAGTTTACATTTAAAAAAATGCATGGATGGCTCTGACATTGGCACACGCAGTGCTGTTATGTTGAAGTTTCATCAAATAACATTGGAACCAATGATCATAAAATTTACCTTTTCAAGTTTGTCAAGTTGAGCTACAGTGTCATTGACACTTTCATTTCATTTTTGTCTCAAAAATGTAGCTTATGACCCCTCAATGGAACAAGCTGTGTTTTGTCTCAAAAAAATGAAAAAAATTGGTTATTCAAGAATTTCATTTGCAATTGTTGTCCTTCCGTGTTAAGTAAAGGGTTAAATGCCATCTGTCTGTCTGTCTGTCTGTCTGTCTGTCTTGTCTTGTCTTGTCTTGTCTTGTCTTGTCTTGTCTTGTCTTGTCTTGTCTTGTCTTGTCTTGTCTTGTCAGTCTTGTCTTGTCTTGTCTTGTCTTGTCTTTCTTGTCTTGTCTTGTCTTGTCTTGTCTTGTCCACCAGAGGGTGTGTCACAAATAAGATTGGAATGCTTATTTGTAAAGTCAAGGTCACAGCCTTAGTTCAAGTTCACAAACCCCCATATCCAAATCCAACTATAACAAATCAAGTCCAGCTCAGAACCTTTGAATCTCTCCAAGGATATTAATAGTTCTTGGTATTATTGTAGCCAACTATCAGAGAGCGTGTCGTGGGGGTGGGGGTGGGGGGGGGTAGCTAGGGGTGGGGGTTGGGATGGGGAGTTCTAGGTCCCAAGCTGGAACAGGTCACATCTAGTTTTATCTCTTGGGATTTGCCTTGTTACAATCTACTCACCCATAAATTGTAATGTGGCAAAGATGCACAAAGAAATTTTAAGGATAAAGAATAATTTAGCTCTTTACCAGTTAAGAGATATCCTGTTAAATGGGGGCTCGGGGGCATGGTGGCCCAGTTGGTAGAGGTGCAGGCTGCAACCCGAGAGGTCCTCGGTTCAAATCCCACCTGAGGCAACCGCGTTGTGTCCTTGGGCAAGACACTTCACCCCCATTGCCCACGTGGGGGCACGGTGACTCTGTGTACTAAGTCGTACTGCACGTCGATGGTGCACATGTCTTCAACCAATGCTAACCCTGCTTGTGTGGAGTTAGTATGTTGGGGAGCTGGCAGTTGCTCGCCGCTGCTTGGTGGTTCTCTCCGTGTACTCCGGCTTCCTCCACCCGTAAAACTGTCGTGGTCATGATTAGCCATTGTGCAGAAATATGTGACCTTAAACACCAATAAATAAATAATAATAAATCCTGTTAAATGGGCTAACTAGTGTAATAGGACCTGATAACCAACTCCTGGGATGTAGTGGGCAACATACAGTACGTGGAGAATGGATTGTAACTAAATCACCCGTGGAGTGGAGTTATCACCCAAGCTATAACTTTCAATTTTTTTACATTTCGACAAAAACACAAGCAACATTTCAGCCAACCCCACTTCGGGTTTAACCCGGAGGTCCATTGGCTGAAACTTTGCTTGCGCTGGTGATGCTTTGCAACAAATTTGCAATTATTGCTTGGGTGGAATCTCCACTCTACGGTTGATTTAGTGATAATACACTCACCACATACTGTATATATAAATGATTGGCCAAATTGCCTTTATACATGTGCTGTTGTCATAATATAGACATAAATGCTTAAAGTGCCAATAAATAAACAAGCTCGTTCCATGGAGGTGTCATAATACAGTACAAGTCAAAATAATTTGTAGCATAACCACAATAAACTAAGTATACCGTTGCTCCTGTACTGATAAGATCAGAATCTGACATCATTAGCTCACCTGACTGAAAGTCAGGGTGAGCTATTCTGATCACTTTTCGTCCGTCGTCCGCCGTCCGGCGTCCGTCGTGAAGGTGGTGTTTCGGCTTTTTCTCCCAAACCACTGGCCGCATATTAATGAAATTTCATGTGAGAAGGGGTTATGTATGCGGACTTTGATTTTTTGTCAAATTAGGTTTCGGCTCACATTGAGCAGAGGGATAGGGCAAAAATGCTCCAATTCTTAAAAAATCTTCTTCTCAAGAACCAGCAATAGCAGAGACTTGATATTTGGTATGCAGCTTCCTTTTGTGGTGTAGACTCAAGTTTGTTCAAGAGAAGTTGGAGGGGCTATATTTGACGATGTTAAAGGAGGGGCAAAAATTTTGGCCCCGCCCCAAATTTCTATTTTCCAAACCGCGAGGCCGATTTGAACCAAATTTTACATGAGTGCTTATTGGGTCATAAGTACCTAATTTATGCCGAAAATTTTTTCCCCATAGCCCCGTGGGAACCACAGGAGCTAAAAATAGAAAAAATGAAAACGCCCATATCTCCAAAACTACATGGCACTGAGAATTCTTATTTGTTGTGAAGCTTCCTCAGGACCAACAGAATGGAATGATCATAAAAAATTGCCATCGGTTTTATCATGGGGTACTTTTTGGGGACTTTGAAAAAGTGCTGAGTCAGCATTTTTTAACACTGTGGGTAATTGGAAAAACATAAGACTACTTTTCTCCGAAACCACTGCTCCAAAAGCTTTAAAATTTCACATATAACATCTTTGGAAGATTGTTTCACATGTTTATTGAAATGAATTGCCTGGGTCGATATTTGGGCTCTCTATGGGAGCCCAAATGTTTAAATTAGTGCAGTATGAGGAGTATTTTTGAAAAATCTTCTTCTTCAGATCTAGCAATAAGAATGTTTTGATATTTGGTATGCAGCATCCTCAGGGGGGTGAGATTGAAGTTTGTTGAAGCCAAATCCCTGGGTTCATATTTAGACTGAAAATTTGGGGTCCCGTTGCGGACTTCGAAATTTTGGACCAAAATCCGAAAAAAAATTTTTGTGTTTTTTCTGCGTTTTGGTCAATTTTAAGACAAAAAAAAATTTGGACCAAAATCCGAAAAAATTTTTTTTTGTTTTTTATGCATTTCTGTCAATTTTAAGACAAAAAAAAATTTTTTTTTGTTTTTTCTGCGTTTTGGTCAATTTTAAGACAAAAAAAGTTTTTTTTTTTTTTACCCTGAACATTTGGGGTCCGGGTGGGACTTAGAAAATTTTGGACCAAAATCCGAAAAATTTTTTTTTTGTTTTTTCTGCGTTTTGGTCAATTTTAAGACAAAAAAAATTTTTTTTTTTTTACCCTGAACATTTGGGGTCCGGGTGGGACTTAGAAATTTTGGACCAAAATCCGAAAAAAAATTTTTTTTGTTTTTTCTGCGTTTTGGTCAATTTTAAGACAAAAAAATTTTCTTTTTTTTTACCTTGAAAATTTGGGGTCCGGGTGGGACTTAGAAAATTTTGGACCAAAATCCGAAAATTTTTTTTTTTTTTTTTTGTTTTTTATGCATTTCTGTCAATTTTAAGACAAAAAAAAAATTTTTTTTTTACCCTGAAAATTTGGTGTCCGGGTGGGACTTAGAAAATTTTGGACCAAAATCTGGAATTTTTTTGTTTTTGTTTTTCATTTATTTCTGTCAATTTTAAGACAAAAAAAAAAAAAAAAATTTTCCCCCTGAAAATTTGGGGGCCGGGTGGGACTTAGAAAATTTGGGACCAAAATCTGGAATTTTAAGTATTAAAATCTCTTAATTGGGTTTCAATTGCTCACTCATTAAAGATTGAGATGTTTTTATAAGACCCCTGTGAAAAGATTAGGATTATTGTTGAATAAACAATTCCACACATACCTGAAATGTGACAGACAGGAATAAAAATAAATTTGTGTTGAAAATCTTTTTGTAACAAATTGAAATGGACTGTTATAAAAATTATAAAAATAAATTAGTGTTGAAAATCTTCAATGAAGATTTTCAACACTAATTTATTTTTATAATTTTTATAACAGTCCATTTCAATTTGTTACAAAAACTTCATAAAAAAGAACAACTACAAATTAGTTACAAAAATCCATTCTTCTCCATTTCTGAATTTTGTGGTTGGTTATTCACTGACTTGAGAAAACCTGAAACCTGTTATGAGAGACCACCTGTCTTGAGAGACCACTTTTGTGTGGCCCAAAGGGCGGTCTCTCAAGACAGGTTCTACTGTATAGCTTCTTTGTCTGGTGATTATCGATCAAACTCAGTCATTATTCCTGATATCTCATCCCTTGTTTATGCCCAACTCCACCCCCGAAACAAACAACAAATACACACTAGTTTCACAGTTACAATTATTGGAAAGTAAAGTCTTTTCCACCAATTCACATCTGGCAAAGAAGTGCGCATGCTGCCCTTCCCCCCCACCCCTCACCCTCACCAATCATCACCACTTGCTCATGTTGTTACAAGCAAGGTTTGTATTGCATGTTATTGCATGTTATTGTACATAGCCTATTACTCAGTGTTCTGACACCCTGTAAAATTCCTGGAAACTTAAAAAGAGAATTTGAGGGCACTTAAAACTCATTGAATTTTATTTTTATTCATTGGAGTTGACATTGGAGGGTATAAGATCCTGTTACAACAAAGAAATATCAGCAAAACCTATTTCACTGAATTGTTCATTGATTTGCTCTTAACTTTGAAACGTCGTATAATAGTATTCCACAGGTAAAAAACACTTAAATCTAGGAAATAATTTATTGAAGCAACATTTACTGATATTTATTGCATGTAACCCTTAACCAGCTTCCTGCTACTTAAATAAATAGAGGATATCTGTGCTGTTTTAGTGAATATCGGGAATTATCTCATGAGTGTGGACCTGAAAGTTTTATTTTTCACGCGCACTTGATATTCACTAAAACAGCATAGATTTCCTTTTTATTATATGCTACGTGACATAGTAATGCGCAATATTCAGCCCAATCTGGCTGCAAATAGTTTCAAGACAAAAACAAAAAGCTGCTGATAGTTCCTTCAACGCGATGTTCAAGGTGATGTCATGCGTCAAAGCATAACATCATTTAGGAATTTTAAGTATTTTTTTTCACTTGTGCAAGCACTTGCGAAAAATAAAATTTTCAGGTCCACACTCATGAGATAATTCCCGACACTGACTAAAATAAAGTAGATTTTCTTTTTCAGTCGAGTTGTGACGAAGTCAAACTCGACTTATAGTTTGATGAATGGCGGGCGGGCGGGTGGTTAGGTGGTTGTGCAGGTGTAACGGGCGTAAACAATTGGTTTCCTGATGATAACTTGATAATGGTTCAACCCATGTTCATGAAACTTCATAGGTAGGTTGGTATCGGTGAGAGGAAGAACCCTATTAATTTTGGACTTGCTTGGTCAAAGGTCAAGGTCACAGTGACCTTGAACATAGTAAATTGTAAACAATTTGTTTCTGGATGGTAACTTGACTACGGTTCAACCCACATTCATGAAACTTCATATGTAGGTTGGCTTTTGTGAGAGGAAGAACCCTATTAATTTTGGACTCACTAGGTCAAGGTCACAGTGGCCATGAACATAGTAAATTGTAAACAATTGGATTCCGGATGATAACTTGGTAATGTTTCAACCCACATTCATGAAACTTCATAGATACGTTGGCATTAGTGAGAGGAAGAACCCTATTTATTTTGGACTTGCTAGGTGAAAGGTCAAGGTCAAGGTCACAGTGACCCATCACATAGTAAATTGTAAACAATTGGTTTCTGGACGATAAGTTGATAAAGATTAAACCCACTTTTGTGCTGTCACAACTCGACATTGGATCGGTCATCCTATTGGCATTTTTAGCTCAACTTTGGCAAAGCCAAATTTGAGCTTTTGTCATGGCCCATCAGCCGTCGTCCGTCTGTCCGTCTGTCCGTAAGTCAACAATTGGATACGGCTCGGGCTAGAGGCCGTATTTATGAACCGATCGTTACGAAACTTCTTGGGTACCTTTGTTATGACCGTGGGACGAGAACGAGTGTTTTTGGGTGCGGTCCGAAATTCAAGATGGCTGCCAGCCGCCATTTTGTACCGCTGATGCAGAAATCTGTTTTTTGTACAGAACTTCCATATGAAAGCTCTGATTTGAATAATTTTTGGTATGAATGTTTAGTACCATGGGATACATCACATATAATACAGGTTTTTTTGTCGTGCGTAAATTGTGCAAATTAGACGAATTTTGATGTTTTTTGGTGTTACTTTCAGCACTGTAAGTGCAAATGCCAATATGGCTCGGGCTAGAGGCCGTATTTATGAACTGATCTTTACGAAACTTCTTGGGTACCTTTGGTATCACCGTGGGACGAGAACGAGTGTTTTTGGGTCCGGTCCGAAATTCAAGATGGCCGATGGCAGCCATTTTGTACAAAATTTGGTGCAATCAGATTTTTGCACAGAACTTCCATATGAAAGCGCTGATTTGAATAATTTTTGTGTGTGAATGTTTAGTACCATGGGATACATCACATATAATACAGGTTTTTTTCTCGTGCAGAAATTATGCAAATTAGATGAACTTTGATGATTTTTTCAGTGCGACTTACACACAGTAAGTACACATGTCAATACGGCTCAGACTAGAGTCTGTATGTATGAACTGATCTTCACGACATGTCTTGGGTACCTTTGTTATCACCTTGGGATGAGAACGAGTGTTTCTGGGTGTGGTCTAAAATTCAAGATGGCTGCCAGTGGCCATTTTGTACCGAAATTAGGTCTAATCAGTTTCTGTACACAACTTCTAAACAGCTCAGACTGGAGGCCATATTTATGAACCAATCTTTACGAAACTTCTTGGGTACCTTTGTTATCACAGTGGGATGAGAGCGAGTGTTTTTGGGTATGGTCCGAAATTTAAGATGGCCACCAGCAGTCATTTTGTACCAAAATGAGTGCAATCAGTCTTTTGTACAGAACTTCTGTATGAAAGTTCTGATTTGAATAAATTTTTGTATGAATGTTTAGTAACATGGAATACATCACCTATTGTAAGGGTTTTTTTTTCGTGCAGACATTATGCAAATTAGATGAATTTTGATTTATTCAGTGCTACTTACACAATGTAAGCACACATGTCAATACGGCTCAGGGTAGAGGCTGTATTTATGAACCGATCTTCACAAAACTTCTTGGGTACCTTTGCTATCACCTTGGGACAAGAATGAGTGTTTCTGGGTACGGTCCAAAATTCAAGATGGCTGCCAGTGGCCATTTTGTACTGAAATTAGGTCCAATCAGTTTTTTGTCACAAGTTCTATACAGCTTGTATTTATGAACTGATCTTCACAAAACTTCTTGGGTACCTTTGTTTTCACCTTGGGACAGGAACGAGTGTGTTTTGGGGTGCCTTTGTTATCACTGTGCTATGAGAACAAATATTTTGGGGTTCAGTCAGACCCACTCTGGGACTCAAAGATTTTTTTCTAGTTTAGCATCTGACTGTCACCCACCTTTACAATACTTTACCTATACATTTGTTACAGACAACGGTCAGTATTTATGTACAGACCGTTACAATACTTTATATGTACCTTTGTTATCAGGTCATTACCTAGATGTTTGTCATTGCTGTGTCACATACTATACATGTACATGTCTTTGTCTTGACAAGTTGAGCTACAGTGTCATTGACACTTTCATTATTATATGCTATAAGACATTTTATTGCGCAATATTCAGTCCAATTCGACCCTAAATGCGTACGTTTCAAAACAATAACAAAGATCAGCTGATTGTTCCTTCAAAGCTCCCCGTGGGAACCCCGGGAAGTAAGCAGCACTTGTTTACTGTGGTAAACCAGTTCCGCTTTACTAGTAAAATAGGACCCAGTCACCAATGCTTGGGGTGAAAGTCCTCTAAAATGGGCAACATGTTGATCAACGATTGACTAAACTTGACTTCATCTCCATGTTGTGTCACGATTAGCCATAGTGCATAAATATGTGACGTTAACCACCAACAAACAAACATTTCCTTCAAAGCAACGTCATGTGCCGAAGCGTAACGTCATTTTGGAAGCTACTGAGGAGGAATATTTCTCGATAGCTATTTAGTCAATAGATATCGAGAAATATATTTTAGATAATTTGTGATAATTCACAGGCTAGCATATAATAAATAGTTTTAGCCCCTTGAAACTGTTATAATTTCATTTTCTTTCATAATATCTGATTTGCTTACAGTATGGCCACCATGGACTGATCACTTTCCACGGGGATGGGTAGTATTTCCACAGACACAATAATATTAGATTTTGCGAACACTAATTATAGGAATAATCATCAAACATTTAATTAATGAAGCACTGGGTACAACACTGTTCTTCAATAATTAAAATTTAAGTGCTGATGATTTTTTATTGCCTTGTAAATGCTGACGCCTGGATTACGACCAGTCCACGGCAACTCTACTGTACATATGATTGGTTGAGATGTGTTTTTCATAATTTGATGAATAAGTTTCCTACTTTATGAATGTTTTTGGTTTGTTCTCCCCATTTGTCAAATAAAAGATTATGGGCAAGTCCAATGGGGTAACTTATCTGTAATTGCTACAGGTGGGCTGTTACTGAGTACAGTAGAATCCTCTTAATTGAATATCCATTTTGCCAGTGAAAATTATTCAGTTAACAGGAGTATACAATTAACAGGGATTTGGTCAGTTTCCTGTGTTCTGGAGGTAAACTGAGCATTTATTCTATTATATCTTGTTTGACAGAGCTCATAGAGCTCTGTCAAATAAGATATAAAAGAATAAATGCCTGTATTGGATGTAGTGAGGCCAAAAAGGTTGATAAATAAGGGGAATTTGGTGCGTGTCACAGTAATTCTTTCAACATATTACAAAAATTTATATACAATTAACAGGAGTTTACTCTACAACCCATATGCAATTAACAGATCAAATTTGTACTGAAGGTATGGTAAATGGTTTTGTGTTTGAAAATTATATTCAATTAACAGGGATATACAATTAAGAGATATCCAATTAAGTGGACTACACTGTATTCGTGTGGGGGTGTTCACACTGATATTTTTCTCTTCAGTATTCAAGACTGCGTGTATTATCCTATGTTGAAAATGATAAAAAGCTTGTGTGCACAAAAGTTGATTTGACTGTAATGATATAAATGATGGAGACTTCCGTGACATGAGGGTACCGTACATCAAAATGCTCTGAATTCAATTATAAACATTGAAATTAATTATCCGTCACTATATTGGAGTAGTATGAATGTGAGATAAGCTGTATGTGAATTGCTGTGCCATAGCATGAGGGACATGATATCCATATATCGTGTCAGTTTCATCTGTTCATTTCTACTAGAGTTATGGTCCTTGTTACACTTAAAAAAAACTCTGTATGAACGTTTTGCATTATAACACAGTCATTTCTGTGCAGATTTTGATGTCCTTTGGTATGGTGAGAGAATAGCATGGGAGAGGACATCCACATATAGTGGGTTTCATCCATGCATACAGACTAGAGTTGTGTCCCTTGTTCCATAATACTTTCTGCTACCAACATTTTTCTTCTTACTCCGGCACCGGTTGTTGGATTTTGATATTTTTGGGGTGATGATAGACCATTCTGATTCTGTATAACTCTGGCATTGATTGTTGGATTTTGACGTCCTTTGGTGTGGTGATAGACCATTCTGATTCTGTATAACTCTGGCATTAGTTGTTGGATTTTGATGTCCTTTGTTGTGGTGATAGACCATTCTGATTCTGTATAACTCTGGCATTGGTTTTTGGATTTTGATATCCTTTGGTATGGCGATAGACCATTCTGATGCTGTATGACTCAGGCATTGGTCGTTGGATTTTGATGTCCTTTGGTGTGGTGATAGACCATTCTGATTCCTTATAACTCCAGCATTGGTTTTTGGATTTTGATATTTTTGGGGTGGTGATTGACCATTCTGATTCTGTATAACTCTGGCATTGATTGTTGGATTTTGATGTCCTTTGGTGTGGTGGTAGACCATTCTGATTCCATATAACTCCAGCATTGGTTTTTATCCTTTGATGTGGCAATAGACCATTCAGATTCTGTATAACTCTGGCATTGGTTTAGTAATGTGGTGACAGACCATTCTGATGCTGTATAACTCAGGCATTGGTCGTTGGATTTTTTATGTCCTTTGGTGTGGTGATAGACCATTCTGATTCTGTATAACTCTGGCATTGGTTGTTGGGTTTTGATGTCCTTTGTTGTGGTGATAGACCATTCTGATACCATATAACTCCAGCATTGGTTGTTGGATTTTGATGTCCTTTGGTGTGGCGTTAGACCATTCTGATGCTGTATAACTCTGGCATTGGTTGTTGGATTTTTATGTCCTTTGGTGTGGTGATAGACCATTCTGATTTTGTAAAACCATTTGCATTGGTTG
Organism: Pictodentalium vernedei; assembly: GCA_031216915.1. Taxonomy (NCBI): domain Eukaryota; kingdom Metazoa; phylum Mollusca; class Scaphopoda; order Dentaliida; family Dentaliidae; genus Pictodentalium; species Pictodentalium vernedei. The sequence continues at coordinate 40,875,302 of CM062296.1, forward strand.
TTGGATTTTGATGTCCTTTGTTGTGGTGATAGACCATTCTAATACCATATAACTCCAGCATTGGTTGTGGGAATTTGATGTCCTTTGGTGTGGTGATAGACCATTCTGATCTGATGCTGTATAACTCTGGCATTGGTTGTTGTATTTTTATGTCCTTTGGTGTGGTGGTACACCATTCTGATTTTGTATAACTCCAGCATGTCTTGTTGGATTTTGATGTCCTTTGGTGTGGTGATAGGCCATTCTGATTCTGTATAACTCTGGCTATGGCTGTTGGATTTTGACGTCCTTTGGTGTGGTGATAGACCATTTTGGGGGAAAGGACATCCACATATTGTGGGTTTCGGCCATGCATACTTACCATAGTTATGCCCCTTTTTAGACTTAGAAAAACTAACTGTGTGAAGTTTTTGCATTGTTTTTTTTTGTCCATGGGAAAATTATGTGTTGAATGGCAGCAGAATATTGACTAATGTTTGTTTGCCCTTGTTAACATTGCAGGAGGGGGCATATGCAGTGCTTCGTGTTGCACTATTTTCTTGTTTACTACAGTAACCAACTACACTGCTTCACTTCCCAGGGATACCACAGTAAACAACTACACTGCTTCACTTCCCAGGGATACCACTGTAAACAACTGCACTCCTTCACTTCCCAGGAATACCACAGGGAATGCTATATACAGACCTGGCAACATAGAAAATCAAGGAGTGCAAAACAGTTGCCCTCCTCAGATTGCTTGGGAGTGCACTTGCACCAGAAATTTTCAATGCAAAAACTTGTATGCTATTTTGGTTATATTCACTTCAAGGTATTAATATTATGACAGAAAAATTGTACTACATTCTGCTACATAGTGGAAAAATTGGCACATACATCTCATTATTCAAATTGTTGCATTCAAATCTTATGAGTCTGTGTTCTACACACAAAATGTATCGAAATGCGAGACAGAATGGGTCATGAATTACTGCGAATCAATGCAACATTGACAAATTGTCCCCTGAGTTCCAATGTGTTCTATGTGCCAGTAGGCACATAGAACACATTGGAACTCAGAGGATGATTAATGGTAATAGATTTTAAAGGCAGTCCCAAACATGTATGGCATTTCAGAAAATCAAGGGGTACAAAAAATTGCTCTTCTCAATTTTTTTTCTAGGCGTGCAGCACTCCTGCACTTCTAAGGAAAGCCAGGCCTGTATATAATTCTCACTTGGAATTTAGGAGGAGAGAACGATAAGCTGTATTTGATAAATGTTCACTGTTCTTTTCTTAAAAGTTTTCCAATGTTGCCTAATTCATACATCCAGAAACTTTTAATGTTTGTCATACCAATTGTATGCCTCTGGTTCCTGAGCCCCATGACAGGCGCCAAGTTTGGAATGACAGGTGCCAAGTTTGGAATGACAGGCGCCAAGTTTGGAATGACAGGCACCAAGTTTGGAATGACAGGTGCCAACTTTGGAATGACAGGTACCAAGTTTGTTTGAAATGACAGACGCCAAGTTTGGAATGACAGGCACCAAGTTTGGAATGACAGGCACCAAGTTTGGAATGACAGGTGCCAACTTTGGAATGACAGGCACCAAGTTTGGAATGACAGGCACCAGGTTTGGAATGACAGGCACCAAGTTTGGAATGACAGGCACCAGGTTTGGAATGACAGGCACCAAGTTTGGAATGACAGGCACCAAGTTTGGAATGAAATTAAAATTATTTGCAGGTTTGGCATGTATAGACAGCCAAGGCTTAACTATAAATAACTGACAACCACTTGGTGTTACATATTTATTTATTGGTGTTTAAGGTCACATATTTCTGCACAATGGCTAACCATGACCGTGACAGTTTTATGGGCGGAGGAAGCCGGAGTACCCAGAGAGAACCATCAAGCAACGGCGAGCAACTGTCAGCTCCCAACATACCAACTCCACACAAGCAGGGTTAGCATTGGTTGAAGACAGGTGCACCATCGACGTGCAGTACGCCTTAGTACACAGTGTCATCGTGCCCCCACGTGGGCAATGGGGGTGAAGTGTCTTGCCCAAGGACACAATGCGGTTGCCGCAGGTGGGATTCGAATCAAGGACCTCTCGGCTTGCAGCCTGCACCTCTACCAACTGAGCCACCGCGCCCCCACTTGGTGTTACAGGTGTGGCGTGTGTAATGGAAAAACTGTCGAGACCTTTTAGGATTAATGGACAAAAACACTTTAATGTGGAGACAGTTGTATTTTAAAAAAAGGTGTTGAAACAATTCCAGTAAAGAAAAGGAAAAAAAAACACTGTAATTTCTTTATTCAGTGTTCCAATCAATATTCTGCAAGAAGATTGTGATGCAGTATTACACAATATTTGTTAACAGTGTATAATCAATCAACTCAATTAGCTGATCAGTATTCTCATGGGATGTACTTGTCAGAAGATATTCCAACTGATAGAAGCTTCTGTTTTCTCAGTATTTCTATGATAAAATGTTAATATTCAGAAAATTGTGGGAGCACAGAGCGGGACTTAATATTCATGCGAGAATCAGAATTGATTCAGAATTGCAAAGAAAAACAATGAGAATCAATTTTCTTAACCCTTTACCCAACGAATCGCCCACATCTGCCTGCGTAATATGCAAAATCAACAGCTGAAAAAATATTATTTTTCGAAAATTTTCAACAAAACCATATCATGCGACCCCTCTTTGGAACGAGCTCATCAAGCTCGTTCCAAAGAGGGGTCACATGATATGGTTTTGTTGAAATTTTTTGAAAAAATTTAAAAAATGATATTTAAAATAATAAATTTTGAAATCTGTATTAGGTAAAGGGTTAATCAGTCAATCAATCTTTATTGTACGATTACACCATTTTGGTCAAGTGTACAGTAGAATAATACAGTAACATAATCTTTGTTTACAAAACAAGGTTTCAACAATATTTTATGCATATTGCCATTGAGTGTATGCTCACGTGCGTACTCCACCCAGACACACAAACCCACACCCACCCACCCACCCATCGTTATTTATTGGGCAGAGCTGTCGACTTGGGGCTGCCAGACTCCCTTTTTCGGTAACCCATGGTACACAAAATGCGCCACATTATTCATGGATTTTGTATCATCGCACTTTAGAATGAGCTTGAGTTTCTGTGTGTCATCATTGCTATTATGGAAGGGGGTGCAGTGGCGTTGCAGTAACCGGTTCTCATCAGACCACCGAAGTTAAGCAACTTCGAGCCCGGTTAGTCCTCAGATGGGTGACCATCTGAGCGATCGATTCGGACTACCGCATTATGTCCTTGGGCAAGGCACTTAACCCTGAGTGTCCACATGGGGGCACGATGACGCCATGTACTAAGGCGTATTGCACGTCGATGATGCGCATGTCTGCAACCAATCTAACCCTGCCTGTGCTGCAGTGCGGAGTTATGTTGTTGGGGAGCTGACAGCTGCTTGTCATTGCTCGCTGGTTCTCTACGGGTACTCCGGCTTCCTCCACCCATAAAACTCATGGTCATGATTCGCCATTGTGCATAAGTATGTGACCTTAAAACACAAATAAATAAATAAATATAAATAATGCTGTTATGGAAACTTTCGCCCATCCCTGAGTGCTTTGTAGAAGTGTTCTTAAAAGAATTCTATTTAGTTTTTTGCTCCCTGATAATAACCCTTTACCCAACGCAGACGCTATCAAAATTTATTATTTTAAATATCATTTTTTAAAATTTTTCAACAAATTCCAACAAAACCATATTATGTGACCCCTCGTTGGAACGAGCTCAACGAGCTCATTCCGACGAGGGGTCAATGATATGGTTTTGTTGAAATTTTTTGAAAAATTATATTTTTTCAACTGCTGAATTTGCATATTACATGGGTGGATGTGGGTGATTCGTTGGGTAAAGGGTTAAGGTAACTCTTTGACTTAGCTATGGTATCTAGTAATGGCTTGGCTGCTTATATTTGACTGTCTATATAGGCAGCCAAGCCTTCACTAGAAACCACTGCCAAGGTGCTGTAGCTTCCATCAGACTGTAACTTCCATCAGCAAGACCACCACAAGTCTTATGCAAGCCCATATATTGGAACATCTGTTCCACCACATGTACTTTTAAGACAAGAATCTCACAGAAATTGGAACTGGGTAAATGTACTTGAGTGTTAAATAGTAACGTATATATATGTTACTGTCAGTGTGTCAAACTAGTCATTTGGCCAAATAACTAAATCAGTCAGTCATTTTGGCCAAATGACTGTGAGCATCAGTCATTTGGCGAAATGCTTAAATTTCCTAGTTATTTGGTCAAACGACCAAAATAGTCAGCCAGTCATTTGGCCGAATGCCCAAAAGGACCTTTAAAATACCGGAGGGGCATTCAATAGTAAGCTGTCCATTTTCCACTGCCAGAATTACACCAAGAATGTTTCAAAGATCTTGTGTGTCATCTGTCAACTGATGGAATGTGCACTGCCACATTGTCACCAACTACACCGTCTTTCAGTATCACTCGACTGCGCTTCACTATGCTCCTGGCTTGTATTTGTTGTGTCATCACTGCAGCTTTTCGTTTCACAGATATCTGATGTAGGTTGGATCTTGGTAGTTGATTGTCGATCGTTGTTTCTTTTTGAATGTCGCTCGTTGATTCTTGTTGGTCGGATGCTGTTTCTGGCTGATTGTTGATCGTTGATTCTAGTTGATTGTCGGTCGCTGGTTCTGACTGATTGTTGATCATTGATTCTAGTTGATGGTCAGTCACTGGTTCTGGTGGATTGTTGCTCGTCTGTTCTAATTGGTCGGTCGTTGGATCTGGTTGACAAAACTGCCAGCAGATCATCTTTTGTTTGGAGCTTTATCAAGAATCTCATGCCTGGTGTGACTTAGTGAAAGTTCGAGAACTACTTTGCTTCAGTTTATCTATTGTGGCAAAATACTCTGATTTTCGTACTAGCACCTTTTTCAGAATATCATATTTCTTGTACAACACCAGGCCTGGCAATCTAGAAAATTAAGGAGCGCAAAATTGCCCTCCTCAGCTTGCTTGGGAGTGCAATTGCACCTGAAATTTTCAATGCAAAAACTGGTATGCTATTTTGGCACACACATCTTCTCATTATTCAAAATGTTGCATTCAGTTCTTATGTGACTGACTTCTACACTCAAAATGTGGCGCAGAATGGGGCCTGAATTATTGCGAATCAATGCAACATTGACAAGTTGTCCCCTGAGTTCCAATGTGTTCTATGTGCCAGTGGGCACATAGAACACATTGAAACTCAGGGGACGAAGTAATAATAGATTTTAACCCTTTACCCAATGAATCGCCCGCATCCGCCCACGTAATATGCAAATTCAGCAGTTGAAAAAATATTATTTTTCAAAAAATTTAAACAAAATCATATCATGTGACCCCTCGTTGGAACGAGCTCGATGAGCTCGTTCCAACGAGGGGTCACATAATATGGTTTTGTTGAAATTTTTTGAAAAATTAAATATAAATTATATTTAAAATAATAAATTTTGATATCGTCTGCGTTAGGTAAAGGGTTAAAGGCAATCCCAAACAGGTCTGGCATTCCAGGAAATCAAGGAGTGCAAAAAATTGTCCTCCTCAATTTTTTCTAGGCATGCAGTAGGCGTGCAACACTCCTGCACTCCTAAAGAATGCCAGGCCTGCAACTCACATTTGAAATTTTCTTCTACTGATAGCTCCATAGTGGCAACTTATGTCTCAACAAATAATCTAAATATGTTTATTATGCCTCACGTTTGTATCATCAGCCGTGATTGGTTAATTTGACACCTTCTAAAAGTCATAGTACTGGAGTTTTGGGGCAAAACACGGGTACTATCAGAACGTTTTTCCCTGGAGACAAGAGAACGAAGAAAATGTAAGCGCCACTTCCATTGATCAGCGTCGATTGGAATTTCTCAACACCAAACGCTGGCTCCGTGTCCGTTTAACTTTTTTCAACAGCGGTAGACACAAACTTACCAACAAATATATCATCTTCAGTGGGTGTGTTTTCACTTTTAACTGCAAACAATGAATTCAAAAGAATCAGAAATATTAAAAAACTCACTCACGTGTTGTTAACCACTTCAGTGAATCCTGAATATGAGTCTCAGTTATGACTTCAATCAATTATATTTCCACAAGTTTAGTACTCCTCGACCTTACTGAGCCTCCTCTTAATTCTATCTACTCTTGTCGTCCGAGAAACATGAATTTATATTCCATTAATTTAAATCACTTTTCACACAAGCATTAACAATGAATTATAGCATGATGCAGTTGTAAACATTGGCATTTGTTGATACAGAAACTCCTAAAGCGATGGCATTTTTGAAGAGACGTCATTCGTTCGAAATGACGTCATGTTTTTGGATTCGACTACATTGTTGTTACAAGACCGATGGCATGTAGCAGTTAACGCTTAACAATGAAAGTCATTTTTTGTTTGGCATAATAAAATAATTAGAACGTTTCTTTTCATGTTCTATCGGCCGATAGTACCTGAGTTTGTGTGATTTTTGAAATAAAACCTTCAGCAGCTTCGCTGCTTCAGGTTTTATTTCAGAAATCACACAAACCCAGGTACTATCGACCAGTAGAACATGAAAAGGAACGTTCTAATATTATAATAGTACAAGATCAAAGGAAAGTGTTCCTTTGATTCAAAACAAACAATTGATTTGACTAATTGCCTGAATTTATAATGGTTCAGGAAATCTGTCAAACTTGCGGCATTGAAATCCAGTCATTTTGCCAAATGACTAGGAAATTTAGGCATTTGATCAATTGACTGATGGTCACAGGCATTTGGTCAAATGACTGACTGTTTTAGTCATTTGACCAAATGACTAGCTTGACACATTGACTCCGCATTCAATAAAAAGCGACTCTTTAAGTCACCTTGTGAATATTTCAGATTACCTTGAAATTAGATGAATTCTTCAACAATATTTAATTATTAACTCAGTAAAATACATTTTATTGGAAGTATTATGTGTTTTTGGAGCCAATTTTCACAGTAACTAAAAATAAACCCTTTTTGGAACCCTGGGAAGTTGAGCAGTGCTTGTTTACAGCAGTTCTCTAGTTTATATAGGACCTGGAACCACGCCTTGGGTGGAAGTCCTTGAAAGTGGCTTAAGGATTAAGTTCCTTGTCAAAGGACACAACAGAGTTACCCATCATAGAGATCAAACTAGGGACCTTTCGGTTTGAAATCCAAAGCCGTAAGCACTGAGGCACCATGCCTCCTCTCACAGAGATGTCAGCAGTTGGAATCATCAACAGAGGAGAAAGAGGATCAATTTTTTGTTGTTGTTGTTGTTATTTCCGTTAGTGTTAAAACGGTTAATTGAAAAGTCGGTTCGTTGGAAGTTAAACCTTTTCCCAATGCAGATGATATCAAAATTTATGATTTTAAATAATATTTTTTCTCGTTTTTAAATCAATTTCAACAAAACCATATCATATGATGCATCATTGGAATAAGCTCAATGAGCTCATTCTAATGAAGGGTCACATGATATTGTTTTGTTGAAATCATTTGAAATTTTGTTTCTTCTACTGCTGTATATTATGCGGGCAGATGCTTCCAATTCAATTGATAAATGGTTAAGTGTGGCAATCACTGATTAGAGAATTTTATTATGGGATAGTCGATCTTCTTGTGTACATCTATTCCATGCATGCGAAGAGAGTTGAGGAAAAGCTGTTTCTCACTTTCAACTTTTACAAAAGACAAAATTTAAATTAATGGCTTCTAGTTGTCATGAAATATGGGATCTGCAAGTCATGCAATACACATGGCTTTTGAAGTATTCAATTCAATTTGCAGACAATCCTGTTCAGTAATCTCCTCTTTGTCTAGGATGAAAAAGACAATATCATGTTAGACAGATTGTCGACAACAGTAAATATCTTTGAAACGGTCCCTGAATTGGTTGTTACTCATTATTCTTACGGATTAAAGCCATTTTATAGAAAGTAACTTTAAATTTTCGAAGTTTGTGATTTAAAACATATTTTGTTTTTAGCTCACCTACATGTTATTGTGATGAATTCACAGTAACATGGTCTGAGGTTTGAGACTTGGAGTGTATGTCCAGCCTTGATACTCTGCGTCTTGGTGGAACTTAAACTCTGAGCCGCACACCTCAGTCCATGTTACAGTCAGTTCATCACAATAACTTATAATGCCCTGATACCAACCGCAATACCTTGCAGTGATTGGTCAATGCCTCGTTGATTTTATGTTATGTCGCCGGGCACGCGCATATGTCTACTGTCAGCGATTCTTATGTCCACTATCAAGGAAAGCATCTCGTTGCTATGAGCAACGGTTCGTCGCAATGTCTTTTTTCACTTGAAATCAACTGAGACAAATACATTTAACTGAAGTAAAATACACACAAAAGTACCGTTATTACGTACAAAAAGATTAGTTATGTAGACATGGGTAATTATTTATGAAACCTATTAGATCTCTTTTCATTAATTTACTGTAACATGAACTGAAACGAATCGAGAGTATCTCGCCCCGTTGATTGTGTACGTAAACATTGAATAAAGGGAAATCACTCCAGTCTGTTATGATAAAGGTTAACACCTTACCGAAACAACGTCTGCTTTCTAAATAAAAGATTTTTTTATCCAATTCAATTTTACTTGTGTAAGAACGGGACATATACGTTATTCTGTTTGTTGACAGGGGATATGGTCTCACGTTCCCTGCATGGAATTTATATTCAACCGATGCTCACGCCTCGGTTGAATATAAATTTCATGCAGGGAACGTGAGACCATGTCCCCTGTCAACAAACAGAATAACTTATAATGTTTCAAATGATTGTTTTCATGTTATGGTGGAAGCTTCTTCAGATAGTATAATTTCGGGTGCATACACACTGATATACTCTCTAGTCGAGATTAAGGTTAGTGGTTGGACATAGGTTTCATATTTTCGGCCCTTCTGAAAAATTCTATGTTCATGGATTTCTTCCACATTAGATGTGTATCTTCAGCAGTTAACACTTTTCAAATTCAAACCTCATGTCCCACCATATTTAAGGTCATTTGTAGGACTTCCTTAAAAATTTGTGTTAAAGTTGTTGTTTTTTTTCTGTTGAGTTTTGTTTAAAATTGCATAAGGGAACCCACTTCTGCTACTTACCCAAGTCATTTTATGAAGGCTGGCTCTGCCCATTTAGGCAATTGCTTTACCGTATTTATGTATTGGGACACTCTATGATTTGGGACACACATTTTTTCCAGAAAACTATAATTTTTTTATGCTCCAAAGTTTGGGACATTCAGGAGATTTGTTTCCAGTTGGCCCGTCGCTAGTAGCAGACGACACTCATAAACAAATTCTTGAGTAACTAAAAATTTTCATTGCAGCGCGATGCGCTCGTTCCAATGAGGGATCATAAGCAATGTTTTGGAAGAAAAAAATGAAAATATAAAAAAAAATTGGACGGAAATTTTCGTATATAGTGATGGAAAACGAATCACACACAACTTTATTCAGCATCAAATCAAGACCAGGCTCTGTTCTTTCCCCATTTTCTAAGAATTGGGACACCTGTAAAAATAATTATTTTTAGCTGTCCCAATACATAGAGTAAATACGGTGTTTTATTCTCAGTCAAACATGTACTTTGTTACCTTGTTTTGTTCCATACATTTGTTCCATACATTTTGAGAATATATTCAGTTTTAACTGATAGGGTGCTGAATTATTTTTGGTTTTGAAAATTTTTACACGTGTCTTTGCCTTGGCACAAGGCACTCTCCCATGAGTTGTAACAAGTCAATTCCATACAGATGAAATGATTTCATTTTAATGATAATATGAAGCACATCCTCTAAATATGAAGCCTTTAAGCTGCTGTATCTGCACTTCAAAACAAATCCCAAATATGGGCTTTTAGCTAGAGCTGTAGGTTTTTAAATTTCTTGTTCGGTTTTGGTTTTTCAGGTGGAGTAAAACCTTGGTTCGGTTCGGTTTTCGGTTTGTTCATGCGGCCAAATAAAATTCAATAAACCTACTCATTCTTATGTCCAGAATCATAACTGAATGGCAGTGAAATTGAGTGAAACTCAATGAATGCACGAAATAAGCTATAATACATGAAAAATCAGGAAGGCCAACAAATTAATTACCTAAATATACAGAACCTTTATTGTGCTTGGCCATTTTTCAAGGTCTGACACCAACATGCAACTTGAGGAAAGCTGCAAACACAACTAAACTGAAATGTCGGAAATTCACAGAATGTCGCCTTCCCAGAGTAGTGAGAGTACCCAGACACTGCCATTGGCAATGTCAGGGTACTCTCACTACTCTAGGATGGCTACATTCTGGGGATTTTTGCAGCAAGAGAGTATTTTAATAAGAATCGAAAAACCTTAGATTACGGGATGTCGACGGTTTCGGTTTTTAAACAAAACTAAAAACCTTGGTTCGGTTTCAGTTAACCTACAGCTCTACTTTTAGCACTATACCAGTTAAATGAAAGTTATATGGAAGTACTGATCTGATGAGCTTGGAGTTAGAGCCAGAATCTGTTTATCAAGACAGAATTAATGGAGAAATTCCAAGTATGACAGTATCACATGATAATATTGTTTTGGGTTCATGACAGATCTTGGATCCTTGAGTATTTTTCAAAGCCAACAACAACCAGCTGCAGAGTCAAGTTGGTAGAAAAAATAAGTTTACTAGTGCATTTTCTTATTGCAACATTAGATGAAGAAAAAGTCTATTTTCTTCTTATTACCCCAGATAATACAGATTATTGATTTTGTGGTTTAATGATGCTTTTGGGAACGTGGTTATTTATTTATTTTATTGGTGTTTAATGACACTTTCGACAGCAAGTATCACCCCATGTCAGAGAGTTTTGTGGGTGGAGGGAGCCAGAGTACCCAGAGAGTAGAGCTATAGGTTAACTGAAACCGAACCGAGGTGTTTAGTTTTTTTTAAAAACCGAAACCGTCGACATCCCGTAATCTAAGGTTTTTCGTTTTTTATTGAAATACTCTCTTGCTGCAAAAATTCACAGAATGTAGCCATTCTAGAGTAGTGAGAGTACCCTGACACTGCCAATGGCAGTGTCTGGGTACTCTCACTACTCTGGGAAGGCTACATTCTGTGAATTTCCGACATTTCAGTTTAGTTGTGTTTGCAGCTTTCCTCAAGTTGCATCGTGGTGTCCTCCACCAATTAAATTTAGCAACACAGGAGTGCAGTGGCTCAGTGGTTAACAGCATTGGACTTCATCCAAAAGGTACATGGTTCGATCCCTGCCAGGGGCAGCTGCACTGTGTCTTTAGGCAAGGCACTTAATCCTGATCACCTACGTTGTGGCATGGTGACACTGTGTATAAAGGCATAGTGCACGTTGATGGTGCACTCGTCTTCAACCAATGCTAACGTTGCTTGTGTGAGGTTAGTACTTTGGGGATTCTGACAGTTGCTTGCTATTGCTCGGTGGTTCTCTCTGAGTACTCTGGCTTTCTCCACCAATAAAACTGTCTGACAAAAGGTGACCTTGGCTGTCAAAAGTGTCATTAAACCCCAATAAATTAATAATAAATAAATAACTTTGCAACACAATGGGACCTTGGCCATTGTAAGTTTTATTAACCTTTTTACTGCCACGCCCACTTTAGCCATATATGGACGACCTCTATGTATGCCTGTATACAGGGAAATTTAATAAGATTTAGGACATACTTGAAACTGTCATCAGATTAAGTGTTCAAAAGGGCTCTCTGAGCCCTTTCCATCAATTAATCAGATGGTAGGTGTGATCTGCGTGTACCAGAATGCACAGATAATCATCATAAAATAGTGACAATAGTCGCGTCCGACAGCGCAAGTGTTAAACCCAATAAACAAACAAGCACAATGATACTTTCAGCAGGCAAGGTTATCATATGTTGTGTTGGTAAGCTTCATGGATGGAAGAATCCTCTTCAGCTGGTTGAGGGCTACATTATTTTTGGTGGTCTGAATTTGTACATCAAAATTTGTTTTATTTCAAATTATTGAAGAGTGCCCTCAGGCACTCTTCAATAATTTGTGATAAAGCAAATTTATATGAACAAAATATTATTTGCGTTTGACTGCATATGAAACATGAGCAAGGAAAATGTCGGCTTTTGCTCTGGTACCTTAATTTTTTTGAAAGCCCTGATAATGGCTTCTAGCACTGAACCCAGTTAACTGTCTCCATCTTTGCTAGAAGCCATTTTCAGGTCTCTATACTATGCAAATTTCTATATTCTTAATTTTGTTGCAATGAAATTCTTGGAATTCCAAGGAAAATATGAGGTGAACTGAAGTTAAACAGGACTTTAGATTTGTGTAATTTGAGCACAGCGACAAATACAGATCCACCGTACTGTGGTCTGGTGGGAAAGAAAAGTGCCGTTTTCATGCCTTCTTCACAACTGTTTGATATACATTGCAGAGTTTTTTCCGCATAGAATCATAGTTTATAGCCTCTTGTTATAGGTCTTCATCTCTGTTATTGGTTCTCCTCCTTGTGCTAAAGCTTACTCAAGAAACATTCTTAGTTTTTTGGTGGCAAGCCCAAATACTATTAAAATATAAATCACGCATAATGTTGAGTACCCCATTGAAAAGAAAGATTAAACTCCACCATGAGGTGTTTTAGTGACTCTCCATGTGTTGTTATATGATGACCCATTGACTAGATTTTGACGACCCAATATGTACATTTTGGCAGCCTGTTGAAATTTCACAGATATCAACATGAAATTATTTTTCTACTTTCAGGAGGTTAGCAAGCGCTTATCCCTGCCTGCAGACATACGTATTCCAGATAGACTTTTAAACAGCAGTATGTTGAGTCCAGATGGTGCGCTTAGTAGACGATCTAGAAGAAAATCACTAGTGAGTTGAGTTTTTGTCATCAGGCATTATAATATGAGTCTCTAGGTTTGTAATATAATGCTCAATCCTTTTAATCTGGTATGCAAAAATTTTTGCACAAAAATTAAAAGTCTGCCATTTAACGGTGAGTCAACACACAGAAACTTCAGATGGTAAGGAGGTTCTGTAATTTATTTAATTTTTGGTGTTTAAGGTCAATTATATCTGCACAATGACCAATCATGACTGAATAATTTATTTAACTGGTTGAGTGCTAGAAGTCACTATCATGGCTCAATTGAAAAGTTCTAAAAGCCACTTTAGTGGCTTTATGCTCCATGCATTACCTTGATGTTTACTCATTAGTAAAAAAAGAATGTTGAAATGATATTTTGTTACAATTTATTGGAGAGTGCCAAGAGACACTCTCCAATAAATTGTAACAAATAAAATCTTGCTAAACGATGGCTTTCCTTGCTGGTAGCAACAGAATCTGTGAAATACACCTGTTACAAGTCGCCTGTGCAAATTAATTTAGCTCGATCTCTACCCGTTAATCCTACAGTCTTATAGAGTTGGGCTAAATTTTCACTGAACCTTCTACAAAGATAAAATAGATTCAGCCATATTATTATAATTAATATTATGTTGGCCAATGCCATTCTGGAACTTGGTGATGAAAGTTCCTTCTTAGGAATCTCGGGAAGTGAAGCAGTGCTTGTGTACTGTGTTTCTGCTTTGTTCTCATTCACAATATTCAAAAATTCCATATTCAGCTTCCCAATTCCAACTCTAATTCGACTTATAAAATTATGCATGCCAAATCAAATTGTTTTTCGAATATCCGCAGTACACTTTACAAGCTTTCTAAATCATATTATAAGTTCTGGAAATGAGACAGGTACGAGTGCAATTGCTCCCGTCAGCACCCGTGATTTCTATTTTACGGGAGCTAAAAAATGCACTTGTGAAATATTGTGGAGCACTAATTTACTGTGAGGGCAAATAAATGTGTGTTGTTTTGAGAAAGCAGCACACTGTGGCTAGTAGCTGTTATAATTCAGCAATTCCTTATACATTTAACCCTTTGTACTGTGGTGGTATCTGCCATGCCAGTTCAATTGGCAGTAATTAGAAGAGTCCATATTCATTATTTGGGGAAGACCAATCAACTGTTGTAAGCATGATTTATTTTGATCATTCATGTCCATGGGGAATTAGCAAGGTAGTAACGAGCACATGCGTTTCGACAACATTCTTTATTTTTCATCATACAGGTTCCTTCCTGTTTTTCTATTTAGAAGAGCTACTTGCTCAAGATACAGATGTACAATAGAGTTTTCTCCCCTGATGCACTTCTGCCCTGTGTCACCCATTTCCTAATCACAACACAACATTTTCAATGTGCAGCCTTGGCACTGCGTGTTAAAAATACTAAGTGGTCTACCCCACACATTTACTGAACAGCCATCATATTTAATGACGTTATGACGTATCATGTTCCTGGCTGGAAAAGCAGCCGCTCGGCTTTAAAGGGTTAAGGTTTCTGGTGTTTGGTGACAGTATTCCGTTGAAAATTTGTATACTAACATTTTACGTGTGCAATTTGCTCTCATCATTTATTTCGTGGGAGCTTAAAACTGCACCGTCAATTTTGTTCATTTCCAGCACTGGTTATGAATTGACTGTAACCTGATCTGAGGTTTGTATCTCAGAGCATTATGTTCATCCGATACTTGAAGCATCTTGGTTGAACATTCGCTCCCAGCCACAAACCACAGACCATGTTACCATCAATTCATCACAATAACGTATATGTTCTAATAAGACCCAACCCATAGTCCAAATCCCACATCGTTATCAAGTATAGTAAATAAACCTGTTGTGTACCCCATGAAATCGCGGGACAAAGAATTAACAAAATCAAATACAGTAGAACCTGTCTTGAGAGACCGCCCTTTGGGCCACACAAAAGTGGTCTCTCAAGACAGGTGGTCTCTCATAACAGGTTTCAGATTTTCTCAAGTCGGTGAATAACCAACCACAAAATTCAGAAATGCAGAAGAATGGATTCTTTGTAGTTGTTCTTTTTTATGAAGTTTTTGTAACAAATTAAAATGGACTGTTATAAAAATTATAAAAATAAATTAGTGTTGAAAATCTTCATTGAAGATTTTCAACACTAATTTATTTTTATAATTTTTATAACAGTCCATTTCATTTTGTTACAAAAAGATTTTCAACACAAATTTATTTTTATTCCTATCTGTGACATTTCAGGTATGTATGAAATTGTTTATTCAACTGTAATCCTAATCTTTACGTGGCGGGGGGGGGGGGGGGGGGGGGGGGGGGGGGGGGGGGTCTTATAAGAACATCTCAGTCTTTAATGAGTTAGCAATTGAAACCCAATTAAGAGCTTTCAATACTTTTAATTATGTTAGTATAACCACAATGGATTTTCCAATTCCAGAACAAGTAAAAAGTTTTTGTCATGGTTTCAGTCTTCAAAGAGGCGGTCTCTCAAGACAGGTCCATTATGGCGTAAAAATACAAGTTTGTACCAGGTCACAATGGTCTCTCAAGACAGGTGGTCTCTCAAGACAGGTGGTCTCCCATAGCAGGTCTATTATAGAGTAAAACCAATCTGTGGTTGGCAGATGTGGTCTCTCAAGACAGGTGGTCTCTCAAGACAAGTGGTCTCTCAAGACATGTTTTACTGTACATGTTGAGATCACTCTGTCTTAGTTCAAATCATAAACCAATTTGTAATTTAAACAACACTTCATTGTGAACATTGTCTGTTGCACGTGTGAAAAATCTACAAAAATGAAGTGGCTTGCAAGTCACTTGGTTGATGAAATAATTGCGAATTGGGCAACCTCATTTCAAATATTTCACATGGTGATGTCAAACAGTATCATCTTCTGTGGGAGCCATCCAATCAGAGGACGAGGATTTTAGTCTTATTGGAACATTGAAATATTAATGTCATATCATCTGTATAACTGAAGAGTTTTTATTTTCATTTGACAAAAACATGAGCTACTTTTTGTAAATTTCAGTGCAAAATCATGTATCTGCGTCGACTTTTAAGGAATAGGATCCCATCTTTTAGAAACAAGTTGTTACCACTAGATAATACTTGTGTCTGTTTCGACTATAATTGAATAGGACCTAGGCCTGAAAATAAGCCGTCTGACATTTGCAGAATGAGGTCCCCAGAGGGTGAATTTGATGATGTTATCCCATACAGTGGGCCAATTTATCCTCTGGGTACCTCTTTCTGTTTAGTTTTGAGACCCTGATTCTGATTGAGGTTCACAGAGGATAAATTTAGTGATGCTACCCTGCTGTGCAGGGTAGCATCACCAAATTCACCCTCTGTGGACCTTATTTTGCAGATGGCAGTCTGCTTATTTTCTGGCTTGATATTGAGCAGTTGAAAAAAATTAATTTTTAAAAATATTTCAACAATACCATATCATGTGACCCCTCATTGGAACGAGCTCTATGAACTCGTTCCATTGAGGGTTC
This sequence comes from Pictodentalium vernedei, assembly GCA_031216915.1. Lineage (NCBI taxonomy): Eukaryota > Metazoa > Mollusca > Scaphopoda > Dentaliida > Dentaliidae > Pictodentalium > Pictodentalium vernedei. Next base: position 40,891,756 of record CM062296.1, read on the forward strand.
ACATGTTATGGTTTTGTTGAAATTTTTTGAAAAATTTTAAAAAGTGGTAATTAAAATAATAAATTTTGATATTCTCTGCATTGGGTAAAGGGTTAACCCTTTACTTAACGAATCGGCTGCACCTGTCGATGTAATATACAAACTGAACAGTTAAAAAAATATGTTTTGAAAAAAGTTTCAGCAAAATCATATCATGTGACCTCTAATTGGAATGACTCTCTGAGCTCATTGCAGGGTGAGGTTAGTTACATGATATGGTTTTGTTAAATTTTTTTGACAAATTTAAAAAAGAAAATATTTAAAATAATAAGTTATTATATTATGTGCATTGGGTAAAGGGTTAACAGTACAAATCAATACCCTTACAATAAATGCTGAATATTTCTTTTTTTTCAGTCTGAAATAGGCTTTGGGAAGATTGAATCATATACAAAACTAGATAAATTAGGAGAGGTAATTACTCAAATTTTTATCTTTTATCAAATACAGCTTCATTTCTGTCCAAGCTTCTTGTATGGGACCATGGCACCATCTTAGATTTTTTGTCATTTTTGCTTGTCCGTGCAATAACTTGAAAATGAAATGCACCATGGATCCTATTTTTTGTGGTGGATTAGTGGTGACTAGAGGAAGATTTTTTCGATAATAAATTTTCTGCCATATCCAATGTTCCACCATGGCAGCCATCTTGGATTTGTTGAAATTTTTGCTTGTCCGAGCAATAACTTAAAAATGAAATGCATCATGGATCATATTTTTTTGGTGGATTAGTGGTGAGTAGAGGAAGATTTCTTTCGATAATCAGTTTTCTGCCATATCCATTATGGCACCATCTTGGTTTTTTTGTGATTTTCGTTTGTCTGTGTTGTAACTTTATAAAGAATGACCAATTGATCTCAGTTTTTTTCTGGGGTTATTACTAGTGACTGTAGGTAGATTCCTTTCAGTAACCAGCATTCTGGCATATCCAACATGGCTGTCATGTCACAGCAATAACTAAAAAAAAAAAACCAAACGAATAAGGCCTAAAGAAATTAAAAATCTGTTTCTCAGGCCCTCCCCCCATTGTCCTTTTTGGTTGATGACTGTTCTCTTTTTATAACCAATGTAAAATTAAAAAAAATAAAAATTAAATGGTTCATGTTTGATATTTTACCCAAGTGAAAAAAATTGATAAATTTGGCCCTTGAGTGCAAAAAAGCTTTGTAATATTACACTTTATGCTTTAGCATTGCAAAGCCTTCTTGCTCTCAAGGGACGAAATACACCACACTTGATTCATGCACAAAAAAAAAAAAAATTTCCCATGTCCCCATCGGAACCCCAAGAGCATAAAATAGAAATATTTTCAAATGCCCATACTTCCCAAACCACACGGAACAGAGAACTGTAATTTGGTACGAAGCAATCTTAGGACCAGTAGAGTAGAATGGTAAAAAGAATTACCATTGGTTTTGTCATATTGTTCTATGGTGGTGGGGGAGGGGGAGGGGGGCATCGAGAAAATGCTGAATCAGCATATTTGCAAAAATTTTAAAAGTAATTTTCTTTTGATATTTAGTATACAGCATCCATAGAGGGGGATGGGGTCAGATACAAGTGTGATAAAATGAAGCCCTTGGCTCATATTTGAGCTCAATACAGGAACCCCAATTTTTAACTTGGGGCAATATGGGAAATGATCTTTAAAAATCTTCTTCAGATCTGCCAGCCAGAATGCTTTCATATATTGTATACAACATCACTAGAGGGGTGAGATTCAAGTTTGTTCAAATCGGGTCCCAAGGTTAATATTTGGGCTCGCTATGGTAATCCAAATTTTAACTTAGTGTAATATGAGGAAATTTCTTTAAAAATCTTCTTCAGATCCGCTAATCAGAATCCTTTCATATTTGGTTTACAACATCTCTCTGGAGGGGGAGGGGGGGGGGGGGGGGGGGACATATTCTAATTTGTTAAAATCGAGCCCCTGGTTTCATGTTTGGGTTTCCTATGTGAGTCCAAATTTTAACTTGGTGCGATATGAGCAAATTTCTTTAAAAATTGTCTTGAGATCCACCAGTCAGAATGCTTTCATATTTGGTATACAACACATCTCTAGGGGGGTCACATTCTAATTTGTTCAAATCGGGTTCTGGGTTAATATTTGTGCTTTTTATGGGAGCCTGAATTTGAACTTAATGCAGTATGGGGGAATTTCTTAAAAAATTATCTTCTCCAGATCCACCAGTGAAAATGCTTTTGTATTTGGTATACAATATCTCTAATGAGGTGAGATTCTTTTTTTTTATATCGGGTCCCTGGGTTAATATTTTGTCTGGAGATTTTCTCAAGACGTTTATGAACCAATCTGCTCGAAACTTGGTATGAGTGTTCACCACCATGGGAACCTATGCACCTGTGATTGTAGTTCTGGTTGATTTATTTTTGCCAGAATTATGCCCCTTTTCGACTTAAAAAAGCAGGCTTAGAATTTTTTCCGGAGATTTTCTCAGATGTTTATGGGTTGATTCTTTTGAAACTTGGTATGGATGTTTCCTACCATGGGAACCTGTGCACCTGCGATTATGGTTTCAATCAGGCTTTTTTTTGCCAGAATTTTGCCACTTTATCTTAGAATAATCATGGCGGCAGGAGGTATGGACATGCCTCTCTGGGACAGTCACATATCCTAATTTCTAGTGCAGTCTTGGCTGTCTATATAGGCAAACGACTAGCGATAACTGGTTGGGGCTCCTGCTCTGTTGCAGGAGAAAGTGATCAGAGTAAGAATTTGGCCCAGCGCAGGTTAAGACATTGAAGAGGTGCATTTTCAGCTTTTAAGAATCTTTATCACCGATAGTTTATCATGTTAAACTTTTAAATTATTTCATTAAATATGATATATGTATTCGTTATGTGATAGGTGTATGCATTAAATCATGTTGAGGTATATTTGATCTTGAAATCTGCAGGAAATGTTTTAATGCGTTTTTGTGGTGTCTGTGAGAGATGCATATTTTATAAAAAAAAAGACAGCTTTTTCTATTTTTGTTTCCATTAATGATTGCACTTTATCTTTTCTTTTATTGACAGAATAATGTCAACAAAGATATATTTTGGAATTTAGAAAATTTGGGGAATTCAGTCTGATGTTGCAGTTTACAGATAGTTCATGTCCGTTAACCCTTTACCCAATACACAGAATATCAAAATTTATTATTTTAATTATTGTTTTTTAACCCTTACGTGCTGGAGACGTATCCTGAATTCCTACAAGCCCACAGGCTCAAAGCATCCTGATGCTTCACAGTGATTTTTAGTCAAGTCTTGGCTGCCTGTTAAGGTAACAAAGACTTAACTAGAAACCACTGCCTTGATAATTAATTTACCTGAGGCCAAATAAAAAAAATGAATTGATTCTCAGGCAATTTTTTTTTCAAATCAGTGAGGGAGGGAGGGAGGGAGGATTTTGTTTTTATTTTTTTTTTTTTCGTGTAAAGGGTTGAGTATACTCAGTAAATCTTTTTGCTGTCTTTCCACTTGAAAAAGAGGAAAGGTTGTATTTTAGTGTAATTATAGTATACCTTTTATAACTAACTGCCGTAACAACAGCTAAAAGGATTTGTATTTTATTGTTCTTTTTAATGGTATAGATCTGTCAAACATCATGATCCATTAGAATAGGCGCTAGTAACCAATGCTTGGGGTAGTAGTCCTTTAAAATGGGAAACATGGCTCTAAATGATTGGTTAAACTTGAGTTTATATCGGTGTTGCGGCTATTATTAGCCATTGTGCAGAAATATATGACCTTAAACACCAGCAAATAAATAAATAATTGAATCATGATCCAGTATATCAGAATTTGCCTTGTTACAGTTTATGGGAGAGTGCCTCTGGGCACTCTCCCATAAACTGCAACAAGAAAAAACAATTTACTGCAAACACAGCTAAATAATTATATGTCGAGAAATGTGAAAAAATGACCATTCCAAGTTTTCACAAATTCTTTAAAAAACATGACATAATAAAAATGTCTAATGAGGAGGTTCAAATTCAACGAGGGAGGGCCTGAGAATCAAAACATTATTTTTTTTTTGCCTAATGTGAGCAGAACCTCTTCATGATGACATGTTAAGGGTACCTGTTTTGAGGTTGTAAAAGTCGGAAATAGGCCTATAAGGGTTAAAATTTTAAAAAAAATTTCAATAAAACCATATATGACCCCTCATTGGAACAAGCTCCTTGAGCTTGTTCCAATGAGGGGTCACATGATATGGTTTTGTTGAAATATTTTGAATTTTTATATTTTTTAATTTGAAAATTATGCAGAGGGATGCGGCCAATTCATTAGATAAAGGGTTAATGGTGTAACCCTTTGCAGAAGGAAATATTTTGCCAATGCCATTCGCAAAAATCACCATGCAGATTCCATTATTTTAAAAAAATTACTCTCCAAAACATAAGTGATGCACCCTCATTTGAACGTATTCACCGAGCTCATTTCAGCCAGGTGTCATAATGTTGTCTCTAGTTTAGTAAAGTAAAGGCTTCATCTAACAATACATTTAATAATTTGGGCCTTTCACTGTCTTACCAGTGTTTTTTAACAGAAAAAGAACAACAATCCATCGAATAATTTTTCACCCTAATAATATCACAGCACGCAGAAATTGATTAATGATGCCACTTCTTTCTTCATTTTGCTAACTTTGCCATTTTTTTCTCCCCCCCCCCCCCTCCCCCCCCCCCCCCCACTATACGTGAAACATACGCGTGTCCCGGGTGAGACAGCAGGGTGGTATATTTCTATCCCACCCACCCCACGTGACGTTATACATTTATATTGTTATTATGACATTATGCATATCGTATCAGTTTCTTGCTACCAACTAATTCATGCTGACGTCATCGGAATGCAGTGAGATCAAAGTTTGATGCTCTAAAATTCTTCAACCCTCAAGCTGCCACCGTTCCTACTTGATTTCGTGGTATATACCTTTGGTATATACATAACTTGTGCATGCTCTTTCCGATGGTGTCATCAGTTTTTTAAAACAACAAATACAAAATGAGTTGATTGAATCAGCACGTGTCTCCAGATTATCTCTGGCTAACGTAATAGCTACATGGTGGGGGGAGAAAAATCATCCTCGATGAGTCTGAAGGTGGGATTGCAGAAATCTCGCAAGCCTCGGGTCTGGTTCAATATCTTGCCCCTCAGGTGAGATTTCCCCATCCCACCTTCAGACTCATCGGAGATCATAATAATCCCTTTCATCCAGAAAAGATCATGTAATTCTGACACAATTGCTTTGTTACAAAACACCAATAAACAAACAAACAAACAAACAACTAAATAAATGAATAAATAAATAAATAAATAAATAAATAACATTCCTCAAGGAAATCAACCTTTTTATTTATTTATTTATTGGGGTTCAACAATATTTTGACAGCCATGGTCATCTTGTGTCAGGTGGTTTTACAGGTGGAGGAAGCCGAGATGAACTTTTGAGAAAACTACCAAGCAATGGCGAGCAACTGCCCGACTCCCCAATATACTAATTCCACACAAGCAGTGTTTGCATTGGTTGAAGACAAGTGTACCATTAACATGCAGTACGCCTTAGTTACAGCGCCATCGTGTCTTCACATCATGATGAAGTGCCTGCCTAAGGACACAATGCAGTTACCCCTGGTGGCAATCAAACTGTGAATCTTTTGATTTGAAGTGCAATACCGTAACCATTGAACGTCCACGCTCCCATTAATTGTTATTAGTCCTTTGTACGACCTTTTGGTTCTTAACAAAATATATCCCCTATGGGAACTCCAGAAAGTGGTGCAGCGCTTGTTTTCTTTGGCCAAAAAGTTCTGCTTTACTGGCACAATAAGACTTGATAACCAATACCTGGAGTGCACCTCCTCTAAAGTAGGCCGCACAGGTATAATTGATTAGCTAAACTTGATTTTATACTTACGTTGCTTAAATACCACTGTTCTCCCACTCACCTGATCAAGATTAACTGGTAGAGTGCTGGAAGCCCATATTTGGACTCTATTTTGAAGTGTCAGTACCACACTTCAAAGGCTTCTTATTCAGGGGATGTTCTACATATCACCTCTGAAGTGAAATGATTTAGTCTGTTAGGATTTGCCTTCTTACAATTAATGGGAGAGTGCCTATTGGCACTCTCCCATAAATTGTAACAAGGCAAAGATATGTGAACAAATTTTGATGACCAAAAATAATTCAGCACTCTCCCAGTTAACCCTTTACCTAAAGGATCGGGGGGGGGGGGGGGGGGGGGGTACAGTGGCTCAGTAGGTAGACATGCAGGCTGCCAGCCAAGAGGTCCTCAGTTCGAATCCCACCTGCGACAATCACGATGTGTCCTTGGGCAAGACACTTCACCCCCATTGCCCACGTGGGGGCATGGTGGCATTGTGTACTAAGGCATGCTGAACATCGATGGTGAACCAACCAGTGCTAACCCTGCATGTGTGGAGTTAGTATGTTGGGGACTTGACAGCTGCTTGCCATTGCTCAGTGGTTCTCTCCAGGTTCTCCGGGTTACTGCACCCGTAAAACTTGTTATGATTAGCCATTGTGCAGAAATATGTGTCCTTAAACATACATAAATAAATAAATAAATACCTAATGAATCAGTCACATTCGTGAGCGTAATTTGTAGGTTCATTCCCACTAGACCAATTCCCTTTAGACCAATTCCCACGAGGCCAATTCCCAAAAGACCAATTCCCCTTAGACCAACTCATGCGTTCTACTTTTAAAATAATTCTATATCAATAATTTGATATATTTATAAATATTTATAAATGTATTTAATGTTATCGATATTCAAGCCTGAAAATAAGCAGTCTGTCATTTGCAGAATGAGGTCCCCAGAGGGGGAATTTGCTGATGCTATCCCATACAGTGGGTCAGTTTATCCTCTGGGTTCCTCTTTCTGTTTATGTTTGAGACTTTAATTCAGATTGAGGTTCACAGAGGGTACATTTAGTGATGCTACCCTGCTATGCAGGGTAACATTACCAAATTCACCCTCTGGGGACCTCATTTTTCAGATGATAGTCTGCTTATTTTCTGGCTTGTTGATATTTTATAAACTGAAATGTTATAAACCTATATTTTTGTATGTTATGCGTATAAATATTTTTAGTCGAGTTGTGACGAAGTCAAACTCGACTTATAGTTTGGTGAATGGCGGGCGGGCGGGCGGGCGGGCGGGCGGGCGGGCGGGCGGGCGTAAACAATTGGTTTCCGGATGATAACTTGATAGTGGTTCAACTCACATTCATTAAACTTCATACATAGGTTGGTCTTGGTGGGAGGAAGAACCCTATTGATTTTGGGCATGCTACGTCGAAGGTCAAGGTCACAGTGACCTTGAACATAGTAAATCTTAAACAATTGGTTTCCGGATGATAACTTGATAACGGTTCAACTCACATTCATGAAACTTCACAGGTAGATTGGCCTTGGTGAGGGGAAGAACCCTATTGATTTTGGACTCGCTACGTCAAAGGTCAAGGTCACAGTGACCTTTAACATAGTATATCGCAACAATTGGTTTCCGGATGATAACTTGATAGTGGTTCAACCTAGAGTCATGAAACTTCATAGGTGTGTTGGCCTTGGTGCGAGGAAGAACCCTATTGATCTTGGACTCACCAGGTCAAAGGTCAAGGTCACAGTGACCTTGAACATAGTATATCGCAACAATTGGTTTCCGGATGATAACTTGATAGTGGTTCAACCTAGAGTCATGAAACTTTATAGGTGTGTTGGCCTTGGTGTGAGGAAGAACCCTATTGATCTTGGACTCACCAGGTCAAAGGTCAAGGTCACAGTGACCTTGAACATAGTATATCGCAACAATTGGTTTCCGGATGATAACTTGATAGTGGTTCAACCTAGAGTCATGAAACTTCATAGGTATGTTGGCCTTGGTGCGAGGAAGAACCCTATTGATCTTGGACTCACCAGGTCAAAGGCCAAGGTCACAGTGACCTTGAACATAGTATATCGCAACAATTGGTTTCCGGATGATAACTTGATAGTGGTTCAACCTAGAGCCATGAAACTTTACAGGCGTGTTGGCCTTGGTGCGAGGAAGAACCCTATTGATGTTGGACTCACCAGGTCAAAGGTCAAGGTCACAGTGACCTTGAACATAGCATATCGCAACAATTGGTTTCCGGATGAGAACTTGATAGTGGTTCAACCTAGAGTCATGAAACTTCATAGGTGTGTTGGCCTTGGTGCGAGGAAGAACCCTATTGACCTTGGACTCGCCAGGTCAAAGGTCAAGGTCACAACTCGACATTGGATCTGTGATCCTGAGCGGCATTTTTTTTTATCAAATAAAGTGCTTATCAGTAAATAAATGTTTTCTTAATTATCCTTAATCAACCCTTAATCATTAACAGTATGTAGTTGGTGTAAGGGGAATTGGTCTTTTGGGAATTGGCCTAAAGGGAATTGGTCTAGTGGGAAGACACCAATTTGTAAATTGAGCAGTTGAAAAAGAATTATTTTTAAAAACAGTTTCAACAAAACCATATGAGCTCCTTTCAATGAAGGGTCACATATGATTTGGTTGGAGATTTTTAGAAAAATTTGAAAAAATCTTTTTTTTTAAATAGCAAAGTTTGATATCGGCTGCATTTGATAACAGGTTAAGTGTCTTGCCAAGGACACAATGCAGATGTTTGGTCCTGGTCATATGAATTTTCACAGTGTTATTGAGCTCAAACTTAGTTTATTATGTGAAAACTCAGAGAATTTGTTTTCCAGACTTTTTTTTTGCTCGTGGGGGCATACGTGTCATACTAACACATCTAGTTTAATATTTTTCATGACTGATTAGCTTGTTTCAACTTTCAGGATACTCAGTATCAGATGTAAATTTCGAGTTTCTTTTAACCCTTTACCCAACGTAATGGCCAAAACCGGCCAGCGCTATTCTCAAAAATCGCCAATTAATTTTCATTATTTTTTTCATTTTTTGTCTCAAAAACATAGGTTATAACCCCTCATTGGAACGAGCTCGTCGAGCTCGTTCCAATGAGGGGTCATAACCTATGTTTTTGAGACAAAAAATGAAAAAAATAAGTTATTCAAGAATTTTTTTTGCAAGTGTCGTCTGCTTTTCATGTTAGGTAAAGGGTTAAAAATTAGTTCTGTTTTCTTTGATGTTGGAAGTTTGTAAATATTCCATATACCTTTATTTTTAGGGAACGTATGCAACAGTATTTAAAGGAAAAAGTCGGTTGACAGACAATCTAGTGGCTTTAAAAGAAATACGACTGGAGCATGAAGAAGGTGCTCCTTGTACAGCTATCAGAGAAGGTCAGGTTACATATCCTTTCACTGGTTCTTGTTGTACAGTACCAGTCACCAGTTAAAATGTGTGGAACCTTGGGAAACTGCAGCAGTGTTTAACTTCTGATGAAGACAAGTTTCTTTCCTTGTTAGCATCCAGCATGTCAAATAATTATGTTTTAATCTGTGCAAATCTTTCCCATAATACACAGAGAAATTGAACCTATGATTCTCGTTTGATGGAGCTCGCTGAGCTCTGTCAGACAAGTTATTAATGATCAAATTTTTTGTTATTGATCAGAATGTATTTTCAGTGTTAAGGTCAATCCTTGTAGAGTAAATACTCCAGTGGACAACATAACTAGGGCCCCTCCAAGGTGATGGGAACCCTATAGTGATTACTCTGTCCATGCATGCATGCATCCATCTGATTGGATAGTTTTTCAGACTTGAACTTGACACCGCTTTGGCTTAGAATGTTGAAACGTGACAGATACACTACCAAGGGGAAAGGGATGAACCCTATTGATTGAGGAGGGGTGGCATAGGTCACAGTCACAGGGGGAGGGGGGGGGGCTTGAACCTGAAAACAGTTTCTGCACTCTACAATGCATTGACCTAGGATCATGGAACAGAAGCTCAAGGTCACAGGGTGTTCCAGCCTGAAACTTTAACCCCAAAATGCTTTGGTGTAGGATCATTTGCGGGGCCCCAGTCTCGATCACAGAAGTATCTAGTTGTTGATAAAATGACTAGTCATGACATTATTTTACAGTCATAATACAGCTGCAGGTGTGAAAACTTGGTATTCACTTTTAACCTTTAGTCCTGGGGGTGGTGGCTCAGTAGGTAGAGGTGCAGGCTGCAAGCCGAGAGGTCCTCGGTTCGAATGCTGCCTGCAGCAACCGCGTTGTATCCTTGGGCAAGACACTTCACCCCCACTGCCCACGTGGGGGCACGGTGGCATTGTGTACTAAGGAGTACTGCACATTGATGGTGCACTTGTCTTCAACCAATGCTAACCCTGCTTGTGGGGAGTTAGTATGTTGGGGAGTCGACAGTTGCTTGCTGTTGCTCGGTGGTTCTCTCTGGGTACTCCGGCTTCCTCCACCCGTAAAACTGTTGTGGTCATGATTAGCCATTGTGCAGAAATATGTGACCTTAAACACCAATAAATAAATAAATAAATAAATAAATAACCTTTAGTCCTCAGGTTAATTTGACTTAACAATGTTTTTACATCACTGTTGGCTGCCTGTACAGGCAGCCAACAATAATGTAAAGGCACTGTCAAGATAAATGCATCCTACCAGCAAATTTCTCAAGGCAGAATACAACTGTGACAACTGTTACCGAGCAATATAAAATGGACAGTTTGTGGCTGTATGGCGACTTCTGTGTTAATAATGCTGTAAGGTTGAAAGCGTTTTCCTCCATGGACAAATCCAATTTTCTGCATCATTAATTGCAAAGTTCTCAATAATAATTGGGATAGTGAATTTCTTTCACATATATTTTCTGATTAGTACTGTGAAATATTTGGTACACATGGTGATTGGGGGCGTTGTGGCGTTCCGGTGACCGGTTCTCGCCAGATCACCAAAGTTAAGCAATGTCGAGCCCGGTTAGTCCTCAGATGGGTGACCGTCTGATCGATCGATTTGGACTCCCGGGTTGTGTCCTTGGGCAAGCACTTAACCCCGATTGTCCCCATGGGGGCACGATGACGCCGTGTACTAAGGCATACTTCATGTCGATGGTGCGCATGTCTTCAACCAATCTAACCTTGCGTGTGCTGCAGTGCGGAGTTACGATGTTGGGGAGCTGGCGGCTGCTCGTCATTGCTCAGTGGTTCTCTCCGGGTACTCCAGCTTCCTCCACCCGTAAAACTGTCGCGGTCATGATTAGACATTGTGTTTAAGTATGTGACCTTAAACACCAATAAATAAATAAATAACACATGGTGATTTGGTGGTCAGTCACCTGATGAGTGGACAGTGCCCCCACCATGTGTCATATGTCTCAGGATATTGACCCACTGTGCTCCCATACAAACAGATGTGTTTAACCTTTAAAGGCCTATTTCCGACTTTTACAACTTCAGAACAGGTGCCCTTAACATGCCATCAGGAGTAGGTCCTTCTGTCAATAAACAAATTACATAGACAGTGGTTTCTAGTCAAGTCTTGGCAGCCTGTAAAGGCAGCCAAGACTTGACTAGACATCTCTGTTAAGCCACTGGATGTGTACAGGCCGTGATCAGGCGTGAATTCAGGACAATTGTCCAGGCCCTTAAGGGTTTTAATTCAACTTGTTGAGTGTATTCGTGGAATTTTTCATGAAATTGTCTCGCTGTAGAAATTTAGTAGGGTAAGACCAGCAGAAATTTGAAACAAAGATCACTACTATTTATATAGTAATATTTTTTTAACAACAGCCACCAAAATACCTTTTTGGGAGAATTTTTGTATGACAAGGAAAGTCTTGCTGGAGGAGACAAAGAATTAGATACCTTCTTAACCCTTTACCTAACGAATCACACGCATCTGCCCGTATAATTTGCAAATTGAGCAGTTGAAAAAAATTAATTGTTGAAAATATTTCAATAAAACCATGTCATGTGACCCCTCACTGGAACGAGCCCATTAAGCTCTTTCCAATGAGGGGTCACATGATAGGATTTTGTTGAAATTTTTTTTTAAATAAAAAAAAAAATAGTAATTAAAACAATAAATTTTGATATCGTTTACGTTGGGTAAAGGGTTATTGGACACAATGCGAGTGTTACTGGCTGAATTAACAGTGGACATGCTTTACTCTTCTCTTAACCCTTAACTGGTAGAGTGCTGGAAGCCCATATTTGGGCTTTACTCAACAGTGCCAGTACTCTAACTCAGAGGCTTCAAACTCTGTGGGTGTCTTTCATATTATCTTCAAATCTAAATTATTTGGTCTGTATGGATTTTCCTTGTTACAATTTATGTGAGAGTGCCTGTAGGCACTCTCACATAAATTGTAACAAGGCAAAGATTTGTGAACAAATTTTGATGATTAAAAATAATTTAGCACTCTACCAGTTAAAAAGCCCAATTCCAACTTTTATCAAAGTTTCCTGCAGTAGAACAGGTGCTCCAACATACAGTCTTTATTTTAAATAAACTCGCAAGTTATATTATAAGTATAAGTTGTATTTAAGTAAGTCTTAGCTAGACAGTCAAAGTGCATCAATATTCCTCACTTTTTAACCCTTCACCCAACGAATCGGTCGCATCCGCCCGCGTAATATGCAAATTCAGCAGTTGAAAAAATATTATTTTTAAAAAAATTTCAACAAAACCATATCATGTGACCCCTCGTTAGAACAAGCTCGTTCCAACGAGGGGTCACATGATATGGTTTTTGTTGAAATTTTTTTTAAAATTCGAAAAAATGATATTTAAAATAATAAATTTTGATATCGTCTGCATTGGGTAATGGGTTAAAGGTTATCCTTACATGATTAGCAGATGACACTATCAAAAATATTTCTTGATTAACTAAAAAAAATTAATTTTTAGTCTCGGGGGATCTGTAAGCTCTGTTTTGGAGGCAAATATTCAGCTGAAAAAGAATTACAAAAAACTGAATTGCAATTTTCGTGAATATGGCTGTTACTTAGGGTAAGGGTTAATAGAAATTTTATACTAGCTGATCGTCTGCTTTTCCTTCAAAATTGTTTACACTTCCTTCTTTTAATGGGAAGTGTCGCCAAGGTTGTGGAGATGACCACATGGTTCAGGTTTGTTAATTGCTGGTGATGCAATTTTCAGTTAAACATTTAATTTAATAATGTTACAATCAACATAATATTTTTTCTTATTTTTTTCAGTGTCTTTATTACGAGATCTGAAACACTCAAATATAGTTACGTTGCATGATATAATTCATACAGAACGGTCTCTCACTCTAGTCTTTGAATATTTGGTAAGTTTAAGTATCTGTCAACAGGGAATCGCTAAGGTAACCAATTGAGGTAGAGTGGGGTGAGCAAGCCAGAAAATAAGCAGACTGTCATCTGCAAAATGAGGTCCCCAGAGGGTGAATTAAGTGATGCTATCCTGCACAGCAGGGTAGCATCACTAAATTTACCCTCTGTGAACCTCAATCTGAATCAGGGTCTCAAAACTAAACAGAAAGAGGTACCCAGAGGATAAATTGGCCCTTTGTATGGGATAGCATCATCAAATTCACCTTCTGGGCACCTCATTCTGCAAATGTCAGACTGCATATTTTCAGGCCTGGGGTGAGAGAGGGGTGCACTTGTAGAAATCTGATTTGACTTGACTGTGATGGCTCAAATTCCCACTGATCAAATATGCCTACTACAGCCATGATGGGTGCGAGAAGTAGGGCACAACTGAAACACTGCAGCCATGATAGTCTGAGGAGTAGTACATTTCTAAAACATTGTAGCCATGATAGTGCAAGAAGTAGGACACTACGAGAATACTGTAGCCATGATAGTGCAAGGCGTAGGACACTACGAGAACACTGTAGCCATGATAGTACAAGAAGTAGGACACTACGAGAACACTGTAGCCATGATAGTACAAGAAGTAGGACACTACGAGAATACTGTAGCCATGATAGTGCAAGAAGTAGGACACTACGAGAATACTGTAGCCATGATAGTGCAAGGCGTAGGACACTACGAGAACACTGTAGCCATGAAAGTTCAAGTAGTAGGACACTACGAGAACACTGTAGCCATGATAGTACAAGAAGTAGGACACTATGAGAACACTGTAGCCATGATAGTGCTAGAAGTAGGACACAACGACAACACTGTAGCCATGATAGTGCAAAAAGTAGGACACTACGTGAACACTGTAGCCATGATAGTGCAAGTAGTAGGACAATATGAGAACACTGTAGCCATGATAGTGCAAAAAGTAGGACACTACGTGAACACTGTAGCCATGATAGTTCAAGAAGTAGGACACTGTGAGAACACTGTAGCGATGATAGTGCAAGAAGTAGGACACTACGAGAACACTGTAGCCATGATAGTGCTAGAAGTAGGACACTATGAGAACACTGTAGCCATGATAGTGCAAAAAGTAGGACACTACGTGAACACTGTAGCCATGATAGTGCAAGGAGTAGGACACTACAAGAACACTGTAGCCATGATAGTGCTAGAAGTAGGACACAACGACAACACTGTAGCCATGATAGTGCAAAAAGTAGGACACTACGTGAACACTGTAGCCATGATAGTGCAAGTAGTAGGACAATATGAGAACACTGTAGCCATGATAGTGCAAAAAGTAGGACACTATGTGAACACTGTAGCCATGATAGTTCAAGAAGTAGGACACTGTGAGAACACTGTAGCGATGATAGTGCAAGAAGTAGGACACTACGAGAACACTGTAGCCATGATAGTGCAAGAAGTAGGACACTACGAGAACACTGTAGTCATGATAGTGCAAGGAGTAGGACACTACGAGAACACTGTAGCCATGATAGTGCAAGGAGTAGTACGAGGAGCTTACCTTGGTCATGTAGTTGGCAAAAAGTAGCCATGATAGTACAAGAAGTAGGACTCTACGAGAACACTGTAGTCGTGATAGTGCAAGGAGTAGGACACTACGAGAACACTGTAGCCATGATAGTGCAAGGATTATTCAGTTAACAGGAGTATTCAAATAACAGGAACTGTGTCACTTTTCTGTATTCTAGAGAGAAACTTAGCATTTATTCTGTTTTATCTTGTTTGACAGACATTTATTCTGTTCTATCTTGTTTGACAGAGCTCCATGAGCTCTGTCAAACAAGATATAGTAGATTAAATGCCTGTATTGGATGTACTGAGGCCAAATAGGTCTATAAACTGGAAAACTGGAGAGGAGAAAGTTGGGGTAATTTCTCGACAGGTAACAAGAATTTTTATTCAAATAACGGGTTTACTCTGTAACCTATATTCAATTAACATGTCAACTTTGTACTGAAGGTATGTTAAATGGTTTTGTGTTGGGAAGTTATATTCAATTAACAGGGTTATTCAGCTAAGAGATATCCCATTTAGTGGGCTCCAGAGCATAAAATATACATTTAGTAGTCATGATGCCACATATTATTTCATTAACATGTACCATGTAGGTAATCCGGATTGGTCATGCTGCGCACCTCTCAGCCCAAATCGGGTATTGCAGTCCTTCATTTATATGACCGACTGTGTGTGCGTGTGACATAAGTGCAAGTATCAGATCTAGCCTTGTTTGGAAACGCATGTTTACAGGCAAGATCAAATTGATATTTATTTATTAGTGTTTTAAGGTCACATACTTATGCACAATGGCTAATCATGACCGTGACAGTTTTATGGGTGTAGGAAGCCAGAGTACCCGGGGAGAACCACCGAGCAACGACGAGCAGCTGCCAGCTCACCAACATTGTAACTCCGCACTGCAGCACAGACAGGGTTAAATTGATTGAAGAAATGCGCACTATCGATGTGCAGTACACCTTAATACACATCATCGTGCCTCCATGTGGACAGTCGGGGTTAAGTGCCTTGCCCAAGGACACAACGCGGGAGTCCGAATCGATCAGATGATCACCCATCCGAGGACTAAACGGGCTCGACATTGCTTAACTTTGGTGATCTGACGAGAATCACTCAGACGGTCACCCATCCGAGGACAAACCGGTATTGACGTTGCTTAAATTTGGTGATTTGATGAGAACTGGTTACCGCAATGCCACCGTGCCCCATGATCGAATCGATATCAAAGACTTCAAAACAGATGAAAATGTCCCGACTGCAAAAATTATTGGGGTGCCACAGTTCCCCATCCCATCCCATTCCATCCTTAACCCTTAAGCCCCCATATAGCCCCAAACCGCCACTTTTATATTGCATTGAAGCAGGTGCTCCCTTGTGTAATCTTTTTTATTACTCTTGTGTGTAGACTGAATTTTCCCTGGCAGTGGTTCAACATCACTGCTGGCTGCCTATATAGGCAGCCAACAGCGATGCAGAACCACTGCCAAGTCATCAATAAATAGGTAAGCAGAAAAAGACCATAAATACTTTAAAATTAATCTGAGGACTTAAGGGTTAACCCTTTGCCCAACGAATCGGCCGCGCATAATATGCAAATTCAGCAACAGGAAAAAAATACTATATTTTTATACTGTACCAATGACCCAGACATAGCTGGTGCTAACTCTTAAAATATAGGGCCAAACACAAATTTTGCCCCCCAATCCCCAAAATTTGCATCTAAAACTAAAGAAAACATGTCCTGAAAGGCCCTCCACACTTCGCCCCTACTGCGCATGCGCAGTGTCAAGGACGTTCCGAAATTGGCGCCATTAATCATTCTAAGTTTGGCCCTTCATCAGTTAACATCTGACTGATCTTTGTGCTTTTAAATCTCAGTTTAAATGATGCCAGACACATAAATATTAGTGAAATGGTGATTCTAAGGAGGATAGAGAAGGAGGAGAGGAAAAGAATGTGTGACAGAATATTATCAGGGCTGTAACTTAAAATTTTTTAATGAAATTATGTTAAGTTACCTATTTTCAAGGCAGCAGCCATTTTGTTGTCATTCTGATTATTTAGTTACACTGTTTTTTTAAGTGTTTTCCTCTCTCCCTGTCCTTTAAGTTCCCCCTTGCTATTCTCCCATGCTTTTGGCATAGTTTCTGTAATTATTATTACTAAAATTTCTTGGGAGTTTTAGCTGAATAACAGAATGAATTCTGTTCTTTCCCCATGTTTACGTCTTCACCTACGGGTGGTTAGGCGTTGTGTTCTGCATCTACCATCTGATGTTCTGCAGTTTCTTCCCTGGAAGTCTCTGTTTTGCATCAGATAGTGTATTTTTGGTAACTGATTTCGAGCCTGGGTGCCTGGAGTCTTATTTTAGTGTTTTTACACTCATTGTTTACATTTACAACAGCCCTCTGTGTGAGGGGGGGATTTCTAAAAAATAATATCTTTATGTTATTTTAATCATAACTAGATACATTATTATTGTTCGTAAGTGTTGAATAAATTGTTTAAAATATTTTTAAAATTTTTGTCCACACTTAGGCTTGGGATCCATTGGGGCTCAACGTTACTTTTCAGAAACTTGGGCTGTTCTGAAAAAATATTTTTTCAAAATATTTTGATTTCAATTATTTTTTCTATATTAATGGATCATATTATTATTATGTATTTTGATTGCCAGGGGTTAGTGCGAGTACCAGGACTTGTTTTCTTTTCACATTGAAAGGATATTGATCAATTGTTTTAAGAGGAAGTCTTCCTCTGACTTTATTATCATTCTATATGTGGTCAGTGTACTCGCATTAACTCCTGTTCTGTATCGTATGATTTCGATGACAATATGGGAAGCGTATGTCACGGTATGTTGTTGGGGATTTGGACACTTCGGTCCTTTCCCCGCAGGGTCACTCTACTTTATCAATTTCTATTTCAGACGATCAAGATTAGGGTGATGTATCTGTGATGTCTTCCAACAGTGTGCCTCCGTCGTCACAATTAATGAAGGGCTAGCAGAAAAGTGCTCATGTAAATACGCCAATTGCCTAAGAGGACCCTAGTAGGTTCGACGGCCTTTGACATCCGCTAGCTCGCCCGGTGTAGCGTCCATTCACCGAATGGTTCGGCAGCCGGGTTCGTCCGTTGCGGTCTAGAAGGAATTTTGGGGTGATGCGAGCACTATAAATTAACTTAATGCACACCAAGTGACGGCGGATCGGAGGGAGAACGCAGGAAGCCTTTTAGTCCGGTTCATAGCTCGTTCCGGTCCATCCGGACGGCAAGCGAGAGAGGCCCCTCTCTCGTTCAACAACATCTGGCCCCAGATGTTGTGGTACAAAATGTGTCGCAAGCAGAGCATACGTCCGTCGCTCGGGACGCTCCGTTGTATAGGCAGTCCGCTGAGACTGCTAAGGCTTCCTCTTCTCGTCAGCGCACACGACCGCACCTTGGCTGCGTGACCGCCGATATATTACCAGCTTCGCCGATCAAGGATTCTTCGGCGACCAGGTCACACCATCCGGTAGCCAGGGACACGAGGCCTGCAGACTCCGGACGTTCGCATAGGAAGTGTGCGAGAGTCAACGTACACGGAGCTTCCGGCGGCGATGCATCGTAAGACCGCTACTGCACAGGCCTCGGGAACGGACGTGCTTTCCTTAATAGCACAGTTTATCGCAGCATCCCAGCATCAACTGAATCTGTCGCATATATTTTATCCGACGATGCTGGGTCGGGACGCTCCGCGGAAGCAGGTACGGACGTCCGAAAGTTTCATCCGGTCCGACGGGATACCGAAAGGGATTCGGAGGATTTCGAGCTTTCCCTTTCGGAACAACATATGCTGTTGTGTATGTCATCTGACTTGGTCTTCTGCAGCTTCTTTCGTCGGACCAGAATGCTGCGATGCCGGATAAGAAACTGATAGCGTCGGTGGACTTAGAAATTTTTGGTTCGGTTCAGGGACATCGTCCCTCAGTTCCGACATAGTCCAATAATGTCACACAAACTTTCGAATTATTGAACGACGCTATATATATTATTTTTTTATGCTTGCTATCCAAGCATTTCTGGTTTCTTGTTCGAAGAGTTATGGAGATGTCTTTCAAAAGTGTGCCTCTGTCGTCATAGTTAATGAAGAGTTAGCGGCAATAAGTGCTCATGGAATATGTCTATCGCCTACGGAGTGACATTCGCTAGCTCACCCGGTGTAGCGTACATTCATCGAATGGTTCGGCTGCCGGGTTCGTCCGTTGCGGTCTAGGAAGGAGATTTGGGTGATGCAAGCACTTTAATTACTTTAGTACTCACCCAGTGACGGCAGATTGAGGACAGATCGGAGGAAGCCTGTTAGTCCGGTTCCTGGCTTGTCCAGGTCCGTCCGGGCTGTGAGCGAGAGAGGTCCCTCTCTCGCCCAACAACATAGGGGACCGCATGTTGTGGTTCAGATATTTTACATTCGGAGCATATGTCCGTTGGTCGGGACGCTCCGTTATATTGACAGTCCGAGAGACTGTCTTTAATGCTTCCTCATCCTCACAGCAGGGCACACGACCGCACATTGGCTACGTGACCTTGAGTATCCGATCAGTTTCGGCATTCAGTGATTCCACGGCGAATAGGTCGCGCCATCCGGTAGCCAAGGGACACGAGGCCTATACACTCCGTTTGCTCGCATATTGGAAGTATGCACGGGGTAACGATCACGGAGCTTCCAGCGGCAATGCATCGTAAGACCGCTTCTCCTCAGGCCTCAGTGACGGATGTGCTATCCGAGTTAGCACAGTTGTTTCGCAGCATCCCAGCAATTGACAGTTTCTCGGTCGAATCAGGAATTATCCGACGGCGTTGGGTCGGTGCGGTCCGCGGTTGCATCAGCTACGGACGACCGAACGCTTTATAGGGTCCGACAGGATGGCGAAAGGGATTCGAAAGATTTCGAGTTTTCCCTTTAGTAGTATCGGAAGATGCCTTTCATATCTTCTGGCATTATCTTCCAGTGATTATTATTTCGGACTTCATTGCTGCGATCTTGGATAAGAGACTTATAGCATCATTGGACTCGGATTTTTCGATCGGTTCAGGGACATTGTCGTTGACTTACCGACGCAGTCCAATATTGTCATTACAACATGTGTTTTATTTTTCGACGCTATATATATATATATATACAAGCCTGCTACTAAGCATGATAGTTTAGTTTCTTGTCCGCGTTGCTCATTTCTGCCATTTTATCATTTATACAAATAGTTTATTTTGGCAGAGCAGGGCATACCGAGAGTTCATATGCGTCTAGACGGTGTGATTAAAGACTGCATATATTCTTTTTCGCCGTTTATGTCTTTTCCAATTTCAATGTTGGGAACGACATTATGTATAGTAGACTTAACTTAGACGCTTTATTATACGTAATCCGCCTTACTGAGGCGTTATCATTACGTCTTCAAGAAAAGATTTACGGGATATTATTCTCAATGTAATTTCTTTTGAGGGCAGTAGTTTGTTCACGTATAACTCCGCCCTTCAGTGGCTGATTGGAGTTAGTTAGACGTGACGCAGCCCTAGCTACATCCACACGCGTGGATAGTAAGGTTAAGAACTCTCTCAGAGTCGCTTCGTTCTCGGAGGAGCTTCTCTTCGACGGCAACTTTTCGGCAATCCATGAATTGCTCGATTTATACGTTCTCTTGTCTATCTAGTGTTACAAGAGATTCAGACTGGGGCAAACATTCGGTGGTTGACTCAGAGAGTGCCGCCGCAGTTGCCGGACCCGAGTGTGGCTGTTATGACGGTTGCCAGTCAAACAGATTGGGATATAATACTGATCCCTACGGATTCGAAGTGCCAGGGTCTTTGGGTTCCGCAGTCTTTTAGCAATCAGTTTAACTTCCGCGGAATAATGTTTTTTAGGCTTGCTTTATGTCATTGCATGAACATTATTCAGAAACGCATGCCCAAATTCCTGTCCTTTAATTCGACAGTAGTGGCGTATCTCCGGAACCAGGGAGGCACTCTTTCGTTTCCGTTATTCAATTTAATGGAAAGAATCCGTCTGTTGGTTATAGTACACCAAGTTCAGTTTTGGTCCGTCATATTCCGGGTCGTCTGATTGTTTTATCGGACTCCCGTTCTCTTACGGGTCGCTTGTTGCTGTCAGAATGGACTCTCAACAAACAAGTATTCAATCAGATTTGCTATCTATGGGAGCGCCCAATGATGATTTATTTATGACACAGCTTGCTAATCAATTGCAGACGTATGTGTTGGCTTGTCCAGATCTCTGAGCTAATATTGTTAACGCTCTATTGATCTATAGGACGGAATGATAGGATACGCGTATCCTCCGGCGCTGTTGTTTTAGCAGGTATTGCTAAGATAAACAACCACAATACATTTCTGTTGATAGCATCTCTATCTTCACAGAGATCATGAGTAATTTACTCTCTTGTCTACTGTGGGTCTTAACGTGAAATCTTCCTCTATGTGAGGATCTTTTTCACTGGGTAAATCATGTCATCTTTATCACAACCAGCAAGGTCGCAACCTTCATGTATTCCGTTGTGTGGTCCGTATTGCATTGTAAGCACTGTACTGGACGAGCTTTGGACGCGACATCTTACTATAGGAGATCCTCTTCTTCGCTATTCTATGCGGCTAAAGTGGAGGCTCTTCCGTCGTGGTGTAGGGATCATTATGTTCATATTGTTGATCCCTCCATACTACTCATTGCTATTTTTTAGTATACTTGTTTCACAAGATCTGCTGCAGCCTGTTATTATTTAGGTTATAGGTTTATTTTACCTCATACCTATGCACTCTACGATAGTTTACAATTGAGTCTTTTGTCTCTTACAGTTAGTAACTTTTTGATAAATAGACTTAGAATCTTTAGATTAAATTCCTATACGGATTTTAACTTCGGTTCTTATTTAGCTAAGTAATCATTTGAGCCTCTGGAAACAGTAGTTTTCAAATTCTGACCTTTTAGACAGTAATTCTGTTGGTTTCTCTTTTACTGTAGAGTCAGTGAGTTTCATGCACTATCGATGGATGATTTTCACTTTCATAGTTTCGGAATCAATACTTCCGTTACTATTTAGGTTGGATTGTTGCATAAGAGTTAGGCTCCTATTATCCGGAACCTATTATTTTAAGGTCCTTCCGTCTTCGTATGGGCATAGGCCTTTACTCTTTCCGGGTACAGTTTATGTATTTATAAACAGATATCTGTTTATTACAAAGGGCGTAAGCTTCTTCTGTCTTTGATGTCTAGTAGAAGGACGTTACGCTCCATTTTATTGTTAATGGATTCTATTAACTATCGGTACTGCTTATGGTATATCATTGACTTAGCAGTTGTGCTTAAGTTTTCGGCTCATGAAGTAAGAGTTCTTCTACTTCTTGGGCTTACATTAATAGTGTCGCTATTATAGATTTTTGAAGGCCGCTCATTGCGCTCAGCCATCCACATTCATGAACTTTATCTTAGAAATATCGAGTCCATTTCTGGAGGCCTCTATTGTTAGGTCTATTATCTACTGCTCAGAATGTCATTCACTTAACAGTTGCTACTATAGCTAGGTAGGCTGTCTGTTTCGGCAGTGTCTCCGTTCGGCTGCCCTCTTCGCTCTGGGCTATTTGACCCAGGGCAAGAAAAAGGGGGGGGGGGGGAGGGTGTTCCCTTGGGTCACCTGTTTTACTATGAAAACAAGGGGATACCTCCTCCGGAGTTAGTAATTCTGAGCTGTTATTGGGATGGTTGTTTAGTGAGAAGTTTAGGTTTTTAAAATTCATTCAAGTCTTAGTTTTTAAAGTGTAGCTTGTGAATATTGCATATGTCTACGGACATGATTATGCAATCCTCAGACACTTTTAGGAGTATAAGAGTCTCTATTCTCTTGACTTACTTTATTTATTGGCTTACTTTAAAAATTATTAGTATAAGGATTATATTGGATATTAATAGAGTACATGGATGTATGAAGCTCAATTTTGGAAGGTGTTGTATCTTTCTAATTTATCATAAATAAGAAAGATACATGTAAGGCCTATTACTTCTTTTTCCCTACGGGGATGACTCTATTTTATTTTATTGAGCGTATTCCATTTTGCTCTATGTCCTTGGCCCTCCAGCCTTTTTACTATTCAGCTATGTCTGGGTCATTGGTACAGTATAAAAATGTTAAAAAATTTATAGTAATTTATATATTTTTTATACTTACCAATGACCCAGACGGGGATGGCCCTCCCAGGAGTTGGGAACTCTTGCCTCCCCGCTGAGTACATAGCGCTTACCAGGCACTGGTTATTAGAATGATTAATGGCGCCAATTTCGGAACGTCCTTGACACTGCGCATGCGCAGTAGAGGCAAAGTGTGGAGGGCCTTTCAGGACATGTTTTCTTTAGTTTTAGATGCAAATTTTGGGGATTGGGGGGCAAAATTTGTGTTTGGCCCTATATTTTAAGAGTTAGCACCAGCTATGTCTGGGTCATTGGTAAGTATAAAAAATATATAAATTACTATAAATTTTTTAACTTTTCAAAAATTTTCAACAAAACCATATCATGTGACCCCTCTTTGAAACAAGCTCATCCAGCTCATTCCAAAGAGGGGTCACATGATATGGTTTGGTTGAAATGTTTTGAAAAATTTAAAAAAATGATAATTAAAATAATAAATTTTGATATCGTCTGCATTGGGTAAAGGGTTAAACCTCCCGTCTCCCAAAACCCTTTACCTGTGCCGCTGTTAGAATACTTGTAAATTTCAACACATAAATAAATAAATAAATTAACGCGTACCATAAAGGTAATCCTGATTGGTCATGCTGGGCTCTTAACAGCCCCAAATTGTGTACTACAGACTACCATTTGTTTGACCGACTGTGTATATGTGTGTGGCATGAGTCCAAGTTACAGTTCTAACCTCATTAGGAAGTACATGTTTACAGGCAGGATAGAATCGATATCAAAGACTCCAAAACAGATAAAAATGTCCCAACTGCAAACATTATTGGGGTGCCACAGCTCCCATCCCATCCATAAACCTCCCCTTCCCCCAAACCCTTCACCTATGCCCATGTTAGAATACTTGTAAATATCAACAAACAAATAAATAAATTAACGCGTACATGTACTTGTAAATATCAACAAATAAATAAATAAATTAACACGTAATATGTAATCCTGATTGGTCATGCTGGGCTCTCAACAGCCCAAATCGTGTACTACAGACCACCATTTGTATGACATAAGTCCAAGTAACAGTTCTAGCCTCATTAGGAAGTACATGTTTACAAACAAGAGTGATTTGATATTGAAGACTCCAATACAGATGAAAGTTTTTCCCACCACTAAGGTACTGAGACATATATAATGTCATGTGAAACAGCTGGGAGAGATATGCCTGTCTCACCCCACCCACATGATAGCTATCGCACACCCACCCACGTGACCAACCTATAATGGCTTATTAGCATATTTAATGAGTGCAGGACTATTCAATCATCGCACATTCTTCTGTAAAAAAACAACATGGTGTTACGTTTCGGAAATATTAGCAGACAAACGTTTGTCGAAGAAAATAGAAATAAAAACATAGACCGCAAAACCAAAGGACACTTGATATATATATATATACTTTTATATGAATTCCTGTCGAAAAGTTATGAGAATACATTGCAGAAATCATAATATGATGTCATCAGAATGTGTCAATGTTCAATTCGCTACAAATCTTTAACCCCTGTCTTGCCGGTGTTGGGATTTATTTTTGTGGTATATATCTATGGTATATACAGAACTTTAACCTCTATCTTGCCGGTGTTGGGATTTATTTTTGTGGTATATATCTATGGTATATCCAGAACTTTAACCTCTATCTTGCCGGTGTTGGGATTTATTTTTGTGGTATATATCTATGGTATATACAAATCTTTAACCTCTATCTTGCCGGTGTTGGGATTTATTTTTGTGGTATATATCTATGGTATATACAGAACTTTAACCTCTATCTTGCCGGTGTTGGGATTTATTTTTGTGGTATATATCTATGGTATATACAGAACTTTAACCTCTATCTTGCCGGTGTTGGGATTTATTTTTGTGGTATATATCTATGGTATATACAGAACTTTAACCTCTATCTTGCCGGTGTTGGGATTTATTTTTGTGGTATATATCGAGGGTATATACAGAACTTTTGTGTGCTCTTCCGATAAGCAAGTTTTTTTTCAGAAATGGACAACAAAATTGTTTGTTATAGCTGCACGTGCCCCTGGATGTCAGACTGTTTTAGTGGTGGTGGGGGGGGGGGGGGGGGGGGGGGGGAGAAAAATTATCTCCCGATGGGGGGCAGGTATAAGATGGACAAGTCATTAGGTCCTTTTGCAGTGAGCTCATTATCGTTTGATATTATTTTGTTGAAATTCTTTGATAATTTTTTAAAAAATTTCATTTAAAAATAAATTTTGGTATCGTCTGTGTTGGGTAAAGGGTTAACTGCCTGTAGCCAATTTGATGACATAAATGTGAAACCACTAAAAAGGCTTACAGTTAAAACTAGAAGTCCTGTCATGAAATGCGCACAAATAGCACGTTGATATGCGCGTTAATGTACGCGTTATGGCCTAAGTAAAGTTATCAAATTCTGTACATATGGCCTGTGCACAAGCAATGTTTCAGCCAATGGACCTCCGGGTAACCCGGAGGTCCATTGGCAGAAACATTGCATGTGTTTGCTATGAGTAACCAAGAGAACCTGCCGTGCTTTGGATGCCATCCGATATGGCAATTGCGTGCAATTCCAACGCGCAATTAAGCCTAGATAAGCGCACTATTCGTGACAGGACTTCTAGTTTTAACTGTACATGGAGGTGTGAATACAGCCTTGCAACTAATTAATCCCACATGCTGTACGAGACTCAATGTGGGAATTACCTAATCTGCATTAACTTTGCTGAACGATATAATTTCTACGCTAGAGACAAAAATATTCTTTTGCCATTTTTTTGCCACCATTTCCTTTTTTTCACCACTTTTGATTTTATCGACAGTGTGAACACGGGCTCCAATGTATATTTACACTGATAGTGTAATTATATATTAATTCAAATCACTGTTGATGAAAAAGATTATACATGAGTTTATACTAAAATGTTTTTGTACATCAGACATTATGATAGGAGATTAGAAGCAAGTTGCCTTGTATCCAAAACAATATCTGTTTGTCATTATTTATGCATAAAGAACATTAAAGATTTAGTCATTTTGTTTGATAAAAGGATGATGTTGAATCATTAGCTATTTGCAGGGACAGCTGTAATATGTAAAAAAAAATAGTTGACAAAAATTATGGTTTGTGCATGAATTATTTATCAGTTGTTTGAATTTTTTGTAGGAAAAAGATCTCAAGCAATATATGGATGACTGTGGTAATATAATGAGTATGACGAATGTTAAGGTATGTCCAGCTTATTTTTGTGGAGTAATTTTTGTTTTCATTCTTTTGCAACTAAGCTTTAATCTTTTTCCCTGCAATTTTTTTAAAAATTTTAGCTCAACTTTTACATTAGTCAAATTTGAGGTTTTGGCCTGGCCTGTCATCCATCTGTCCAGCCGTCAACAATTTAATACGGCTCGGGCCGTATTTAAGAACCGCTCATTACGAAACTTCTTGGGTGCCTTTGTTATCACCGTGGGACAAGAATGATTTTTTTTGAGTGTCCAGAATTCAAGGTGGCCGCCAGCAGTTATTTTGTACTGAAATTAGTGCTATCAGTTTTTTGTACAGAACTTTTGTATGAAAGTTCTGATTTGAATAAATTTTTGTATGAATGTTAAGTAACATGGAATACATCACATAAAATACGTATTTTGCAGAAATTATGCAATTTAGATGAACTTTGATTTATTCAGTGCAACTTATACACAGTAAGTGCACATGTCAATACGGCTCGGGCTAGGGTCTGTATTTATGAACCAATCTTTGCGAAACTTTTTGGGTACTTTTGTTATCATCTTGGGACGAGAACGAGTGTTTTGTGTTGCGGTCAGAAATTCAAGATGGCCACTGTGGCTATTTTGTACCAAAATTAGGTACACTCAGTTTTTTGTACAGAACTTCTATTTGAAGGTTTTGAATTGAAAAAATTTTTGAATGAATGTTTAGTAACATGGAATACATCACATATAATACAGGTTTTTTTCTCATGCAGAAATTATGCAAATTCGATGAACTTTGATTTATTCAGTACTACTTATACACAGTAAGTGTGCATGTCAATACAGCTCAGACTAGAGGTTGTATTTATGAACCGATCTTTACGAAACTTCTTAGGTACCTTTGTGATCACCTTGGGACGAGAACGAGTGTTTTTGGGTGTGGAACAAAATTTAAGATGGCTGCCAGCGGTCATTTTATACCAAAATTAGGTACAATCAGTTTTTTGTACAACTTCTATATGAAGGTTCTGATTTGAATCAATTTTTGCTGTATGAATGTTTTGTAACATGGAATACATCACAGATAATACAGGGTCTTTTTCATGCATAAATTAGGCAAATTACTTTTCCTGTACGTTTGTTACAGGCTATGGTCAGTATTTATGTGCAGACCAATACAATACTTTAAGATTCAAGTTTGTTCAAATCAAGTCCCCGGGTTAAGATTTGGGCTCTCTATTGGAGCCCAAATTTTAACTTAGTGCAATATGTGGAGTTTTCTTTAAAAATCTTCTTCAGATCCACCAGTTGAAATCATTTGATATTTGGTATACAACCTCTCTAGGGGAGTCAGATTCAAGTTTGTTCAAATCAGGTTCCTGAGTTAGAATTTGGGCTCTCTATTGGAGCCCAAAGTTTAACTTGGTGCAATTTGAGGAAATTTCTTTAAAAATCTGCTTCAGATCCACCAATTAGAATCCATTCATGTTTGGTACACAACATCTGTAGGGGAGTCAGATTCAAGTTTGTTCAAATCAAGTCCCTGGGTTAATAATTGGGATCCCTGTAGGAGCCCAAATTTTAACTAAGCGAAATATTAGGAGATTTCTTTAAAAATCTTCTTCAGATCCACCATTCAGAATGCTTTCATATTTGGTATACAACATCTCTAGAGTGGTCAGATTCAAGTTTGTTCAAATTGGGTCCCTGAGTTAGTATTTGGACATGGGCATGTTTGGTTCAGGTTTGTTCAAATCCATTCCTTAGTGTTGTTTTTCCATAAAATTTGCCTCTCTTGACTTCATCACTCTGTAGTGTTGATGAACCATGTCTAACTGAGTGTGATCCCAAATACTTCTTTGAACCACTTTGGCAGGTGAGCGATTAAGGCCCCTTTGAGCCTCTTGTATTTTTAGCTCAACTTTGACGAAGTCAAATTTGAGCTATTGTCATGGCCCGTCGTCCGTCTGTCCGTACATCAACAGTTGGCTATGGCTCGGGCTAGAGGTCGTATTTATGAACCGATCTTTTTGAAACTTCTTGTGTACCTTTGTTATGACCCTGGGACGGGAACGAGTGTTTTTAGGTGTGGTCTGAAATTCAAGATGGCTGCCAGCGGCCATTTTGTACCGATGATGCAAAAATCAGTTTTTTGTACAGAACTTCTGTATGAAAGTTCTGATTTGAATAAAGTTTTGTATAAATGTTTAGTACCATGGGATACATCACATATAATACGGGTTTTTTTCTCGTGCGTAAATTGTGCAAATTAGACTGACTTTGATTTATTTAGTGTTACTTTCAGAGCTGTAAGTGCCAAGCTGCTATGGCTCGGGCTAGAGGCCGTATTTATGAACCGATCTTTACGAAACTTCTTGGGTACCTTTGTTATGACTGTGGGACGAGAACGAGTGTTTTTGGGTGCGGTCCGAAATTCAGGATGGCTGCCAGCTGCCATTTTGTACCGATGATGCAGAAATCTGTTTTTTGTACAGAACTTCCATATGAAAGCTCTGATTTGAATAATTTTTTGTATGAATGTTTAGTACCATGGGATACATCACATATAATACGGGTTTTTTTCTCGTGCGTAAATTATGCAAATTAGACTAACTTTGATGTTTTTTGGTGTTACTTTCAGCACTGTAAGTGCAAATTCCAATACGGCTCGGGCTAGAGGCCGTATTTATGAACCGATCTTTACGAAACTTCTTGGGTACCTTTGTTATCACCGTGGGACGAGAACAAGTGTTTTGGGGTCCGGTCCGAAATTCAAGATGGCCAATGGCAGCCATTTTGTACGAAATTTGGTGCAATCAGATTTTTGCACAGAACTTCCATATGAAAGCGCTGATTTGAATAATTTTTTGTGTGAATGTTTAGTACCATGGGATACATCACATATAATACGGGTTTTTTTCTCGTGCAGAAATTATGCAAATTAGATGAACTTTGATTTTTTCAGTGCTGCTTACACACAGTAAGTACACATGTCAATACGGCTCGGGCTAGAGTCTGTATTTATGAACCGATCTTCACGAAACGTCTTAGGTACCTTTGTTATCACCTTGGGGCGAGAACGAGTGTTTCTGGGTGCGGTCCAAAATTCAAGATGGCTGCCAGTGGCCATTTTGTATCGAAATTAGGTCTAATCAGTTTTTTGTACACAGCTTCTATATGGCTCAGGCTAGATGCCGTATTTATGAACCGATCTTTACGAAACTTCATGGGTACCTTTGTTATTACCGTGGGATGAGAACGAGTGTTTTTGGGTGTGGTCCGAATTTCAAGATGGCCACCAGCAGCCATTTTGTACCAAAATTAGTGCAATCAGTCTTTTGTACAGAACTTCTGTATGAAAGTTCTGATTTGAATAAATTTTTGTATGAATGTTTAGTAACATGGAATACATCACATATAGTACAGGTTTTTTTCTCGTGCAGAAATTATGCAAATTAGATGAACTTTGATTTATTCAGTGCTACTTAAACTCTGTAAGTGCACATGTCAATACGGCTCGGGCTAGAGGCTGTATTTATGAACCGTTCTTCACAAAACTTCTTGGGTACCTTTGTTATCACCTTGGGACGAGAACGAGTGTTTCTGGGCGTGAACCAAAATTCAAGATGGCTGCCAGTGGCCATTTTGTACCGAAATCAGGTCCAATCAGTTTTTTGTCACAACTTCTACACAGCTCATATTTGTGAACTGATCTTCACGAAACTTCTTGGGTACCTTTGTTTTCACCTTGGGACAGGAATGAGTGTGTTTTGGGGTGCCTTTGTTATCACTATGCTATGAGAACAAATATTTTGGGGTTCAGTCAGACCCACTCTGGGACTCAAAGATTTTTTTCTAGTTTAGCATCTGACTGTCACCCACCTTTACAATACTTTACCTACACATTTGTTACAGGCAACGCTCAGTATTTATGTACAGTTACAATACTTTATATGTACCTTTGTTATCAGGTCATTACCTAGATGTTTGTCATTGCTGTGTCACATACTATACATGTACATGTCTTTGTCTTGACAAGTTGAGCTACAGTGTCATTGACACTTTCATTTTAAGTGCGCATTGGTTATAAAAAGAGAGCATGCGGCAGCCAAAATGACCATGCAGGAGGGCCTGAGAAACAGATTTTCAACTTTCTTAGGCCTTATCACCTATATACACTTAATTCATAATCATCAGAAAAATCA